>OZ057406.1:10696566-10772821 GCA_964056735.1 Allodiplogaster pararmata
GATCTACTTTTTATTCATAAATGTTTACATAACAGCTTAGACATAGACACTGATCATTTATACGAAATCTCGGCTGTTCAGCGTTTCACTCGGCATTCGCATCCTCTAAGACTTATTCCTCCTCACCGCATCAATTCATCGACATGTTTCTTCATCGACATGTGTTTCCCGTCAAATGCCTGTTTGGAACTCTCTTCCATTTGATGGTATCAACGAAGCTAGTAGCCTTAAATTTAGAAAGCAACTTCTTTCGTTGCCTGTAAATGTGATTGTACCAGTTAGTCTTGTTTCTGATACTTAATTAAGACTTGTTATTTTTCATCATTGTCACAGCCCCCTTTTTTCCCCTTTACACCACTGAACATTTAGGAATAGAAATGATTAAGGACCAGGTTAGGCCAAAGTCATGTACGATGTCAATAGCGGCTTGGAGTAATGCAGGCGATTCGGAGAACAACTTAACATCATCGGCATATAGAAAACAATGAACAGCAGTTGACAACCAGTCTATTAGATCGTTAATGAAAAGAAAAGAGGACCTAGGCAACTCCCTTGTGGAAATCCAACCGTTGTTGGCTCAGATTTAGATAAGCAATCATCAACCAAAACACGAACGGACCTGTTAGTAAGAAATGATTGGATAAGAGAAAGAAGAGAAGAGCAAACACTTGCACATTTGAGTTTATGAAGTAAAAACCTATGATCCAAAGTGTCGAATGCCTTGGAGAAATCAATGAAACAAATATCGAAAGCACACTTTTTAGACAGTAGAGAGAGATACACAGAGTGAGCATGAACGAGAGATGAAACAGTTGATCGTTTACATCTAAATCCCGATTGATTAGGATGAAGAATGTGGCTCATTTCCAGGTGACTGTATAAAAGGTTATATAAGTGTTTTTCAAAGATTTTAGAGAACGAACACCCTAAGGTTATTGGTCGGGAATTACTGATGTCAGTAGCCGTATTCAGAGATCTAAGATGAACTCATGGGTAAATTTTACCCTAGTATATTGTAGACCTAAGTTCAACTCAGTTCCGTATTAAGAGACACGTTGTAGAGACGTCTCAGCTCTTCCACTAAACTTTAGTATAAAGTTTACCCTAAAGTCTACTCTCTGAAGTCCCACAAGGCAGCGCCCTCTCGCCCACGCTTTTCAACCTTTACCTCCGTGATCTTCCCACAGACGATGCCCACACGAACGTCATCTCGTATGCTGATGAGATCACGATCTGGGCGTCAGATCCCAACATCAACGTCGCCTCCGAAAATCTACGCAGGGCCATCACGAAAATTGAAACCTTCCTCAAATAACGGTCACTCATCATTTCCCCGACCAAGAGCCAGCTCATGCTTTTCACCCCGTTCAGTCGTGAATTCAGGTCTACTCTGGACATATCAATCTGCGGATCACCCGTCCCCACCGTCAACCAGGCCAAGCTACTCGGCGTCACGCACGACTCGATGTTCACATTCAGCCATCACGCCAAAGACATCGCGAGACGGATGTCGCAGCGCAATAACGTACTGAAAGCCCTTGCCGGAAGCACCTGGGGCAACCAAAAAGAAACCCTCCGCCTCACGTTCAAAGCCATCTCGCAAGCGATCTGCAACTACGCCGCACCCGCCTGGTCCACCTTCCTCTCGGACTCCGCTCACGCCAAAATCCAACGTTCTCAGAACTCCGGACTCCGCGTCGTGACAGGGAATCATCAAATGGCCGACACTGACCATATTCATCGCGAATCAAAGGTCATGCGCGCCAAATCTCATCTGAACATGCTCGCCGCGCAGTACCTCGCGAGATCGCTGGACCCAGAACACATCCACCATGGCCTCCTCGACTGCCCGGCGCCCCCTCGCGCAATGAAGAACAGCCTCGTGTTGAGCTGTCCCGATTGCTCTTCCGGACCTCACGACGTTGCGCATCTCTTCAACTGCCCATGCCACCCGACCGCGCTGTCTCCAATCGACCTCTGGACCAAGCCGCAAACCACCCCTCCCATCGTCGATGGATGGAACCCAAACCACCTAGAACTATTCGTAAACATGCCAAGGACTTAGAAATGATGTTAGTAGACAGTGATCAGAAAGCCGCACTTAAAAAAATACATACTGAGACTGTTAGAAATTTCATTAGCTCCTGTTCCCTTAACCCAGTTCTAGGTAAGAAACCTCCCAGAATCAATAAATCAATGAATCAACTTCCCAGGGAACAACAAATAACATTATCGCAACTACGTAGTGGCTATGCAAGTTCCCTTAACAGCTACCTACACAGAATAGGAGCTGCCCAATCCCCTCTTTGCCCAAAATGTTTAGAAGAGCCACATACAACTAGTCATTTATTTTCGTGTCGCTGTGACCACACACTTTTAAGAAGTATAGATTTGTGGAATAGCCCGACGTCTGTTGTTAAGTTCTTATACCAGTGATTCCTTTCTCTCTCTCAAAAAAAAAATAAATAAATAAATAAAAATAATAAAAAAATAAATAAATAAATGAAGAGGAAAAAAACAACAAAAAAAAATAAACCCCGAGAAAGAGAAACAAATGTAATTAGATAAATGATGTAAGTAAGGTTATTGTTTTCTCGGCGTTCCGCAAGGTACAGTCATCGGACCTCTTCTATTTCTGTTTTTTATTAATGACATCGAAATTTGCATCCCTCCTGATGTCAAATTCTCTCTTTATGCAGATGACCTCAAAGTATATAGTTCGAACGCTCAATCTCTCCAGCAATGTGTTGTCAATGTTCATAACTGGTCTATAGAATGGTCTCTTCCGCTTGCCAAGCACAAAATTAACGTACTACACCTTGGCCGAAACAATGTGAACTCTCTTTACTTTATCGGTGATGAGGTTCTTTGTTCCAAAAGTGTAATAAGAGATCTTGGTGTGTTAATTGATTCCTCCCTGAAATTTGACCGACATATAGAGATGATACGAGCTAGAGCTTTGAGCAAGATTTCTCAGATTTTTAAAGTCTTTAGATTCCTCGATTTTGAAGGCTACAAACGCGTGTCTATCTGTCTTACATCCGAACCCTTTTAGAATACGCCACTGTAGTATTCTCACCAAAATCGTGTAGCGAGCTAGCTAGAAGACTAGAATACCCTCAAAGAATTTTTTTCGAAAAATGTACTGAGGCGATGCTTAATACCTTCTAGCAATTACCCTGACAGATTGAATAAGTTTGCTATCGAGCCTTTAATAACAAGGCGCGCTAAATACGATCTATTATTTCTGTTCAGGCTACTTTATGGAACTTTAGAGTGCCAGGTCTGCAGATCGCATGTGAAATACAGAGCGAACAGTGATCTGAGAACGTCATCTAGAACAAGTCCTCTTCGATTGCTGCAAGAAAGAAATTATCGCAACGGCAACTTATTTTTTACTCGAGCCATTACCCTCTGGAACAAACTCTGCGATCGGTTCCCCGACGTCGTTACGATCGAAGAATTCATTAATATTGTTGAGAATTGTTCTTTAGTCCCGTTCATGACTTTACCTGGATATCTACTCTAGGATACTTTGATTTTCTTTGATACCCACTAGATTGTGTTTTTCTTCTTCTTTCTATTCCTAGTCAGTGCCTGTTGTGTCCCCTTTTTTAAATTTTTAATCTTAAAATTTTTTTCTTCTCGTTTTTGTTGTTTAATGTCTACCTTATAAGTGTATGCGACAACAAGCATACTTTTGGCGAATAAACTGAATTGAATTGAAGAAGTTGTATTAGTACAATAGTAACTCGCTTTTTAATTCATTCTAAGTCAAAAAACTCCATGAAAGATCCCCTCGATTTCGATGAAACTATGCTTATAGGGGTTCTTCGAGTGTAGATTTCACTTAGAATATTTTTCACGTCCAATTATCACTTCTTTGTGACAGAAAACCATGTCTTATTAGCTCCAGATTGGTTTTTTGGTCCGAGTTTACCTAATTACTATTGACAAAGCACACTTGCGCAGAGAAAATGCTAATAACAAAGGGGTGAAAAGAAATAAACGTAAATAAACGTAACAATAAAGTTTGTGATTTCTTTTGAACATTTATCTTTTTATTTTGTTGTTCTTCCTTTGAGAGGTCTCTTTTCGCGAATTGGAAATTTTGGCAGATTTTTTTGAATACGAACTCATTAACTCAGTGAATCTTTTTCAAGGCTGGCGTAAGCATTAATGTATGTACATAACTAAAATACTAAAAAAATAAACAGCTAGGAAATTTTTGGGGAAAAATTTACTTTAGGGACCCACCTTACTTTAGGGACCCCCGTGGTAGAAGAGGGACCCACCCTCCAGTAAAACTACCCAAAAGGGGGGTCCCTAAAAGTAAAAGACCAAAAAGGGGGGGTCCCTAAAGTAAATTTAATTTTTAGTCCCACTCCACAAATGGGTCATCAAAGTAAAATACCCGGACCTTTTTAATTTTAGGGACCCACTGACCAACACTTTTCCAGAGAAGTTCCTGTTTTACTTTAAGTACCCCCTATTTTACTTTAAGTACCCCCTATTTTACTTTAAGTACCCCCCTATTTTACTTTAAGTCCCCCCCCCATTTTACTTTAAGTACCCCCTCATTTTACTTTAAGTCCCCCCATTTTACTTCTACTTTCCTCTTTTAATTTTAAGTACCCCCCTATTTTACTTTAAGTACCCCCATTTTACTTTAAGTCCCCCCATTTTACTTTAAGTACCCCCCATTTTACTTTAAGTCCCCCCCATTTTACTTCTACTTTCCTCTTTTAATTTTAAGTACCCCCCTATTTTACTTTAAGTACCCCCCTATTTTACTTTAAGTCCCCCCCCCATTTTACTTTAAGTACCCCCCCCATTTTACTTCTACTTTCCTCTTTTAATTTTAAGTACCCCCTATTTTACTTTAAGTACCCCCCTATTTTACTTTAAGTACCCCCCCTATTTTACTTTAAGTCCCCCCATTTTACTTTAAGTCCCCCCTATTTTACTTTAAGTCCCCCAATGTTTTATTTCAACTTCCAACCATTTTAGTTTGTGACGATCAAAATATCGGGGAGTTATAACCCTCACATCCATAAAGCTATATCGTGAATTCCAAAATTCCAAACACTTTATTCGGTATAAAAAACAAGGCCGAGTAATTATAGAACGCAGCAAATAAAACCTGTCGCATTGTTTAAACTTGAATCAATGATTTCAAGGAACGAAGAGTTGGAATACGATGTGTACTAGCCAGACTCGTTTAATCACCTATTCAAAGTGAGATCAGTGGCAAATACCAGGCAAGATGAAAGCATGTAACATTTCAATTTCGAATATTATGACACTGATTCAAAAAAAAAGCATTTAAGATTTCAATTTCGAATATTATGACACTGATTCAAAAAAAGCATGTAAGATTTCTATTTCGAATATTATGACACTTATTCAAAAAAATTCATGTGTACTGGCCAGAGTCTATTAATAAATCACCTATTCAAAGTGAGATCAGTGGCAAACAACAGGCAAGATGAAAGCATAAAAACATCTCAATTTCGACATAGAAAAAAATTCACTTCAAACAACAAACAGAGAAAAAATAACAAACATAGCAAACACAACATCATTTCTTGTTGATGTGATCTCTGATGACCTGATGAACAACGGCCCCAAATTGAGATCCTTCATTCTCGCGCATGACGAATTCGTCTATGTAGCTGGGGAGCATGGCTTCGGATGTGCCAAAGAATATGAATCATTAAATAGATCGCGTATCATAAATTAGAAAGAATAGAACCGAGAGAGAGAGATATCTCACTTTGAATAGGTGATTTATTAATAGACTCTGGCCAGTACACATGAATTTTTTTGAATAAGTGTCATACAACACAAAAAAACATTAACAAAAAACAAGCAATAAGAAAAACAAAAAAAAACGTCATTTTCAGTCATTTCATAACTCACTTAAAAGGTTCGAGAAAATACAAACAATAACAAAAAGAGAGAAAATACAATACAAACAAAAAAAAGAGAGAGAGAGAGAAAATAAAACACAAACAAACAATAACAAAAAAACAAACAATAACAAAAAACATAACAAAAAAAACAAAAACTAAATCATTTTAGATTCACTGAAAATCTTCGAGATAGGTTCCCCGCCAAAAAGCCATTCAAAAACTTCTCAACTTTTCCCTCTTTCTCATGCGTGTTATCCCTCAAAAACTTTTCAAACTCTCTCTCTCTCACACACACGTTCGGGATCAAAAAGAACACAAAACAGTAGAGAGAGAGAGAGAGGGAGAGAGATAGAGGAATGCGGTAGAGAACGGTGTGCAGGCAGCTGCGGCCAGAGCAGCACGACTCTTTTTTTTCTTGATGATGATTGTTGCTCGTGCGGTTCCTTTGACGTTGAAAGGGGGGTCCACGAGCTCTCGGTAAAAGCTCAAGCACACAGTCACACTCACTCACTTCTCTCTTTCTCTCTCTTTCTCTCTCATTCACTTTTTTTTCTTTTCTTTTCGCCTTTTTTTGGTTTCGGGCTCTGGCTTTTTTTTTTAAATAACTGATTCCATCCTTCCATCCATATTATTCAACAATCCAACCTAAACAGACAACAACAAGAACAGCAAATAACTATTTAGACTGGCAATGAAAACAACATTCATTGGGCTAGGAAATCTGCAACATCGACAGGTCTATACCATAGGTCTAGAGGTTTAAGTCTAGTGGGGTTACAACGGCAATTAAACAAGTGAACACTAGTATGATCTACCTCTCTACATGAAGGACAGAGAGGAGAATCAGTGGCACCAATCCTATGAAGGTAACTATTTAACGTGCTAGAGTAACCACTTCTAAGTTGCGATAGGGTAACCTGTTGTTCCCTGTCAAGTAACCTAGTAGACTTATGGACCATGGGTGGTTTGAATCCTAGGACTGTGTTTGGTTCACAGTTTCTAAGAAATTTCCTAACGGCTTCTGTGTGCAGATTTCTAAGAGTTGTTTTACAGTCACTATCCCCCAGACTGAGGTCCATGTTCATCACGTGTCTGCGGATGGCTCTTGGTGGTCGTTGTCGGAGGGTGAGGTTATGGGATGGGTGATCGTCTTGCATTCTGGCCTTGGCTAGGTATTGGCTGGTCAGCAGCTCATTGTGCTCCTTTACTGGTAGGAGTTTGGATTCGAGAGCGAGGTGCTGTGTTCCGGCCATTTGAAGGTTACCCGTGGCTGCCCTTATTGCTTTGTTTTGGCAGGCCTGTAGTCTTGTCCAGTGGGTGTTTGCGAGTGGTGGAGTGTATACGGGTGCTGCGTAGTTAATGATCGATCTCGTCGTTGCTTTGTATGTCGCGATGAGTGTAGTGGGACTCTGACCCCATCTTCTGCCTGCTAATGCTCTGATGATGTTGAGGCGTTTGGAGGCCTTCGTTCTGATGGCCTCTGCGTGGTGTCGGAAGGTTCCTAATCGGTCCAAAACCACACCCAAGATCTTTGGTGTTTTGGTGATTGGGAGAAGATCGCCACCGAGTTTGATTTCAGGTTTTTTGTTGCATTCCGCAGTGCATGTTGTGAAGAGGGTCACCGAAGATTTTTCTTTGGAGATCTGCATCTTTAGGTTGTCCAGTTCATTAACTAATGTGGGGAGGTACTCATTCATTTTGTCCTCGCATTCGTTGATCTTTGCACTCGATGACATTATTGAGATGTCGTCCGCATATGCAACAATGTTGGTGCTTCCCGTGGGTACTGGGAGCTTGTTTAGGTAGACATTGAAGAGAATGGGGCTTAGCACACCGCCCTGTGGAACGCCAGCCCGACTGGTGAAATAGCTGCTAGTCGTGTTTTGGAAGGTCACACTCACGGATCTTCCCCGAAGATAGTTAGACAACCATCTCACGACGCCTCTGGGAATATTGGTCTCTGCCAATTTTCTGCAAAGTGTATGGATGTGGACTAGATCGTACGCCGAGGTCATGTCCAAAGCAACCATTATCGTTCTCTTAGGGGGAGCTTTTTGGTTGAAACCTTCAGTGATCTGGCCAGTTATTTCCAGGAGAGCTGATGTTGTGGACTTGCCTTTTGTAAATCCGTGTTGCCATTTGGCCAGTTCGATCCCATCTGCGATGAGAGGGAGTAGGCTTCTTTCGAAAAGTTTGGCAATGGGAGATAGGATTGAGATTGGGCGATATCCTTTAATCGTCGACGGGTCCTTTCCTATCTTTGGCAGCATAATAACTCTGGCTGTTTTCCAAGCATGTGGTATGATACCGGATTGGAGAGTGCTGTTGTAGAGAAAGGCCAAGCATCTTTTGAATGAGCTTCCTGCATTTTTGATCATGAGAGGGCAGATACCTTCGCTGTCGATTGCCTTCGAGCCTCTGGTTGCTTTGCAAGCTTTTTCAACGTCATCAATCGAAAAGACGGGAATGTCTTCTCTGGAAAACCCTTTTATCCATCGGGTTGTCTGTCGATTTGTTTTGTCCGGTGTTTTAGGGGCTTGTTTGGCCAGGTTTTTGGCAAAGGCGTTTGCAGCTTCCAGGGAGGATAGTTGTTTTCCGTTTTGAATGATGACATTGTGGGATCGGTTGTGTCCTCTACCATCAATTGCTTTGATAGTTTTCCATAGCCGATTGGTTGGTTCATTATGTCGAAGTCCATTTACGTATTCCTCCCAGGCTTTTTGCTTATCCTTGCGAATTTGAGTTGTGATTTCGGCCATGATTGTAGGGAGATCAGGATTCAGAGGATCATTGGTCCTCGTGTAGTCTCTTTGTTTAATCAGGGCTTTCGCTTTTTCGCTAAGGTTGGGAGTGTAGTTGAGCTTTCTGCCTTTAGGGATGTTGTTCTTCGACGCTGCAAGAATGACTCGTACCAGGAAATCGTGCATTTCATTGGTTTTTCCTGTGAAGGGAAAATCACCAATTCTTTTGTTTATCTCCTTCTCGAAACCGCTCCAATTCGCTTTGTTGTAGTTCATGAAGCACTTTTCATTCGATATGTTAGACGGTTGAAGATCTACTTCGATGATGATGGGGAGGTGGTCGGAGTTGAGTCTGTTGATCGGTGTCCATCTGCATTCTGTTGACACGTCGGAGGAGATGATTGTTATGTCAGGCGAGGCGTCCTTTCTTGTGTGTTGGCGGGCGTTGTTAAGGCAGACCAGGTTTCTTTCTTCTATGGCTTCGCAAAGATCGTCTCCTCTTTTGTCTACTCCATCACTCCAGAGCGCGTTGTGTGCGTTGAAATCTCCCGCAATGATACATGGGCCCTGTCTGTCTAACAGTCTTTCAAAGTTAGTACTATAACCGAGTGAGCATGAGGACCGGGGAGGTATGTATACATTGGAGATGGAGAAGTTGCCTCGTTTGGTGGGGACATTTATGCACATAGTTTCCGCGACCTTATCCGTTGAGGGAAGGGTTATATTAGTGAACTGAGTGTCTTCCCTTATTAGTATGGCCACACCACCGCCAGAGTTGTTACGATCTTTTCTGAGCATGGTGTAGCCGGGGACAGTAACTCTAGCGTCTCCTTCCATCTTGGTCTCTTGAATGAGAGCTATGTGGATGTTCAGTTCATGTAGGAGGCCCTCTAGTTCTGACGCTCTAGCCCTTAAACCATTCGCGTTCCATTGAAGGATTTTTAGGTTCTCTGAGGGCTTAGTGGGCTTAGTTCTCGTGACAGGTGGTCTACTACAATCGAGACATCTCCAATTCGGGGACCATTCATTGAACGATGACAAATTCGAGCACTTGAGGTCTACCCATGAGGAGCATCTACCACATCTTATACTGTTTGATGCAGCACTTTTAGAGCAAACGGGACACGGCCATCTTGGCGGACCGGGGTTGGATTCAATACCAGCTCTAAGTAAGAGAGTTCGGACCAGGGAGGCTGGTAACGCCTGGTCCTCTAATGAAAAAACAAAGAGAGTGGGTTGTGACTGAGTACGAGCAATGCTCGTGTAGGCCCTTTGAAGGGTTTCTTTCCTTTGGGATAGTATGTTTGGAGGTCCATTGGGGCCGATGCTGGAAGGCAGCATCGTCCACAGTCGCACCGCGTGTAGGTGACCTTCTTCGCGACCCTTTTTTTTTTTCGCCTTCTTTTCCATCCAATTCTACCTAAATGTACATTTGTATTTGTATTTCAGGAATATTGAAAAAAGGCAAATATGTATTTAGAGTTGGTATTACTAAAGTCGAGACTGAGACGGAGACCCAAAGAGAATGAGAGGAGAGAGTGTGTGAGAAAGACAGAAAAAGACAAATGTTTATTATTTTTCAACACTCTTTTGTCTCGTTTCGAAGGTCTTTTGCCTTTCTGTGTTTCTTTTTCTGTTTCATTGTTTCCTGTGATGTCCCGAGCACGAACACGAACACGTTTAGTAATTGACCGCTTTTTTAAAGAAGCAAATCAGAATTATTACATTTTTTAAAAAGCAAATCATAACTATTACATGCACTTGAAATGTTTACAAGAGGTCCTACTAAGGACCATTCTAATTTCATCCAGTTCTCTCTTTCTTCTCGTATCCGTGCTGGAAACGACAAGATCCCAGGAAGCCTGAGGGAAGCGCTTGTGGGAGCCCTTCTCGGAACTGCCTCACAAATCTCTATTCCGCGTTCAACCTGAAACAACTTTTCAGTTGAAAGACGTGTCCAGAAACCCACATTTTCAGCAAAATTGATTTTTTTGAAACAAGGATTTGCAATTTAAAAGAAAATTTTCATATATTAACTATTTTCTGACTTTTTTATCTTTGCGCCAAATTTTTTTAAACTTGGCGTCATTCGAATTTGGATCTGAATACTGCAGTATGCTGAAAATGAGGAAGGTCTGTAAGTCAAAAGCAGTAATTAGCGAAGTGAGGCGATGTTTACTAGTCGAGACTGAATCCTAAAAGTCGGCTCAAGAAGTATTCATTGCTATTTTTTTCGCGTTAATGTTTTTCTCACATTTTCGAGTTTTTATCTGCTGCAAATATATTTCCATATGTTTCATTGTGTTTTTTGTGCTTGATAAAGTATGTAGCAGTCAATTTATCATTGTTTTATAGTTTTTTTTTTTAAAAACAAAGTCGAAAACACAAACAAATCGGTTGTGTGCCGAGGGAAGCTTCCAATAACGCTCTGCTGCAAACTGCAATTTTTTCCATTACTTACCTTGAAGCAGGTGTTTTTGGTGTGCAAGAAAAAGGTACAGACGCCCACGGAAAGCGAAAAAAATTTCACATAAGGCTCCCCCCTTATGATATAAAAAAACAAAAACCCGCAAAAAAAATTTTTTACATAAGGGTCCCCCCTTATGAAAAAATATTTTTTTACCGCCCGGCCCTCCGCCCACAAAATTTTTTTTGACAAATTTAGGTGACCTATGGAGAAAAAAATTTCCCTACAAAAAACATAGTTCACCAAACTTGTTAAATTTCTCCCGGTCGTCCGCCGTCCCCCAGAAAAAAATTTTTATAGTCAAGAAATTATGAAATAAAATGATCTTTTCAAAAAGCTTAACGTTGTCCAAAAAAAGTGACCAAAATGTCGAATATTGAACTCCGACCCGTGCTACGCAAATCAAAAGATCAATTGACCACAGAAAACAGACCAAAAGTTTTGTTAATCCCCTTCGCTCTCTGATCACCAGGGTCGCCCGGTCACCCGCCCAAATAATAAAATTTCAACACATCCTGGTGAGCTATGCTCAGAATACTGACTCTGATTAATATTATAGGCATTTTTTTCTCGACTTCATTTCTTTAACTTCCCTATCTGCTAACTTTCACTGGATTAAAGCAACTTATATTACTACCAGGAAATATTCGTAGAAATTATCATCACTGGTATAATTATTAGCGTTTCTTATCAGAAAGGGGGGGGTTAAAACAGAAGTTCTTCCGATTTGGTTCAGTTTTTAATTTAAACTGAAGGTTTCTTCGTAGTTTTCTTCCATTTCTTACCTTATAAATTCATCCGTAAATATTAGCTGTTTAAAAGGTCTACTTATTTCCAGTTCTCATATCAAAGTGAGAGAGACATGCCTCGAACCCTCGAAACTAGTCCGTCGACAGAACTAGTCCGTCGACAGCTTCCTCGACCGACTCTTTTGCCCGGAGGAATCAATATTTTTGATGTTACTTTTGTCACTATCAACTTTACTTTTTTTTTTGCGCTTTACTAATTTCGAATACAAATTTTGAAGCTTTTTTATAGCTTCCTCTCGTTTCCATAAAACATAATAGCAAAAAAATTAATAATACTCACTATTTCGTAACCGTGTGTTCTTCAAAAAGCGCAATCATGAAAACGGCAGAATTTTGAGAGAGACCGAGTGCTTGCGATGAAAAGCAGAGAATGCCATACAAACAGATTTCGTATGATTACCTTCTGGACAGTCTAAAGCCTTGTGCATAGATTTGGAGAAGCATTGATGAACCAACCGAAATGCATATGTCTCCTAGACTTAACAAGAATTTTTTTTAAAGACGGTCAACTTTGACGAGACTAAGGGGAGCTGAGAGCGAATCAAGGACAGAGAGAACCGAAAGTTGATACGTGAGAATAAGGTGAAGGGGAGGTGAGTATGGGAGGAAATTTTATACCTCATAATAACCTACGAGCTATTATTCTAGCAACAAAAACATTTACGGGATGTGTTCGAACTCAGCACTCCCACCATATGAAACAATGGTTAGTTTCCTGTTTCAGAACACGATCTCGCCTGCGGAACGAAAACTTGCGATGAGCATCATGAGCAACCGATTCCGTCCGGCCAACAACACGTCGATTGAGACATCCACGTCCACGGTGTTATATTCAGATTCAGTGGAAGGCATTTTAGTGTAGCATGATTGCTGAGAGGAACTGTAGAGTTTTTTTATGGTACCAGAAATAATATAATTGTTCAATAATTTACGCCAAATTTGTATGAGGCCGTTAAGGCAGAACAGTCATACCGAAGTAATAAAAAACCTTTTTTTCGTGACCGGGGCGTGTATTCAACAACCTTTTTTATTGACGTCGGTTCAGTTTTAGTTTAAAATCAATCATATATTTATATGTGACGGGGAGAAATCTGGCAAGTGCGGTGAGCTATAATAAGACTACTATGGAAAATTTAGTTTGATGGGTTCCTACTTGCAAGAAGTCAAAAGGGCAAGAAGTTTTCACGCTCTAAGAATTTAAGCCTAATTTAAGCCGCAGCCTAATCGCAACGAATACGTTGGTGCGAGCGACTCACAAAACGGAAGCTCAAACCAAGGTTCAAAGATGTTTTGCTCTTTCTTTTCAAGAAGATGAAAGTTATTGACAGAAACAGTTTTTGTAGTGTAAAGTACTCAAACAAAATAGCTGAGACATTTTTCAGCCTCTTTGAGTTGATGCCTACTCAATTCTGACGAAAAGGTTTAGTAAAAGTTGCATACAAAGTTTATCGGTTAGATTTAACGAAAAAGTGAGGTTGCTGAAAACAGAAAAATTCAATAGTCATTCCCCTATCCAAGTTATAGTCAGGTTTTTTCTTCTTATCGGCAAAAAAATGTGTTTATCAAAAAGGAGACTTAAAAGGAGAAGAAAAGTCATGAGGAAACGGGAGAATTAAAAGAGGAACAAGAGCAGTTGATCGAAAACTGAGAATGCCAAACACTGAAAGAAGTCGTATGAGTAGCTTATTCGGATAGCGCTTAGATTTGTACATACGTGAGTGCTACCAACAGCAAGGGTTTTTAGTGTGCAAGAAGGTACAGACGCCCGCCAGAGGCGGAAAAACAATTTTTCATAAGGGTCCCTCCTTATGATAAAAAAAACAGAGACCCGCTAAAAAAGTTTTTTCGTTTTACATAAGAGTCCCCCCTTATCATTCGGAAAAAAACTGTTTAACCCCTGACCAGCAGGGTACATTACAGTGTGTTTCTCTAATCCACAGTACGTCTAACATCTATGCGCTATCTATTAAAGCTAGTGATAAAAATGCTCTGATCGTCTGAATCCTCTCTTTCACATCACATGCTCTCGCGCTCTCTGAAAGACCCGCCGTTCGCTCCTCATTGGTCTTCTTACGAGTAAAAGCAACGTTTTTCGTGTTCTCAGGCCAACGGGCAACGTCGATAAGCCAGAGAGACATGCCTCGAACCCCTCTAGTCCGTCGAAAGCTTCCTCGACCGACTCTTTTGCCCGGAGGAATCAATATTTTTGATGTTACTTTTGTCACTATCAACTTTACTTTTTTTTTTGCGCTTTACTAATTTCGAATACAAATTTTGAAGCTTTTTTATAGCTTCCTCTCGTTTCCATAAAACATAATAGCAAAAAAATTAATAATACTCACTATTTCGTAACCGTGTGTTCTTCAAAAAGCGCAATCATGAAAACGGCAGAATTTTGAGAGAGACCGAGTGCTTGCGATGAAAAGCAGAGAATGCCATACAAACAGATTTCGTATGATTACCTTCTGGACAGTCTAAAGCCTTGTGCATAGATTTGGAGAAGCATTGATGAACCAACCGAAATGCATATGTCTCCTAGACTTAACAAGAATTTTTTTAAAGACGGTCAACTTTGACGAGACTAAGGGGAGCTGAGAGCGAATCAAGGACAGAGAGAACCGAAAGTTGATACGTGAGAATAAGGTGAAGGGGAGGTGAGTATGGGAGGAAATTTTATACCTCATAATAACCTACGAGCTATTATTCTAGCAACAAAAACATT
Organism: Allodiplogaster pararmata; assembly: GCA_964056735.1. Lineage (NCBI taxonomy): Eukaryota > Metazoa > Nematoda > Chromadorea > Rhabditida > Diplogasteridae > Allodiplogaster > Allodiplogaster pararmata. Next base: position 10,711,221 of record OZ057406.1, read on the forward strand.
TACGGGATGTGTTCGAACTCAGCACTCCCACCATATGAAACAATGGTTAGTTTCCTGTTTCAGAACACGATCTCGCCTGCGGAACGAAAACTTGCGATGAGCATCATGAGCAACCGATTCCGTCCGGCCAACAACACGTCGATTGAGACATCCACGTCCACGGTGTTATATTCAGATTCAGTGGAAGGCATTTTAGTGTAGCATGATTGCTGAGAGGAACTGTAGAGTTTTTTTATGGTACCAGAAATAATATAATTGTTCAATAATTTACGCCAAATTTGTATGAGGCCGTTAAGGCAGAACAGTCATACCGAAGTAATAAAAAACCTTTTTTCGTGACCGGGGCGTGTATTCAACAACCTTTTTTATTGACGTCGGTTCAGTTTTAGTTTAAAATCAATCATATATTTATATGTGACGGGGAGAAATCTGGCAAGTGCGGTGAGCTATAATAAGACTACTATGGAAAATTTAGTTTGATGGGTTCCTACTTGCAAGAAGTCAAAAGGGCAAGAAGTTTTCACGCTCTAAGAATTTAAGCCTAATTTAAGCCGCAGCCTAATCGCAACGAATACGTTGGTGCGAGCGACTCACAAAACGGAAGCTCAAACCAAGGTTCAAAGATGTTTTGCTCTTTCTTTTCAAGAAGATGAAAGTTATTGACAGAAACAGTTTTTGTAGTGTAAAGTACTCAAACAAAATAGCTGAGACATTTTTCAGCCTCTTTGAGTTGATGCCTACTCAATTCTGACGAAAAGGTTTAGTAAAAGTTGCATACAAAGTTTATCGGTTAGATTTAACGAAAAAGTGAGGTTGCTGAAAACAGAAAAATTCAATAGTCATTCCCCTATCCAAGTTATAGTCAGGTTTTTTCTTCTTATCGGCAAAAAAATGTGTTTATCAAAAAGGAGACTTAAAAGGAGAAGAAAAATCATGAGGAAACGGGAGAATTAAAAGAGGGACAAGAGCAGTTGATCGAAAACTGAGAATGCCAAACACTGAAAAAAGTCGTATGAGTAGCTTATTCGGATAGCGCTTAGATTTGTACATACGTGAGTGCTACCAACAGCAAGGGTTTTTAGTGTGCAAGAAGGTACAGACGCCCGCCAGAGGCGGAAAAACAATTTTTCATAAGGGTCCCTCCTTATGATAAAAAAAACAGAGACCCGCTAAAAAAGTTTTTTCGTTTACATAAGAGTCCCCCCTTATGATTCGGAAAAAAAACTGTTTAACCCCTGACCAGCAGGGTACATTACAGTGTGTTTCTCTAATCCACAGTACGTCTAACATCTATGCGCTATCTATTAAAGCTAGTGATAAAAATGCTTTGATCGTCTGAATCCTCTCTTTCACATCACATGCTCTCGCGCTCTCTGAAAGGCCCGCCGTTCGCTCCTCATTGGTCTTCTTGATATTCTTACTACGGGTGGGAAAACAACCTGAAATACATTGGTGATAGGCATGGGAATAAGAATGAGAAACCAACATCGTGTTAGTCACCACCTGACGACTATATGTAATAACTTGAGTTAAAGAGACGCCCGCTTTCCACCGAGTTACTGGCACTCACATCACACTCTCCATGCGGCGAACGGTCGCAACGAGGAGCGAGCAAGAGTACTCCCATGGATACGTCTTCACTGAGCGACCAATCAAGAACAACGAGAAGATTACTATAGAGGTCGCTTTTCATCATAACTAAAGCTGAAGGTTTCAAGTTACGAAAGAGGCCGTATATTTATATATGTACATATACACATCTCTGAAGAAATATTTCGAAGTTTGCCAAGGCAGAACATTTTTATGACCAGAAAGCTTCAATATTTCACTGAAACCGAATTTGTAACTCTATTTCGAACTTGTGAAGTAATGGGTATGTAATTTTTCATTTCTATTCGTGTAGTAGCTTCATAAAATTCAAACCATTTATATATTTCTCCATTTCACATCATAAAGCATGTTTCAAAATCGTATCCTGAGTTAGACTTTTAATATCGTGCTACTCTCTCTCTCTCTCTCTCTCTCTCTCTCTCTCTCTCTCTCTCTCTCTCAACCTGATCTCCCTTTCTTTCAAGAAAAGAACAATGGTTTCTGAACGATCTCTCTATCAGAAGAACCTTTTTTTGAACAGTCTCCTGAACATGAATCGCAAAACACTCAGAAAGCGCCCAAAGTAAATTTTCGTCCCTTCCTCCGGATAAAGCCTTTCGACCATGTGTGACCCGAGACTCTTTCCAGGTGATCCGGGTGCTCGATCTGTACCATGGTGGTCTCGCAGTCGGCCTCACCTGCCGGGATCCCTCCACCCTGCAGGGAGTGCCCGCGGACTCGTCAGATCTCGTCAACTTTCCGGAGATGTTCGTCAGCGTGAAGGACGTCGCGAGCAAACCGCCCTTGAACACGCGACTCGCATTCTGGGTCACGGACAAGGGTGAGTAGTGGTGGGCTGAGGGCAAAACAATAAAATTTCAAATTGAGGCAGGTGACTCTGGTAGGTTTAGAAAAAAATTCGGATGTACACATTTAGGGACATCGAGGTTTGAATATTTCATGCACATCCGAGAATGCGCATTCAATAAATTAGCAATAACACAATATAAGTGAGAAGACATAAAAGCCCAGCGAATCTTACAAGAAATAGAAGATTTTCCGGTTATCCTATATTTTAACTTCAAATGTAATCCCTTTTCTAGCGGAGGTGAAAATGCAGCTGAACAACCAACCAGCTCGGACCCTCTTCTTCGTGGACAACTCACTCCAACTCTACTTCTACTTCGACGTTTATGGCTCCACGCAAGCCATCAAGTTGCTAGGTGAGCTCCGCCAAGTATGAAGACCTAGTAATGTGTAAGTAAGACCTAGTAAGTGAATGGAGTAAGTTCATGCATTTATGTTCTACCTCTCTACCCAGCTGCCCCTTGAATATATTGAGTACCCGCTAGTTCAGGGAAAGCATGTAAAGCTCTAGCCTAAACCACTCATAGCCTTTTTCCTACTCTAGGATATGACCACTCCTAGCAATTGAGCGTTAATAGCCGCTTCTAGCTTATTTACACCCCTAGGCTATGACTTATATTTATTTAACTTTGGCAATCTCAAGCCTATGACCAACCTTAGCCTATGTTGTTGTAGATTGCCCGCCGTAGGTCTCCGGCTGGGTAGACGAGGTCTTCTTTGACATGGCTCAGAACAATAACCTTACTTACATCATTTATCTAATTACATTTATTTCTCTTTCTCTCTCGGGGTTTATTTATTCATTTATTTATTTTTTTATTTATTTATTTATTTTTTTCCCTTCGTTTTTTTTTTGAGAGAGAGAGAGAAAGGAATCATTGGTATAAGAACTTAACAACAGACGTCGGGCTATTCCACAAATCTATACTTCTTAAAAGTGTGTGGTCACAGCGACACGAGAATAAATGACTAGTTGTATGTGGCTCTTCAAAACATTTTGGGCAAAGCGGGGATTGGGCAGCTCCTATTCTGTGTAGGTAGCTGTTAAGGGAACTTGCATAGCCACTACGTAGTTGCGATAATGTTATTTGTTGTTCCCTGGGAAGTTGATTCGTTGATTTATGGATTAACTCCTAGCCTATCACCACTCTTATTCTATGAGCATTTCCTATGAGCCTGTTGCCATCTTCCCCTTTGCTGATCCCTAGCCTCCAAACCCTCCAAAACAAGCAATGCCTAAAAAACAATGAACATTCGTAGCTCATTTAGACCTCCTAGCCTCTGAACACCCTCATCCTATGACCTCACTTAGCATATGGTCACTCTTGGTCATGGTCCTTCCTATTCGGTGACCATTCCTGGCTGATGACCATTCTTGGCCGATGACCATTCCTGTCTTAAAACTATTTCTAGCGGAAGATCATTTATAGCCTATGACCGCATCTAGCCTGTGACATTTTTCTAGCCTATGTCCGTTCCTAGTCCAACAATACACAATACCCTTAGTCTGTGCCTAAAACCACCTAATATCTTGATACAAAGGCAACTGAAAAAAGGACTTGAGGAATCAGTCCTATCGCACCTCGTTCCCGTTCTCCGGCTCACTCCCAGACAGCCTCAACCTCCTCCTCCGCCCGTCATGAAGTCATGCCGACGCATGTTGCCCTCCCTCGTCGAGAGCACTCCAGTACACGAGACGGTGCTTATTCTCTCTCTCTACTTCTCTTTCTGTCTCTCTTTCTATCTCTCACTTTCTAACCAGCTCTCGTTTTCTCTTAATCGTTCTGAACCTATCTCTCTTTACTTTATGTATCTGCCCCCCTCACCTTTCTCTCGTCTACTATCTCTACCTCTCTCTTTCTGTCTCTGCCTGTCTCTCTCTTCTTCTGGTTCTCTGTTATTCCTACTTTCCTTTACTCTTTATTTCTCTTTCTCTTTCTCATCAAGTTTCATCGTCTCACGTTCTACTTCTTAATCTTTCCCGGTTTCTTTCTTTTTTCTTCCATTTTTGACTCTCGACTTGTTACCCAACTGATCTGGTTGCTTGTTACCCAACTGATCTGGTTGCTTGTTACCCAACTGATCTGGTTGCTTGTTACCCAACTGATCTGGTTGCTTGTTACCCAACTGATCTGGTTGCTATAAACAGTTAGCTTGCCTAGAACGATGATTATTAGTATTTGATATTCCTATTTTCTCAGTTTGGTGAGAACTTTAGCCAAAAACAAAAAAGTTTCCAAAAAAGTGCGAAAATGAACTGTCAAAAAGGGTATTTGCAGTTAACGGATCCACATCTATTCACATAAGAAGTCAGTGTATATCGGTAGTAAAAAATGGAAATTTTGAAATGAGTGTCTTCAATTTAGGTCAGAGAAATTAAATATAAACGAAAGACCATCTTGCCTAAATTTGAATTTTGATGTTCAGAAGTTCGGGGTTATGTTACTCTGAATAGCTCGTAAAAATTGATTTATATATGACACTGTTTTCTTTTTTTTAGAGTCTGACTCACCCTATAGAAAAAAATGCGTTTGATGCGATCAACAAGCTCGAGAAAAAATTGTGTAGAATGTAATTGTAAGACGGAACGGGGAGCTGAGCTACGATATTATAGTGAACGCGGAGCTCTCACAAATGTCCCCCTCGAGCCGCGATGACGCTCACAGTCAGCATCTTCCGAGCCGCCGGAAAACGGTGATCGAGGACCTGTTGACTGACGAGAGCAATGTCTCCTCTCCCCAGTCCACGCTGCCCCCGCCGATCCAGCCAAGTTGGTGTTAAATACCTTTTTAAGCCGAATCAGAGATGATCAATTAGGCAAGGCAAAATCATTTGATCATAAAGTTATTCCAAGTTCGAACGCTCCATCATTGATGTCATCGGATATTATGCGCCGTTGAGTTAAGCGATTCCCTTTTCTCCGATTCTTGTTAAATAGTGAATATGAGAAGACAGAAATTTTGATCATGTTTTAGAGGAGTTGAATGTCCTTTATTGATTAATCCTGATATTCTCGCTACTTCAAAGAAAACCCTATTATTTGTGGCGATCTTCACAATTTATGCGACAACAATCTCCCTCTTTTGTGACATCCCCCTCTTCCACAAACTGTTTTCCCCAGCTTCCCGGGGGACGGCTGGGTTGAGGGAGACAAAAATGTGGGCTATACGAATCTATCATAGCATTGAATTTTTCTCTCAGTCCCTTCATAATCCACAGGAAGCGTCATCGAGCATTTCTCGTTGTTTTCAGAGCATCCTTCAGGACGTCGGCATTCGCCGTCACCGACGGGATCGGCGACTTCGTCTGCCCGCCGATCCTCTCCCTCCCCACCACCGCCTCATCAGCATCATCTCCGGACGAGCCTGCAGGGATCGCATTCTTCCAGTCCCGTTCCGCCTCCGTGAGTTCTATTTAACCTGTGGATTCGAAACATCGTGTGGTCGTGGAGATGAGGAGAGAATAGAAATGAAACATTCGTGTTACGATTTGTTACCGCAAAAACATGGAAAGAACAAAAGATGGTCGTTTTTGCAGCCATTCACGAGAAATGTGGTTTCGAGAAATGGATGAGGTGCGAGAAGAATTTTTAAGAATAAGATTTATAAGAAGAAGAGAAGACATTTCAACGTTATTTTCCTTTAGGTGAACAAGGGAGAAAATTATGTTGAAAAAACGGGTGCTTATTTTTGTGTAATTTTTTATATATTAATTTTTGCGTTCCGACTACATGTTCCCATGTTTTGAGAGCATATCTTCTAAAAGCAAGTAATGTATTAATGCAATGAATATTATTTTCATCGAGTTGAACTTTTCACAGGACCAGCTCAGTGTATTAGATAAAGCTACATAAATATGTTCAAACCGTCAAAATCCAGCATCGGAAAATGCGCTCAATCAAACTTGTTCTAGAATCGGAACCATTCCAACCGTTCCGCGCCGGCCACCCATGCCACCGCCGGTTTTGCCATGGCAGCGGCCCTCCAACACATCCACAGCCAGCGGCGGGTCTGCATCGTTCCGCCAGTCACCGTACTTGCCGATGCCCTCCATGCCAGCTCCACCTAGGCCTCCTCCTGTTACGGCCGCTTCCGCATCCGGCGCTACGTCCACTCTTCAGACCGCTGGCTCTAACGCGGATGCGAAGCTTGACTTGAACGAGGCGGACGAATGTACAGTTTGCATGACGGCCGAAACCAACTCAGTGATCTACACATGCGGTCATATGTGCATGTGTTACGAATGTGCGCTCCGCACGAAAGTCAGTTACCTATCAGAAAAGACTGTTGTTATATAAAATCGTATTTTTCTTAATCAAGAAATGGAATGTTTGGAACGAATAGCAAGCCGAAAACTTTCGAATCACTTAATTCTTTAAAAATCCAGTTGTTCAATTGACATCTAACAGAGAACCATGCCGATCTCAAACCAAGGAGAGACCGATACAGTGCATTTCATAATTATAGTGCACCCCATTTTTGGGTTTTTCGAAAAACTACAGACTTATACGAGCTGTTAACTTGTTGACAGAGTGTACACTCAAATAAAACTACATACTGTAGACAGTGGGCGAAATGATCGCAAACTGATTTTTTTGCGAAACATTTTCCATTTTCATGCCTTTTCATGTACATATATTGAGTAGACAATGATACAATTTCCCTTGATACATATATTCAACTTCAAGAATTTTTTTTTTATATATGTAAACATGGTTTCCAAAGTTTTTTCATAATTTGAGCTTAACGAACGATATAGTAAATTGCAGGTCTTTGGTACGGGTTGTCCTATTTGTCGTCAACCTATGCAGGATGTTATTCGCATCTATCGGACTGGTCCGGCTTAGAAGAAACCCTGTCAAGCAGATAGTATAGCCAAGCAAAACCCCTGCTGTATTTTGGAACGCTTTCTCTCCTCCCTAGTTCTATCCCCTAACCTTCATCAATATTCAGAAATCATTGTATTTGCACGACATGTGCCGAAAATTGCTAACATAATGTAGAATGTGCATCTTTGTGGGTATGATACATTGATAATTTTGATTGCCTTGAACAAGATCGCATTATAACATCCATTTGTGTGAGCTGTCCCAATTTTCTTCGCTGCCCTAATTTTGAGATTAGAACAAGTTCTGAGTATATTTATTCGATCCAACCGAGCTCTTGCCACTTTTCACTCTCAATAGTGAAGAAATTATTCTTTCTAGAATTTAGGTGCTCTATCATGAACAGCAGTGTCGAAGCTGTCGGTGCTAAACATTACTCATTAAATAATAGAGGTGTATCATTAGTAGAAATGACATACCGAAGCCTGAACGTCAAACTGTCAAACAAACATTATTACAAGTCTCGAGTTGTATGTGTACAATGATTATCGGTTTTCTCTCTGTGATTATCGGTCTATTCTTGGTTTTTTGTAAAGCTCTGATTATTCTGCTCAGAATCCTGCCTTTCACATAAAGTTTTGTGTGGGAGACGAATTCATGCAGGAAGAGATAGCTAACAAAAAAAAACCATTTTGCTCAGATTTTTAATTTTTCAGTGAAGCTTGTCTAGTCATTTACGGTCAATTTTAGACTAAACAATGTCATACTCACGTTAGCCGTTACGTCGAAATTAAAGATAGCAATGGCAAACTTGAGATAGCCATCACGAGGTTGAGATAACTATGAGGAGGTAGAGAGAGCCATGACGAGTTTAAGAGAGTTAGGACGAGTTAGATAGAGCCAGGACGAGTTTGAGATAGTTAGGACGAGTTAGATAGAGCCAGGACGAGTTTGAGGTAGTTAGGACGAGTTAGATAGAGCCAGGACGAGTTTGAGATAGTTAGGACGAGTTAGATAGAGCCAGGACGAGTTTGAGATAGTTAGGACGAGTTAGATAGAGCCAGGACGAGTTTGAGATAGTTAGGACGAGTTAGATAGAGCCAGGACGAGTTTGAGATAGTTAGGACGAGTTAGATAGAGCCATGACGAGTTTGAGATAGTTAGGACGAGTTAGATAGAGCCAGGACGAGTTTGAGATAGCCGAAATTCTACAGAAAAATCGAACATGCGCCTTCGTTTGAAATAAGGGACATTATATGTACATAGAAGACCGACTAACGTTTTTTTTTTTTAAATATTTCAATGCTCCTTCAATCATGGTAGTGACAAGGATCGCAGCCCAGAGCTGCAGCTTCTCGAACTTGTCTGCCGCGCTTTTCACCCTCTCTATTTTCCTCTCCTTTTCACCCTCTCTATTTTCCTCTCCTTTTCACCCTCTCTATTTTCCTCTCCTTTTCACCCTCTCTATTTTCCTCTCCTTTTCACCCTCTCTATTTTCCTCTCCTTTTCACCCTCTCTATTTTCCTCTCCTTTTCACCCTCTCTACTTTTCTCTCAATACCTAGCTCCTCTCCTGCCAGAACAAAGCAATCAGAGCAGCCACGGATAACCTTCAAATGTCTGGAACACGACAACTTGCTTTTGAGTCAAAACTTCTTCCGGTGAAAGAACACAATGCGCTACTGACCAATGAATACCTAGCTGAAGCCATAATGCAAAAAGATCACCCATCCCACAACCTCGCCCCTCCGACAACAACCAGCAAGAACTATTCGTCGACACGTGATGAATATGGACCTCAGTCTGGGAGAAAAATATTGCAAAACAACACTTAAAAACCTGCATACTGAAGCCGTCAGGAAATTTCTCAGAAACTGCGAACCAAACCCGGTGCTAAGGTTCAAACCACCTATGATCCATAAGTCAACGGGGTTACTAACTAGGGAACAACAAGTCACCCTATCGCAACTTAGAAGTGGTTACTCGAGCACATTAAACAGCTGCCTTCATAGGATAGGTGCTACTGACTCTCCTCTCTGTCCTTTATGTGTAGAGGAAGCATACTAGTTCACACTCGTTTAACTGTCGTTGTAACCCCAATAGACTTAAGCCGTTAGACCTAAGGTTGTTGTTGTTGTTGTTGCCGGCAAGCAGCCCGGTTCGAAGACTTTTGGTTATGAACGCTCTCTTTAATGAGAGAGATTCTCGTGTTCTTCGGACAAGATATGTCCGGAGAAGGGTTTTGATGTCCGGTCCAACATCGTTTTGGGTGGGAGTAGAGACGTCTTGCCTGTCGTTGACCGGAGACAAGCAAGAGGCTATTTGACTGGCGCTTCAACTCGCCATTGAAAAGTATAACGGAGTATCGGCTGATGTTTCGTCCGGTGGCTTGCCCAGGCCGGTCCGGCATCGCCCTCCTTTGACGAGCTATACTACCCAGTTTTGGTCAGCGGCGGGATTTCTCCCGCTACCTATGGTATAGAACTGTCGATGCTTCAGATTTCATTCCCAAATGAATGTTGTAGTTTTCATTGCCAATTTGAATTTGTAGATTTCATCACCAGTATAGGCTTGCTGTTGTCACTGTAGGTTCCATTGTTGAATGAATACGGATAGAAGGATTGAATCTTCTTTTTTTTTCAAAAGTTAAAGCCCGAACCTAAAAAAGGCGAAAAGAAAAGAGGCAAAAAAAGAGAGAGAGAGAGAGAAGTGAGTGAGTGTGACTGTGTGCGCGAGCTTTTACTGCGAACTTGTGGACCTCCTTTCAACGCCAAAGGAACCGCGCGGGCAACAATCATCGCAAAAGGTAACAACGGGCCTTCTAATTAGCCCTGTCGGTTGATAATAGGTACAGAACGCGATGACGTGAACCCTTTGAATGCGCTTATTGGGCATCATTTTGTTCAACTTCTCTGGGTAAGCGGTGGAAAGAATGGTTGTTGTTGAAGGCTCGTCTTCCGGAGTTTTTCTGTCGCCTATCTTGCCTCCAACGAAAACTGATGTCTCACAGAAGGAAAAATCTCTAGTAAGTTGGGAGTGCAATATGCAAACAATATTTCGGGATCTGTAAACTGCACTAGTTACTGATGGTCTTCTCACTAAGTCTTTTGTATCACCCTTTACAACCTGTGAGAGGATCATGTACAATATACTCGGTCCGCCATGATAAATAGATTTTGCATTACAAAATTGGTTAAAACCCAATAAATGAGTCGAAAAAGAGCTAGAAAGAAGAGGAGAAAAAAGTTTTAAAGAAGAAAAGTTTTTATTGAGAGTTAATGAATCGATGAGGCTGTTTCCTCTTACCCGCAGAAATAGCATGTATAATACATGTATATCAAGATTACTAATCAGGAGGGAAAGGCAGACTTGAAAGATTCTGAGAGCATGTGATGTAAAAGAGAATGCAGACGATCGAAGCATTTATATCACTAACTTTCTTGGATAGCGCATAGATTTTATCCGCAGTGCGGTTTCGAGAAACATATTTATATCGATTCCTTTTCTTTTGACGTAGCTTTTTCATCAGGACTTGACGGCTTTGAATTGGTACAACGCGATGTGCAGCATGCCGCAGTCAGAATGGGATCATCTGAGTGTGGGGATGTGGGATGACGTCATCAGGAGAAGCGCCCAGCAGAGAGAGGCAGCCGCTCTTAGGTCTGGGAGAAGAACTGAAATTTTTCATTCAAAATAAATCACATACAGGGTGACCAACAATTATTGCGACAACGAAACCGCGCCATGTGACAGCCTGTTGGTGCTTATTTTGTGTAACGCGCATGTAGAGACTTTTATCATTATATATTTGTAATTCTTGTCTGAAATTTTGGTACAAATCGGTTCATTCTCAAGGTAGTTATATATATTCTTTATTCCTATATATACACAAGTATAGTACAGTGGATGATTACGCAGATGCGATTTTAGAAAAAGAAAAAATAAATAAACTCAAACATATATAATCACAGAAATCGGTAGGTTAAAAACACTGTAACTTCGATTTAGTAAGAATTACCCCCTGAGAAAGTGCCAGGATGGCCTTATTGAATAATAAGGAAGAGGGCAAAGTGTTCCATACATTGATGCATCGAGAAACACGGGTACTATGAGAATTGGGCAGTTTAAACCGAAGCAAAATACGGAGGGAGTGGAAAGAGCGATGTTGAAGAGGAGTGGGTGAGATCTTGAATAAATTATGTTGATCAATTGCAGTGTTACCGTGAACAATCTTGTGCACAAAACATAGATCAAGAATGCGACGACGGTATTCTAAAGTAGAAAGCGATAGAGTCCGCAACCGGGACAGATAGTTGGTTGTTGAAAGACCGGCTCTCGCGAATACGCGTCTAATAAATTATCGCTGAACTCGTTCAAGTGTGTTTATATTACCAATGGCCAATGGAGACCACAATTCACAGCCATATTCTAGAAGGGGAAGAATGTAAGCCTTAAAGGCGCGGACAAGTACTAAAATAGAAGATGTCTTGAAAGAGCGAAGAATAACATTCATAGCTTTTGTGGCTTTAGAAACCGTTTGGTTAATGTGGTGAGTAAATGAGAGAGCATGATCAAAGAATATTCCTAGGTCTTAAAAAGAAGTAACAGAAGGTAACTGATCAGCGCCAATACGGTAAGTAGTAAATGGATTGTTAGACCCGCAGTGCACCACTGAACATTTAGGAATAGAAACGATTAAGGACCAGGTTAGGCCAAAGTCATGTACGATGTCAATAGCGGCTTGGAGTAATGCAGGCGATTCGGAGAACAACTTAACATCATCGGCATATAGAAAACAATGAACAGCAGTTGACAACCAGTCTATTAGATCGTTAATGAAAAGAAAAGAGGACCTAGGCAACTCCCTTGTGGAAATCCAACCGTTGTTGGCTCAGATTTAGATAAGCAATCATCAACAAAAACACGAACGGACCTGTTAGTAAGAAATGATTGGATAAGAGAAAGAAGAGAAGAGCAAACACCTGCACATTTGAGTTTATGAAGTAAAAACCTATGATCCACAGTGTCGAATGCCTTGGAGAAATCAATGAAACAAATATCGAAAGCACACTTTTTAGACAGTTGAGAGAGATAAACAGAGTGAGCATGAACGAGAGATGAAACAGTTGATCGTTTACATCTGAATCCCGATTGATTAGGATGAAGAATGTGGCTCATTTCCAGGTGACTGTATAAAAGGTTATATAAGTGTTTTTCAAAGATTTTAGAGAACGAACACCCTAAGGTTATTGGTCGGGAATTACTGATGTCAGTAGCCGTATTCAGAGATCTAAGATGAACTCATGGGTAAATTTTACCCTAGTATATTGTAGACCTAAGTTCAACTCAGTTCCGTATTAAGAGACACGTTGTAGAGACGTCTCAGCTCTTCCACTAAACTTTAGTATAAAGTTTACCCTAAAGTCTACTCTCTGAAGTCCCACAAGGCAGCGCCCTCTCGCCCACGCTTTTCAACCTTTACCTCCGTGATCTTCCCACAGACGATGCCCACACGAACGTCATCTCGTATGCTGATGACATCACGATCTGGGCGTCAGATCCCAACATCAACGTCGCGTCCGGAAATCTACGCAGGGCCATCACGAAAATTGAAACCTTCCTCAAATAACGGTCACTCATCATTTCCCCGACCAAGAGCCAGCTCATGCTTTTCACCCCGTTCAGTCGTGAATGCAGGTCTACTCTGGACATATCAATCTGCGGATCACCCGTCCCCACCGTCAACCAGGCCAAGCTACTCGGCGTCACAAACGACTCGATGTTCACATTCAGCCATCACGCCAAAGACATCGCGAGACGGATGTCGCAGCGCAATAACGTACTGAAAGCCCTTGCCGGAAGCACCTGGGGCAACCAAAAAGAAACCCTCCGCCTCACGTTCAAAGCCATCTCGCAAGCGATCTGCAACTACGCCGCACCCGCCTGGTCCACCTTCCTCTCGGACTCCGCTCACGCCAAAATCCAACGTTCTCAGAACTCCGGACTCCGCGTCGTGACAGGGAATCATCAAATGACCGACACTGACCATATTCATCGCGAATCAAAGGTCATGCGCGCCAAATCCCATCTGAACATGCTCGCCGCGCAGTACCTCGCGAGATCGCTGGACCCAGAACACATCCACCATGGCCTCCTCGACTGCCCGGCGCCCCCTCGCGCAATGAAGAACAGCCTCGTGTTGAGCTGCAAGAAGACTGTCGAAGCCGCGAAACAGATGTCAAAGGATCCGAACAATGGGAAATCAGTCGCAAACACCGTACACTTTTTTTTACTCGATGATGGTCTCGAACGAACTCCACTCGTTGAAGGGTGCCGTCATCCTGGGAGGCAGACCTCCGCCCCTTATCCAGGAAGAAGAGAAGGAGTTACCCCGCAAGACTAGATGCACGCTCAGCCAGCTCCGCTCGGGATTCAGCAGATTCATCAACAACTACCTCCACCGCATTGACGAATCCATCCCCGACGTGTGTCCCGATTGCTCTTCCGGACATCACGACGTTACGCATCTCTTCAACTGCCCATGCCACCCGACCGCGCTGTCTCCAATCGACCTCTGGACCAAGCCGCAAACCACCCCTCCCATCGTCGATGCATGGAACCCAAACCACCTAGAACTATTCGTAAACATGCCAAGAACTTAGAAATGATGTTAGAAGACAGTGATCAGAAAGCCACACTTAAAAAAATACATACTGAGACTGTTAGAAATTTCATTAGCTCCTGTTCCCCTAACCCAGTTCTGGGTAAGAAACCTCCCAGAATCAATAAATCAATGAATCAACTTCCCAGGGAACAACAAATAACATTATCGCAACTACGTAGTGGCTATGCAAGTTCCCTTAACAGCTACCTACACAGAATAGGAGCTGCCCAATCCCCTCTTTGCCCAAAATGTTTAGAAGAGCCACATACAACTAGTCATTTATTCTCGTGTCGCTGTGACCACACACTTTTAAGAAGTATAGATTTGTGGAATAGCCCGACGTCTGTTGTTAAGTTCTTATACCAGTGATTCCTTTCTCTCTCAAAAAAAAATAAAATAAAATAAATAAATAAAAATAATAAAAAATAAATAAATAAATAAATGAAGAGGAAAAAAACAAAAAAAAAACAAATAAACCCCGAGAGAGAAAGAGAAACAAATGTAAATAGATAAATGATGTAAGTAAGGTTATTGTTTTCTGAGCCATGTCAAAGAAGACCTCGTCTACCCAGCCGGAGACCTACGGCGGGCAATCTACAACAGCAACAACGGTTCCGGTTGTATTGGGCGAGGAATAAGGGAGAGGCGATGACGAGCAGGAGACGGACAGGTTTGAGTAGAAATAGAGTGAACAATGGGAGTTGAAGCTTTGTCGGTGGCCCAAGATGTTAAGTTAATGGGAGAACGATTCGAAGTGCGTTTAACGTCCAATTTTTTTACTTGGGGCTTTGGTAGTGTGAATGAGTTCGGGACGAACAATGGACTGAGTTGGGTGACGAAAGTTAGACTTAACAGCAGATAATCGAAGAGGATTTGTGAGGTTTTGGCTGCAGCTAGGGATGTTTGCATTCGGACAGTTTGACTTGACAACCGTAGAGTAAAGTTCATCACGTGAGGGGAACAGATTTGTCTGCTCCATTGAGAGCCCGGCGTAGAGACGATATTTCGGCAGCTTGTACCATGATAGCATTCTGAAGCGGTAGAATAGCAGCCTCAAAAATCTTTTGGATAAGAACTTCAACGAAAAGAAGAGGGACATTTGGAATGTCCAGGGTGAGTAATGAGGGCAGTTAACTTGCGCATGCATGCATTATGCACGTGGTCAGAGAAAAGAAATAGGTCACCTTCCTTTGAAAGAACAGAGTGCAAGGAGTTATTCTTAAGGTAGTTATGAAAGCGAATCCACACCGTCAGTCGATCATCACCATGAAACCCCGCGGATCAAGTGTGAACAACATCGCAAGAGCCTTTGGCGTCGCTCGGAGCACTGTCTATCGAACCCTCCAAAGGTTCAAGGACACAGGAGGACTATTGGATCACTCAGGGAGAGGACGAAAGTTCACGGTGGTCACTCCCAAAAACCCTCTATCGTATGCAAAAGGCGGCGATCCTTAGTCAACGCATCATTGATCAACGGCTGAAAAGGTGCCGAGGTCTGTTCGCTCGGACACGACAAGGAGAGCATCTGATCACCCTCTTCTCTGACGAGAAGCTCTTCTCCGTAGAGCAGGCATACAATACCCAGAACAATCGTGTGATTGCTACGGACTATGGAGATGCTCGGGACAAGGGAAATGTGATCAACAAAGCTGCCCACATGGCCCAGATTATGGTGTGGGGTAAGATCTGCAGCACCGACAAGACCCCTCTGGTTTTCGTCGATCCTGGAGTCAAAGTCGATAAAGACTACTACCTCAACCACATCCTGAAAGATGTGGTTCTTCTCTGGTCCCATTCCCACTTCCCAAACACCAACTGGACCCTCCAGCAGGATGGAGCACCCGCAAACACAGTAAAAGTCGTCCAGGAGTGGTGCAAGAGCATTCTTCCCATGTTCTTCACCCGAGATGAATGGCCTGCCAGCAGCCCCGACCTCAATCCTCACGACAACTCCAGCTGGGTTGTTTTGGAGACCAAGGCCTGTGCTACTTCCCATGAAAATTTGGAGTCTTTGAAGAAAAAAAACCCTCGTCAAAGAATGGGATAATATGAATGCTGACTACCTGCGGGCGGTCGTGGATAGCTACCCCACTAGACTCAAGCGGGTCATCAAGAAGCGTGATGGACGATTTGAAATTTGAGTACGCAGTTATGATTGTTAATGTTTGAAGATTATTTGATAAAATTTTGATGATAATCTGTTGAGTTTCTGAGCAGTTATTTAGTTTTTACGGTGTCGCAATAAATGTTGGTCACCCTGTATTATTCAAATTGTTAAGCATCGCCGAGATATTTCTTGTTAGGTTTTTCACCATAGTTCGATCAATCGCTCATGTTTGATAAAAAAAATTCTAGTTAATATGACTAGGAATTTTGATACGGGAATAAAAATTTTTAATAATTTAAATGCATCATCAGAAAATCGATAAATCGAAAAAAATTATTTGAACAGCTCTAATTCGTTCCTGATGATGCATTTAAAAATTTTCTGCGAAACGTGATGGTTTAAATACTATTTATCATAATATGTACCCATTTATTACGTTCGCCTTTTTCTTTTCAATTCCTCTCTTATGCCTTTTCAAAACAGTTAAATTTTTGGCAGCGTCACTGGACTTTTGTTGAAGAGTGGTTGAGTGCGAGTGAGGAGCCTTTTCCTACTTCAAAAGAGATGCATTGTTAAAATAATCCCGTATTATTTAGAAAAAAAATTGAAATTCAAAAATTAAACAGCTTGCTTATAGAAACGAATTCAAAAATTTACATTTTGTTGTTTAATTAATGTTGTTTTTCATCTCTTTGTTATTATTTTTAAAAAAAACATGCGATGACTCTAGATTTTAGCAATAAGTATGATACAAAAAGTTTAAGACATAAGGGTTCCCCCTTTTTGATAAAAAACAAAGACTTGTAAAAGGTAAACCAGAGGCTCACCGAAAAAAAGGGTCAAATCACCCGAGAGCTTCTGCTCTAGGAAGTTTCAAGGAAAAAAATCGCTTTCATTTTGTTTGTTTTTTTCGAATTCTTCGATTTTTTTTCTCAAAAAAACTCGAAAAAAATATTTCGATTTTTTTCGCCTTTTTTGTTTACATAGAAGCATTTCATTTTTCACAAAAAATTACAGGAACTTCCCTAGTGAGTGATGAATTATGTGCAATCATCCTTTAACAATGAATAAATTCCAATTTTGAAAAAAATTATAATTTTAGGCAAAAAGCTCTTGTTGAAAGAGTGGAAGAAGACCGGGGGTCCGCAGAAGCTGACTCTAATGTTAGTTAGAGGGAGAACGAAGGACAAAAAGAGATACGGATTGGATTGACAAAATTCTAAACTTTAATCTATGTGAATTTTCTGCTATTGGAAAAGTTTCTAATGAACTGCTATGCATCGGTTCTTAATTTGATCATAATTTTCAAGTCGCAGGTCCTTATTAATATTTTTCTTTATTTCTTTGTCTTTATCTCTTTTTCTCCTCAATCCTAGCTCAATAAAGGAGATCAATGCGTAATTTCTTTAAAGGTAACACGAAGGTCTACGAGATTGGCGAGATGACATTCGGACTCATTTCATCACTAACCATACGAGCAAGTGTTGCCAGGCTTTGTATAGACCCATTTCGAGAGGCCTGAGATGAGCAAGAAGAGCTCTAAGATCCATTCCTTCCATTTATGTGTCTACTTTTTCGTCATTTTTCGAATCAATAGTTCAAGCACAAAGTTCACTTTGCCCGTTAAGATCTCTTAGTGGTCTCCTAAAATCATTCACATTCTATCGTTTTATTTTCTGCCTTTAGCATAGAACTTGTGTATCTAACACACTGTACTGTACAACGACTGCACTGTAAAATTATTATAATCTCGAAAAGCTCGTAAAATTATACTTTGATGCGCAATAAAGCTTATAAATGTGAGTGTAAACTGGCCTCCAGGCAACACGTACCGAAACGCACTTGAGATAGGTATTTTCGGTAATTGGAAAGTATGATATTTACATGGAGAAAGTAACAAAGCGGTGTTTGAACGGTTCATTTCGGCAAAGAGAAGAAAAGAGTAAACCGTTTCCATCCTAACACGGAGAGTAGCTCACTTGTTTGATCTTTGGAACCGCCTAACCCCTTCAAACCCTTCTAGAATATACCAGAGTTTCTGGCGACTTCCCTTTTCTATTATCCTATACGTCAGGCGGAGAAAAAGTGTAACCAATGGAAAAAAATTAAATAGTGTCAAGAAACAACGTTAAACAATGGAACCTTAGTGGTTTAGTGCTAAGGCGATGGCTCTACTTGGAGGAGATTACTCCTTCAGAACCCAACCCGGATATCAATTATTTTTTCAGGCGTTTTCCAATCAAAGCAGATTTATAAATTTATAGAAAAATCTTTTTGACCGGTTACCCGAAAATCACTTCTTTTTTTTTTAAATCGGCCAAAGTCTGCAGGAAAGCTCAGCGTGTAAAGGCTGCTATCTTCCTCTGTATCCCTTTTCTCTCTGCGGAATTTTAGCTGCCTGGTTATTATTATAGTGTTCCAAAACTCTTTTGTTTCACTCATGGTAGTACCGTCTCACCGTGTTGAACGGGCTGATGTTCGCCGACGTTCTTTTCGAGCAGGAATTGAACAACAACAGTGGTTGCGGAGTAGTTTCCGGTAAAAACCCGCTTCGAGAAGAATCAGTCACGACCGTATTAGCGCATGACCATCAATCTTCGAGTAACCGTTTAAAAAAGACTGTTGTGATTATGCGGAAGTTTCGCAAACTGTGCCAGCAGGCCGGACGGTGGGTTACTTTCAGGAACTGCATGGGTCAAACAATTATCTCATAGAAAACCGGCACATCAATTATAAATAGGGCAGCCCATAAAGACGAGAAAATAGGGAATAAGGATAGGTAGAAACGGGGATCAGGACTTTGATTTAATTCGCGCTGCGCGTTATACGCAAACCTATGTGATACTCAAAAATCTTTTAAAAATTAGTTCACTGCTCACTCGTCGTCCTCTGTTTTGCGTCGCATGCTCTCGTTATTTTTCTTCAATATTAACTGAGTTCTTATGATTGACATGCGGTCGAGAACTCCAGCTGACTTCTGTATCAAAGATTTCTGTAACGTTCGAATAATCGTTCTTAACTCCCTCCTTTTACAGTAACTCAGTGATCTACAGAAGTCACCGTTTGCAAGCGTCTGATCTGATCTCGGAGAGAGATGAGGCCCTCCTGCAAAGAGGAGAGTTCTACGGGGTGCAGGCGATAGATAGAGGGGCGCATCGAAAGGAGAAGCAGCAGCCCGAAATGGCTCTCATGAGGATACAGGTAGTAAGTCATTCATACTAAAAAAGACTAATCTAAAAAGAAGAGAGGGAAAGGAAAAAGAAGGTAAAACCCCTAAGAGAGATAGAGGATTAGAGAGAAGAGGATGCATGAAGAACAATATGGTTGGTGTCTGTACGAGAATTCATCGGAAATGGTGACACCGAGATCTTTAGCTATTTTGCCAACAGTTAAAGGGAGACCATTTATTTGGTATACAAAAGAAGGATTTCGGGGTCCTAAATGCAAAACACTGCAATTAGATATAGATCAAGAAAAGTTTCGACAGCAAGAGAACGGGACACCGCAGAAGCGACAGCCTCAAACGTCATCGGAGTAGCATCAGATTGGTTGGCGTTTGTGTATGAAACAGAGTGTTTGGAAAGTTGAGAGATAAGTTTATTGACTGAAGCCATGAGTGTTCCGAGCGAGTTCATGAGCTCTCGTGAAAGAGCCATCTGTTCCTTCATTGCTTCAGTGAAGATCGTCATTGTTTCTTTGTTAGAACGAATCATCTGATCGGTCAAGTATTGCACAATAGTTTGACCTTCTTTGGACAGGTTCAGAGCAGCTTGAGAAGGCATTTCCTATGTTATCTACCTATAGAATTCCACTAAGAATAACTCAAGTCTCCCTGAAGTCTCCGCGGATGCCTAAGGCTTCTTTTACGCAAGTTACTACCCACCTGGAACACTGGATTGAAATTTCGAATAAGTACTCAACAGCTATGGGAGCAACAAGCGTCGTATCTGCACAGTCAGAAAATCTGGCACGACACGTGGAGCAGCTCCGAGATAAGCATGGAAGACAAAAAGACCAGAGAGGCGAGAACCGTCGCTCTTTCAGACCCGAGAAAAAGTTAAGAACTCAAATAGGAATTCGAACAAGTAACAATTGTCTCTCGCCTAAATGACGGGAACTATGGAGAATGTTGTGAAAAGCGTACGTTTGAAAGGATAACTGTGAAGTCACCGCTCGCAGGTAAGCACACACAGTAGAATGATGACCTACAAAATCGAATCGTTTGCGGTAGAATACTAGAATTTCTGAATGAGAATAAGTTGATCAGCTATCTTCAGTTCGGATTTATAACTCAAAAATTTTGCGAACTATCACTTTTAGAATCATTGACGGAATGGCACTTCAAAATGGACAAGAATGAATACATTAGCTGTGTCTTAATTGACTTCAATAGTGCATTCGATAGCGTTTCTCTTACCTACCTATTGAAAAAATTCGAGTCCATAGGACTTTCAGGAAGTCTTTCAAGATTCATTTCACACTTCCTGCATCAACGAGAACAGTCAGTCCGAACTAATAATAGTGATTCTCTTCCCAACCCCACTCCATCCGGGGTTCCCCAGGGCAAACAAAACTTTTTTTTTCAATTTTTTTTTGATTTTTGTTAATCGTTTAAGCAAAGATGGGCTGAGACTATACTGAATTAAATCCATCGCACGGGCGAAATTGGCACTCGAAAAAAAAAACCGAACATTAAGAATGGGAATTTTTAAAAAATCCTTAAAGAAAAAAAAACTATTTTTTGATCTTTCTAACACATTTTCGCATTTTCTTTGGTAGAGCCTAGAATATCAAAAAAATTAGAAAAATAAAAATAATTGAGTAATTTATGAGTACTTGATGGAGAGACCACAATAATTAACCTTCGCCACATACATAGTCATCCTGCTTCATAACTTATCGACAAAATTGTTGGTATTGAGGTAGACAGTCGTCCAGGAAGAGCTCGGGCCTTGAATCCCTTGGTTTCTCCGAATAGTTTGATAGTTCGGTAAACAACTGACGGCGTCAATCCAACCGTTTGCGCGATGTTCACTGGACGGAATTTCTGACCGTGTATGGCGATGAGTGCGCTGCGAAATTCACTGGCAGCCACCATTCGATAGAGAAATAAGCAATAAAAAACTTTGTTTTATTAGAAATTGCAAAAACCATGTATATCCATACAATCTGTGTTTAAGCGAGCCTAACCTTTCTTTGCCATACTTGTGCCGCACAATGTACCTCATAACTCGGTTCACTTTGGAAAAAAAATAAAGATATCGAAAAGCATTTTCAGCGATTGTATGTCTAAAATGATTGCAGTTTTGATTGGTCGCGCTTCAAGATAAATGGTTGAGGAGATTCCATTCGTCCAATCCACCGAAACGATACGACTAGAAATCTTGATCATCCTAATTTTTTTTCTCTTTGCACTACAGAGTAACACGCTCCAAGTTTTATTCTGTTCTTCATGTGTTCAAGTATTATAAAATTTATTGAGAAAAAGTTACGCATTTAGGTCCATTCAAATTGAAATCGGATTCAAGAATAGATGCGTTGTATTTATTGGAACTTTATTTATACAGATTATGTGTCTATTCTCTTACTTTTCATTTCAAAAGCATACAGAGTTAAGGTAATAGACAGCAACAATAAACAGGAAAAAAAAGTTACGTGAAATGAATTCGTTGGTAACATAAAGGCTCAAATACGTGAATTAATGTATTTATTGCTCTGATAAATTTGTGTTATCAGTCTCATTCAAGTCATTTTTGAATTATCTCTTATATATGAACTATTTAATGGAAAAAAATTGTATGTATGAAATAAAAGTCATCTAGGATGCATACGGTCGTGTTAGCGGGAAATACAACGAAGTTCAACCAAGAATTTTTTTAAATTTCTCATGTGGAATTTTGTACAAGTTCTCGATCTAAAACTCGTCATTAAACATCGAGCAGAATCAGAAAACCCGAGGTTTTTACTTTCGACATTCGATTCACTAGACTAATTGGTTTGTACTTATGGCTGCTGTACGGAAACTTGAATTCTTTGTATAAAAACATATATATTGGCAAGAGATATTATGGAATTCGATAGAATGGTAAAGGAGGAAGTCCAGAAGAAACCTGATCAAATTTGCTCTTCTTTGCGGGAAACCATCACAAAAATCAATAAAATAGTAATGTAAACAATGGAAATTCTAAAGATTTTTCAAAACGAGCCTCTTAAGTTTATCATTTGCTTGAATGGTGAAAAAAGCACATGTAAATTTGACATAAACCCTCCAATAATTACTAAATTTGCTCTATATCATGTAATTTTTCTCTAAATAACCATCACTATTCAGACACATGGATCAATAGACGTAGAAAAAATCATTGACATGTATCAGCGAATTGCATAAACGACTAGCCAAACATGAAACTGGATGCTTGATTCAAAACAGTGTTCCTAATGACATTCGTAACGTGAAACCCGGTATTCGAAGAGTGCACACCACAATCGCAGGATTTTTGTAATAGACAGAGAATATCTTTACTGTAGTAAGGACTGCGTGGGGACGGCGAAAGAATCACCTTTAAGATTTACAACAGTTTGAACGACATCACCGGCGTCTTCGGCCTTAATTTTCGTTTGAGTGTCTTGGCTTGGTGCGGTGACTTCGCTGGAGTCAACATTGTTATTGGTTTCTCCGCTGCGCTCGATGGATTGTTCCGCAATATCAAGAATGTGCTTACGCGGACTATTCTCAGAAGTGCCTTTTCCTCGTGGTGACATCACAATGTCTTCTCCTTTTTCTAGGGTGACTTCTGCTTCACGCTCTTTTTTCTCTGGCTCATGCACTTTCGTTTCTGTGCATATAAAATCTTCAGGAGGGGATGCTTCGATGACTGAAAGTTGTTATTCTTGGAATGTCATAGTACAATGTATGTAGAGAACGTTTTGACTCTCAAAATTCTATATCTGAATTCCAGAGTTTTTCTTTATTGCTTTTATCCAGGTAAATCAAACCTCTAAAAAATGCTCAACAGTTTGAGCTGAACACGTTGTTTCGCTTCTGAGAAACCGAACCTTTCCCCTCGTGATTCTCGGAGACTTCGACTGTTTGCTGAAGGTCAGCCGCTGTGTTGACTTCCGCTTCCTCATGCTGCTTCGGATTCTTCACGCTACCTTCTTCAGCTTCTTCTTTCTTCTTCTCTTTCTCCACTATCAGCTTGCTCTCCACTTCTTCTACTCCCTCCTCTCTCTTATCTGCACACGCTCCCTTCTCGCCCTCCTTTCTCTTCTTTCCCTGTTCTTTTTCTCCTTTTTCTATGCTCTCTTCCACTCCCTTTTCACCTCCATCCTCCAGTCTCCCCTCTCTCTTCTCTTTGCCGACTACTCTGTCCACGATCTTCCGCATGAGTTGACGAATCACATACTTCTCATTTTCGCGTCGTGGAAGGGGGCGATGATGCTGAGATGAACAAAAGTTCAAGTTCATCGTAAACAAGTTCATTTAAATCTACATATATGTATGTATCTACATACATATTATCTACATATTATCTACATATTATTTTAACGTAATGTAATAGGATCAAAATGTAAAGCATCAGTGTATCTTTCTGGCAGTTTTGAAGTTACGGGTTCGACAACCACGCTGACCGGCAAAATAACGGTTCTTCAAAATAAGCAAAACAACTTCGCTTCTCAATCTTTCACTGATATAATCTAAAATAGGCTATGAAAACTTTAAGACCGTGCCTTCAAGCCAAATTTTACAATTCCTACTGTTTAACGATGAGCTCGTTGGACCAAAGACTCTGGATCAGAAGAACTATTTTGAAGTGTATGAACCATTTTTAGTATTTTAACACTATAAAGCGAACGAAAATTGCTCCTCGCGATTAATTGTTAAATTGTTGAAAAAGGACCGTTTTAGCACCGCCACTCTCCCTCCGCAAACGATTACCTCGCTCTCGATTGCCCTTAAAATGAATAATATACTCGAAAACTGATTTCTTATAAAGATACACTTGTAATGTTGAAGAAAACACCAAAACTCAAGAATTACGCGTGTAGTATTTTCTTATTCAATAACTAAATCATTCTCATCATAAATTTTTCACATATACATACATCAATGTCATAAAAATACTGAATGCACACGTGTCAAATGGTGGCGCTCGACTGGGAAAGCAGAACGTCTCTCTCTCATGCACATCATCCATCGCAATCTACTCCCTCCTGCACTCTACAAGCAGTTTCCAGAGGACATAAATGAACACTGGAAGCTTCTTGAAGACAGCATCAGAGCACCCGCCGCAAGCATCCTCGGAAAGACGAAACCCGGAAAGCCAAGAATCGAGAAAGACACCTGGTTTTTCACCTCCGAAGTTCAGGATGCGATCAAGGCGAAAAAGAATGCCTACAAGAGATGGAGGACGTCAAATGAGGCTGACGACCGCGCTGCATACAGCTCAGCCAAGAAAGCCGCCAAAAGAGCTGTCGCAGTTTCAAAAGCCTCCTACTTCCGCGATCTCTATGAGAAGATGAACCAACCAGGAGGCGATAAAGCCATCTATCGGCTTGCCAAGGCTCGACACCGTAACACCTTGGACATCCAGAGAGCAGCCACGATAAGGGACAAACAAGGAAAGCTCGTCACTGACCCTTTAAAAGTCAGAAACAGGTGGCGCGAGCATTTCGAAGAAATGAGCGGCCAAGAGTTTGAGCACCCTCCCATCCCTACTTCCCACGCCATACAAGGACCCGTGCCAACCATCACGGCCGAGGAAGTGAAGAAGGCACTCTCTAAGATGAAGACTGGGAAAGCGGCTGGACCGGACGACATAGCCACCGAAGCCTGGAAACTTGCGGGTGATGTTGGACTAGCACATCTCGTGCACCTGTTCAACACCATCGTAAAGCAAGGCCAAATCCCACATAACTGGCGCTACTCCACGACCGTTCCAGTCTTCAAAGGAAAAGGCGATACCAGAGTGTGCAGCAACTACCGTCCAATACGTCTTCTCAACCACACTATGAAGATATTTGAGAGGATACTGGATTCACACATACGAGATATCGTCGATATTTCAGCTCAGCAATGCGGGTTCGTGAACGGAAGAGGCACAACAGATGCAATATTTGCACTCCGTTTACTCGTCGAGAAGCACGCAGAGAAAAGGTCACCTCTCCATCTGACCTACCTCGATTTGGAAAAGGCGTTCGACAGAGTCCCCCATGATCTTATTTCATATGCATTGCGCGATCATCAGGTTCCTGAAGAGTACATTCGATGGATAATGGTGATGTACGATGATTCAAAGAGTACTGTCAGAACTCCGGTCGGCATCACAGAGCCATTCGCAGTAAACGTTGGAGTGCACCAAGGGAGTGCTTTGTCTCCCCTTCTCTTCATTTTGGTTATGGATACCGTCACGCGTCCTCTACTGACTCCGGCTCCGTCAACCATCGCATACGCCGACGACATTCTCCTTGCTGCTCCTACACGTGCCGAAATCGAGAAACGCACCCAAGAATGGAATGACGCTCTTAGTAGGCATGGCTTACGCCTCAACATCAAGAAGACCGAGTACCAGGAAATCGGAGTGCAAACGACGGGAACTGTTCACATCAGCGGTGAACCGTTCCCGAAGACCTCCGAATTCAAGTACCTTGGTTCTGTCATCTCCTCAGACACGTCAACAAATGCAGCGGCACGCCAAAGAGTAAATGCAGCTTGGATGAAATGGAGAGAAGCTACAGGTGTCCTCTGTGATAGGAATATCACAGCTGGCATACGCGGAAAGATGTATAACAGCAATCCGTGCTTCTCTATTCGACGGAGACCTGGCCTACAACGCGTATAACCGAGAACATTATCCACACGAATGAGATGAAAATGTTACGCTGGACACTAGGACTGACTCGCCTAGATTGTGTGCGTAACACGATTGTGAGAGGGAGACTCGGCGTTGCCCCAATACAAGACAAGATGCGAGAAGGGAGAGTTAGATGGTATGGACACGTGATGCGAAGAGACGCGACCAACATCGCAAGACACGCCCTTGACATGGAAGTACCAGGCAAACGCCCGCGAGGCAAACCGAAGACAAGATATATGGATACGCTCAACCAAGACCTGCGCCTTGCAAGACTCCACTCGGAAGACGCAACGGACAGATGTTTCTGGAGAGCTAGAAGCCGTACAGCGGACCCTACTCCGACCTCGGCCGGCGCGGGACAACGCTAAGAAGAAGAAGAAGAATGTCATAAAAATACTTCCTTTTATTAGATTCAATTTTCAGGAGCAAAATTTTTTTGAAATACAGAGCTCTGAAACTCGAAAAAAATGAAACGCAAGACAATAAAGGAAAAAAGAAAAAGAGAGAAAAACGATAGAAAGCAACAAAGAGAAATCGGAAAAGATGCGTGAATCACGAGATGTTCACACAAGAAACAAAAGAAAAAGCTCTGAATAGCTTTTGTTCTTCGGGATTAACAAATATAAATACTGGAACGAGACTTTTTCAATGAAAACATACATTACTAAAAATTAAATTGTGATAATAATTATAGGTAGAATAGGTAAGGAGATATTCTCCTGATTAGTAGGGTCTCTTCTCTCTTTAGGACCATCTTCTTTTTTGACTCATGTATATGATGGAAAAACATTCAAAAGCCTAATCATTTTATAAAGTTTAACAAGAGGCTCCGGGAACAAAAAGTGAATCGTCCAGAGTTCAATCTCTAACTACTTTTGAAGTTATTCTTCAAGGCAGTCATTCTTGAGAGTAAAATAGTTTCGACTTAATAGGACCTGAATATCCAAAGTCACATAGTTTCGACTTAATAGGACCTGAATATCCAAAGTCACATAGTTTCGACTTAATAGGACCTGAATATCCAAAGTCATATAGTTTCGACTTAATAGGACATGAATATCCAAAGTCACATAGTTTCAACTTAATAGGACCTGAATATACAAAGTCACATAGTTTCGACTTAATAGGACCTGGATATCCAAAGTCAAATAGTTTCTACTTAATAGGACCTGAACATCCAAAGTCACATAGTTTCGACTTAATAGGACCTGAATATCCAAAGTCACATAGTTTCATCTTAATAGGACCTGAAAATCCAAAGTCACATAGTTTCGACTTAATAGGACCTGAATATCCAAAGTCACATAGTTTCGACTTAATAGGACCTGAATATCCAAAGTCACATAGTTTCGACCTAATAGGACCTGAATATCCAAAGTCACATAGTTTCGACTTAACAGGACCTGCATATCCAAAGTCACATAGTTTCGACTTAACAGGACCTGAATATCTAAAGTCACATAGTTTCGACTTAATAGGACCTGAATATCCAAAGTCACATAGCTTCGACTTAATAGGACCTGAATATCCAAAGTCACATAGTTTCGACTTAATAGGACCTGAATATCCAAAGTCATATAGTTTCGACTTAATAGGACATGAATATCCAAAGTCACATAGTTTCGACTTAATAGGACATGAATATCCAAAGTCACATAGTTTCGACTTAACAGGACCTGAATATCCAAAGTCACATAGTTTCGACTTAACATGACCTGAATATCCAAAGTCACATAGTTTCGACTTAACAGGACCTGAATATCCAAAGTCACATAGTTTCGACTTAATAGGACCTGAATATCCAAAGTCACATAGCTTCGACTTAATAGGACCTGAATATCCAAAGTCACATAGTTTCGACTTAATAGGACCTGAATATCCAAAGTCATATAGTTTCGACTTAATAGGACATGAATATCCAAAGTCACATAGTTTCAACTTAATAGGACCTGAATATCCAAAGTCACATAGTTTCGACTTGATAGGACCTGAATATCCAAAGTCAAATAGTTTCGACTTAATAGGACCTGAATATCCAAAGTCACATAGTTTCGACTTAATAGGACCTGAATATCCAAAGTCACATAGTTTCAACTTAATAGGACCTGAATATCCAAAGTCTCATAGTTTCGACTTAATAGGACCTGAACATCCAAAGTCACATAGTTTCGACTTAATAGGACCTGAATATCCAAAGTCACCTAGTTTCAACTTAATAGGACCTGAAAATCCAAAGTCACATAGTTTCGACTTAATAGGACCTGAATATCCAAAGTCACATAGTTTCGACTTAATAGGACCTGAATATCCAAAGTCACATAGTTTCGACTTAATAGGACCTGAATATCCAAAGTCACATAGTTTCGACTTAACAGGACCTGAATATCCAAAGTCACATAGTTTCGACTTAACAGGACCTGAATATCTAAAGTAACATAGTTTCGACTTAATAGGACCTGAATATCCAAAGTCACATAGCTTCGACTTAATAGGACCTGAATATCCAAAGTCACATAGTTTCGACTTAATAGGACCTGAATATCCAAAGTCATATAGTTTCGACTTAATAGGACATGAATATCCAAAGTCACATAGTTTCG
Organism: Allodiplogaster pararmata; assembly: GCA_964056735.1. Taxonomy (NCBI): domain Eukaryota; kingdom Metazoa; phylum Nematoda; class Chromadorea; order Rhabditida; family Diplogasteridae; genus Allodiplogaster; species Allodiplogaster pararmata. The sequence continues at coordinate 10,739,730 of OZ057406.1, forward strand.
ACTTAATAGGACCTGAATATCCAAAGTCACATAGTTTCGACTTAATAGGACCTGAATATCCAAAGTCACATAGTTTCGACTTAACAGGACCTGAATATCCAAAGTCACATAGTTTCGACTTAACAGGACCTGAATATCCAAAGTCACATAGTTTCGACTTAATAGGACCTGAATATCCAAAGTCACATAGCTTCGACTTAATAGGACCTGAATATCCAAAGTCACATAGTTTCGACTTAATAGGACCTGAATATCCAAAGTCATATAGTTTCGACTTGATAGGACCTGAATATCCAAAGTCATATAGTTTCGACTTAATAGGACATGAATATCCAAAGTCACATAGTTTCAACTTAATAGGACCTGAATATCCAAAGTCACATAGTTTCGACTTGATAGGACCTGAATATCCAAAAACAAATAGTTTCGACTTAATAGGACCTGAATATCCAAAGTCACATAGTTTCGACTTAATAGGACCTGAATATCCAAAGTCACATAGTTTCAACTTAATAGGACCTGAATATCCAAAGTCATATAGTTTCGACTTAAAAGGACATGAATATCCAAAGTCACATAGTTTCAACTTAATAGGACCTGAATATCCAAAGTCACATAGTTTCGACTTGATAGGACCTGAATATCCAAAGTCAAATAGTTTCGACTTAATAGGACCTGAATATCCAAAGTCACATAGTTTCGACTTAATAGGACCTGAATATCCAAAGTCACATAGTTTCAACTTAATAGGACCTGAATATCCAAAGTCTCATAGTTTCGACTTAATAGGACCTGAACATCCAAAGTCACATAGTTTCGACTTAATAGGACCTGAATATCCAAAGTCACCTAGTTTCAACTTAATAGGACCTGAAAATCCAAAGTCACATAGTTTCGACTTAATAGGACCTGAATATCCAAAGTCACATAGTTTCGACTTAATAGGACCTGAATATCCAAAGTCACATAGTTTCGACTTAATAGGACCTGAATATCCAAAGTCACATAGTTTCGACTTAACAGGACCTGAATATCCAAAGTCACATAGTTTCGACTTAACAGGACCTGAATATCTAAAGTCACATAGTTTCGACTTAATAGGACCTGAATATCCAAAGTCACATAGCTTCGACTTAATAGGACCTGAATATCCAAAGTCACATAGTTTCGACTTAATAGGACCTGAATATCCAAAGTCATATAGTTTCGACTTAATAGGACATGAATATCCAAAGTCACATAGTTTCGACTTAATAGGACCTGAATATCCAAAGTCACATAGTTTCGACTTAATAGGACCTGAATATCCAAAGTCACATAGTTTCGACTTAACAGGACCTGAATATCCAAAGTCACATAGTTTCGACTTAACAGGACCTGAATATCCAAAGTCACATAGTTTCGACTTAATAGGACCTGAATATCCAAAGTCACATAGCTTCGACTTAATAGGACCTGAATATCCAAAGTCACATAGTTTCGACTTAATAGGACCTGAATATCCAAAGTCATATAGTTTCGACTTAATAGGACATGAATATCCAAAGTCACATAGTTTCAACTTAATAGGACCTGAATATCCAAAGTCACATAGTTTCGACTTAATAGGACCTGAATATCCAAAGTCAAATAGTTTCGACTTAATAGGACCTGAATATCCAAAGTCACATAGTTTCGACTTAATAGGACCTGAATATCCAAAGTCACATAGTTTCAACTTAATAGGACCTGAATATCCAAAGTCACATAGTTTCGACTTAATAGGACCTGAATATCCAAAGTCACATAGTTTCGACTTAATAGGACCTGAATATCCAAAGTCAAATAGTTTCAACTTAATAGGACCTGAGTATCCAAAGTCACATAGTTTCGACTTAATAGGACCTGAATATCCAAAGTCACATAGTTTCGACTTAATAGGACCTGAATATCCAAAGTCACATAGTTTCAACTTAATAGGACCTGAATATCCAAAGTCACATAGTTTCGACTTAATAGGACCTGAATATCCAAAGTCATATAGTTTCGACTTAATAGGACCTGAAAATCCAAAGTCACATAGTTTCGACTTAATAGGACCTGAATATCCAAAGTCACATAGTTTCGACTTAATAGGACCTGAATATCCAAAGTCACCTAGTTTCGACTTAATAGGACCTGAATATCCAAAGTCACATAGTTTCGACTTAACAGGACCTGAATATCCAAAGTCACATAGTTTCGACTTAATAGGACCTGAATATCCAAAGTCACATAGTTTCAACTTAAAAGGACCTGAATATCCAAAGTCACATAGTTTCGACTTAATAGGACCTGAATATCCAAAGTCACATAGTTTCGACTTAACAGGACCTGAATATCCAAAGTCACATAGTTTCGACTTAATAGGACCTGAATATCCAAAGTCACATAGTTTCGACTTAATAGGACCTGAATATCCAAAGTCACATAGTTTCAACTTAATAGGACCTGAATATCCAAAGTCACATATATCCAAAGTCACATAGTTTCGACTTAACAGGACCTGAATATCCAAAGTCACATAGTTTCGACTTAATAGGACCTGAATATCCAAAGTCACATAGTTTCGACTTAATAGGACCTGAATATCCAAAGTCACATAGTTTCAACTTAATAGGACCTGAATATCCAAAGTCACATATATCCAAAGTCACATAGTTTCGACTTAACAGGACCTGAATATCCAAAGTCACATAGTTTCGACTTAAAAGGACCTGAATATCCAAAGTCACATAGTTTCGACTTAATAGGACCTGAATATCCAAAGTCACATAGTTTCGACTTAAAAGGACCTGAAAATCTTAATAGGACATCTGAGTAGAGAAATTCAAAAACATATTTCTAATTTATATTGAGTCTTAATCTTTTAACCTTTGCGTCTTTGCTGATGTGCATATAATCTCCTTCATTCTCCAGTGGCTCCTTATTTTCTTCGGGCACTTTTGCTCTTCTTGGTCCTGGTGTTGAACAAACTCTCTTTGTCATTTCTTACGGTGTTTTTTTGAAAAAATTTTTATGATGAAATCCTTATTTGAATATTCAAGCGACGACTAAGTTTTTTGAGAAAGCTACGAATTGTTGTCGCTAAGAGCAAAAAAATTGGCACTCAACAATATATTCTCCAGATGCATTATTCAAATCTCTACCTGATGTGCACTGTAACGTGCATATTACCTTTTAGAGAAGTTAAAATTCGGACGACTCGTATAAATGACAACGGTAGAGCATGTCCCTTTAAAGCAAATTATAATTTTTTCCAACAAACAATTTTTTTTGTGAAAATTCGAAATTTTTGTGAAAATTTATTTGTTGTTGCATGACTTTCGAGCACTGGTTTTAGTTCTTTCACGTTTGCAACGCTTATTACCTTTTCTTTCCGAAAAGTTAGTGGCTACTTTATTCAATGATTTCGAATCCTTGAATTCAAGTTTCCCTTCAAAGTTTCATGAAATCTTGAAAAAAATGTTAAACATTCTCTAGAGTGAACCTCAGAATCTTTTAGGTGCACACTGAACGATATTCATAATTATTGTGAAGGAGAATGTGTTTCATACATTGCTTGAAGATTTTTACCTGGCGTGACAAGGTCTGGTAATAGTCTGCGAGTTTTGAAGAAATTTTTTCGACCAGTCTTTGTTTTTAACTGAATACTCTGTCAGCTAAAATTTACTTTAATATTCGCAAACGTGGAATCAACAAACTCGTGATGCTTTTTGCACGGCTTGATTCTTTTTGCTTTTGCATGCACTGCACGTCTCAAAGGTCAAAAATACAGTTCCCTATCACTAGCTCAGCTAGCGAACAGACTAGTCTGAGCATCTCCCAGTCTCAAAAATTCTCTACTTGATTTAACGGAAGACGAAAACAATCCGCGGAAGATAAAACCTCTTCTGGTGGCAGGCTTGGCTTCATCCGTATCTATTCCGTCTTCTCCACCCATTCGGGTGACTCGACCAGCGAGTCGAGCACTACCTTCAAGCAAAAATAACATAATTGGGCATCCGGTTACATTCATATATGTACATCTGCACTGCAATGTACGTCACGTTCTTGTCCGATTAACATAGGTTCAAGTCTACTTAACCGCATTTGGCTGAGCTTTGGGAAAATTATGGTCTTAGAATTTTGTCAAATTTTCCTATTCATGAAAAAAGGTATTAATTTTGAAGAAAAAATAGAATTAACCCGCTCCCAGCAACACTCAATTTAATATAGTTGACCGAGTCATTCAATTTGCGTTGAATTATGTGTATGCGAAACTACCTCGCATTTTCGAAGAAATTGGTAAATCAATTGTTTATCGAATGAGATTAGCACAGATAATTTTTCATTTGGGCCCAGTGTTTCTTTTTCCATGACATGAAAAAGGAGGGAGGGATGAAGAAATTCATGTGAAATCGCAGGCATTCTTGAAAACTCTCGACTAGATTATCTGCAACTTTTCCTCTTCATAACAAAAACAGCTTTTCCGGGCTAATCATTTTTACCAGTTTCAAAAGTTCCTCAGCAAGGCAAGTTTGAGCAACAAAATTACAACGGCAATTAAGTGGAGTAGTTTCAAATAAACGGAAGAATTTTTTTCGATTTTCAATTTAAATTGTCCAACTAATTGAATTTGAATCATAGTATACTTAAATTCATGTTAAAAGTATTGAACAATAAGGAATTTTTTTTTGTTAATTTATTGTCATTAAAATGTAAATTGTTCTCAAACATTGTCTGGAGAATAATTTCATTGAAATAAAACAAACATACAAGCCAAATCAGTTTTGACTACCAATTATTTCATGTTGCCGATGCCTCGAGCGATCGCTCGTCATTATTATTCCATGGAGCGTTAGAATTCAACTTTTCACTTTCTCAACGTAATCTCTGCAAAGTGATCTCGTGGAAAGCTCCAATGTCTCACCACGAGTTGCTGTGAGAATGAAAATTGACTACGGTGTTTTTAAATATTCATATGAAATTACGTCCAACAGTAAAAGTTATTATATATAAAAAAATACCGTAGTCCATTTTCCTTTTCACCGCAATTCGTATTTGTTGTTATTAATGTTTGCCCAAAGGTCCTGTCGAGAAGAGTCCTTTGAGATAGTTTGTTGAGGATCCTTTTGAGTCCGGAGAAATTTTCTCCGTCTACACTCCCACCGCAGTCGGCGATCCTCTTCGCGAGACACATTCGTTAAGCGGAGAAGGGCAAGAGGCTTTTTTATTGGCGCCTCGACTCGCCATTACAAAGTATAGAGGAGTATCGACTGATTTTTTATCCGGTAGAATGCCCAGGTCAGTCCGGCATCGCCCTCCTTTGACGAACTACACTATTCAATTTTGGTCCGTGACGGGCAAGCCCGCTATCTCAAATGCACTTGTACAGAGAGACATCCCTCTTTACGCGACCTGAGGACGCGCTTGAAACCGGTGAGAATGAACCGGTCTCTTGCGACTGTGTGAAGTTGTAGGCTGTAGCACCATCAAAGGCAAGAGCACAATCGAAGGCGAGAGCAATACAGAACAATTCGTGGTGAGACATTGAAGCGTTCAACATTTGCAGAGATTACGTTGAGAAAGTAAAAAGTTGAATTCTAACGTTACATCAGTTTTAATCTTCAGATCGGCTCCTAGCCCCAATAAAACACCTCCAATTCGTATTCTCGTAATAAATTTTCCACTTCTCTGGATGAGCTCCGACTTTCAAAAGCCTAATACTGGGATTTACATGACAAGAAAATGAATTTATTAATTATTATTAATTCACCAACCATTCCAATGTGCAGCATCCTTTTCACCCTCTCTGACCTTCTCTGCTCCTCTGCCCTCTCCTCTTCTTCCTCCTTTTCCCTTGCCTCTTTTGGATTGCAGGCCATCTAGACTCTCCATTGATGGGACGTTTTCTCTCCAGGTTTCCACTCTGGAATGCTTTGATTAGAAAATGTTAATGGTTCGAACATGCTGAGATCCCCACGTTCTCAAGCCAAGCAGTGATATAGATATCACAGGTAAACTGCCAACTGGCAAAAAATTCTCTAAGGCGACCGACCTACCGACCCTCTCCTTCACTTGAAATGGCTGTATCAGAGTTTTCACAGCTGAATTGAAAGACAAAAACTTCCTTCCTCTAGATAACAAGAACGTTTCTATAGCCATAACTGATTCTCAACCGGTTTCGTAGTTAAAAGTGAAACTTTAAACCTACTTTAGCGATCGACTTATTGAAAAATAAAGACCTATGATAGATATCCAGGCTACAAAAACGAGACAGACCGAAGCTAAAAAGAAAAGTCAGAAAAAACAGAAATAGAAATAAAAGAATAGATAATGAGGTAAACAAGACATGGCGGTTATTCGTCTGGGAGCCGAAGAAGTCAAAAAATAAGGTCGAGTTAGAGGGCAGACATAGCTCCTTAGCGGACTTTTTTAGAAGATTAACTCGACTATTAAGCGGTGATGTGTCATTCAAGTAAACTTATAGCAAGTTTCATCGCATACTGTTCTGAATAACTCGGTTGCTTTCTTCTTTTCTCAATAGTTTTAATGAGGCTGTGATATTGTTGATTCTTAAAATCATTGGGATTGGAAAGCTAAGTGAACTGCCAAGATCCTTCTGGGCAACGCCACAGTTTTTAATTTACCTAATCGAGTCTCTTTATTTATAATTCCTCTCATGTATCATGTTAGCGATGACTATGAACAAGTTATAGTGCAGCAGAGTCGTTGAATGGTCATGTCAGACCTTCTGTCGGCGGGCCTCTGTTTTTCCAAATCATAGGGGGATACCCTAATGTGAAACAAATTTTTTTCACGATTTTTTATCATCAGGGGGGACCCTTATGTGAAAAATGTTTTTCCGCCATTGGCGGGCGTCTGTACCTTTTTCTTGCACACTAAAAAAAACCCTGTAATAAAAAAACGCCAATAAACTAACGGTGTTTTACCGCGATCCCATTCCCTGTGCCAGCTTTGTTTGCCGGCTCTGTTGGTACGTCGATGATCTACTCTCTGAAGAACTTTAACCCATAAATACCAAGTTATCCTGAAAAATTAAAACTTATTCGTTTTGAAAACTTCACGTACTATTTGCTCAATTTTCCAAATGGAAACAAGGCATTTGAGCCTTTCAAATAACACTATTACACGAAAAAACAATGCGTCCTCGTAAAGTGATTGTAACTAGCTTGATTTCCCGGATATAAACATGAGAGATAGGTGGTTTCTATCCCGCCCGGTGGACTACCCAATCTTTGCTCAGAAGCTCACACTCTAATTTCTTACTTCGCACAGACAATTTCAACTCAGAAGCAGTCGTTAAATGAGGCCCGTCTAAGGCATGTTTGTACGCGCCGATCGAGTGGAAAAAGGAATGGGGAAAGGAAAGAAGAGTGGAAAGAGAAGTAGAGAAAAAGTGAAACAAAACGGAAGGAGAAGAGAATGTAGATCATTCTCGGCGCGAACATGTTTGCGCCAACATAGCTAGTCCGGTAACCATTTAACCCCTGCTCAGAAGTGTTAACCCTACAATCTAATGGAGCGTTAGAATATCACTTTTCACTTTGCTAAGTGATTTTTTTTCTGCTAACTGATTTTCTGCTATCTGGTTTTTTTTGAAACATAACGATATCCCGTTTGATCTCTCTCGCTGCAAGAAAAAAAGACATCGCTGCTCATGTCTCGAACGTTATATTTCTCTCACTAATTGTACACATTTTAGGTTCTTTCTTTTTACCGTAGTCCATGTTTTCGTGGTGAGACATTGGAGCGTTCAAAAAAACCAGATAGCAGAAAATCCGTTAGCAGAAAAAAATCAGTTAGCAAAGTGAAAAGTGATATTCTAACGCTCCATAAATCTTTCCGAGTTCTGTTGCTGATACTTATTCAAAGAATTTCAAGGTGGTGAAATTTTTCGCATGAAAATAAATTCTGATATTGATTGGATTGATATTCCAAGTTGTGGTAGACATGATTTAGTTAGCTGGTGATTGAAGAATGAGAAGAAGAAAAAAGACCTTCTTGCCAGTACTGTTGGCACTCAGAGGTCGGCTGCTTTCGCCCGCTTCAATTCGGTCTTTCTCGATCTCCTTATCGGAAAAGTTTTTGATCAAGAAAAGTATGAGTTCCTGGTTGAGTTATATATCAATAAGTCTTTAGGCAAGTGATACACTACTGTTTTTGAAAAAAAGGCCTCCAAAAAGCGATGTATTTTTCGATATCAGTATCCCACGAAATAGATTGAAAGCAGATTGAACGTTGATGGTATCAGGCAGTTGAACTTGTCAACGAAATCTTTTAAATTTCATCCTACTTGATATATCAGCAGATTGTTTGATGGGGAGAAGAAATCTACATCTCTCAAAGCTATGAGTGTATTGAATTTGCTGCAAAGCGACGAAGATGAACGAAAATCAAAGCTAGAATTTCCCGCTCTTACTTTGGTTCGCTCGACGATCTTCATGTTCTTCTCCCTGATGAGGGCGATCTTCTTGTCTAACTGAGCCTCTTCCTCTTCCGAGCGTCTCTTTTCTCGATCCATTTCCTAGCTGTAAAGGGTTTCATAACACCCAGAAAGACATGTGAAAAGTAGAAGCGACCGATAAGAGCAAGTAGATTGACGAAAAATGAGACAACTGTTTATAATAAAGAGTGGCAGAAGAAGGAGAGAAAGTGTAAGTGAATACTTTTAAAGTGAAAACACAGGAAAGAGAGGTTGATATGCACAAGGAGAGAAGACGTTTATGTATACATATACACATAATAGAAAAGTGAAAGGAAGTGAGAAGCTGAGAACTAAACAGAAACCGGACGGTAAGAGAAAGAAAGAGGAAGAAAGAAAAGAGAGAGGAAGAAAAAAGAGAGAGAGAAAGAAAGGGAGAGAGTGACAGAGATAAAGAAAGAGATGGCAAGAGTAATGTATACATGAGAGTGATAAAGAGAGTGAGAAAGACAAAGAGAAACAGAAAGAGAAAGGGTGTATAAGAGAGCTACCGCATTGTTTCAAGCGATTAGTTTGCTGCTATCAGCTGTGAAAATAAACAGAGAAGCAACAGAGACATAGCGCCAATAACATCAATACGTGGGTGTGAACGTCCAGCTCGGAAACATGTACATTTTGGAATGAGCTGGAAACGTTTTATGGGTTGATTCATTCCACGAAATCTGAATGTTAATCAGATTTGAAAGTATATCATTGTTTCCAAAGTTGTTTCATTCCTATTCCGAACTAAAAGTTTTAAGATAATCATATTTTTTACACAACACAATATGCAGAAAATAGACACTAACAAATACAGGAGATCTCAAGATGCTTCCAAAATTTTGTTCCAGAAATTTTTGATCTACACTTACCTAATCTCTGAATTGTTTCCTTGTTTGCTTTCTCTCTCCTTTCTTATCCTAGAAAATCATTGTTCAGCTGTTATTGTCAAGAACATCGTTTTCTTTTGAGTTATCTTTTGTTTTGTCACATCAGTATTGATGTATGAGTAAATAAATAAATTAATTAATAAAGATGGAAATTCACTATGGAATTCAATTATGTTCCTAATAACGCTTAATGAAATCGGTGAATACATGATAACCACAGTATTTCAAAACAATTTGAAGTCATCTGATTTTGAATTATTCACGAAAATGTTCCGTATTTCGAAAAGCCTTTCATTTCTTTTAGCCTTGAATTTTTTTCTTTTTCAAAAACGAAAATGATGTCAGTGAAGCAATGCAAAACAGGTGAGCCAACTAGGAAAAATTATAACTTTCTGACGTCTAGCATTTGTCGAAAAATATGGGAATAATAAACGTGAAAACTTAAAGAAATAGTTTTGACTTCATACTTAAATAGTTTTGAATTCATACTTAAAGTTTGCACGGAAATGTCGGCGACTGTTCACATTCAGACTCTTCTTTACAAGTAACTTATTGTAGATACACTTAGATGACGTGAAATTATGTCAGAGCAGTTGATGGAAGCAATGAAAGAAGGTTGGAGCTCCTTGAGTAAAACCTGTTACACAGTGATGAGTGAACCGGATGGGGAGGGGAACAAAAGAAATTTCAGGGGACATTTTATAAAGTATTTATGTATAGATAACTGAAAGCTCATGGATAGTTTTCAGAAAAAAAGTATCCTGAATATTCAGGAGAAACGATAGGGCCAAATTCGATTCGATGTCACATCGACACGAATGTAATTGACGGGAAGGACTTTAGATGAGAAAGAGAAGAGATAGGATTGGAAAATAGAGGGAAAATAGAAATAAGAGAAGAGATGGGTGAAGTAGAGAGAGAGAGAGGGAATGTGGAAAGTAAGAAATAGAGACTACAAGAGAGAGAGAGAGAGAGAGAGAGAGAGAGAGAGAGAGAGAGAGAGAGAGAGAGAGAGAGAGAGAGAAGAAGAAGAAAAAGTGCACATTGTATGAGCATAAACCAAAAGTAAGTGCTACCAATCTGCCGAGAATCAAAAATATATTCTGCTTCGGAAACGGAATATGCAAAACATGTGATTACTTGATATACTTGATCAAAGTGTTTTCTCATCAACGCGGATCGTGTAGAGAGGGAGTCTTGAGATAGTAGAGATTGATGGAGTTATAGAGAAAATTAGAGTAAACTGTGAGACGAGAGTGAAAAAACAAACAAAAAGAAAATGAAGAAAAATTAAAAAGGAAAAAGGAAGTGAAGATGTAACCTGGGTTTGAACATAAAAGACCTTATTGAAAGTTTACGAAAACGACGGAATATTTGAAGACTAAGAGAAGTGAGAAAGCTTTAGATAGTCAAATTCATAAGCACAACGGAGGATTATGAAAGCTGATGGATAAACAACGGATTGAAGCAGATTTTGAAAGGGTTGGGAGTCATCTTGACAAACAATGGACTCCCGCACTGTATGTCGCACCCCTCCCCCCGCATCCTCCTTCTCACCAATCTTACTCTCTCTCTCTCTCTCTCTCTCTCTCTCTCTCTCTCTCTCTCTCTCTCTCTCTCTCTCTCTCTCTCTCTCTCTCTCTCTCTCTCTCTCTCTCTCTCTCTCCCCAATTTCATTGATATTCATTTATCATCTCACCTCTATGATCTCTCTTACTTCTTATTTCTCCATGTTTATCCCTCTTTCTCTCTCTCTCTCTCCGTTTACATCATTCTTACACTCTATCAATCACTCTCACTGTTTCTATTCCTCTGTCGCTCTTCCTGTTGTTCAAAAAGCCTTCACTTTACTGTTTCCTCCATAGCATCAAGAATAATCTCAGATTTCTATTTCTAAAAGTTGCCCATTTCTCGTTCACTAATACCATCACGATTGGTGAGAAGGGTGAAAAGAGTAACTTACCGAGGAAGAGGAAGAAATATAGAAAAGTAGAGAGAGAGAGAGAGAGAGAGAGAGAGAGAGAGAGAGAGAGAGAGAGAGAGAGAGACAGAATGAGAAGGAAAGGAGTGAAGGGAGAGAGAAAGAGAGAAAGAGAGATAAAAAGATAGGAATAGAGTGAGGGAAATAGTGGAAGAATGATCCTACGGCGGCTAAAACACTCTCGCCGCAAGGTTCTCAACCATTTCCTCGTTTTCTCTTTTCTTGGTGTTTCTCTGATTCTTTGTGCCTCTTTCAGTCAACATACTCTCTTTAAATTTTTTGCAGTGGAAGACTAAAGCATATCAATCAATGCAATTCTTTTCTATTCATTGAACGCTATCTTTCTCTTCTCTTTATGTTTCTTGTTCTACTTTTCCCTATTTCTTACTCTCTCTTCCTCTCTTTTACTCTCTCCTTCGTCTTTCTCTTCCTCCCTCTTTCTTTCTCTCCCGATTCCCACGTCTTACTCCCTCTCTCTTCCTCTCATTCTCGCTCTCTCTCTCTATTCCTACGTCTTAATCACTCTCTCTTCCTCTCTTCCACTCTCTCCTTCGTCTTTCTCTTCCTCCCTCTTTCTTTCTCTCCCAATTCCCACGTCTTACTCCCTCTCTCTTTCTCTCATTCTCGCTCTCTCTCTCTATTCCTACGTCTTAATCACTCTCTCTTCCTCTCTTCCACTCTCTCCTTCGTCTTTCTCTTCCTCCCTCTTTCTTTCTCTCCCGATTCCCACGTCTTACTCCCTCTCTCTTCCTCTCATTCTCGCTCTCTCTCTCTATTCCTACGTCTTAATCACTCTATCTTCCTCTCTTCCACTCTCTCCTTCGTCTTTCTCTTCCTCCCTCTTTCTTTCTCTCCCGATTCCCACGTCTTACTCCCTCTCTCTTCCTCTCATTCTCGCTCTCTCTCTCTATTCCTACGTCTTAATCACTCTCTCTTCCTCTCTTCCACTCTCTCTTTCGTCTTTCTCTTCCTCCCTCTTTCTTTCTCTCCCCATTCCCACGTCTTACTCTCTCTTCCTCTCATTCTCGCTCTCTCTCTCTCTATTTCTACGTCTTAATCACTCTCTCTTCCTCTCTTCCACTCTCTCCTTCGTCTTTCTCTTCCTCCCTCTTTCTTTCTCTCCCCATTCCCACGTCTTACTCCCTCTCTCTTCCTCTCATTCTCATTCTCTCTCTCTCTCTCTCTCTCTCTCTCTCTCTCTATATATATATATATTCCTAGGTCTTAATCACTCTCTTCCTCTCCTTCGCTCTCTTCTTCCTCTTTCTCCCCCATTCGTTCTTTCTCTCTATGTTTCTATGTATTACTCCCTCTCTCTTCCTCTCTCTCGAACATCCGTTTTCTGTAACTATGTCTCCTTACTTTTTTGTTCTGACAATGTAGTTCACACATTTTTTCTCCTTTTGTCAAACACTTAACCAGTGGAAGAAGATGGTGAAGAAAAAAGTGCAGGAAAAGAAAAGCGAGTCATAAGTAGCAATACAAACATGGCTTCCTAAAGGAAGGAAGTATTCAACAGATAACACAGTCATTATTTTATTTTAGCAGCATTTAAAGTTTAAAAAAGTATTTCATTCTTGAATGGGCTCCAGGGAGAGTTTGAGAGCTCTAGGCAGAAGCTGGAAAATGTATGTTTGCAAAGACGATATAGAGGAATGAGAACGTAAGTCCTCTGTAGACCCACGCCATTAAAGAAAGTTAGTCCTCTGGGGCGAGGGGACATGGTGGGTCTTGAGTAGAGACATGGTGGGTCTTGAAACTTCGAAGCTGATTTTCTAGGAGCAGCTAACTGCACTCAATAAAAAGTTCATTCAATTTATTACTCATGATACACAGAAAACTGAGAAAGTACAATGGCAGTGTGATAAAGTTATCAGACATAAGAATTGAATTAGGCCAAAACATGTTTTCAGAAGTTCTCCAGATTCCGCCTGAAACATCATCAGGCCTACGATGCCGCGGTAAGAGCTATGACGGTCGACAAGAATATGATAGAAACCAACATTGAGAACATATTCGGCCTTGGTATCCCTGAACAAGACAACGATAAGGCAACAGATGCGGCTGATCAAGAATCTATATCAGCGCTCTCCCGGGATGTCGGAATATCGCAGATTGGATCTGCTCGTTTTAAACGGTTTGATGACCCAGCAAAAAAGCGGCGCATTCTCAAAGTCTTCCTTGAGTCAACTCCCCTTAGAAACGAGGCTCTGAAAAAGATCAGAAAAAGCCGGCCGCCTTGCCTCTCCAAGTTCCAGCATAGTTACATTTCGGAAGACCTAACTCACGAGAGAATTCAACTTGAGCGAAAAGTCAAGAGAATTCCCAAGGAAAGAAATCAGACTCCGGATGGGAAGAAATGGGAATTGGTCGGAGCGTGTCTGCTGCCGGTCCGAACAACTTCGTTTTCACAGCCAAGGCCGTGGGCTGTGGCGACTCCGGGCTGTGGCGAATCAAATTATTTTTTTTTGCTAATGAATTTACAAGTTTGAGCACTATTGCTCAATTATACACTGAGATAGACGTTTGTAAACGCGTTGCCGATTACATGAGTAAATAATACATGTGTATTGGGTACGCAAGAAATTAACTGCAGTTTTTAAATCTTTTTTTTATTATTCATTTTTTAAGTCAAACAAAGTATGATCAACAAAGTATGATCCATCATGGTTGTAAATGAAGAGGACTATTTAGTTAATAAATAAACAACCTATAACTCCTTCTCTTTGGGAGCGATCAATTGTTAAACCAGTACACGAATCTGGTTCTCGCAATCTGTTAAAAAAATTAAAGATCTATATTGTTATGTTGCTCGTTATCTAAGATTATGGCAAAAATCGTTTTCGCCATAGTTTATACGTATTTAGAAGAATCAAAGCTATTGTCTACGTTACAAGCAGGTTTTAGAGCGAGAACCGTAACACCGTAACCGTAACCGTAACATCTTTGGTAGAATCTCATTCTTTTGTTGTTGATTGTTTGGCTCAAGGGGTTTTTTCCCTTGATTTTCGTAAAACATTTTTTTCCTTGTTATTCGTAAAACATTTGATACTGTAGATCATAGGCTGCTTTTGTATCTGGTTCATTCGTACGGTATCTCCTCTAATATTGTCGATTGACTGAGTAGCTATTTAGGTAATCGAACTCAATCACTCTTAATCGATAATGTGCTATCTCAGCCCATGCCTGTTATTTCAGGTGTTCCTCAAAGCTCTTCCCTTGGTCCTTTACTATTCCTTATGTATATTGATTCAGTGAAGGAAGCGATACCTCCTAGCCTTCGATTTGGTTTGTATGCAGACGATATAAAAATTATGGGTCGTGTTCCCACTTGTAGCCAGAATACCCAACGCGCTCTTGATCTTGTTACCGTTTGGTGTTCGGGATGGAACTTTTCTTGATCTATATCTAATTGCAGTGTTTTGCATTTAGGACCCCGAAATCCTTCTGTTGTATACCGAATAAATGGTCTCCCTTTAACTGTTGGCAAAATAGCTAAAGATCTCGGTGTCACTATTTCCGATGAATTCTCGTACAAACACCATATTGTTTATAAGTGTAAGAGAGCTTCCGCTGTTGTCAACATGTTATTAAAATTTTTCAAACCCCTTTCGATTTCTCTGTTGACATCCGCTTTTAAAATCTATGTCCGGCCCAATTCGTGATTTAGGAGTTTATGTTGATAATGAGCTCTCATTTGTTTTTCCATATTGAACAGGTAACAAGACGAGCATTGAAAATTGTCTATGCCTTATTCAGATCACTATCGATAAAAATAGCAGCACCATATATTATATGCTTTAAAACCTATGTTTTGCCGGTGCTGGACTTTGCTTCCGTTGTTTGGTCTCCCCACAAAATTACCTTGATCAGAAAATTAGAGAATGTTCAACATGTGTTCACAAAATTACTACAGTTACGTTGTGTTGCACTCACGGAATGGTGCAATTATCAAAGTAGATTGATAAGATTTAACCTGACATCTCTCTATGCAAGAAAATTAGAAGTTGATATTCTTTTGGCTTTCAAAATTCTCAAAGGTAACACTGACGTTCCAGTTTGTAAATTTTACACTTTCAAACAGTGTAACGGTCGCACCTCCTTTTATGCTCTCCATATAGGGCACACAAACAGAAACTCACTTTTTCACTCTTTCGCTTATCGGACATCTCGATTTTTTATGAAATTACCGGTCAGTCTTCTCAGGAATCAAACCATTCTAAGTTTTCGGATAAATTTGTCAATGCTGGATGTTCCAGAGGTCTTAAACATCGATTTAAGTTTATAATAGTCGTTCATTCTCGTTCTCGTTGTATTTTTTTAAAATATTTTTTTCTCCGTTTTTTTAATTATCTTTAGTTTTGTCAGCAGAGTCTTCCTCGCGTTGTTACATTGCAAAATGTATTTCAATAAACAAATAAATAATCGAATACGCAAGTGAGTTGTGGAATCCATCTTCTTCGGGCCTTGTTAAGTTGGTTGAGAAAGTTCAACGCTCGTTCACGAGGAGAGCACTAGGAAGAGCCCGTAACCCTATGCTTCCGTATTTCCAGAGGCTTTCAATGTTAGGCCTTCAGAGCCTCGAGTACCGTCGCGCTTTCTCTGATATACTTTTCATTCATAAATGTCTTCATAACAGCTTAGACATATACACCGATCATTGATACGAAATCTCGGCTGTTCAGCGTTTCACTCGGTATTCGCATCCTCTAAGATCAATATGATCTCATTATCGACCAGCGTTTCCAGTCAAATGTCTGTTTGGAACTCTCTTCCATTTGATGTTATCAACAAAGCTAGTAGCCTAAAATTTTAAAAGCAACTTCTTTCGTTGTCTGTGAATGTGATAGTGTTAAATAGTATTGTTTCTTATACTTAAAAAAGACTTGTAATTTTTATTAGTATCACATTTCCCCCCTTTTTCCCCTTTTACACACCCCCACTGAGCTTTATGTATCATATAGTCCGTGCATACTTTGTTTATCAGTAATTTTTTTGTCTCAAATACTTTCATGCTTGGAATGAAGAATGGATGAAATAATAAATAATGCAAACGAAAACACTTAATTCCAGTTTTTTCTCAGTTTCCGAGCCTAATAATCAATAACTGCAAAAGATTTTTTTTCATTGGCCAATGCCTATAAAAGGGTTAGAGAGCATCAAAAGACATTATTTATATTCTATTTCTTCCCAAACGGTTGGGCTTAGTTTCTTCTTTTGTTGAAAGTTTACTGAGTTTATTTTATGGAAGTTTTAAGCAAGGAGTGTCGAGTGTTTGCAAGTACAGAAAAATACTTTTCTACCAACTCTATTTTTAATGACTATTTATCATGACTTCAAGTCAACTTGGCGTGAAATATAATTATTTTACCGTCAGCAAAATTATTTAAAAAGAGAAAAAATCAAACATATAACTGTATTCGAAATTTTTGTTTAAATAAGTAGTTTAGCTTTTTCCTACTTTCAGCACTAACTTTCTTAATCATGAAGTAATGCAATTATCCAATAAGAAAAATCCCATGTAAAATATTGAAATTTCGAGAAACAATTAATTTTTCATGTTGTAACAAAATTAAATGCGCTGTCCAAAAAACCACCCAAGACTAAAATACCCACTAAATGATAACCCTTAAAATGCAAAAGGTATCGGGCGCATTACAGGAAAAGATGCCGCATGCTAAAATCAAGAAACATCTTTTGCCTAAGCAATCTGTGCTCAAAACTCAGAAAAATGCGTAAGTTTTTAACATTATTTCTAACCCATGTGTTCGATGGACAGAAATGGAGTGGATCTTTAGTAGCAAGAATGAAAAGGCTTCATAAATATCAATATCTTATTTTTCGTAAGGTAATATTTTTGACCAAAACCGAATCATATATTCCATATAATTAGAACGCCTAATTTTGAATTTTTTGATTTGAGTTCTTGAAAAAAGATTCAGGAAAAAAAAAACAGCTTTGTAATTACTTGTTTTGGAAAATCAACTTATGTTTTTTTTGGAAAGAGTTTTTAGTGAAGGTTTTCCAGCTACAAGATTGTTGAACTTCTTGGTTCAGGAGGATTCGGCAATGTTTATAAGGTATTTTTTGAGGCACTTTTTCGGTTCATCGGGTACTCGCGTCGCGGTTCCCCTCGCGTTTTATTTTTACATCAAAAAGTTATTTTTACATTAAAAAAACTCTTAGGCTTAGGAAAAAGTTTACGATAACGAGGCCGTACGGCTTAGCTAACGAGGCCGTACGGCTTAGCTAACGAGGCCGTACGGCGCGAAGGGGGCCGCGACGCGACCGCGACGCGAGTACCCGATGAACCGGAAAAGTACCTTTTTTGATTATTTCGTAATGAGACTCTCAGCATGCTGCTCTTTATGAGAGTATTTGCATCGAACTCTTCCTCTCCCTATCAATTCAAATCTCTAAACAAGTGACATTTATTTCGTGTAAATGAATTCATAACTCCTATTGATCTAGAGTCATGTAAGTGAAACACTTGAGATCGTGTTTCAAAAAAAAAGAGAAGTTAATAAATCAATTTGCATGAGTGAAGCAGTCCTTGTGAGAAAAAAAAAGAAGATAAAAACGAAGAACTCTGGCGTTTAACGGAAAACCGCAATAAAACTATGAGTTGCAGTTACATAAGAGTCTTATTGTTAATATATCTCTGTTTTATAGTGATTGATTCCGAGTTCAAGGTCAAACCTTTGAAGCAACGATATTCTATCGAAAACCTTCATATTTTTTCAGTAAAAGTATTATAATGAGTCTGAGTGTAAATTGGAAAATTAATATTGCAAAATGATTGGAAACAGAAAGTTCTACTAAAACCACGATGTTCTACTAAAAAGCATAAAATCATTTCAACTAAGGCATTGCGATTTTTCGCGAGTCACCAAAAATCTTCTGGTTAGTTCTGTAAAATGGGATAATAGCTTTTTTTTGAAGAGCTTATAGTGAACTAATTTGATACATGTCAGGTTTGGCGAGAAGATGGAGCAGGTCCGTATGCACTGAAGACTGAAAACATTAGAAGTAACGAAAACAGGAACTTGGAGAGACTCAAGTTATGTATCGTTACAATTCATGAACTTGAATCAGTTCTAAAAAATCATTTTTTGGGTTAAAAAAAACTTTAGAGTAACTGGCTGCTCAAGATTTATGGGCACTTTGCACTTTAGTCTTTCAGTGGAAGGGCCTTTAGCAAGGCACAGTCAGGCGTCGCGGCAGGCACAGCACGCGTCAGCGGAACCTAAAGGTCGCTACTTTACCTTTGGAGTGCAAAGAGTACTTTAATTTCGTACTTCAAAACTGTTTTGTTACACTATAGAAAACAATGGGAGCATTTTCAGGTTGAGCTCAAAGTGATGGAGGAATGCAACGCAATTTCTGATCCAATGGCGAGAAAGCATTTTATTGAACTCGTTGACAAAGGTTTGATGAGGAAGAGAAAACCATGAATGTAGTAGCCTTACTTATTCGGTGTTCCGGCGAATAGGCCGGCATTGGTTGAAACGATACAGCCTGTGGGTGCCCAACTCCTGATAAAGAACAGTTTATTTTAAGCTGTTTTAGTGATTAAAACATGAATAGACACGGAGTTGTCGTTTAAGAAAGTCCTGCCACACGTTCAATCTCTGTTTTAACTAGGTGACCGATCGTGGACCGGCCATATAGCTCGTTGTTTGACACACGAACTTTTGTTTTTCTCAGTGTTAATAACACAGAAAAAGTTGGAAGGTCACACAAGAGAGCGTGAGCTCATTGCTTCGTTTACAAACTTTCTTCAAAACTGTGACTTAAACAACGAGCGGTGCGAGAGAATGAGGAATAGACCATAAAGTCGGAGAAGTAGAGATTTCATATGCTAGCCTACTTTTATAACGATTAATGTCCATTGTGTTAACAGTCCAAAATTATTAGCATTTCGTACAATAGTAAAATAAGTCAAAAGGCCGTTTGTTATTTGAACCGAACAAGCAGCACACTGATAACACAGTAAATTTTAATATACATAGCTGCCACTAACACTGAAAGTCTTGTCCATAGTGTTAAACAGTAAAAGTTTATTATGAGTGTGTTTCTTTTTTGGTACAAATAACAATTGACCTTTCGACTTCTTTCTCAAAATGAAACTACGACCTTTTTTCTCTGAGGTGACTATTGAGGTCACCTCATATAGATTAAACGTGCAGCTGTAGATTTATAAAAAAAAAACTCAATGAGAAAAGAGAATTGAATTGCTGAACCATCTTAGGTTCTTGAGGGTCAAAACTTGAATTCTGAGGAATAACATGAGGTTTCAAATTACTATACAAGTAAATCCAATAAGTTTTCACTTTGCGTCTGTGTCATTTATTGACTTGTTTCATCGATTAATTGAACAAATTAGGTTTGAATCAGGTCACAACGAAGAGTGTAAGTTTATTGTGATGGGACTGGTTGGCTACAGTCTGGAGAAGATACGCAAGGATATATGCAATGAGAATATGAAGTTAATTCTATGTTCGCATGTTGAAAGAAAACTACTGTAACAGAAAGATTAATTGAGTACATCATGTACATGACACAATGGTTTTTTTTTCGCGACTTTGAAGAAATAAAACTGGTTCCCTGAGAAACTTCAAAACTAACTAAGTAAATTTTTCATTGTGTTTTTGAACAAAAAGAGCTTGTCCCATTGCTCACAAACATCAATGCTTGTTTGTATCCATCACACATTGTGAGACATGAGGAATCATCCATCAGTCGACGATCGCTGTTATATAAGAGTCAGTTCTGCAGACTTTCGACGATAATAGGAGTAGCTCTGCAGACACTCGAAGCACTGAAAGACCTTCACGAAATCGGATACATACATCGGTAAGAACTGTTTTTATTCGGATGACACTGGTAGTTTGTGACAAAAATGACAGTTTGTGACAAAAATGACAGTTTGTGACAAAAATGACAGTTTGTGACAAAAATGACAGTTTGTGACAAATAAGAAAGTAAAGACAGCTTTCACTTTATTTTTTAATTCGGTTTTTTGTGAACTTGCCATGGATTAACAAAAAAAGGTTGAAATGATTTGCTGAGAATTCGAGCTATCGAAATCTGCAGAAACTTATCTAAAACTATATAAATCACATGTAAGATACCATCTATGTAAGTCTATGTAAGTCAAACGAGCCCTTATAAACAAATTTTTGATAACTCTTGAGAGATGTCAAGCCCCATAACTACGCCATCGGTATGCCGCCGCTGGAAGAAATTGTATACATACTAGACTTTGGCATCTCGAGAAGATGGGCTGATGATGACATGACACCTAGGTGAACACTTTTCTGTCTTTTATCTCTTCTTTTCCCTTTTTGCTTTTTATTTATGTTTCTCTCAAAAAATCTCTGTGCCTCGCTTTCAAAGTCTTCTAATTGATTATTCTTTTCGTTCTTTCCCATTATTGCTTCCCTTGAGAGTGCCGAGATCAAGTGTGAAGTTCTTCGGCACGATCCGCTTTGCATCTCGTAGTAGCCATCAGCTCAAGGAGCAAGGAAGATGCGATGACATCGAAGCCTGGCTCTACATGATCTACGAGGTCATATTAAACACACGTTATGCTTGATTAAAGCAGAGAAATCTTTTCATTCTCACTACCTTTTTCTGCGAGAACGGGGTTAGATAAAGTGACAGAAAGTAATTTTCGACATTCATTCGGTGCTCCCCCCTAGCCGAAAATGTCCAAAAACGCCCCTTAGCTCTCATAACATTGGCATCCTAGGTGATTGCTGACCCTGTTGTCTGTTTCCGTTAGACCTTGCTATTACGCTCGTTGCATACTTCGAACGAGTGCATACTATTTGGAAAGAAAAAAAGGCTAATGCTAGAAATAATCAAAAACTTAACGGAGAAAATCAAAAGCATAAAAACACGTTTTCTTGTAAAGGATTAGAGCTTTTTCGAAAAGAGTCCCAAGTTCGACACTCACCCCGGGAAGATTTACCCAAACCAAGGGGGTTAAAATGTTGGTAGTGCTCTGGCACGAATCTGACTCTTTACACTGCTGCTAAAAACACTAGTAGTGATCTAGCGGGCAGCCACTGTTTCTACCAAAATAGGTCTGTCATGCATCACAGAGAAGCGCTTACCCTGTCACAAGACGGTAACAAGCTTGAGGAAGATTATAATTTTATATATAGAATCAGAAAATCCAACAAAAAAAACAACAAACTTTAAAACCATTTGACCAAATTTTCAGAAAGATTTTATGATTTGAAATATAATTTCAAGGTAAAGGAGAAGTTTTTGAAAATGTGGAATGTAGAATAAAATGAGAATAAAATTTTAAACGTAGAATAAAGCCGAAACGTAGAAATTCGATATAAGCGTCAGAAAAACTTTTATTCAGCTATTTGATCCGAAGAACTTGGCTTGGAGAAAAATGAGCGAAAGAGCGGATGTTCTCACACTGAAAATGGCCTTTTTCGACGAAACTCTCTGTAGGATTAACTACTTTATTTACTTATCATTACTTGTCAGTAGTTTTTGTGATCATGAAACCGCCCTGTTGAATTGAAAGTAATAATAACAAACTCAAAAAGTCAGAAGCGTTACCAGATGAGAACCCAAGAATCAAAAAAGCAAAACTTGCATTATAGGTTCTTTTACTTGCATAATGCTGTCGAAGGTACAATATTCAGCGAAGGTTAACTATTGTCATCCCTTCATAACTGACTCAGTTTGGTTGAAATTTTCGAAATCTTTTTTTTTTCGATGTCTTAAGCTCTGAAAAATGTGATGAAAGATAAAAAAAGAATTTTTTCGAAGTAAATTTTTTTCTGGAAAATTTCAATGTTAAAATTTCATTTTTTTTTGTCTTTTATTATTGGCTCTGAACTTTTCCAGAAGCGGGTTTTGCTCGTTAAATTCAAAAAGTTTGAGCTTAAACTCATTACAACGTTCTCAGCTGAATGTTGAAACTTAGGATCCAGGACTAGCTATTATAAAATCGGGTTTTGTTTACTAATTTTCTTGCTTTTTCATAACCCAGCACTAGTTGGAAAATTAGTGAAGTCGCTCCACTTGCAAAACCCAAGTTTATTCTTACTCGTTTGGATAAGTTAGAGTTTGAAGTTTACTAAACAACTGACTAAGCCTTCTCTTAGCAACTATCTCTGACGTTTCAAGAATCACATCACCCAAGAACGTAAAAATAAGTTTAGGAAGAGTTTATGCTGAGTTAAACGCAATGGACAAGATATCCAGTAGACAGTAAACTTTTGTTCTGTGTTGTGCCCTTTTGATGCGTTGAAGAAGAGAAGACGAGGTCGAACTCGATGATGATGCTTTTATAAAGCGAAACGTTTGACCTCGTCTTTTCTTCTTCAACGCATCAAAAGAGCGCAATACAGAATAAGTTTAAGCTTAGGCTTTGCGAGTTTTTCACGCCAGGAAAGTTTCTGAGCTCTTATACAAAGTCTGTAATACTTAAAACTAATACGAACCAAATTCAGAAAAAAAAATTAAAATTTAGAAAAATAGAATTTTTCACCCAAATCCAAAAAAAATTCTTCCAAACACATTTTTGCCTTTTTTTTTGTTAGAGCCTAGAACCTCACAAAAAATTATTCACTGTAAACTGACTCAGTTATGGAGGGACCACAATAGTTAACTTTTGCCCAATTTTCAGAGATCGGAGGAATGAGCTTCGAATGATAAATGGGTAAATGGGCGGGTAAGGTGGTCAAATAAGTGTTACAGTTACTAAAAATTCTCCCAAACAGATCATTGCATCCTAAAAAACTTCATCTCACTGATCTGAGTATATAATGATGAAACTCTTCTCAGGGTTGTGCATTACAATGCGCCACGCAAAACTATTCTCAAATGCAAAAAAAATTTGTGGTCGTAAGCTTGAAGAAAATGTTCTGTTTACAGTCAAACAAGATCTGATCAGAGCTCCGGCTGATCTAAAGCGGCTCGTTAAACATGTCGACTCGCTGAGTTATGTCGACCAGCCCAACTACGCATTCATCGAGCAGTGTTTACTCGAAATCGCCAGGAAATATAATGTACCTCGAAAAATGATTTTTTATAGAGTGTTCTATTCAAACCTTTGAAAACTAGCAATGTTTTGAAGAAAATGATAAAAGCTGTTTTGTTGACGTTGTGGTAGGAGCCATCGTGGTAAAACCTCTTCGATACTACTTACTCGAATTGATTCGGAATGTTCTTATCTCATTTTCTGCTTGAAGACTAAATTAGAAAAAAATTGAGGTGAACATCAACGAACCGATGGAATGGGTCGGGAAAAAGCCGGAGAAAAAGATCAAGGAGGAAGATGAAAGTTCTAGTGCGAGGGAGAGGAGAAATAAGGTTCCCACAGCAGAAGTGGATTTCTAAAAGCTATTTACCTCAGTGGAAGTTCCTGGTTACGCCAATCGGAGCTAGGTTCTTCTGTCACTTTGACTCATTCATTTTATCCAATCAATAAGCTTTTTATCAATGAAATGTGCCCATTGCAAAAACAAAAAAACTCTGAAAACATGCTTGGAGCATCTTTGTTTCAGAAGCCGAGAAAGCTTATTGAGTGTGACTGCGATCTTCGTGAACAGTGTAATTCATCTGAGTGTGATAAGCAAAAAGTCACATGTAAGGAGGTGAAGGTTTCCATCTTCCTCTGTTCACATTCAGAAACTCTTTCTATCCTTCCGCTACAACAAAAGGCGAAAACCATTCAACGATAACAGGACTACTCGTACCACGACAAATCGCATCCGAAATTTTTAAATCGAACTATTTACATTATTTTCTCATTGAATTTTCTTCCTACGCTTAGTTATTTTACATTAAAATACCGTTAGGTTAAGTGCTAGACAGTAAGAAACACCCAGCCACATTTTCACTGAAATTAAAAACAATTCAAATATCGATTTCGGGTGCGAATCATCATAAAACCCAATTTTACATACATATGTAGGTTGTTGTTGTTGTTGCCGGCAAGCATCCCGCATCGAAGACTTGGTTATGAACACTCTCTTTAATGAGAGAAGTTCTCGTGTTCTTCGGACAAGATGCGTCCGGAGAAGGGTTTTGATGTCCTTTGCAGTCCTGAGACTGTCATGCTGCACCTTGTGAAGGCGGACATCGTTGTAGCAACCTGTTCATGCTATAGGCCTTGTGAGTGGGTGGTCAAGCCGGCCTAGCATCGTTTTGGGTGGGAGTAGAGACGTCTCGCCTGTCGTTGACCGGAGATAGGCAAGAGGCTATTTGACTGGCGCCTCGACTCGCCATTGAAAAGTATAGCGGAGTATCGGCTGATGTTTTGTCCGGT
This sequence comes from Allodiplogaster pararmata, assembly GCA_964056735.1. Taxonomy (NCBI): domain Eukaryota; kingdom Metazoa; phylum Nematoda; class Chromadorea; order Rhabditida; family Diplogasteridae; genus Allodiplogaster; species Allodiplogaster pararmata. The sequence goes on from OZ057406.1 coordinate 10,764,392, forward strand.
GGCATGCCCAGGCCGGTCCGGCATCACCCTCCTTTGACGAGCTATACTACCATATGTACATATGTAGGTTAATTCTATCCTCTAGCTGGTAAACTTGGGAAACAAAATTATTACACCAATTTTCAAAACAGTGGGAAATTGAATTAAACACTATATTGTACGATTAACATACATTTTGAGCCCCGTCAAAAATGATTAGAAGAGGAAGGATTCATTACGAAAATTTTTGAAAAGTGTTAGCTAAGTATGAATCTTCAGAAAATTTTATTTTGATCACATCAGTGTAAAACTACTGAGCTCTGATCATAAAAACTCAAGGTAACAGAACTCCTAATTCATAACTTTCATTGATTGCTCATTCTGTTATTTTTTGTGACGCCTTTTTTGTAATATTCACAAAGTAATTATTTTCACCGATGTCGTACTTTTTCTCTTTTGTGAAAAGAGGAAAGTTTTTCGGACGATAGACGAAGGTTTAGTAGAGTAAAATCCTTACACTTCCCGCGTAAATAAGGATTCGAACTCAGTTTGTTGCAGCAAAAGTACCTCCCGAGAAGGAGAAAGCCATCTGTTAGCCGCCGTAAGAAGAGGAAGGATTCAACAACAACAATCACCAGAAGATCTTCCAAGGAGAGAGAAAAGAGCTGATCAACCTTTCCGACTGCCTGCTCTACTAGCGTTTTCTGACTGAAAGAGTTTTACCGAAAATGACGGTTTTTAGGATTTCCCCTGATTCAGTATATACCCCGGAAATAATATTATTGTTCAAGAAGGCTTTCTTAAAACACTTCAGAATTTTAATTTCAATTCTCAATTCTTTATTCCGCTTGAAACAAAACATCATGTTGAGTGACGAAACAGATGACACTGTCACAAAAAAGTGAATTCAGTGAAGGTGATGGAAAGTGAGATGGTCTAAATATGACAAGAACAATCATGAACATTTCATTTTAGGAAAATCGGAAAGCACACAAAAAAGAAAAGAAAGCAAAGCTTGTATTTTCAGTTATGAACTATTCATCCGCAATAATAACTTGAAATTCCAAATATTCAACTCACTCTTTATCATTTGAGAGCTAACCGAGAACACAAATATAATGGAAAAAAGAGGAGAAACAAAACACTTGAATTGAAAATGTATTCTAGAGTTCGTGACAATGGTCTCACAATCAAGCTTGATAAGTTCATTTCTAAAAATGCTAGAAGAGCTTGTAGAAACCAAAGAGCAAGGTAACTTATTCCAGACATTAATCATTCTTGAGGCACAAGTGCTTGTTCTGCTTTGATATTTACACGGCAAGCATATTCTGTAGTTATTCGATTCTCTCAGCGAATAAGGCGATGGGCAAAGTTTAAACATATTTGAGTAATCTATTTGAATATTTCCGTGCAGACATTTATGGATAAACACAAGATCGGCCACATTCCTTCTATCTTCAAGCGAGGAGATGGAAATAAAATTCAGTCTAGCAACATAACTCATTTTGGGTAATTCCGCCCTTTGTAGTAACCTTCGTGTAAATGATCTTTGCAATTTTTCTATGCAGTTAACGAGACCGATAGTTACTGGGGACCATACCTCACTCCCATATTCAATAAGGGGTCTTATGTATGTGGTGTATATTCTGAGCAGAACTTTAATTGATTTGGTTTTAAAAGCTCTAAAGATCATGTTTATACATTTTTGGGACTTTAGGGAGGTTAGTTCAATATGTTTAGAGAATGTGATATCTTCCTGAAATGTAATGCCAAGATCTTTCACTAATGAAGTAGTTGGTATAATATTGTCTTCTAGGTGATATGTTACTTTTGGATTCCTAGAACCACAGTGCATGATAAAGCATTTTGGAGTTGTTATCACAAGTCCCCAGGTCAGTGAGTAATCGGAAATGGAATCCAGACTTTTTTGAAGAGAGTCTCTGTTTTTGGAAAAAAATTTGAGGTCATCGGCATATAGAAAACCATGGACATCTGGCTCTATGTGCTCCATGATATCATTTATAAATATTGAAAAGAGGAGGGGTCCAAGGCAACTCCCCTGGGGAACGCCACTGTTGTATACTTTAGAGCCTGATAATGTATCTCCGATTGAGGTAAAATGTATCTCCGATAAATGACATTGTTGAACTTCTACCAGAAGGCGTGCACTGCTTCCTTTATGCAGACGACGTAAAGTCGTTTTCTGAAGACCCTAGCCTACTCCAATGTTTTGTCGATTCACTCACTAATTACGCTCACAAATGGTTTCTGACAATATCTACTCACAAATGTCTAGTAATGCATTGTGGTAAGAATAATCCTCAAACATCATATTTCATTAAACAGGATCTTTTGCCTAATCAATTAGAAGCTCGTGACTTAGGTGTTTACTTCCATTGTTCGCTTTCTTCTACTAACCACATCAACTTATTGGTTGCCAAAGCGTACAAGTGCATGAACATAATTTTCCGATCCCTGAAAACATCCTCAGCTGCTGTTTTACTAAATGCATTCAAAAACTATCTCCTTCCACTACTCGAACATGGCTCAGAAGTTTGGTCTCCCACTGCCATCGGTTCAATAAATGATATAGAGCGTGTTCAAAGGTGTTTCTCGAGAAGGATATTTGCTAGAGCTCGTTTTCCGAAAACCGATTATCTGTCGAGATTGCAGTTTTTAAACCTTCGAACTTTAGAACACCGACGTGCCATAAGTGATCTATGTTTCCTTCATTAAGCTGTTCACCATCATGTTCTGTTAGACTACTGATCACTATTCCGAGTTTTACCTTCGACCCATAACAATCGTATCTCTCACTCTTTGAGAATCGTTCTGCCATTCAAGATTCTCAGTTCTCATAGTACCTGTTCTTCTCGCTGTATTGATACTTGGAATTCTCTTTCATCTACTCTTGTAAGAATATCATCCTCAGCTTCGTTTAAAAAAGCTCTCCAACAGTTACCTACTTGTTCTCTTTCTTTTATTTTCCTTTCTTTTTAATTTATCTTCATAAATTTTGGGGAAAGGAAAGGGGGGAGGGGGAAAGGGGTTTACCTAAGCAGGGAAGGGAGGGGGGGCCTAAAGGGGGAAGGAAGAGTGCCCTACCTAAGCAAGGGGGGTTAGGGGCCCTAGGTGGGAGGGAGGGAGGGAGAAGGGAGTCTTAAAGGGGGGAAGGGGGTCCTAAGGAGAAAGAGGGGAAGGGAGTTTTTCATTAATAAAATCTCTTCCTGAGACATTGCGCGCGAAACGCGCGGAGGCCGTGTTTTAGTACCCACACGAAGTAAAAAAGTTCCATTTTTTTGAAAAATTGTTTTTCAAGTACCGGAGTCCCTGATGCTCAAAATGATCACCTATGAAGAAAAATTGCGAAATTGTAGCGTTCTAAGTGTAATTAGCGCTGCCAATTAAACTGCAGTTGTGCCTGATTTTTTCGCTCAGCCCAGTTAAAATGTAAACAGCCAGGCCGTGTTTTAGGCGTCCTCATGCCTCACGGCCGGCAATTACCGAAAGGAGGCAAGAAGCCGGGAGGCATGAGGACGCCTTGAGTGAGGATGCCTCGTTAGCTAAGCTGTACGGCCTCGTTATCGTAAACTTTTACTAAGCCTAAGCGTTTTTTAATGTAAAAATATATTTTAATATAAAAATAAAACGCGCGGCCTCACTCAAGGCGTCCTCATGCCTCCCGGCTTCTTGCCTCCTTTCGGCAATTGCCCTCACGGCCTCATGCCTCACTTTGTTAATTGCCGGCTTAGATGTTTTGAGCTATCATTCACTGTTTTTTTTCTACCTTTCAGGCTTGGGCAAAGCTTACACTAACGAGGCCGGTTAAATTTTACTTTAGCTCTCCACACGCGACAATATGCACTGTGAAAGTTCTGTTATACGGTACTTTTTTATCAGGTCTGGTAGGGCGCGCTTACTGCCGCGCGGCTCTGCTCCCCTAAAACACGGCCTGGCTCTATTAAATTCTTTTTTCTTACTTGTTCTCTTTCTTTTCTTTTTAAATTATCTTTATAAATTCTGGGGAAAGGAAAGGGGGGAGGGGGAGAAGGGCCTTTAGCAAGGCGGTACCAACGCACTCAAACACTCAAACACTCACTAACACACGGCCTCTACTCTGGCCTTTAACAAATCGCACTCAAGACACTCAAGACACTCACTAAAACACGGCCTCAACTTAAAAACGGCCTAGCTCAATTAATTAGTATTCTTTTTTCGTTCTCTTTTTTATTTTTTCTCTTTCTTTTTTCTTAGTTGTTCTCTTACTTTCTTTGTAAAAAGTTGGCTTTAATCTACTTCAGCCGTCCAAAGATTTTTTCTCAGAAAGAGATTTTATTCATTAAAACTCCCTTCCCCCCTTTCTCCTTAGGGCCCCCCTCCCCCCCTTTAGGGCCCCCCTTCCCCCTCCCCTCTAGGGCCCAACCCCCCCTTTGCTTAGGTAGGGCCCTCTTCCTCCCCCCTTCCCCCTTTAGTGCGTGGTGCGTGAGTGCGTTGGTACCGCCTTGCTAAAGGCCGGGGAGAACGGGTTTACCTAAGCAGGGAAGGAAGGGGGTCCCTAAAGGGGGAGGAAGAGGGCCCTACCTAAGCAAAGGGGTGTAGGGACCCTAGGGGGGGAGGGATAAGGGGGGCCCTAAAGGGGTGAAGGGGGCCCTAAGGAGAAGGGGGGGGGGGAGGGAGTTTTCATGAATAAAATCTCTTCCTGAGACATTGCGCGCGAAACGCGCGGAGGAGGCTCCGCCCTACCAAGTAAAAAAGTGCGTGTTATACTTTAGCCCCCCACTTCTTAACTTGGTCGTTATAGGATGCTGCATAGCGCTGTACATTTGTATTTTTGTATATGTTTTAAATATCAAAACAGCATATTTTAAGAAATTGATGTTTTCGAGTATTTCACGTATTCAAAGCGGAAATTAGAGATGGAAAGGTCAATTTAATCAAATTGACTTTATCTTGTGGCCTTTTTTCAGGCTCAGTTGTTAGATTTTTCAAAATAAAAATTAATTTTTTTAATTTATAGATTTCGTGATGGCTGATGACGATATCGTGGAACTTGATGATGCTAGTTTTAATTTCAACTTAAATGTTCTATTCAGATATTCATCTTTTCGGTAATTTCTTCAAATCTCAGACTCAGTTTCTAGATGAAAACTAATCTTTATCTTTTTATCCTTTATCTCTACGGTATCTTTTTTATCCGGTATTTTCTTCCAATTCTGATTCTCCTCATGAAGTCGAAGTATACACGAAACAGCAATATGTCAAAACTATTCTCAAATTAATTATCGAAAGGAAAACACGTAAATCCTTGACTACCAAGTTTCAGAATGATTTCTTCGGCGACTGACCTTCTGACCCCCCCCCCCTCAACTTCGAAAAATTGTTTTTTGAGCTCTGAAAAATAATCTTTCAAGAAAAAAATTTATCTTCGTTTGTCCAAATGTAAAGTTTGTTAGCACTAACTTAAGGCAAACATTTAATTGGGCCAAGATTGAAAACTTTTCAACTGGTCCAGTTATCGAAAAATCGAGACAATTTTCACACTTTAGTCGGGAGACAAGTTGTTCGATGAGGAGGAATCATCTCTCGGAGATTCAGATTTCAACATAAACGCCGTGAAGCTGCAGAATGTTCTCAGGTCAGTTGTTGGGTCAAGGGTCAAGGTTTTTTTTTAGTGTGCAAGGAAAAGGTACAGACGCCCGCCGAAAGCGGAAACTTTATTTTCACATAAGGGTCCCCTCTTATGATTAAAAAAAACCGAGGCCCGCGAGAAATTTTTTTTGTTTTTCATAAGGGTCCCCCTTACGATTTGGAAAAACAGAGCGCCACCGACAGAAGATCTGACATGACTATTTAACCCCTGATCAGGGTGTTTCTCAGCACCCGCATAACTTTTTTCGAACACATAGATTTTTAAAAGTTTCAGAGTTCAAAATTAAATTTTCCCAATGATTCGGAATTTCTCTACGTAAATTCAGAGAAAAAAATTTAAGCGCATAGGTTTAAATGTTTTTCGGGGTTTTTGGAGAGCGCATAGATTTTTTTACCCGCAGTGTTGGTCAGAAAAACATCCTGCCCTCCATCTGAAATCTTCGGACGGAGGAAGTCAAGACTGGATCAGAATATAAACATTTATCAGCGTTGTTTTCCTCGAGAAAGAGGTTTTCTTCTTGCTTACACGATTGGACGATATTTCGTTTGAAGCACAAAACTATTCGACCCCTGTTCTTGATATGATCTTCCAAATCTATGGGTTATATAATTTGGTAGTTTTTTACGTCTCTATTGTGTCGCCTTCAAGCCTGTTTTTGACCTCAGAAGCAGTGACTGCTTTCGAAATTTAAAATCTTATTCTCATATCGAAAGAGTGCCTACTCTTTTTTGAGGTCGGATTAAGCGCGACAAAAGGGCCATAAAAGAAATTGAAATTGAGCCCATCGCTACATTATAATGACCAGGTATAATATAGTGAAGTGCCACTCCTATGGGGCGGATATATACATGCATAGGTAAAATTTCTTGATTTCTCGATAGGTCGAAAAAATGTCACTAAAAAGAATGTTACTGGAAGCTGGAGCAGAAGAGATAGCAACGACTATCACCGAGAGGAAAATCTCGAGTTCGATTTTTTTTTCTTCGGTTTTAGTCGCGGATACGTACATACACCCATTTGGAACGACACATAATAACCCTGATAATGACCACCACCGAGCACCCATGGGATGATAACATACAAGGGAAAGTGGAAAAAAATACCCTATTCGATCCATACTCAAAGGAAAATTCACTTTTCTGTTAAGGCTCACTTCCAATCATAGATGAAATATGTCTTGATTTTTGAAAAGGTCGTTCGCTAAAGTAGGTTAAAAGTTTCATTTCCAACTTTACGGAACTGGTTGGGGCTGAGTTATGGCTAATGAAACGTTGTATTTTTTTTAGAAGAATTTAGTTTTTTTCTCTTTGAACTTGAGCTGTGAAGACTGTGATACATCCATTTCAAGGGAGGGAGAGGGTCGGCAAGGTCGTTCGCCTTTTTTGCCAGTTGGCAGTTCACCTATGCTTCCAATTCTGACTGACACGAATTTTTAAAAACGACTCTTATAAGTAGTTTTTTTGATAATGATAAAGTTGTTGCAGACAGGGGTTAAATAGTCACCGGAAATTGTCGGCTATATATAATAGTCACCGGAACCGTCGGCTGATACATGTACACACGCTATTGACAAAAAAACTCCCTTTCTTTTCTTACCCTTTTCCTTCATCCCCTCTTCTTTTTTTCCTCCAAACTTTGAGCGACGGATATATGTAAAACCAAATTGGGCGGCTCTATTCAACCCCTGGTTGCAGACAGACATCGGCTGCGTACGCGAGCACATCACAGAGTTTCGACACAGCAGCAGCTGCTCAGAATGAGGTTGGGTAGCCATTTTGTTGTTTTCTCAGCTGAAAATGTGTGTGAATACCGTCCAAATTGAGTGACTGGCAATGTAAAAAAGGGCGATTTAGTGAAGTGGAATAAGAGACTCAACATGTTAGGAAAAGGTGGGACACTTGAGAGTAGGCAAGTGACAGAGAAATGTATTTCAAATACAATATTACATAACTCGGATTAGACGAACTGGAGTACAATAACTTATTCTCGCAGTATTCTGGATCTTCGCCTTCTGCTGTACCATATGTTGTGGATGGTAATCTCACCTGGGGGACGGAGAGAAAGCGGAAGCGAACACTGGTTTTTTTTAAAAGTTCATTACTCCATCTCCATGAATTTTCTGTTCGAAGTTTGAACATTTTGGTTTAATAATGATATTCCTTGCGCTCATGGCCGCTTCAGAGAATGGCTAGCGAACCCCTGAGATGAAATACTCACCTGGTAAGATCGGCAGCGGTTCTCGGTTTGGCTACTTTTCTTTGTAGAAGAAGAATTGGTTTTGGGCGGGAACTATTACTATCAAAATTAGTTATTTCTAGTGGTTTGTGTAAATCTTTTCGGGCTACGGTTCGAAGTTGACACCCTTTTCATAATAGTCACCATGATGTCACTACCAGAATTTTCATTTGATCTTTCTCCCAATTTACTGAAAGGACTTGGGTTCGAATGTTGAAGTCTTACTGACTGCTTGTGAACGTTTGTCGAAAATTTACATAGGGTTTTTCCGATAGAAATACAAAGACCCGCCGGACTCTTCTTGTAAAAGATACCTGCCTGAAGCACAAACGTTTTGAGAGTAAATCACGAGAAGTATCGAGTTCAATCAAAGCTCATGAAAGGGTATCCATAAAAAAAAGAGGTTCTCAAAGTTCAAAACGGTAGGAAGTCGTCTTACAGTTTTCTAACTCCATTCAACCCTGTTAAAGCAGCCCTTGGTAGTTTTAGGTTCTCATATAGAGCAAGAAAGCGTTACTATGCCAAGACTTTTAATGAAAGATGTAATCTGTTTAATCTCTGTGGGT
>OZ057406.1:10773021-10905521 GCA_964056735.1 Allodiplogaster pararmata
CAATCAACTGGGTTTAGAAGAGGCGCGTCTACAATAACAAATTCGTCAAATTGTGAAGACGATTGGACTTCTTCATTAGCGAAGAGTCTGGCCACTGATGTTATTTACCTCGACTTCTTCCGTGCATTTGATACCGTCAGTACGTTCTAGGTTTCAAGACTTGCCATGGATTCTCAAAATTTGATTTTAAAAAAAAAGGTTTTTCAGGATATATGAAGGGAATTATAGGTGAGCGCACTAGGAACGTAGCCAGATAAAACTCATATGGGCTGCGAATATCTCGCTTGTTTAACAAGCTACCTCGGAAAGTGTTTATGACAAAAAACCTAAATCACAACTTAAATGTTGTGTATTATCGACTTTTGTACTCTCGTGACTTAATCACTGTTTTTAGATTTAAAACATTCTTTGAAATTGGAACTGCTGTAAAAAAAAGGTATTTATTAAAATCGCCTTGTATTGTAATTCATTTGTTCTTTTTATAATCATTCAAATTGTAATTTGTGTTCTTTTCAAATCGAAATATGTAGATAAAATATATGTGAGAGGGTCGATTGAGAACAAGAGTGATCTACTTGTGATCTACAGTATAAAAAGTAACCTTTTTTATACTGGAGATCACAAGCTAATCTCAGACAATCGGTTGAATTCCGTTTCTATGTACATATATTTGGTTTATACGTGGATAAAATAATCTCAGTAGTTAACTCAGAAAAAAGCACTCACTAAGAAATTAGTCTAAATTTGAAATCTTAATTCATACGTCTCTCTTAAATTAAGAAAAGGCCTGAACACTCTTACTAAACATTATTCACTCAAATTACAATTTGAAAAAAAAACCAAATTGTTTTGAAATCAAGTGAAAAGACTTATAACTAAAGAATGTAGCGAAAGTAATGACTGCATATTATTAAAATAAATAGTATTTGAACCATTCCGTTTGACAATAAACATTGAATTTTATAACGAGAAACGACTAAAAGCTCTTAGAAAAAGTTTTTTCTATTCATCGAAATTTTTCTTTCGACTTGTCGAAAAACCTTCTTTTTCTGAAATGTTCTTCTTCTTATTTCTACCTTTTTTTCCCGCCGCCGGGCAGAACGCGCTTTTTTTCAAAATTTATTCTTCTATGTTTTCAAATAATGGAACGTTAGAATTCATTTTTTCTCACTTTTTCAAAGTAATCTCGGCAAAGTAATCTCGTTGAACGCTCCAATGTCTGACCACGAATTGCCGTGAGAAAAAAACCTCGGTTTTTTTATATAATAACTTTTACCATTGGACGTAATTTTATATGAATATAAAAATACCGTAGATCATTTTTCTTCTCACGGCAATTCGTGGTGAGACCATTGGAGCATTCAAAGAGATCACTTTGCAGAGATTACATAGTGAAAAGTTGAATTGTAATGAAAAAAGTTGTTTTTATTCAAAGTGAGTTCCTACCCTAGTATAACATACTACATTAAACCCTTGGCAGAATCTATGTTATAACGTTTGGATTTACCCACGTTCTCGCTTATTTTATCCACGTAAACCAAATATACATAGAAACTAACTCTTTTTTTTTCATATTAGAGCTGATTTTTGGATCATTCAGTTTCGATTAGAAAGATTTTCCTTGGAGTTTATGATAGATAACAACTACATATAAAAACAACATAGTCAGTAAATCTTTTTGCCTTGAAACACTCCTTTCCAGTTCTAATTGTAGATTTGGAATAGGACTATTTAAGAAGATTATTCCTATAAGTGTGTCAATGTACCATTCGAACTAAACAATGTGAACACTTTTTATTGGTTCTAAAAGGCTTCACTCTTCGATGAAGATACACTCCACTGCTCTACTCCGCGCAGTTTTTTACTGGTAAGACGACGGTGAACTCTGTCGTCACACAGTGTGACAAAAAGTTATTAAGTTTGATTAAAGTAATTGGCTTATGAAATCCAGCACGCCAAACGTTGCTCAGAAAGAGGAAAATTGCTGTTGACTCTTTGTTCTGACGGATTCAATCATTTCATATATTTAAGAGCAAAACTTTACATAAGCACTCTGATATAAATGCGAATAGTCTTTTTCTGCAACGGTTCCATGGATGAAACCACTGACCTGAGATCTTCGAGAGCACAGCGGCCGGAAACATTTGTAGTTAAACTCGATGCACTGTAAGACATCCATAATATTCACCTAAGAGTGCTTGTGCAATACATACCAGGAAGTAAGCAAAAAAAGAAAATATTCTAGGATTCTCTCCAAGGTATTACTAATATCAGATCCCAAACGAGCTGAGACATTTAAGTAAGTGCTTGTAGAGGGAAAAAAAGCGTTGAAAAAATTTAGAGTGCAACGCCGAATCCCTTTATTTTGAATATAATTTTTTGTAGTCAATTGCTCACCGGTTGTAGGAGTAAGAAAAATATCAAACAAAAAAAAAAGATAGGCTATTTGCATGTAGAAAGTCAGTTGCAGTGTAGTGATCAAGTACGTCATACGAAAGGTACCGAAAATTTCGGGACAAAAGATGTTACGATAAGAAAACAGGTTTACTTCGGTTGTCTTGAACTGGTTAAAGCATCTGAAATAGTCTTACGAATTTTGATTCCAAAAAAAGGTTACTCTGCGCATGATGAGTCAGTTCAACATACAATGAGCCCTGATGGTTTGGGAATGTCGACGCGTACAAAACAAAAGTATTATAAAAATACACAAGCAATTTTTTAACTTAAGGTATCACAGAACATTGTATCATCCCTTTTTCAACAATTCGATTTTATAGACTAAAATGTTTAGAAGCGGTTTCTATAGGTTGGTAAAAAATTCCTGTCTTGAAACGATGTATGCACCATAGCTCACATAATCCCACGTACTTTGATTCTTTTTTCTTCAGCAGTACTTATTTGCTGAAACTAAGGTAAAACGCTACGGGAAATTCTAGGCTTTAGGATTTTGTTAATCTTTTCATACTTTCTAACACATTAGACTATCCTTAAACTAGAAGTCCCACAAGATAATTTAGCTGACGCAAACACGCAGATGTTGTAGAGACTTAAACGAACAAAACGACCAAAATGAATTGCTCCAAAAAATCACCTCATTTGCAAATCACTTCCATATTGTGATGTCATCTGCGTAGGATACGATCTTGGTGTGTGCACTGTCTGTTGGAAGATCCCGCAGATTAAGGTGGAACAGTGTGGGCGATAGAGTGCTGCCTTGTGGAACTCTGTTTGTGATGAGTCTCGAGCTTGATAGCGTGTTGCGGAACGACGTGCGTCCTGTGCGGCCTCTTAGGTATGAGAAGAGCCAATTCTTGACGTAGTTGGGCACGATTGTAGTCCGGAGGTCTATCAACTTGAAGATGTTGATGCTGTCGAAAGCTTTAGAGATGTCGATAGCCATGAGTACTGCCCACTTTGCAGGTCTTTTCTCGTTGAATCCTTCCGCGATGTTTTACGAGAGCGTGAGGAGTGCCGAGGTATTCGATCGACCCGATCCATGCTGATGCTCCGCCGGTGAAATGATTGATTGGATGGAGCTGAGTAGTATATGTTCAATCACTTTTGCTAATGAAGAAAGAAGGGAGATGGGTCGGTAGCTGGAGCCGTCTGCTGCTCGTTTCCCTACCTTTAGTAGGGGGAGTATGATAAAATACTTCCATATCATAGGGATCCTGCCTGTGCGAAACGAGTCGTTGATACGTAGAGTGAGGGCGCTGATTGCTCTGGGTCCGAGGTGATGAAAAAGGATCGGAGCGAGACCGTCAGGTCCTAGGGCTTTGGACTTCTTTGTCGCTTTGATGGCGTATGTACTTATGAATTCCTCAAAAGACCTCAGCACTCAGTTGGCGTATTTTTTCATCGTCTTCCTGTTTCCTCCAGAGGTTCTATACGTTACTGGGCGGGTGAAAGCTTTGTTGAAGCAGTCGTCGATGTCAGACGCGGATGTGAGTGGGCCCTTATCGAAGTTGATGGCACAGTTTGGCGGTGATCTCCATTTGTTGTTCAACATCTTGATAGTCTTCCAGATTTCTTTTCGGGGTTCTTTTTGGGTGTTGCTGCCTTTTTGGGGTCAAAGCTTTCCATCAGTTGTCTCAATACGTCTCATTTGTTTTTTCTTCGCTCTTTTGATGTCCTGATTAAGACTGATGATCTCAGGGCAAGTGGGGTCGAATTCACTTAGAGCGTCGCGTCCAATCACATCTCTTCACGAATTTCTGAGGTTAGCGCAGTTTCTCTTTTCTGAATTCGACCGCGTGGAATTTTGCTGGCTGCTGCTGCTGATAGAAGGATCTTTCGGAAGAAGGGCTGAGCTTGGGCTGCGGGGAGGTTTGTAAAAGGTGATTTGACTAGCTTATCTTCCTCTAATGATCGGAAGGCTTGCACATTTTTAGTTTCTTTGTTTTTTCCGGTTTTTTCGATATTTTTCGAAAAGAAATTTTTCGTTTTTTCTCAATTTTTTTTTTTGCCCTTTTTTTTCTCTCGTTTTTCGACTTTTTTTCTTCGAGCAAATCTAATTGGAATCGTGTCCACTCCATCTTTTAGTGAAGGTGACATCCTGTTCGTGCGAACGTATTTGCTTCCTTCCAGTTCGAGAACTATGGGCAGATGATCGGAGCTTCCGGAGGTGACGGTTTTCCATGAGGCTTGTGGTAGAAGATCTTGTGAGCAAATGGAAATGTTTATTGTTTACTTGTGAGCAAATGGAAATCCAAATGGAAACGTTTACTGCACTCCCAGTGTTGTAAAATTTTTAATGAGAAACAAATAAATAAATAAATAAAATGTCCGGCGTATACGCTCTCCCGTTCACGGGGACGCGAGTCGGCGAATCTCGGTTGAGTGTAGCTATTCTGAGTCGTCGATTGCATTTGTGATGAGAGTGCTTCTGCTGTCTGATGAGCGGGAGTACCATGCTGAGTCGTTGACGTTGAGGTCACCGAGGATGATGAACTTCTCGCGAGTGTGTAGGGGAGATGAAAGGTCTGGATTGTATCCGCTGCTACAGGAGCTGGTTGGTGGTATGTAGAGGTTGGCGACCTCGAGGTAGTGGCCGTTGGCACCAGTGACATGAATGAAGAGCGATTACAGATGAGGACCTGCAGGAGACGTAATGACGCTGATGTTGAGTGAGACGCTGATGCCAGTCGCTGATGCCTCTTCTGATCAGTGTGTATCCATATAGCGTGGGTGCTTTGAAGCAGTCGGATAGTCTGGTTTCTTTTATCAGAAACAAGTCGATCTTCAAACGCATGATGAGAGCGATCATTTCCGATGTCTTTCCGCTTGGCCCGTTGCAGTTATACTGGAGGAGTCTTAGGCCTCTGTTGCCTTTAAACGGTGCGCCGCGGGTGGTATCGAGACGGAGAAGACAGGACGAGTTAATGTCGAAGCGGAGGATGTCGCTGTGCAGGAAGGGCATTTATAGCTGAATTGAGCAAAGTTCTTGATTGAGGAGAGACCGCTGCATGTCGACTTCGTGTGCACCCATTCTAAGCAGACTGAGCACTGGATTGTGTTTGCTGTCTTCCCGCATTTAGTGCAGTTACAGATCGAACGTGGTCCTGGGTTGCTTCCGATGTCTCCGGCTTTGAGAAGGATTAGTTGAGACAGGCCAGCCGGATAGTTCTGTCTCTAATACGAAAAAAATATTGAAGAGTGAGGAGATAGCTCCAGTGAAGCGGTTCTTCGGAGCGGGTTACGTTCGAAGAAGTTGTGTGATGTCCTTTGCAGTCCTGAGACTGTCGGACATCTTTGTAGCACTGTTTTTGAAAGTCTCATTACTCGTTGTGGACTTTTTTTTCTAATCAGAATATCACATTTTACCATTTTCCATTTTACTTGGTAATCAATTTCAAAGACTTCGAAAAATGTACGATTTACACAGCAGCTCACAAAACAGTTCTTTTGACTTATGGTCTGGATCTTTAAAAAGCGAGTATATTGATTGATTATGGTCTGGATCTTTCAAAAGCGAGTATATTGATTGATTATGGTCTGGATCTTTCAAAAGCGAGTATATTGATTGATTATGGTCTGGATCTTTCAAAAGCGAGTATATTGAATGATTCGAGACAGGTTAAAAAAAACTATGTTACCAACAACGAAGTCTCAGACAAGTTTGAAGCATATTCACGAATCAGAAAAAAAATTGTCTGGGAGGTTTTGTTTATTGAAGAGCAAATAGGGCCGAAAGGCAAACAAGCCCACAGAGCAAAACAACAGAGCTTTTCTCGAAATACCATTCATCTCTGATGCATTTTCCATGTACAGGGTGGTCCATAAATAGTGTTACAAATTGGAATTGTTATACCTTTTTTCAAAACAGAGAAAATCATCTCAAATTAACATATTTTATCAACAACATAAATGACAACATTCACGCGAAAGTTCAGCTCAAACTATCGTCTTTTGCTCGAACTACAGCTCGAAGTCTCTTTGGAAACGCCTCTACCACTGTACGGAGGTATTCGACTCCGATGTTGTCCCATTCTGCCTGAAGGGCATTCTTCAGAGAATCAATATTTGAGTGGGAGCGAGAGTTGACCTTGGACTCCAAGTAGGCTCAAACGGAATAATCCAGCGGGTTCAGGTCGGGTGATGAGGCCGGCCATTATGATGTTGTAATGAAGCCGGGAAAACTTTCCTTGCACCACGTTTGGACCTTTTTAGCTTTGTGGGCTGGTGCTGAGTCTTGTTGAAAGGTCCATGTCCTCTGATTGAAATGCGATTGAGACCATGGATGGAGCACGTCTTGCAGAACATGTTCAGGTAGTATTCCGTGTCGATCTTGACGCCTTTCTCGACAAAAACAAGCGGTGTTTTTCCTGTGGCGCAGATCCCCGCCCAGACCATGACTTGAGTTGGATGTGCACTGCGTTGGACCGTTCTACCTTGCTATCGGTTTGCTCTGCGTCCTTCGCAAGCACTCTGACGTTTTTTGAGTTGTGGACTTCTTCCACGGTGAACAGCTTTTCGTCAGAGGACACCATATTGAAATGTTCGCCTTGCTGCGTACGGCGAAGACGGTCGCGACATCTTTTGACTCTTCCCGACTTGTTGCGAGCCGACAGAAAATCGGCCTTCCGTGTACGATACGACCTGAGTCCCACCTTCTCCGTGACTATTCGTTTCAATGAAGTTCGGCTCATCGGGAGCTGCTGCGCCATCTGTCTGATGCTTCGTCGTGAATTTCGGTTGATCCGACTCCGAACGTTTTCGATGAGTGGTGTCGTGCAAACAGTGCGAGGACGACCTCGCCTTGGACGGTCCAAAGATGTGCCAAGCTCCTCGAATCTTTTGATCGCTCGATACACTGTCATGCGAGGCAGGCGAAGCGTTTCAGCAATGCGAGTAGGAGCGTGGCCAAGAGTGTGTAGGCGAATGATCGCAATGCGCAAGCGATTCGACGCTGTCATTACCCTAAACATCGATGGAATCAATCGCAACTCACTTGACACGTACTAAAAAAAACGGGGGATCAGGAAAACTAGAAAAGTGACCGCTACGTGCGGTCACTTTCCCAGGAAATGTTTTCGAACATTTGTAACTTTATTTATGGACCACCCTGTAGATACATTATTATGTACATATATTCGTCAGGCGGTTCATTATGTAGGGTTAGAAGATGCGAATCTTTTAGAGAACAATAATAATAATAATAATAATAATAATAATAATAATAATAATAATAATAATAATAATAATAATAATAATAATAATAATAATAATAATAATAATATTAATAATACTAATAATAATAATAATAATAATAATAATAACAATAATAATAATAATAATAATAACAATAATAATAATAACAATAATAATAATAACAATAATAATAATAATAATAATAATAATAATAATAATAATAATAATAATAATAATAATAATAATAATAATAATAATAATAATAATAATAATAATAATAATAATAATAATAATAATAAGAACAATAAGAATAATAATACTAATAACAATAATAATAATAACAATAATAATAACAATAATAATAACAATAATAATAATAATAATAATAATAATAATAATAATTATAATAATAATAATAATAATAATAATAATAATAATATTAATAATACTAATAATAATAATAATAATAATAATAACAATAATAATAATAATAATAATAACAATAATAATAATAACAATAATAATAATAACAATAATAATAACAATAATAATAATAATAATAATAATAATAATAATAATAATAATAATAATAATAATAATAATAATAATAATAATAATAATAATAATAATAATAATAATAATAATAATAATAATAAGAACAATAAGAATAATAATAATAATAACAATAATAATAATAACAATAATAATAACAATAATAATAACAATAATAATAATAATAATAATAATAATAATAATAATAATAATAAAAATAATAATAATAATAATAATAATAATAATAATAATAATAATAATAATAATAATAATAATAATGATAATAATAATAATAATATTAATAATAATAATAATAATAATAATAATAATAATAATAATAATAATAATAATAATAATAATAATAATAACAATAAGAATAATAATAATAATAATAATAATAATAATAATAATAATAATAATAATAAAAATAATAATAATAATAATAATAATAATAATAATAATAATAATAATAATAATAATAATAATAATAAAAAATAATAATAATAATAATAATAATAATAATAATAATAATAATAATAATAATAATAATAATAATAATAGAAAAAATAACAAAAATAATAATACCTTTTTGCAAGGGTGATATCGAAAGGGGCTGGTAGGGAGTTGAATAGAGGATTGATTTGTAACAACACCAATAACTGACACTTTTCAAAGTGACAAAAGAGGTAAGTCGATTCGCTAAGAACGACTTGAATCCGGTATGAAGGACATGATGAATGATTCATAGGTTACCGACAGCTGTTTTTGAAGGCATTGACTGTATTAATCGAAAATACAGTCTCTGGGAAGTTTTTCCAGACAGGAACTACTCTGGTTGCAATGTTAGAGAGCTTAACATGCTTCATCAATCTAGGTTGAGTCAGGCTGAACTTGTGTGACCTAGTAGGGTATCGGTGGTCGTGAGGGAAAAAATCTGGAATGGAGGAGTGGAGGTTTTGTAGGTCATCACTAGATCGGTCAGTAGGTAGATAGATCGGTCAGGTCCCCCGATCGGTCAGGTTCTTCGAGGGATTGCAGTTGACAAAAAAGAGATTTTTCTCTCTTTATATGTCATGTCGGGCAGTCCAAGATCTTTCACAGACTTGTTTTGTAAAGCTCCGTTGAACCTTTTTTATGAGTTCTTTATAATATTTCTGGTGAGGTGACCAGATCACGGAGAAAATATTCAAGTTGAGGACGAACGTAAGCAACGAAAAGCTTTTTATGAGGAAATGGGTTTCTCGATTTGAAGGTCCTTAGAATGTAAACGCATCTGGCTGTTCTCTGTTGCACATATTTTCCATATGTTAAGGAAAGCTTAAAAAGTTATCTTAATGAGATAGAGTCTGTTATGAACCCGAAGCGTGTATATTCTGTTCTACGGCTAAATTTGGTGTCTGTTGCACACCAGGAGCCGTATACAAAATCACATTCTAATGTGGAATGTTCTAAATTGATCACATAGGCCGGTAAATTGGTTTAATTACCCAAGTTTGAGCAAGATGACTTCAGTCGGTGTACCGATCAAAATTCTGCACGAGGCTGAAGGGCATATCGTCACACTCGAGACAGTAACAGGCGAGGTCTACAGGGGGAAGCTAATTGAGGCGGAGGACAACATGAACTGCCAAATGTGCGAGGTCGTCGTCACCTACAGAGATGGACGAACGCATCATCTCGAGAATCTTTTTGTTCGGGGATCGAAAATTCGTTTCATGGTCCTGCCGGATATGTTGAAGAACGCGCCCATGTTCAAAAAGATCGGAAGAGCTCAAAAGGGAGCGGTCGGTATGGGCTTGGGAGACGGTGACACACACGGACGCGGGGGTCCGAGGGGTGGACGTGGAACATCGTTCCGCGGCAGTCGAGGCAGGGGGGCTCCGCGAGGCGCCCCTCGACCAGGGGGGCCATGAGAGCCTAAACTTTTTTCATTAGAAATCGACTTGAGTCAAGATCTCTCTTTTTCACTCTCTTACTTTTTCGATCCTTGCAGAACTACAACCAAGTTTTCTAGATAATTTTCTTTTCTCGTTCTATTTCAATATTTGTTCGTTCGAGACACGTTGTTATCTCCGTAATACTCTCATAGTTGTCTTTGTTAACTATTAAAGTTTTTTTGCGGTTTGCATACTGCGACTTCGTTTCGGTAAAGGTAAGAATAAGAATAAATAAATTTACACCAGGGCCATAGAGCACATTTCACGCACCCAAGAACCCATAGGCTCCGTCACACGCAAGCAACGCCTTTGCCCAACATGTTCTTGCCTTCCATCCGAATGCAAAAGTTGCACTTACTGGCTCTGTGAGGTATTTCGAAGCTAATGCTGTTCCCTTCAGGATTGTCAAGCCCTTGCTGATCGATATTAACAAGCCCGATCTAAACAACAAGATCGAAATGGCCGGATAGCTATTTCACCTCTCCCTACTGCCTCTTCCATAAGATAAGTTCCCTCGATCTGCTATCCGATCTGCTATCAACTGTTTTATGCAGTCTATGTATATTATATTTTTGTTTCAAAGGTCTACCTCGATGGTCTTTATACCTTAACCACGTTCTTCAACCTCATCATTCTTTGGTTCATTTCAAGTTTCATCGTTCAATCTCATTTCTTATTGTTTATTCTTCTTGCTGTGCTCATCATTATTATTTATAAAATATGTTTTCACTGTCGGTGCTTCGATAAAGTGGAATAAAGACCCTTTTTGTTCTACAAAAGCACATTCTACAAGGCAAGGCACGACTTAGCAAAAATGTATTTGATTTTTTTCTCCAATGCGCTGATATCAGCACTAACTATATTATATTTATGTTTATTGCATTGATAACAGACTTAGTGGCCTATGTTACTACACGTAATAAACATATACATATACATGTTGTAATCCATGTACTGTTTGGTGCAAGTTGGAATACTACTTCAGCCATCATCTTTTACAATTGAATGAAGAATCCAACACATCAGAACGAAGATCAAGCGGTGAATTTGAAAAAGACCATTGCATGTTGAACAATGAACATGGGAACATATTCGTGCCTGCTTTCAGCCTGCTTTCAGCTACGAACTTGTCACTGAAACAACACGGGAGTTCCGATACAACCGGCATAGACTGTTAGCAAATTTATTTCGTGCCCTAACGATGATATCGATATTGAGAAAAATGTTTAACCTAGATTTTTTCAAGTATATGAATCGGTGTTGTGAATCGAAAGCAGTGTAACTTGATCTACGATGATTAGATCGAAATTAAGGAAGACAAAAAAAGTTTTTCTGAGTTTTTCAAAGCTGTGTGTGAAATTGAAGAAAAATTGCATTATTTGAGCGAAAAAATTCCAATGAACTTGTGAATTTTTAACAGTTCAAGTTTTTTGTGAGGACAAAATATTTGTTTTCAACACATTTATTGAAATTTACAACAACCAAAAACGTTAATAGGTTATCAAACTCGACCGGAAAAAGAAGCTGGTTACATGTTGAGTAACGTTCGACTGGAAGAAAGAGCAATTTGAGCTGATATCAAAATTACATATAATATTTATTTCTTTAAAAATTAAATACTTGCACTTTGTACTGAACCAGAAATTTTACAAAAGTATTCCGTAAATATACCGTGAATAGAAAAAAACTAGTTTTTTTTCTGATTTCTTCTGCAATACGAGAACAACAAAAAAAGAACTTTCCAATAACACAAAGAAACTCATGAAAACACCCGTCATGAAAACATATGCACATATTAGTCAGGGGTGAAAAGGCAAGAAATCAGAGAGAAGAGTAGACGATGCCACTTTCTACTCTTCTGCTGCATATAATCTCACTTTTTGCACTGTACAAAAAGGTCAGACCTGATTCAAATCTTCGACTCAAGTAGCAGAAGTTTTGTGCTTCATACTATGCATTCTACAAAACATCTTCCTAAAGACATGAATATCATTAATTGGGAAACTACAAACTTCAATTTCATAAATTGTAGTTTTAGTAAGATAGAATATTTGAAAAAGGCCAAACTTTTCATTATTCACTTGAATTGTTTTTTTTCTTTTTAAGTTTCATTAGCTTTGTATGTGATAAAGCGGTAACAGCTTCACACGTTTTTCCAGCTTTGTTGGTATCACTTTCAAGAATGGAAGTGTGCGTAGTGATCCGGGGTCAGCTATGGTTGAAGGAAGAATGAGATGAGGTGAGATGCTGCTCCCCTTGCTGTCCATCGGTAGATCAATAACTTCGAGGCGTATTCCGAAGGTTTCCACAGCAAGTCTCCAATCTAACTGTAAAAAATCAAAAAATACTTACGTTTTAAAATGACAAGAAGCTAAATAAGGACCAACAAGGTTTTTTTCTCATAAATTATGTTCTCTCTCATAATCTTGATTGATTGCTCTATTTTCTTCTGCTCAAATCAATTACTTCACCGAAAAGCAAGAAGAATAACATTATCTGTGAAAACTCTTGCAACGGTTTTTTTTCTGGTTATGAACTGGGAGAGAGGAAAAATAGATCTGTTATTAGAATAGACTGATTGTGAGTGGGTTTCAGAATTATCTAGAATGAGTCACAAGCATCAAATTGAACCAATCTACCAAAAAGCTTTGAGAATTGCGGAGGTCCTTAATCCACGGCTTTTCGCAGTATGATTTTGAATTCAGCTTTTTAGTGGCAAAATGCAGCCAGTGCATCCTGCTTGCACTTCTAAAGTTTCCCTTGTTCGTATAATCGCGTTTAAGAAAGTAAAATTTTCGCTCGAATCAATACGACCATCCAATGTTAACATATTTAATCTGGACTTCCTATTTTTGCCAACCTTAGTTCTGGCCAATGGGTGAGGATCACTGTGAGGATCAAGTTGGGTGAGGATCACTGTGAGGATCAAGTTCACACAAGATAAGGCGTCTTCAGCCCCCAGTCAAGTAACTCTTCCTTCTCTTGCTATACATACCGCCATAAGCACCTTTGCCATATCTAACTTATATAGTATCTATCAATCTGAAAATCGACCAATGTTCATCGTGCAAGTCTGGTCTACGCCCAGAAATCCAACTGCATTTATTGGTGTAAACTACATTTTAAGAATCCCATGTTTTCGATGTTTATCGTAGAAATAATGCTTCTCCTATGAATTAAAGAAATCCTTCGCACGGCAAAAATTGGACTCGGCCGGAACCAATCATCCGCTCTCTAACCGGGGCTTGTAGAGCGTTACCAATCCAACAAGCGAGCACGCATTGTCTCATGCGATTTCTTGCTATGTCTAAGGCACAATGACCGAATAATGCCGATCTTTTGCAAAAGCATAGCTAGGTATGCGAGATCGTCACATGATTGCGCCCAGCCAAGACTCACTCAGATCGTTCTTGATATTTAGCGCTAACTCAGCGTCAATCACGGCACGCGAAACTAATTGAACTCAATCGTCACAAATTTAACAACTTATTCCCTTCAAAACCCCGTTTTAACGCTTGCCGAAATAGGAATGAGACCCTTGAACTGCAATTAAAGACTGGATTTCACTCTCGCAAGACTGCTCTCTACTCGCAGATGGAATACTTAAAATGCATTAAAAACTGCGGTCAAAGAACACAACCGTCAGACGTGTAATGTCAGAAACTTGAATGGTTGGTTCTCAAAGTAGCGCAGAAGTGTTTGAATCACCGTTATGTGCTTGAAAGCGCTTCTTACAAGAAAACGCTACTATCTGCAATAGACAGTGTCCACAAAAAACCTTGGTTTTAGAATTTTGACTCATTTCGAGCGTTGAAAAATTTTGAGCGAAAACTGGTTGACTGTAAATGTTTTTATTGCTAAACTCCATGCATGAATGATTTTTAAAAACACCATCTGTGCTAATTAGATTTTCATAGTCAGAGCCCAAAGCGTTTCAGGAAAGAGGTTTAGTCAGTCTTATCAACAAAGAACGAGAGATAGAGTAATATATATGTAAATCATGCCTCATTCCTACTCAGTTGATCAATTGTTTGCAAAACCGCACAAATCCCCTGCATACTGATATAATTTAATTTGCTAGCTTGAAGCGGTAATTATATTTTTTAGCGCTGTGAGAAAATTCGAGTTGAGCCGATAATTATCAAACACAACTAATTTTTTTTAAATAATTGACGCTAATTGAATTTTTCGGCATTCGATAATTCAAGTAAATATTCTGTTTTGTTCAGGATTTCTCGGAGGCCTAAGCTAGAAAATCATGAATGGATTCTACCGTTAAGGCTATAATAGTAAAGTAAGATCTAGATTTTTTTTCTCACGAAGCGCATTACGGAGAATTTAAGAGATAGTGTTGAACGTCAAATCCCGCTAAAAACCCTTCTACCATGTTGGCAAAAAACTCAATCAATATTTGTTGTTTTAAACTTAAAATTCGTTTTTGAAATAGTTAGTATGCAAAAAAATCAGATCTAAACTTCTGGGAATAGGTTTGTCCAACACATTTCTTAACAAATCTTCAATCGTTGTTTTTGTTGTTGAGTTAACAGAGGTAGAAAACAAGATTTTCAATGTGTAGTGAAAAAGGAACCCTAGAAAGTCAAGCCCTAATTTGAAAGTAAATTTTTTTATAGCTCACTTGAGCTTTCACAAAAAATCTTCCGATACTTGCTAGACCATTCATTTCTTAGCCTAACACCGCGACTATAATAGATTCCACGTTTTTTTCCCTTTTTTGTACGTAATGGGAGAGATTTAAAAAAAGGAAGTAATTTCGCTCAAACGTGTAATAGTGTATTCAATCTACAGAATAAAACTGAATGGATCATAAATCTTGTCAACAAAAGAGGTTTAATGTAGTATAGACATTTATTGTGATTAAAAAATGTCAACTTTCAAGGTTCAAAATCCTTGTTCGATCCTATAATCCTAATTAGAGAATAAATAATCTTATAAAGACTGTATCAATATAGTTCTTTCCTGATGAAATTGAGTTAACCAAAACCGCAAGTTAAAAAAAATTTAACCTGTTCATATAACTTATTCAATCTCAATTTTTTATTCCCTAGGTTTTTTCCTTTCTCAATCGCTTGCGTAAAGTCTCCTCGCAAACCGATACAACAATAACTTTGTCGTATAATTTTGTTTTAAAAAATACTAAAAAGGTTTTTTTTACGTAAAAAATCAAAGGAATATATTTGAGAAATTTTCGATCATATCATAATCTCTGATGATGCCAATATGCAGTAATAATTTGTCTTGAAGCGAAATTTCCCAAGTTCCTTTCTCTCTCTCTCTCTCTCTCTCTCTCTCTCTCTCTCTCTCTCTCTCTCTCTCTCTCTCTCTCTCTCTCTCTCTCTCTCTCTCTCTCTCTCTCTCTCTCTCTCTTTCATAAAACGGTGGACTTGTAGTAGTAGCTCTCTATTCTCATCATTTTATTTCTCATTTTTCTTCTTCACATACAACGATCTTCTTTTACACTTATCGTCACTTGCACCCTTTCTCATTATTCCTACGTGATTTTCCATTGAACTCGAATAGAAGCATTAATGATTAGCCCTATAAAAATTCAAAGCTGGAAATTATCGGAACTCTTTTTTTTATTCGCGAAATTTCGTCTTTTCCGATTAAGAGTGCAATATTCTCGAAGAAACAGACTTTAAGACTCCATTCACATTTAAGCGCACACAATGTTTGCTAATAGCAAGCGTTCGCAAGCAAAAACTGTGAACTTTGAGAGTTGATTCCCCACTTTGCTAACCCTCCCTCCGCGATTGTAGCTGCAAATCAAACGTTTCTTACAAGAAGGGAAAAGTGCAAGTTCTTGGCAGTTCTTTTTCTTCAAATCCATATTCATACAAGCAGAAAAGTTTCAATTCTTTACTAATTATAAGCGTACTTCAGCAAGATCATACTTCACCAACAGAATTTCCACTGGCTCCGCAGCTTATGTAAAAATGATCTCAATCCCGATAGCCTTGTGATTTAGTAATACTGAAGACTCAAGCGGAATCGCATTGAATATAGAACAACAAAGAGTTCCTCAGCAGCACGTTTATCAAGTTTTTCATTGATGTTTAACGTCTTTTTAATAAAACAGACAGCTTTTTTGAAGTTGTTTAAAATTCAACGAATATTTACAACCAATAGCAGTTTTTTTGCGTGGGTGTGCGCAAGCCATAATTTCACCAGACCCCACAGAAAGTTCTAAAATTAGTTAAACAAGAGCGTGAATTTTTTCCATCCACAAAATCATTCTCGGGGTGATCGTTTATGCATAATTAAGGTATCATAAAACTGGGAAGAGAAAAAAAATAAAATAAAGTAAAGAAAGGATAAAAATATGCACTGTCGTGCACCTACGAACGAGGACAATCTGAATAGTTATTGGTAAACGGCTCTAATTTTTAAAACAAATGTTTTTATCATCATCGCCTAATTTTTGGATTTTCTCTATGTCATGCCACTGAGAAAGTTCACAGGAAAAAGCTTGGAAGAAAGCGACCTCTCACGTTATGAAATAAACATCAATTATTTATCATGAAGTCTTTTGAGGAGACGTTAAGTGACGTTATCATCAAGAGGACAATATATTTGTGTCCTTTGTCCTATTTGTGTATTCATGCGGCTTCGACCCAGAATATCTTTTCGCAAAGTACTTCTCTGGTGACCCCTTTTCTGCAACTCCTCTTGTGTTTCGGATATCCGAATTGCATGGAAAAGCAAACGAAGATACCACACTATCTGACAGGAAACAAGAGAAAAATCATAATGAACACTTTCTGATTATGTTAAATCAGACTACTACTAAGAAGTGATATATCGGCGACTGTTGGTACCATTTTGTTCCATGTAACGTTGAAAAGTTTTTAATCAGTTTACATCCATTTAATTAAGTGAGAAATCACTTTAAATCAACATTTCTCCAACTTGTTTAAAAAAGAAATTTCTCACAAACACTCAGTGTTCTTTTCGACTTTCCCAGATTAAATCTGACAAACTTTTTGTTTTCGTTTGATCAGTCCTGACAAAAAAAATCTAACTGAAAGTCTTTCAGATTTATGATAAAAAATCTTATCGAGTGGCTTTGAAATAGTCCGATTTCTGCTAATATGAGTTTTGGATTCAAAAAGTCCCGATCCTGTGATTTCACTTGCTGTTGTCACCTTGAAAGACCACCTTTTGAACTATATTTATTATGAACCAATTTGTGGATGTTTTTCTTAATTCTGTGCTTATTGCCACATTTTTGCATTGAAAAATGTAGATAAATTATCATTATCATAAATAAGCGAAAGCACTTTCACACTACAAATTAGCAAGAATCAGAAAAAATGGAGGAACTGAGTTTACGCTTACAATGAATATAGTTATTGCTAATAAATAGTTATCTTCTGAGAGTATTGAAAAATATTCTGGAATACTTTTGAAAAGGTGCAGAGGGAGAGAGTGTAGTTATCAGAAATGAACTTTTAGATTTTTTCTCATTATAGATAAACGAAAAAGGTGTTTCAGGCGTTATATTAGAGAAGAGATAGGTCATAGTAGTGCATATTGTTTGGATGATAAAGTTCAGCTGTAAATTATGAAGAACATTATGTTATATGTATATAACGTGTTTGTATTGCATTGTATGATAAGTACATTATTATTGTATTGTATAATGTGCTTACTACACCTAATAAACATATAGCGTGAGATCAATTTTTTTATCTTTGTTAATCGTTTAAAGCAACGATGGGTTGAGACTAAAATGAATGAAATCCATCGCACGGGCAAAAATCTGGCACTCGGCTGGGACCGAGCCTCCGCTGCCTAACCGGGGCTTGTAGAGAGTTAACCAATACACCAACCGAGCACACATTGTCCCATGCGATTTCCTGCTATGTCGAAGGCAAAGAGTGCCAGATTTTTGCCCGTGCGATGGATTTCATTCATTATAGCGTGAGATTCACTCGAAAAATTCCGAGATATTAAATGAGTTCAGATTATAATTGTTCTTATATTTGAATTCACAAGGCAACCCAGTTGATTGCAACTGTTTCAAAATATATCGAAATCAAGGCATTTAGAAAGTTGAGCCAAAAGTCCACCTTAAACTAAACTTGAAAAATTTAACTAGCTTTAATTAACTAAGTAAAAAACTAAGTACATAAGACTTTTGGTTCTTTAAAGTTGAGGATTTTTTGAACCATTTTTAGTTACACGGAAGTTCTAAGTGATATACTATCTCTTAATCTCGAAGTTTCGCCGCGAAAAATTGATGTTCCGAGTTTATCGGAACTAGAACATTTAATCCGTTGGTTTTTTCGGCTGCTTTTTTATAACCAAAACTCAGTGAACAAGCTTCAAAGGTTCTATTATTACGCTTCTAGCGTTTTTTCGCAGAAGATCTATTTAATCTTTTATCGGCGTTTAATCCCGCATCGATGGAGTCTACACGCTTCATGAATCGAGATGCAGATCTAACATGGTGGACTTAGTGGCCGCTTACTGGGTCACAGTTTTACTGTATACTGATACACCTCATGGGAAAAATGAGTCAGACATATGATTTCATGACTGAAAACTTTCTCCGAAGTACTTGACGAGAAGGCATCTTCAACGAACCCCTTGATTGAAAGACGTTAAGCACGAATCTTGTGAGACACTCGTAGTGCCAGCACAACTTGATTAGCTTTAAGAATTGCACTAGCAGTGACTCAGAAGCCCCGATCGTTTTCACTAAACGAGGTTAGTTTTTTTCCGCAAAGCGAAGCATACTCGATACTAAGCGGAACAGAATACGACGTCTGAAATTTGTCAAAACTTCCACATATTTATTAACTTCTTTTCATCGAGCGAGATATTCGCGTGGGATGGAATGCTATGCACAGCGTCAGACTTGCCTTCTCACATACAGAACTTACTGTTGAAAAGAAACTAAGAACTTACGCGTTACTATCGGAAATAAACTGATTGTAACGCGTGAAAGAACTTACGCGTTACTATCAGTTTATGTGATTTAAATGATCTTAATATTGTGTACGGGATATATCGAATTTCGTGAAGTAACATCTTCATGCACAAAATTTTGACCGAAAAATACTCTTACTCTGTCCTCAAGCGATTAGCTGTGAAATACATAGGTCCGAAATGGTAAAATTCTAGATTTTTTCTCTAGTTCCCTCCTGTCAACTCAGGGCTTAAAACTTGAAGAAAAAAAAACTCAGATACTACCTGAAGTATGCGATCAAACTTGAAAATTTCCGTTCTTGCACTCTTTTGCATCCCTGTAGATTTAAAGATTGCTTTAAGCACGCTTAGCACAGGAATACTCAAGAGGATGCTACACGAGCTTGTCCTACGAGAACCTTCTCGAATAATCTTGATGCTTTATGTCTCTTGCAACTCGCCACTTTCATAACCATATTGGTTCCCAGAGGAAGACAGGATTTTCCCTCTCAGACAGCTACTTTGATTTCATTCGAGCTCTGCGAAGAAAGCGACCTTTTTCTATTCCAAATAACAGATGCTCTAATCGCTCCCGGCTCTATTGCGTATTAGTTGACATCATCTGAATCATTTCGTTCTCTGAACTTTTAAATTATCCTTTGCTCTCTCTCTCATTTTTGTGTCGCTAAATGTTATTTGTTCTCACTATGGCTATTCAACTCTCTTGTTCATAGCAGAACTTTATCCCTTTATTCTTCTGAGTTAGAGGAGCCATGAATGAAAGGAAATGAGTCTAGGAAAGCGGGTCCTGAAAGTGCGTTCTTTGAGCCTTTTAGGCAAATTTGGCCTGTCTGTAGAAGTATAATAGATCTTCCCAGACAACGGACATAAACATGAGAGTGAATCTCAAAAAAATCCGGATCAGGATAGCTCTTAGAATGATGGCTTCAACTTATGAAGCACTCTAAGAGATACGGTTTCAAAACTTTTTATGACAGAACCGGTTGAAAGAGAAACGCAAATGTCTGCCGAATTTCGTGCAGTGGTTTTTATGAGACGAAAACCAATTCGAGACCTTCTGTTTCTAATTGATCTCTGAATTTTTGCTTGAAAGTGAGTGAATAAAGTTTTTTTTATTACTGTTCTCTTTTCTGAGTAACATCGTCATCTCAAAGTGTGAGGATTAGCTAGAGCATTGAGTAATACACGCACTTGAATCTTTTGTATGAAGATGCGAGGTATTATCAAGCTGATGCAAAGCGCTCAGAATCTTCATAAGCTATAACATCATTGGGACGCGGAAGTAACTATCAACTTGCTTCGCAAGATGATTTTATCATCTCTTTTGTTTAAATCAAAAACTATTGTTCTCTACTTTGAGGCGTTTAATTCTTACATAAAAGAGCGAAGTTAAAAATTTACCTACGAAAGAGTGAAAAAAATTGGTTGCGAGTAGTTCTTTACTCATGGGTCTAACTGAAACAAAAGAACGATAAAAACATTTGGAAAATCAAGAGCCCAATCGGTAGAGAACTATCAGTCTGAGCGCTCTCAATTCGCAGGATCGGCTTCCATTCTGACAGCCAAAAGAGCGGTTGTTTCTCTACACTTTATCGGGTGTACATATATATTGGAACTGTGTTGATTTGTATGAACTATGACGCTTCATGCCTCTGCCATTGAATATGAAGCAAATAAACAAAAAAATTAAAAGCACTAAAGGCTTATAAAGATAGGAAAGTATCTGATTGCCTTGTCGCAGGATTCATCTACGCAAAAAACTTGCATACTCTGTGAATTCGTGCAGTACTTGGCGTTTATGATATTTTCTTCAAAAATGTGATTGATGGATATTATTTACATATTTTATATTTACATATTTTTCATATTTTACATACACATATGAATAAAATCATATATGCTCTTATAAAAGCAGAGATATCAATGCATTTATACACGCATTTATTTCTATTGCCGCGACATTAATCTCTAAACGATGAGATCATCTCGCCGATGATCTCATCGTTTAGAGATTAATGTCGTGGCTGATTTTTTAAATATTTACCACTCAGTCTTTATCCAATGTTATGTTATGCAAAGTCAAACATTTTTGAGGTATTTGAGTGGTAAATATTTAAAAAAAGCCGCGACATTGATCTCTAAAAGATTAGATCATCGAGCCGATGATCTCATCGTTTAGAAATTAATGTCGCAGCTGATTTTTCGAAACCGACATTTTCGTATTTCACAATTTTTTTCTAGAAAAAAGCTTTGACGGCATTTTTTTAAAAAAAAAGTTGTCATTAATTGGTCTTTAATTCAGTCAGCGATCCTTTTTTAGGTTAAAAAACTTTTTCTTCAGCTGAAAAACTCCAGTATAATCAAAATGCCAAGGATGTAACTGGAACGGGAGGGTAGAGAACCATGATAGTGAGAAATTAATAATTATTCAGAAAGTAGGGGCAAAATATCCGACCGCCCTGTCATAGGATTCCCAAATTCTCATTCAACCGTTTAGCGTCAATTACTCGAACTCTAACCACATCTAACCCTCCAACCTCGGAAAAAGGCTGAGACGAGTCCAGTTTATCAAAGACTTGATCAGGCCTCTCCACATCGAGCCAGTCGAGACCTACGCCACACGCCATTTTAGCCTCAAAAAGCTCGCAGGCTCGCAAAGCCATCAGGATGCGCACTCCATCCGCGCTTCTCTTTCCGATAAGCTCGCCGTGCTCATCTAACTGCAAATAGATTTAATCAAGATTCGAGTTTTATTTTTTTCCAATTTCCAATTTAAACGCTTTATCAAGATCAGCAAGCCACATCGGTAATATAACATCATCGATTATGGGATCTGTTGCGACATGTGACGACTCCACTCCTCAGCGTTCTCTGCCTTCCTTAGGAATTGGGGACTAACGGCTTTACAAAGTAGTCCCTCCATCTCATTCTTCTGTCGCTCATAATGGCGCTACGATCCCGGAGCGCCAAATCTTCTCGGGAAAGGACTCTCACAGACGAGGGAAGAGACGGTGCGAGGAGCAACCGTGCACGGAGGGAGACGAATGAGAGAATGGTAAACCGTTTATTTGGTATAATTCCTGATTCTTTA
Source organism: Allodiplogaster pararmata (assembly GCA_964056735.1). Lineage (NCBI taxonomy): Eukaryota > Metazoa > Nematoda > Chromadorea > Rhabditida > Diplogasteridae > Allodiplogaster > Allodiplogaster pararmata. The sequence goes on from OZ057406.1 coordinate 10,795,204, forward strand.
TCTGAGAATTGCTCAATGCTTTCCGAAGTTTGACATTTCCCCATCACTGCTCAGAAATTTAAAAACTCAACACAAACTTAATATTTCCTGTTGTAACTTTTCAAAGTTTAATCTCAAATCACAAAATTCATCGAATTTTTATTTAAAAAAATTATATAAAAAAGTAATCATAACATTTTCCATTTAAAAAATTAAAGAGTGTATTTCTAAATTAATGAGGCATTTGATGCAACAATCTTAGTATATGTATTAAGAATTTCCCACTTGAGTTTATTTCATTGAGTTTCTACGCATAGTTGTTTTCATCGCGAACTTTCATGGGGGAATTTTTTTAGGCTGTGGTTTTCGCCCATCAAGTTTGTGATTCAAGCATAGCTAATATGCCGTCAATCAAGTTTCTGTGAAAGCCTAAGGACTGTAAATGACTGATTATGACATGAACTGTCAGTTCTGAGCGACGAATGATTAGATAGTCTAGTTATTTGTTTTGTAAAGTCTGAGATGCGGTTAAATGATGAGAGGACTTGTAAATGTTCTCAAACTGAACTCGAATAATATTTAGCTTTTTTTCGCAAGACTGCACCTGTGTCGATTGACGTAGTCCTTCTAATCGTTCCAAGTTACGTTCCCATCCATCTTTGGTGAGCTTCCACTTACGTATGCAGTTGAAGCGTTCCCAGCACCGTCTTAGACGCTGAAAACTGGCTTTAAAATTTGACGCTTGAACATCCTTCTCAAAGGAGCTACTCAGAGCTTTTTTCTGACCACTTAGAAGCACTTTCGCAACCTTAAGACTTTTCGAAGAACAATTTGAAGCAATAATCTTGGAGATTTTGAGCTCATCAAGGCAAGCGTGAGGCTTGAGCCCGAAAAACGATATTCTGCAACGATCTCATTTGACGAAAAATGCGGGCAAAAGCTTTACAATATTAATGAATTGGGTAAAATAGAATTTATTCCTGAGTTCTTTGTTATCATCTTAAAAGTAATAAATCTGATGTGACCTTCACAAAAGTATTCGAGTTAATAGAAAACATGATCATTCTGAATTTATGTTTGTCCTTTTGTTTTCAACTGATAACATATTCTGGACTGTTTCGCCAGTTCCTACGTAATGAAGCGCTAATTTTCTATGAAAAGAACTTCAACATACTCAGCGGCAATTCAAATCTGCGGAGCTACGTAGCATCTAATGTTTTCTGTTTCAAACATTTAGTTATTGCGATTACAATCCATAACCAAGCTGTTCGGAGTTGTAGTTGTGACCAATCATCGAGGCAGGTTACAACCTCAACTGTTGGTTTAGTTATCCATAAGTCAAAGTTTTGAGATACTTTTCGAGTATCAGAAATTTATGAATAACTACTTCAACACGTTCCAAAAAATCCAAACTTAAGCCTTTTTATTACGCAAAAGATTATGAATTCTCGGTTTCTTCTTTCAATTTTTCACCACTACTCCTTGTATCCCTCCGGATTATGGGGGTACATTGTGCTCCCTCCGGATTATGGGGGTACATTGTGCTCCCTCCGGATTATGGGGGTACATTGTGCTCCCTCCGGATTATGGGGGTACATTGTGCTCCCTCCGGATTATGGGGGTACATTGTGCTCCCTCCGGATTTTGGGGTACATTGTGCTCCCTCCGGATTATGGGGGTACATTGTGCTCCCTCCGGATTATGGGGGTACATTGTGCTCCCTCCGGATTATGGGGGTACATTGTGCTCCCTCCGGATTATGGGGGTACATTGTGCTCCCTCCGGATTATTGGGGTACATTGTGCTCCCTCCGGATTATGGGGGTACATTGTGCTCCCTCCGGATTATGGGGGTACATTGTGCTCCCTCCGGATTATGGGGTACATTGTGCTCCCTCCGGATTATGGGGGTACATTGTGCTCCCTCCGGATTATGGGGGTACATTGTGCTCCCTCCGGATTATGGGGTACATTGTGCTCCCTCCGGATTATGGGGGTACATTGTGCTCCCTCCGGATTATGGGGGTACATTGTGCTCCCTCCGGATTATGGGGGTACATTGTGCTCCCTCCGGATTATGGGGGTACATTGTGCTCCCTCCGGATTATGGGGGTACATTGTGCTCCCTCCGGATTATGGGGGTACATTGTGCTCCCTCCGGATTATGGGGGTACATTGTGCTCCCTCCGGGTTATGGGGTACATTGTGCTCCCTCCGGGTTATGGGGGTACATTGTGCTCCCTCCGGATTATGGGGTACATTGTGCTCCCTCCGGATTATGGGGGTACATTGTGCTCCCTCCGGGTTATGGGGGTACATTGTGCTCCCTCCGGATTATGGGGGTACATTGTGCTCCCTCCGGATTATGGGGGTACATTGTGCTCCCTCCGGATTATGGGGGTACATTGTGCTCCCTCCGGGTTATGGGGGTACATTGTGCTCCCTCCGGATTATGGGGGTACATTGTGCTCCGTCCGGGTTATGGGGGTACATTGTGCTCCCTCCGGATTATGGGGGTACATTGTGCTCACATTGTGTTCACACGTTGTTAAGATAGAAAAATTGGGTCGTCCCGTGACAGTGAATAATAATAGAAGGCATGACAGAAAAAATTCTAGCTTTCTCGTATCAAAGTCTAAATATAATTCACTTTATCAAATGTGATTCAGCCTTAGTATATTAATTTTCGCGAAAATAACCACATAATTAATTGAAAGTTCATCCGTTCAAAACTAACTACAGCAGTGTTTCATAATTCTTTCTTCCTGCGCAATTCAGCACATCAATATTTGTAAGAACGCACTTCAATTATGAACTAGGCTAGGCCCACCATCAATATACAACGTATCTCATCACCCCGCTGCGTAATTGACAACAAACACTCATTTCTAAGGTTTTTTTGCACATAAGCTGGTTTGTTTATGCATCTAAAAGCTGATTGTCGAAGACATTCCATGTACCATTTGGAACATACAAAACCTACCGATACAGGAAGAAAACTAGTTCAGTGAGTAAGCCTTAGCAAAGCCTTTTTCTTTATCCACAGATGTAGTGATAAAAGCTATTCCCAGTAGCGACAGAGACGGTATGGTTGCCGAAAATTATTGCTTCATTCATGCGGTACTCGGTAGCTAATCTTTTATACATGAAAAATCAATACGAACTCTATTCTACATTGAAAACTGCTCAATAAATTTGCGAAAAATTCCGAAAAAGTAAAATTACAAAAAAACTGAAGCTCGAGGTAAAAAAATTTTTTAGAAAAGCCTTCCCATTTGCCGAAAGTCAGCTCAAATGATTATGATCTTACATGCGTTACATAATCCCTCGTTATGTATGGCTAGCAGCATACTTTCCAAGGCTCTCAAGCGATGTCAGCCACCTATCAGAAGTGCATCTGATATGGGCACTTTTCTAATCCAATAAATAAACCTTTGACTTCAGTTATTCAAAAACAAAGTTTTTCACATATGTATCTAATCAAAAGCCCACAGGAAGATGTTCACATCCAAAATTGCGTGTGATCCTTCTCTATTAAAAAATGAGAGCAAAAAGCATTTTGCACTTTTACGAGAAAGCATCACAGTTCATATAGAGAAGCGACTGCTTGTATTCTCAGTTTCTTTCATATAATCAGTGCTTTGTGTCAAGAAAACGAGTTATTTGAACAACGGTGTGGTTCTCAGTAAGTCAGAATTCATCTGTTTTATATGCAAGAAACTCTTATTAAACTTTCGTATTAATTTGAAGTCTCCTTCCGTGCACGGTTGCTCCTCGCACCGTCTTCTTCCCTCGTCTGTGAGAGTCCTTTCCCGAGAAGATTTGGCGCTCCGGGATCGTAGCGCTATCATGAGCGACAGAAGAATGAGATGGAGGAAGTACTTTGTCAAAGCCGTTAGTCCCCAATTCCCAAGGAAGGCAGAGAACGCTGAGGAGTGGAGTCGTCACATGTCGCAACAGATCCCATAATCGATGATGTTATATTACCGATGTGGCTCGCTGATCTTGATAAAGCGTTCAAATTGAAAAAAAATTTTAATTTGAAGGATCAGCATATTTTCTCAGAAGATATCAGTGCTTTTCTGTGTTTTTCTTTTCATGTGCAAGAATCTATTTTTTCATACTTTGTACGGTGGATCAAAAAAAGCAATGGGATACTTGATGTGTAATTGACTCGAGCGGCCGCTGTTCCATCCGAGGCCTCTCTTGAGATCCCCTCTATGCTCCTTTGACGTTCTTCTTCTCACATGTTCTCTTTTGAACCATCACCTCTTTCTCTGTAGGAAACAGAAAGTCGTCATTCTGACTAATGTCTGCTAAAAGAGTGATGTTAATGTCTTTCAATATGACCCAGGGCAGACAGGAAAAAAAAAGAGGAGAAGAATGAAAAGAGGAGAAGCCCCGAAAAAAATAAACAGAAAAACAGAGAGAAGTTAAAACAGAAAGAAAGGCGGAAGAAAAGACAAAAAAATAAGAGAAATTAAATAGATGGCGAGAGTGAAAGAGAGGTCGTGGGCAGTTTGCGATGAGGTGGGAAGAAGTTTCTCTTTAGTCCAGCCTTTTACGATAATTCAAAAGTCCAATTTCAAGCAGCTGATTGACGTCATCTCTCTTACCGCATAGGTCTCTTATACAATTTTATGATTTTATATAAACATAAAAATAGTTGTAAATGTTTGAAACTTCAAAAAATTGCATGCTGAAATAAAGTTTTCATAAACAACCTGAAGACCATGCAAACAACTATCCTTGTCGTGTGTTACCAATGAAGCATCATGTGACTGTAGGAATCCCATTCGTATTCTTGCGGAAAAAGCCAATTTCAATCAGTTTCAAACCTCTCCCACATTTTAAGATGGGCCTTTGGCCGAGACGAACTTCCTCCTCTATTGCATATGACTGCTTACAGATGCATTTGCACGACTCGATACACTTCATTAGATTACTGTAACGCCTGTCTTGTCACAAGTGAGAATAGACACGAAGAATGAATACTATTCATTCCTCAGCTTTGTAGAAGTGAAACAATGAGGCTATTTAAAAGGATGAATGAACATATTCTGACTTACATACAGCAAAGGACTTGAGAAGCTTCTTAAGTATAAAACTAACGACCCCGTTTTTTTCTTTGTTGCAAGAGTCTCACGTCACTGTTTAAGTTATGAAAGAAGGAAAAACTCTTTATGAAAATTCCATAGCCCAATCACAGCAGATTTCAGTTTTCGGTTCCCCTTTCCTCTGAACGTCCACGATGTTATGACTCCAATCATATGTATAGTCTTTCTCCTTTCACTGCTCTCCACAATGCAACAGTTACTCTCAACTCCTGAAGTCTTACAGAAACCTCTTCTTCCACATTCAATCAAGTTCTTTTTCAGGATCCTCGCGTTCTACAACAATCCCACAACATGTCTCACAGCAGTTTGCCCAATAAAACGCATTTTGCTATATAATTTTTTTCAAATCCATTTCCGACAAGGCTTTTATTTATTTTATTTTTTTAAAAGTTTTTTTTTTGTGTATTGTATATTCTCTCTCCTCTCTCCAGCATTTGAAAGGTTGAGCATTTCAATGAGAAATAAAAACTAATTTTTGAGCATTTTTGACTCGCTAACTCAACTTATCACGGAATTTCGGCTTAATGATTGTAACGGAAACATCTCGTCTCACTTATTCGCAAGGAAATATTTCTGTAGTTAGTTTTTGTTGTGCGAGGTCATACGGAGAACGCTAAGTGTTCGGGGATCACCGAAATACAAAATATCCTTAGATGTGAACCCATAATTCAAAGAGATAAGCTCATTTAAGCTGAAAACAGCGAAGTTTTTTTTAAATGTATTTGTTTATGGGCTGCTGGAGATGTTGTAAATGACTCTCATAAAGCAAGCCTTGAATAATAGAGATGATATACAATATGCACCCGATGCCGCGAGCCACACGATTAGCTAGTTTTATTTCATCGGAGCAGATTAAGCGTGGCTGCTTTGCGAACAATTCTTCACTCGCCTACGCAGTTCTTCACGCGTTCTTGTTGCATTCATTCCGTCAGTTTTTAGAACACTAAGCTCGACATTCATCAAGATGCATTTCCTTCCATGCTGACACTTGAGAAAAGATTTTAGTTAAAACGGGCAGGAAAAGGGAAATCGTTAGGTAAGGCAGGAGTCTTCTAGTGTTGCTGCTCGCTTGGGTGGCTTCCCACAAAAAAAACTAACTGAACCAAAAATGAAACGAAAGGACAAAGTAGAAGTTAGACAGACATTAATAGTGCTAGAATGGCGTATATGAATACAAAGCATGTCTGAGCAAGAGAAGAGACAGAGAAAGAGAGAAAAGGGGCAGAGAGGGAAAACGGAAAAAGACATAGAAATATTTGAGGATAATTTAAAAGCCCTTTTAGTGCTCGCTCACTTCAAGCGCAATAAGCATTTTTTATTCTCTTCATCACTAGAGAAAAAGGTCATTTTTTGGGGGATCACAATCAAAGTCTCGGAAAAGTATCATGTGAAGGCATTACCCATACGATGGAATACCTGTGATTTTCCAGCAAATGTTCTAGAACCATTCAAAACTATTATAATAGTCTTCCTCGCGCTTGTTCCCGCCTTGCGGCAGTGTACGCGCTCCCCTTCGATGCGGGACACACCTACCCTAGTATAACCAGTGGCTGCGCGCTGGAGCAAAGAGATACTTGTATGAGAGACTCGTAAAAAACAATTAAGAGCGGGCTTGAAAATTGTTCGCGTAGCAGACGCGATTGAAAATTTCCTATAGACATTGACTTCTTCTTCTTCTTCCTAGCGTTTATCCCGCCGCCGGGCAGGGTCCGCTTTGTAGACTGCACCACGCCATTTCACCCGATCAGCTGCGTCTTCAGTCTTCAGCCCGGTCGTGTTCATGTCTACTTCGATGCAGTCTCGCCACCTAGTTTTGGGTCTGCCTCTGGGTCTTTTGCCCTCTACTTCGAGGTTCCAGGACGATTGAGAAACGGAATGGAGATTTGATCTTATCACGTGCCCGTACCATCTCAGCCTTGACTCTCGAAGCTTTTCAGATATAGGGGCGATGCCCAGACGATCTCGGATGGTTTCATTTCGCACCATGTCTAGACGAGTGAGTCCGAGGCTCCATCTCAGCATTTTCATCCTTATAACATGCAGCATCTGTATAGTCTTTGCTGTGCATGGAGAACATTCGAGGCCGTACAACGCTACTGGTCTGACAACTGATCGGTAAATTTTACTTTTCAGTCTGTCAGGCATTCGCTTGTCGCATAGTACACCGGTTGATTCTCTCCATTCGAGCCAGGCAGCATTGACTCTCGCAGCAACTGTAGCCTTGGGGTCTAGGTCTGCGGTGATGTAGGATCCGAGGTACTTGAAGCCATCCACTTTCCGGAGTTCGGTGTTCTTGACTTTGATGGTATTCGAGGTATTCGAAGTACTTTTCCCATTTCCAAGTACTCGGTCTTTTGGAGGTTTAGTCGTAGACCATAGTCATTGAAGCGTTCGTTCCACTCTCCTAGCTGTCTCTTCAAGTCCTCTGTTGTGTTGGAACATAACACAACGTCGTCAGCATACAGTAGAGTTTTCGGAGGGCTTGTTTGTGGATCTCTGGTGATCGTGTCCATTATCAGTATAAAGAGCAGGGGGGAAAGCGCGGAACCTTGATGAACTCCTACAGCAACCTTGAATGACTCCGAAGTACCCGCTGGACTTCTCACGGTACTTCTAGAGTCAGTATACATCATTTGAATCCATCTTATGTACTCTTCTGGGACTAGGTGGTCTCGAAGAGAGAACCATATCAGCTCATGAGGCACACGGTCGAAAGCTTTCTCCAAGTCAAGGAAAGCGCAATGGACTGACTTCACCTTTTCCCTGTGTTTCTCTAGATAAAGACGAATGGCGAGAATATCAACTGTTGTTCCACTTCCTTTGACGAAGCCACACTGATTGACGGTTGTGCTTACAATTTCGCGGAGCCGTGCTTCGATGATCTTTTCCAAGATCATTGTGGTATGAGGAATGATTCTTATCGGCCGGTAGTTGGAGCATATTGTGACATCTCCTTTCCCTTTGTAGATGGGTATTGTAGATGATCTACTCCAGTCTTCGGGATACTCCAGGCGAGCAGTGGCTTTTTGAAAGAGGGTCGTAAGATGGAAAAGTCCACAATCACCTGCGAGTCTCCATGCAGATGCGGCAAGATCATCTGGCCCACATGCCTTTCCGTGCTTCATTTTCTGAAGGGCTTCTCTTACTTCAATCTCTGAGATGGTGGGAACTGGTCCTTCTACTGGTAGGGACAGCGGGATGGGAGGGTGGTCGAACTCGATGTTCGAGATTTCCTCGAAGTGTTCTCTCCATCGCTGACAAATTTCGACATTGGATCGGAGGAGTATGCCGTCCCGGTTCTTGATTGTCCGCACGTGAGAAAGGTCTTTTGCTGCTGTGGCTCGTGCTTTGCAAATCCGGAAAATTTCCTTCTCTCCTTGAGGCGTGTCGAGCTTACTGTAGATTTCTTGGATGGCTGCGGAGCGTGCCTTCGCTACGGCTCTCTTAGCTTCTCTCTTCATACATAGGTACAGAGCTCGGTCAGCTTCGGTTCCGGATCGTTTCCATTGCTTGAGAGCCACTTTCTTCTCCTTGACAGCAGTTTGAACGTCTTCGTTCCACCACCATGTCTCCTTGTCTACAATGCGTTTGCGACCTGGTTTTGTTAAGCCCAGAGTGACTTCTCCTACCGCCTTCATCTTGTCTCGAACGAACCTCCAGTGCTCCTCAATGGAGTCAGGGTACGTTTTTTGGAGAGTGTCCGGGGATAGGGCGAGAAGAAGCTGATGCATGAAGCGAACCTTGTTGTCACGTACCTTCCACCATTTTATCCGAGAAACTTCGTTCAGAGGCTTTACGTTGCATTGCTTCTGGGAAAATCGGAGGTCGATTATAACTGGATGGTGCTGCGAGGAGACGTTATCGCTCGGAATCACCTTGCAATCAGTGATGAGTCTCAGATTGGTTCTTTGCGTCATCCAGAAGTCGATTTGGGTTTTCCTTCCACCACTGCAATACGTGGTGAGGTGAGACTCTCGTTTGCAGAAGAAGGTATTGCAGATGGAAAGATCGTGCTCTTCGGCAAAACTCAAGATTCGCTCTCCTTCTGCGTTCAGCAAACCATAACCGTTGCCTCCATGAGCTCTCTTATGGGCTTCGCATCTTCTTCCTACGTGCCCGTTCAAGTCTCCTCCGATCATGAGAGTTTCTTCCGGAGAGCATTTTCTGATGACGTCATCGAAGTCTTCCCAAAACCCGTCTTTCTCGGAGTCGCTGCATCCTGCCTGCGGTGCGTAAGCACTGACTATTTTGAAGAGTTTGCCATTGCATTCCAAGGAGATGGACATCAAACGATCTGAGATTCGACAAACTTCCGTGACGGATGTGGCAAGGTAAGAGGCAGCGATAATTCCGACGCCATTGCGGGCCGCTGATGAAGTATTGCCCGAGTACCACAGCTTATACCTCCCGTCGAGCTGCTTTGCTTTCCCTCCTTTCCACCTAGTTTCCTGGAGGCATGCCAGATGTACTCTTCTTTTTGCCAGCATGTCACAGACTTCCATGGACTTCCCCGAGAGACTTCCGACGTTCAAGGTAGCTAGTCGGAGGCGTGTAGGCACTGCTATTTGATTAAATCGAGGACGCGGCCTATTATTCCTCGAAGACCCTCGCATATTTCTCACGTCGATCGGGATTCGACGCGCGTCGCTTGAAGGGGACGCCCTAGCATTCGGGTTACTCTGATGGTGCATCTTGGGGGGATGCGACGGTTTCTTCATAGACCGGCTTGTCGCACGAACATCCAAGTCGATAGTTCAGCCTGACGTCCGTTTACGACCCTTTGGGCCACATAACCCGGGATTTTGGGCTATGTGGGCTAGAGGTTATTATCACTCTGTACCGTTTTGTGCAAATTCCGTTGATACTCGATTTAAACATTCAGTTTCGTCGTTCATAGCGATGTGAAGAATGAACGAGAACTTCATTCCGTTTTCAACAAACCCCGTGAATTCCATTCGAACCAGAAGAAGCTATAGATTCGTATTATCACCTTCAACATTTTCTCTTAAATTGGGTATTTATCATCCAAAAGCTTTTTTTTTCTTAAAAAAACATCGTAAATTTCACTGCCTTTTCGATCTAAACAGATCTAAATGCACATGATGTAACAAATCATAAAAATTCAGAATACGAACAAAAACATATTTTTCAGTTGTGTTGTGTTAAGATGAAAAAAACATGTGAGAGAAAATTGACGTGCAGACGAACACCCTGCAAGAAATGCACATAGTTTTCTGTACAACGACATTCTCTCTTTTCCGAGAATTCAGACTATTACGAATGGATCCTCGCCGCAGTAATCCTCATCATCCTCCAAAGGTTGGCAGCAAGCTTCACTAAAAAATATTTTGCCTAACACCGACGGACCTTCAACAAATATATTGATTGGGATAAACTCAAAAAGACGTGAATCTGTACAGTTATACTGGTTCAATGATCCTTCGCCTTAAGAAAAATAAACCAACTTCTCTTTTTTTTTCCTCTTGGTGTACACTAATTCGGGCCTTCTCTTCATCATTGCTCACCGCTCTCTGTTGAAAAAATTATATTTGAAAAAATTCAGGATAATCGCCTAAATTTATATTTGAAAAAAATTCGGGATAAAATTTATTAAAACGTTGTTTATAATGTTGTATGGACCTTAAAATGTGCATTATCATGTGTGCGTGTGTAGCTCAGTGGCTAGGCGAAAGGTCACAGGTTCGGTTCCCGTCACACAACAAGATTTTTGCACAATTTTCTGCGAACAGTCTGCTTCTCTGCTCGGTATAAAAATCCTTGCTTGAGCTCAACGAGGAGTAGGGTATTTTTTACAATATTTAAAATGATAGGATGTGTATTATTTTAAAACCTAAGTTCAGATAGACTTCTAAGATTTCTTTAGGACTTATTTGAATTTGTTTTAATCCAAAGTGAATTCCATAGCACCTCTCTCTCTTTTTTTTTCTCATATCTTTTCTTCATCACTCTTAAAAAATTGTTGAAAAGGTCAACTACATAGTAGCAGGATCAAGGAAACGTGTATGATTTTTAAAGAGTTATCGAAATAGTTTTTAATCGGATTTGAAATTTCTAAGCATTCTATCGAGGATGTAATCAGCGACGGTGTAACAAATGTGAAAGAAAGAGACAGATACAGAGCTTCACGGGATAATAGTGTGGAAGAGAGTAAGGAATGAAAAGAAAAAGTGTGAAGAAAGATGAGAGAGAGAGAGAGAGAGAGAGAGAGAGAGAGAGAGAAGAGAGAGAGAGAGAGAAAGAGAGAGAGAGAGAGAGAGAGAGAGAGAGAGAGAGAGAGAGAGAGAGAGAGAGAGAGAGAGAGAATCTCTAGAAGTATCAATGTCAAGTTTTAGAGAAAACAAACAGAGATATGTAGTAAGAAATAGCTAGAAAAAGAAGGAAATTGAACAGAATGAGTATCTTTTAAGTTTTCCTGCTTATAGGAAAGGTTTTCTATAAGCTGTTGAGTATATCTGTCAGATCTTGTCATGAAATAAGAGCTTTCATAATATTGCAAATGGGTCGAATTAAAAGAGCGAAAAGCTAAACTTTTCTCATTGCTTCGCCCTGCTGAAAAAAATCCCTCTCTTCGTTTCCTCAAAATTGCTAGTAACGATGATTACTATTATTATGAGATTACTAAGATTAGGAAAATCGGACGACACTTTCCGCAATTGGAGTACTCCGGCGGGATGTTTTGACATGATGTTTCTGTTTTTCTTTTCTATTCGCTGTGACGCTGTAGATCAAAAATTCTATTCTTCAGCTAAATTGCTCATTCACAACAAGTCTAACGGCTACAAGTTTTCAACTGATAAACTTTGTTCACTTTCATTTCTCTTTGTATTCATCAGCCAAAAGGAAGATATACGGTCTGTAGCAGATACCGTACCATCGTCTCCTAAATTAACCAAATCATCAAACAATCAACGTTCTCATATTTTTCAAAAGAATCATAAGCTCAAGGTTTTGAACGAATGGTGTTCTTCAGGGTTGCGAGAATGTTTGTAACACACTAAACTCCGATTGTTTTCTCGATGTGACCGCTCAACGCGATAGCTTGGCCAGCTAAATGCCTCAGCTTAACGATAGTTCAACTTCTATCTATCGGGTTTACGCAAAATGTTTCGTAACTATACATGGCTCAACCTGTATCTTGTTGGATGAGCAACGCACTCTAAGCTGTACATCGCAAAATTCAAGAGGTTCATTCACCGATCATTCACGTGTTAGCCGTAACGCCTCTGTTGCTACTGCACGCTTGGTAAGTACAACATTTACCAGAAGCACCATGGTCTCATTCAAAAACAAAAAAACGGGTTTTGTAAGTAATATCCTTTTCCATTTGCTCAGACTTCTGCCGTTGAACACCTCGGCACCCTTTTAAATGACTTCCAGAGAAAACATATCTGATGTGGAGAAGAGCTAAACTGAACTAGATGATAGGATGTTTGCGCAACGCCAGGGGGAGCTGATGATGCCAGTTGAGCGGTCTCTCACGTTTCTCATCTCGCCTCACTGATGATTTTGCTTAAAAATTCTCTACTGGCCTAAAACCTTCTTTTTTTGTCGGAAAAATGCCTAGTCAATACGCAAGTATCTTTTTTGGAGATATTCGAGAAGAATGTGAAGCCTCGGACACAGGAACACTTCGGAACACCCAGTGAACATACCAAAAAGATGGTGCTCCTGCCCATACTAGCAAAAAGAAACATGAGTGGCTGTTCTTCGTGCTTCATACCCGCTAATGGATTGACCCAGGAATAGCCCAAATTCTAGAATTCTGGACTAATAAAACTGATTCAATCTAAAAAGCATAACATGTGCTGAAAGCCACAAATCAATGGCCAGATTACGCAGGAAAACATAGTCAGATTCGGCGAGAAACGTTTGGTACGCAGTCGATGCCTACCCCAGTGATTTAAACGGTGTATTCTGCAAGAGAAGCATTCGTTTTGAAGAAAAAAACTCGGGTACTGTGGTTATATGACAGTGAAAAACCTTTGTTGAAAGAGAAATTTTGAAAGAAATTATGCAGTAAAATATAACTCATCACGTTTTCTGAACACACTGTACACGCCATATCGTACAGGTATTCGTGTTTACAATGTACGTCTACCAAGTTTTCAAAGTAACAATCAACGCCACAGAGTCACAGAAGTCTTCGACACACCAAACGAAAGATAAACATAGCTATAACACACAAAAAGAGGCAAATGGTTTAGTTTCGGTGTCAAAGTTATAAAACTTTTTCACGCAAGATTATTTGAGTGAGAATAGCAGTTACAAATAAACAAACAGTAGAAGGTATATATTTAAAAAAAACAATAACTATGAAAACACATCAACTTACCATCAACTGCAATGCTTTTTTGAACACACTTTTTGAATAGTTCTCTCGGACGTATCGATCCAAGATTTTGCCAAGGCGATGATTGATCGTCTATTTTTTCCCTTTACAATTTTACAAACTTCCGTGAGAAAGCGAAAAGTAAGTAACAGACCTTAGAAAGGGTCGTAGTCAAAACTAAATAAAGCCTTTTACTTCATGCTCGTGTTTAGAGTCTTTGGCTTATGATAATTACTTTAAAGAACATTTTTCAAGTTTTAGACATTTAAATTCTATCTATGCACTATGTAGGCTCTGTTTTCCGGCAGAAAAACAATAAAATGGGAATTTTTGAGTCCAGTACGTTTTTTTCGGTGGTGTTGAATGGAGTCCATAGAACAGGAAATTGACATATAAAATCAAGCACGAGGTATTAAAATTATTACGCGACTTAGTGCGGTTTTGTATAAATCTAAGTCTGCGCTCACTAAACCGAACTAAATGCTCGGTAGATTATATTATGTATTTAGAACTCCAAGTGATCCCAAGATGCATATTTCACAACAAATTTTTTTAAAACTCTTTTTATATTTTCAATTATTACTCTTTTTATATTTTCAATTATTACTCTTTTTATGTTTTCAATTATTACTCCAATAGATTTCACTTAGATATTCGCAGATTTCCGTAAAAAATAGTAGAAGTTTTTCGTATAATAATTGTGAATTTTCTTCTATAATTGTATATCTTACAACTTAAAAAGGGTTTTTATATTTTATAACGAAAATAATTCTACATACATATAATATATCTTATAACTTAAGAAGGGGAAATTTGTTCTATGATCTCGTATACCGAACCGCTTCTCTTGGGAAAAATAAAATTCAGAACCTGTTAGTCTGGTAATGATGCCAATCACATCGTATAATTCACAACTGCATAAAAAAGCAAACAACATACAATTGTGGTCCGATTGCGAAAATGATCCAAAGTTTAGTACTTTTCTATCATGCACGAAGTCAATTGTTTAGCTTAACAGATTTTGCTCTAAAAAATTGTTAACTGATTGAAGAATGTTGGTGAAATGATTGTAAAGTTTCAACTTTCTCGATAAAGGAAAAGAGAGGTGAGGCATATATGTAGGATTTTTCATGATGTGACACGCTGCTTTAGTGGTCGCTCTTGTCAGAAAGCCCGGTTTACGGTGATATTTTTTTTCTTCAATTTCAACGCTTTATCAAGATCAACAAGCCACATCGGGGATATAACATCATCGATTATGGGATCTGTAGCGACATGAGACGACTCCACTCCTCAGCGTTCTCTGCCTTCCTTGGGAATTGGGGACCAACGGCTTTGACAAAGTCGTCCCTCCATCTCATAGCAGGGCGACCTTTCGTTCGCTTTGGCCCACGCGGGTGCCACTCTAGAACAGCCCGCGCCCACTGCTTTTCTGCTTTTGTCTGCTTTTCGGATCAATTTCAATTTTTCAATTTAAACGCTTTATCAAGATCAGCAAGCTTTTCGGATCATTGCTCTCAAATTTTCGCGGTTGAAGGCATCTCTTGGACGTAGGTTACTGGCATTCATGTCAGCGTTCAGCATGTCGTGCTACCGCATTTTCGGCTCACCTCTCTGCCGCCGGCCTGCTACGTTCAATCTGTAGGCGGTGCTGGCAACGGTTTCCCGTGCAGCTCTGGAGACGTGTCCGTACCATCTCAGTCTACTTCCACGCATTTTGTCGTTGATAAGAGTGACGCCAAATTTTCTCCTGGTGGACTCGTCCGTCAAGTATTCACGCAGAAAGATGTCCATTATCCAACGACTCATGCGTATTTTCATGGTTTGGAGGCACCGCTTGGCTGCTTTAGTTCGGTCAGCATACAAAGCTACTTGCTGGACGGCTGTCCGATAGATCTCCGACTTCAGGCGCAAAGGCATCTGCCGATCGCACAGTACACCAGTTACATCTCTCCACTCCATAGAGGGACTGTTAAAGCGAGCTTTAACGTAGCCTTCGATCACGTCTGTTTGTCGATTCGTGAACCTTCAGAAATCTCTGATACCAGGACCTGTTCTGGCAGTGGTTATAACGGAGCCCCGGATGGTATCCCATGCAGCATCTACATCTTGCAAATCGGTTTTCGAAAAGGTGGTTCTGGGGACAATGACTGCTCGTGCAGTTTCCACCCCTTTGAGGTTTATGGACCAGTTTTTCTAGCTCTTCACTTCGCGCTTATTCGGTTGTCATTCACCTCCATCTTGTCTTGAGGAGCTCGACATTCTGATGGAATCCCCTTCGTGTTGATAATTGTAGGGAAGTCTCGCTTACTGAGCAAGAGAAAGTCGACTTGGCTGGTGTTGGGTCGGTTGGAATAAGTTAACAAGTGGCTAGTTCTCTTCTTGAAAAAGGTATTCGAAATTAGAACACCATTTGATTCTGCGAAATCGATAATCCGGTGTTCATTGGTATTCGTCATCCCGTAGCTTTGACAGCCATGGCAGCTGTACCCGTCGCTTACGCTTCCGACATGTTCATTTAGATCACCGCCGAGGATTAGAAGATTCTATTCTGAACAAGAAAAAACATGGTCGTGCAGGTACTACCAGAATTTATAATTCTCTTCTTTTTTCACAACCGGTGTGTGGGGCATAAGCTGAGTACAATAGGGTTAGAAGGTCATCTGTTTTGATGACGACAGACATCAGAAGGTCGGAGAGACCTTAAACCTCAGTGAGTTGGCGTCGTAGATCTTCGCTCACCACGGCAACACTTTTGGTATTGGGTAACCCGTGCGTGGTAGCTTGTAACCATGACCGATGTTGTGCGACTTTGCGCCTTCCCATCTCGTCTGTTGAATGCAGGGGATATCTGCTCTTCGGCTTTTAAGCATGTCTGCAAATTCTGCCAGTTCTTTTTAGCAGATCTGCCAGATATACATACATATATATATATATATATATATATATATATATATATATATATATATATATGTATATAATAACAATTATCAACTTTGAGTTTTTCGAATAACAGAAAAAGGAAGAAGGAACTAGGAATAGATAGAGAGAGAGAGATAGAGATAAGAATAGTGAAACTTTTTTTAAAACTTATACTTTTCTATCGTATCTCTTTTTTAAAACTCTTTTTTTTATGATGCCCTCCGAATGAATCATAACAAGCTTGATTGCAATTTACATCCATTTTTCTAAAAGTTCTATCTAGGTAAGTTAACGAAAACAACACTTTCACAGTAACTTATTCTTCTCTCTCTCTATTCCTAGTTCCTTCTCAAAATTGACTTTCCTTTTCTGATATTCGAAGAACTCAAAGTTGATAAATGTTATTGTCTAACCTATTTGTTAACAAGAAACATCTGCAAAATAGTGTCTTGCTTCATAATATTGCCCAAGTGAAAAACTTGTTAAAAAACTGTTCGTTTGATGAAGAAAAAACAACCGCATGCATTGAATGTTGAAATTTCATTGCAGAACTTTCTTATTAAATTTCCATACGTAATCTACAACAAAAAGAGTTTCAGGTGTAAGTTGCACTTTTAAACTGGATATTAAAGTCTATCTGAATAAAGGCACCTGTGTATTTTTTCCGAAGCGATAAAATTCAAGTTGGAGTAAAAGTCTGAGTGATTCTAAATTACATATGCAATCTTGCAAAATACCTTTATCTTTAAAAAAAAAACTATTGTGATAATTTCATGCTCACGTACTAAGAAGCATGTAAATGATACAATTCCATCTGTGTCTTGCCTGAACAACGCATCCCCAGACCAACATCAAACTGTATCGTCTACTTGATTTTTAATCCGATGCGTTTAACACAGCACAAACTTTCCATTGAGTTTTCAAAGCATGTAACTGTCAATGCTTGCTTACAAATCTATGTTAAACCTTTTTGAAGTGGAAAAAAGTTTCTGTAGTCACATTTACGCGCTAATTCCAGAGAGTGAATTCTTTTCTAAGGGAAGACGATTATGAAAATCTCATAACTCAGCCTTAATTCTACTCTCTGAGAGCTTTTTCCTGGTTGCTCTAAATCCAGATAGTCATAGTTTGGCCTTTTCACAAGCGAAGCCCATGACTTGGGTAAGACTTCCCAGTATAAATCCTGTCTGAGAGCGTTTCATGTCTTGACTGTGAGCCTCATGGACACTCAGTAAGTCGAGAACTGAGTGGATGAAGAGAGAATCAAATGTGTAATAATCCGCAGGCAGATTAGAGTGGCAGAACGCTATCGTTTGCATGAGCAGTCTCCGCATGAAAATGGGAAATTGTCACGCAAAGCAATGGTGCGATGAGACGCTGGGGAGACGCGTCGAATTGTTCCTGTTCATTTCATTGGTCAGAAATAGGTACATATGTACATGTACATGTACACAAAACGAAAAGAGAAGTACTTGTTAGATAAAAAAAAAGTTTTCAAAAAAATTATTGAAGTACTTGTTTCGAAAAATTTCGAAAAAAATTAAGATGAAGTTTCGAAAAAAATGCTTCTTCGAAAAAATTCGAAAAAACGAAGTACTTGTTAGATGTTTTTTCTACATGGTAAAAAATATGTACAGAACATGGAGACCTAGGTAGACGAAGAGTAGAGAGAAAAGAGAAAGAAAGTGAAATTGTCTAGGTTTTTGTTACAAAAGAACTTTGTTAAAATAAAATATTATGGGACCAATCGGAAGATGCAAAAGTTACTGACACAAAATAAAATGCTGTAAAGAAAAATACAATGCTTAAAATGGAACTGTGACTTGAGAAACAATGCAGTGTGAATGAATTCGATAAATGAAACACAGTAAAACAAGGGAATCTGTAGAGAAGTGCTATTATGGGTGAGAACTATGAATGTATTAATGAATAGAATTACGAGTTCAATTATTCTTCAAAGATAAATTTTTGCTATGTGGTCAGAAAACTACAGGGTGTTTAATTATATATTGATCAATGAAAAACGTAAATAAATTTTTTTCGAGTTGACTGATTGACATGAATTTTTCAGGGTGATCAAATCTCAGGATAGGAAAGAAGTTGGTGAAATTTCAGAAAATTAGCATAAATTTGAAAACATCTCCCAACATTGCATCGACATTCGAGATATACAAGTTTTTTTCATTTTTAATTTTTATGCAGAAAGATGCCTGAAGTATCCAGCTCCTCATTTATATTCTTTTTTAAATCAGTTTCATATTTTTTCATATTGTCTAATTCATTTGAGAACAGGCATTTTCTACCATTTTTGCCAAACATTGGGATATGCAAAAAAAGATTGAGACAGCGAATTTTATCAAACAAGGTTATTCTCAAATGCATTTTTCTAAGTTGTTCAAAACTTAGAACTGCTCTCAAAAAATAGACGGATATGCAATTACGCAAGCATTTCTCGGGTTGTCTTGTTTCTCGGGTTGAACTTTTCTCTCATTCTCTCTCTTCAGCTGGTAGGGATGACCTTGTAGAGACATAATCTCACTTTGCTGTGTTCCAGTCTGCAACAACCAAACCCAGTATTTGCGATCAGAACTGAGCTCTTGATGGTTATCTCCTTATTCAATCTTTCTCATTTCATAAAACTAGAACTAAATTGAAATCGGAATATGTGGGAAAACTTGCAAACGATAAAAAAAATCCTAACTTGTGCAGAGACAAAAAACATTTCTCTATTGCATTCGAGGTCCATTCCTTTTTTTAGTTTGTTTGATTGTTACTGAAGTCCTTTTGCCGTAATCCTCTTTTACGTGAGCGTGGTCCGAAATTTTAACACACCCGAAATAAAAATTAGGCAATATTGTTATCCCAGAACTTTGCTGTGTGTTAACCATTGTTTTGTGTCTTAACCATTGTCCAATGTATAAAAATATTTTTCTTGACTTCTTCATGAATCTCTCTATTATATAACTAAGTTTATATCATGGCTTTACAAGACGTGAACTTCTCAAATAATCATATGAAAGGTTCACAAAAAGTGGTTATGAAACATGATGTCATTTACTTAATAATTATTTTTCTTGGACAAAAACAAATCCTTCAATTCATACTACAAAACCCTTCACTTCTGTGAATTCTTGCTATGCGCTCCCCTTCATGTACATACATACATATGTAGAACGTACAAGGAAATTCTAACAGAGAACGAGATCATAATTAGAACATAATAGGGTAGAGATGAAAAGAGTGAGAACGGGGGGAGGAGCGGTTCAAGGTGTGGCATCTAAGCCGACGCATGGGCGGGCAGATTCTCATGGGGCGGAGCCTAGGGCCTAAAGAAAACTGGGACCGCTTAAATAGCGATAGAAAGCAGCCCATTCTCAAAGCGTAATAGAGTTCCTCTCCCGTTCGCAGTACGATAAAGAGTGTTCTCTTTGCTCGTCAAATTTCCGCTCATCTACATCTTCAAGTTCAAGTCTACTGTTACATATTCTCCGAAATGAGCTGCAGATCATTCGCTGTTTTGTTGATGGTTCTTCTCGTGCCCCTGGTCACTTCTCTCACTTGCTACGAGAACGACAAAAATGTCAGTGGTTTAACCTATTCTATGTTCATTTCGGGTCACTTGGAACCTCTGAACAAGTAGTTAGACTTGTAGAGCAATATATTGAGATGCGGCAATTAGAGCCTTTCTCATTTTATGTACTTAATCCTCGAGGCCGCCTTTGAAGCTTTCTTTATTTTTCATATTCTTCTCACTGTTTTTCACACGATCTGCAACAATTTTATCAGAATACTTGTTCAATCAAAGAGCACTTTTAACGTTGAGTGCACTCAACCTCGCTTGAGACTTGTCTCAATTTACAGAAGAAATTTTTTAAAGTGAATATGAAACATTCGTGGAACTATGTCCAACACGTAGTAGAGACAGAGAAGTTCCGATGAAAAGAATGAGAAAAAAAGTGAAATAAGCTTGAAAGAGAAAACTAAACGGCGTGTAGAAAACCTAGATGCTGTAGATACTGCACTATAACTACTATATCACTATATCAAGACATCTCGTTTTTCAATAATCAATCATATTATTTTTCAGGGCTCTGTGTTTGAGCGAACCAATGCCTCCTGGAAATACTGCTCGATAGTGCCTGCCATGGGTAAGGGAATAGGAAGACTGCAAGGACTGGGTCCAATGGAAGAGCAAACAGAAGGATACGATAACCTCTTCGGACTATCGGACAATGCATACAAAGTTCTCACCCTCTGCTTGCTCGAGGTTCGCTTTCACACACAACGCCTTCCTGTTGGTTTATCATGCCCAGGATTAACAGAGACTTTTGATTAAATATTCTTTCGGAAAATTTATGGGCGCAGGGAATTGAGAATATTGATTATTGTATTAGTTAAGATTGAGAATATTGTATTAGTCAGCAGAATAAGTAGAACTACCAAGACCTGTTCATCTTAATGGGTTCCTAAAAATACCATAGAAGAAGAATTTTGACCATTTCTTCCAAAGCGCAAAGAAAAGCTTTTTGGATAATCTGTCATCCGACTAAAAAAAGTGAAAGGTGTTAGAATTAGGTAAGGAATTAGTAGAAAGTGCAAAAATAGTGCTGATTTCCGCAGAAGCCACAGGTATTTGAAAAATCTTTCTCTCCTATATCACATTCCGAAGTAGTGGCATTGAATGATCGGTTATCCCTCTAAGACTTAATTTGAGCTTTTCCTACTTTCAGAGATACGACTTTAGCAATCTCTCTCCCAAATTTTCTCGAGAACCCGAGTTCATGTTCCGCTGCTTCTGCAATTACGATCGCTGCAATTCGGCCATCACCTTCTCGCAGTATATCACCGAAATCAAGGAGACCAACGAATAAGATTCATTCAGAGCGTCCCTTGCCTAGCAAGGTTAACCGAGTACCCCCTTTTGTGAACGAAATCGCAAGACTCGAGATACATCAAGATTGAAACTCAAATGGTACTCCATTGCTTGCACTTGCGATTTTCTCCTAAGAACTTGGTCGTTTTAGTGAGAATGAACCTTACAGAATAATGTCTTCTGCAGTTGATATATTCTCGTCATTCCTTAGATATCTGAGCGCTATTCAATGATTTTATATGTTTTTTGTAGGAAATATTCTGTAGGGCTGAAGTTTTTTCTCTTTTTTTAACTTTTTCTTCAATGGTTGTGATGCATCTTCACGTATGCTTTTAATCATTCTCTCCTTTTTTCTCCAAAAACCTATGAAGGATGTATTTTAGTTCTTTTACACTGGATTGCATTGTTTAAATATATATTTTTGTTGAGTTCATTAGACAAGTTTGCTAGTTTTTTTAATCAACATTATAAATAATGATTTCCAGATTTGTTTTTTTTATTTGGTGAGGATGTTTATTACTTTAGTTTTCATCATTGTTCGACTCCCTTTTTCCCGTTCTCAATCTTAACCTTATAATTTTTTTTCAAAACTTTTCGTCTTTCCTTTTTTCCCGAGAATCGGTAAGCGCAAGAAAAAGAAAACTTCAAAGGTGTTTTTGTGTTCATACAAATTGAAAGCTATACCATTGCTACTATTTATTTCTTTATCAGAAATGATTCATTCATTATTGCTTTCCATAATTGAACAGTTCACATGTTATCACGTGTTTCAAGCGTTTCCTGCACATCAATGTCTTCTCCGGGTAAGAACAGTAGCTGGAGAATCCTCTCGTATACATATTCATAATTAAATTGTCTGTTTGTTATACTTATCTATGTAAAGTTAAATAGCCTTTAACTGACAAAAATAACAAGTTGTCCATAACGCATACCAATGCTAACGATCTCAATACTACATATGTATTCATTCCGTGATTCAATTGGTTTATAAATTCCAAGATAAATCTACTCGTCGATCAGTTCATGTTTTTAACACTTTACTGTAAAATGTTCAATATCAATTTGAGTGTCTCTGTCTCTTTTCTCTCTCTCTCTCTCCCTCCTCTCTTTGCTCCTTTTTTCAATCCTCTCCCACTCTCTTTTATTATTCTTATTTCCACTTTTACTTTCTTTCTTTCTCATTCTCACTCACCACATATTTCTTCAAAAAGAAAAGGAATAAGTTTAAAATTCATAAAAAATCTTTCATAACATTAATTGAATACTTCTTAGTGAAGATCAAAGCAAAAACAATAAGATTTTTAAAAAAATCAGAGAAGAAAACCTAACGAAAAAGCCTAACGAAAATACTACGTTTGGAAGGAGAGAATACTTCGTGAAACATCTAAAATCTGTTTTAGCATGGCGCATTGATTCTATAATTCAAGAAAAAAATCTATCCATTTGAGACGTCCGACTTCGATACGTCAGCATAAAAACTGCTAAGAACGTCGAACCTTACCTCGAGGAAGTTTTGATTCAACTTAGTTAGCCTTGTTATGACGTTGAATCGCTGCCTTTGAGGAAAAGAGCATGTCATGGAGCACTTCAAACAACCGTTCTACCAGACGGACTTTAGCGAAGGTATTTCTCTGTTTCTCTCTTCCATTGCTTCTCTACTAAATGTTCAAGATATGTACGTCTCCCCCCACCCAAGAATAGTTTTGACGCGAGTAAAATTTCGTTCCCGCTTCCTTTTCGTATCAATTCAATTAGTTCTTGTCCACGTATACGGTGAAGTGTACGCTTTTTCGTCATTGGAGAGTCCTGTGTGACTTGCACAGCCCGTATCACAACTGTGGAATTGCTTCGCCAGCTTCTTTGCTCTTCAATTAAAGGATGAGACTAACTGAGACACGAGCTACTCGCTGATCTGAGGCGTTGCGGGCAGACAAATGCTCAGTGAGAAAATTAAAGTGTTCTGGAAAACCAATGTTTCTCTCTCTCTCTTTTTCTCCTTCTTGCTCTCTCTTTCTCATTCTTTCGCTCCTCTCTCTCTCTTTCTCTCTATCTTTCTCATTCTTTCGCTCATCTCTCTCTCTTTCTCTCTATCTTTCTCATTCTTTCGCTCCTCTCTCTCTCTTTCTCTCTATCTTTCTCATTCTTTCGCTCCTCTCTCTCTCTCTCTTTCTTTTCTCTCCCTCTTGCTCTCTCTCTCTGTTTGTACTTTTCTATTAATCTATCAATCTTTTTTGCTCTTTCTCTGTTTCTCTCTACACATTCCTCTCTCAAGTGAAGACTTTAAATTTACTTTTTATTATATATATTACTACAACTTATTTCCCTAAGAATCTTAATCATATTGTAAAACTCGTGTATTCTTTCCTTTGAAATATTCGCTTTGACGTCTAGCAATAAAATGAACTCATTCTCAGGTGAGAACTGCAGCTATTGTCTACATATATAAATATTCCTAGACTTTATCGTCGAAAAGTTTACCAACCAATTCATTCACCTCTTTCCTGATTCTTCTTTTATAAACAAACGCTTCTTATAACAATAGGTGCACTAAAATATACTTTTGACACCTCAGGACGGCGTAGGCGAATTTTCAATTCGTTTCCGAGAAAGGTTACTTACAACTTCCATCGACTTCGAAAGGTGTTTAGAAAATAACTTCATGTGACGATAATCCCAATTTTTTAACCTTCGTGAAGAAACGTGAATAGCGAGTTTCTGTCAGGATCGTATGAAAGATTATTCCACCGTCATAGCTCGAAAAACCGAATAAAAAATTCTAACGAGAGAAAATAGAGAAATAATCTTTAAACTACTTGAAAAAAAGCGCAAAAACTATGGAATACTCGTAGTAAGAAGTGGTCGCTGAACGCCACAGCTGAGAATACTCGTAGTAGGATGAAAGTGGTCGCACCTTGTACGTTAATTACTAGCTTTATAGAAAGACGGGTGGAAATGAAGGGGTCAGCTGAAGAGAGTTCACCTGAATGAGCTGTGCAGGCTGCGTCCTCAGCAGTGGCACCTGATGATGAGCAGCGGACAGCAGCAAGGCCTCAACGCAGCAACATTCCGATTTTCCGACTCGCCGGAGTCTTCGGCCACTGTATAGCTCAGACAGCACCTCAAAGAGAGAGAGAGTGAGAGAGAGAGAGAGAGAGAGAGAGAGAGAGAGAGAGAGAGAGAGAGAGAGAGAGATTAATATTCGAGACAGAGAACATGAAAGAAAAAAGTTAGAGAAATGTTATCATTTTAGAGCCTTTTTCGTAGATACGGAAGAATTTACATTCTAGTAGCTTCTGTTTCTTCATTATCTGTTGACCTTTGGCGATGAACTTAATGTAATGAGCTATTACAAAATGCCTTCTTTTCGAATATTCTGTGCAAAAATGATAAAAAGGAGAGCAAAAGAGAATGGGTATCATTTCAAAAAAAAGCAACAGTATTAGGTTGCCAAAAGAATTAGGTTGCCAAAAGAATTAGGTTGCCAAAAGAAGGCAAGTCAGCAACTATTTTTTGAACCCAGCTTTCAAAATAAATGATTTAGTTTGCTCGACTTCCGTTTGGATGCCATAGTCAATTTGAAAAAGCATGGAGCAATGGGGCCGTTAGCAGCCTCACAGATATATATATATGGAAAGACTTAAATCAACATTTCCGGTCTAGGCGAATCTTTTGAATGAGTAGCTCTTCTTAATATGCAAAAAACAACGATGAAAAACCGCATCGTACTCTGTTAGTAAAAAAAGCAGAAATTTTCTAGTACAGTATCTTCTCGCTCCGAGTTTGATGAAAGCGTACAAGAACTTATAATCTTTTCATATATTATTTATCTCTAAGCAGTCATCACGTTAATTATGCCTTTGACTAGAGTATAATATCACGTGTAAAGATGGGGAGACTTGGGAATAAATGGTAGCAAGTCATATGTATATTATTATTCTGATAGATAAATATTATCTTTCGAAGTGTATGATCTTTTTTCTCATACCAAAATCTTTAACACATTTTAATTATAAACATAAGATGAACTTCCGAAGATCAAAAGTTAAGCTTTCTGCTGTTAATCTTTTTATTGGCATGTGGTACTTTGCACTCATATAAATGGCAGCATTTATAATTCCTCCGAACGAGAACAAAACCTTATTTTTCACGTCTGACCTGATCCGGTAAAATAGGAAACTTGATTTTCTCTTACATTATCACTCCCGTGTTTTCTTTTTTTGTTGTTGCTTCGAGTGTATATAGTGATCGAATTTAAATTTCTAGTTGTAAGACTCTATTACTTCAATCAGCCTGAAATAAAACATAGATCTTCCCATTAGGCCAAGGCTAAGAAAAGTGTCAGTATTCTCATTCATCACTTTAACTTCTCAAAATGAAGGAAAGCCTTTTTTAACACTGAGTTAATTTAACAAGATGCTCGTTTGACTAAGCGTTTCACGGAATCTTTCATGTCGCAAAACCATGTCGCGTTTTCCGAATCCCAAGTTTCGCAGCTCGACAAATCTGTTAAATTGTCTACTTCAAGCAGAAAAAACGCAAGAAAGTATTGGAGCTTGTCCAAAAGTGCGTTAGGGTGGCATGTAGCCGCAGGAACATTCCATAAGTGCAGAAAGGCTTTACGCTATCGATAAGATTCTTCTCTCATTTAGTATAATCAACATTATGAGAACCTTGAGCCACTAATAAGTGAAGAAATTCATAATCTTAACACGAGAATCGAAAATTTTTTTTAAAGCTGTCACGCGTAGATTATGATAGATCCATGTCCTCGACTCTAAGGGATAACTGTCTCCTTCGCTTACGGCGCAAGTAA
The DNA here is from genome assembly GCA_964056735.1 of Allodiplogaster pararmata. Taxonomy (NCBI): domain Eukaryota; kingdom Metazoa; phylum Nematoda; class Chromadorea; order Rhabditida; family Diplogasteridae; genus Allodiplogaster; species Allodiplogaster pararmata. The sequence continues at coordinate 10,821,257 of OZ057406.1, forward strand.
TAATAACGAGTGGATATTCAAATTGAAATTTTAGATTAAATTAAATTTGCTTGTTCGTTCGATTATTCGGGGAAATGATTTCCGATTCGCTTCCAAATCAACTAGAATGTAGATTTTGTTTCAGGGAGTTTCTTTTCCTCAATCTATAGCAGATAAATGAGAAAAACCACTAAAAAAGCTCTCAATGTACTTAACTTCTCTGCATTCTACGACCACTTAATGATGAGAGGCCAGTGTCGTTGTGAAATGATGTTAACTTGGTTTTTTTTTATTGTGTGGATGGTCCGAAGCCTCAACCTCAATTCCTAGAATAATCTATCAAACCAAAGGGGCAGAAAATTTTAGTAGTCCTTGCACAAATCTGAATCTCTCCCCTGTTGCTGTATTTGTACAGTTTCAACAAACCAGGGAACAGCGACTGATTTTACTAGAGTAAATCGGGCACATTGTCGTGAATCGAGAACAGTCGCGTGGAAGTTTCTCAACAGCATTGTAGTGAGTTATAAGAATATAGTATGATTTTGAAATGATATGGACCGTTCCACTTAGGCCAATACAGCTACAAATTTATTTCTTTGAAGTTTTTGAATATCATCTGAGGAGATCTGAAGTCAGTCGAGAAAAACTTTTCTCTTTCAATCAATTAATATGTACAGCTTTTGTACAGAAAGCAATATCAAATTTGAAAGTGAATATGTTTTTGTGTGCAGAGAAAGAAAGAAAGCAGAGAAAGAAAGAAAGCAGAGAAAGAAAGCAGAGAAAGAAAGCAGAGAAAGAAAGCAGAGAAAGAAAGCAGAGAAAGAAAGAAAGCAGAGAAAGAAAGCAGAGAAAGAAAGAAAGCAGAGAAAGAAAGCAGAGAAAGAAAGCAGAGAAAGAAAGAAAGCAGAGAAAGAAAGCAGAGAAAGAAAGAAAGCAGAGAAAGAAAGCAGAGAAAGAAAGCCGTAAAACTAAATAAATCGACAAGTTTCACAAATAACATGAAATATTCACTTTTTTTTCTGGGCATTCCAAATCAACTTTTATATTGCACTTCATCTTGCTTTTTTGTTGCTCAATTGCAAGTTCAAGTTCTTAAAAAGAGGAGAATTCTCAAAACAAAATGTTCCGAGGAATTAGAAGGGAGACTCATGGGAGAAAAACATTGGAATTAGAAGCTTCGGCGCGTTTTGAGCAAGTAGCGTAATCACTCGCTCGGAAAGCAAAAAGGAAGGAAAATCCCTTCTAGAATATTAAGATGAACTTTCCTGTAGGTGAGAAATAATAATACTAAAAACACGCCACTCCTTTTTGAAAAATTGGTCTTATGTATAAAATAATCTGATCATCATGAAGACTGAAACTGCTAAAGTCATGAAGTCACTAGCTAAACCTTATTTTGCGGTTGTATTTGCTCCTGCAAACTCGGATACTCCTTGAGTTTTCTCGATTTTTTGTGAGTTCTTTCAATAAACTTACAGAAACTATGGGGCTCAAAAACAGATTTACTAAAAAGCTTTTCCAGAAAAGTTTTCTCAGAACACCATAAAACATGATGAAAAAATCAAGTAGAAAAATCTACATTGAACAAGAAAAACAAAATATCTTGACACCGGATATTTTGAGTAACACATTCGGAGAAAATAGTTCATTTTGAGAGATCTATAGTTCAAAAACAAAACAAATTTCGTTATTTCTGCTTCAACTTTCTCCACCAAAAACTTGAAAACTGTGAATGCCTAATATGAAGCTTCTTTTTTGAAAAATAAATAAATTTACCTTGAACTGTGAGGAGCTTGGGGAAAATTTCTCGTTCGCGTAGACCATGAGATCGCGTGAATTGGAAGAAACGATTGCATCGATATTTTTGCGCTCAGAACTTCTTTTCGCCGCCTGCAAGTACTTTCTGGATACATTCAAACCTCTCTCTCGTATAGGAAGTTCTTACATATCGTTAAAAACTAGTGTAGTTTCACCCCCCCCCCACTAGTGTAGTTTCACCCCCGTATCATAAAAGTTCGGACCTTAATTACAGGTCTACCTAATTCAATAAAACGTCTATCTTTTTTCAGTGAAACGAGGAAATGTTCGCTAATCGAACGAGGAAAAAAAGAACGAGGAAATGTTCGCTTATCTCTCAACCTGACAATTATAGCAGGAAAACCGAAGTAAGATTTATCCAATATCATGTGGGTAGCAATTCAAATTATCTGCCGTGTTTGATTATCTCGGGCACAACTAATAGTTTGTATAAAATGGTGTTTAACTTCAAGTGGCAATTAATTTTTCCCAAGCCTAAATGAAATATTGCTAAACATAATGATCGATGTAAACTTCCGGGCACAAACCTTAGGATTCAAGCTTTTTTAAATTCCGTAATTACTCAGAGATCTGTTTTTACAGGCTTTGAGAAAAACAACTGAGAGATGTTGGAACGATCATGTTTAACTTTAAAAAGCTAGTCCTTGAACAATACCAAGAGCAGACAAGAAAAAAACTATTCAAGTGAACTTCTAAGAATGGCAATGACTTGATATTAGACATAGGCCACTATTTAGGCTGACTCTTTGATAGAAACGAGTAAATAACATTACACCCTTTTATCTTACAGTTATTATGGTTAGGAATTCAGTGCTCACAGGTAGGTATACATCTCTCTTTAGTAAAACGAGGATGATGAAAATGTAGGTATTTATTTACTCAGGTAAGAGCCCTTTTAGAAAAAAGTTACTCAAGGTAAGGAGAAGTAGAGACTCGCGAGTTCTTTTTGCTTAACCCTCTCGGAGTCAGAGTTGACCTCGGAACTCATTGCGCAATATTGAGTCCTCTATCGCACCATATGCGTCCACTATTACGTCACAGTTGATTGCGCCACATCAGAGCGCCAACTTTCCGTAGAGGAGTTTGATTACTGCTCGAGTGGGTTCATCTTTGAGGGCATGAGGTTTGTTTGTCTTTGAGCTACGCTCTTTTCTCGAACATAATTGTTGCTTTTCTATTTCACGTTATATGTACTTTGTTGGTTCACTTCAGTGTCAGATTTCATAGATTGCGTAGTGCGAATTAAACACTCCTTCGCTTGTAACAAACATTTGGGTCAATTATGTGCCTAGTTGAGTCCTGTTCTCTTCTCTTTGCGACTGTCCTGCTTTTTTTTATGAATAGAACAAGCTCTTGATCAGTTTCCGGTGTCGACTAGAACGAGGGGTCAAGTACATAAACTACCAAGTCCAAATTGGAAAGTATATTGTTACTTAACAGTAAGCAATGGGCACTATACTCTAACAGAAAACTTGAAAAATTCAACCCTGCATAGGATAGCGGTAGCGAGGCTTATGTATTTAGTTCTAAGGGTACGATCTCGAGCGACCCCCGGGTTTTTTTTCGTGGAGGGGGGCGTTGAGCGCGGAAGGGTGTTGGGGGGAAAAGAAATGAGGCGTCGTGTCGTAAGGACAAAATTTTATGTGATTTGGTAGCTCAATTAACAACACTCGAGAGCGAAGAATCGTTTTCAGTTGCCGAGCATTGAACGACTTTTCCACATTTCGCGAGCATGATTTAATGATTTTTCAATACAATATATAAAACTTGACAAAGCTTGAGATTAATTTGTGTCTGTGGCAATGATGATAATCCTTTCTTCTGCTCACTGAAAAAGAAGCAATAAATTGAATTCTTTTCATGTGTAATCTCAATTTTCTTCTTCTAAACGACCATTGGTTGTGATTATAACTCATTTATCCCTTGTAATAGTGATTCATGGCATTGAAACTTACGCTTTTGAAATTGGGACCTCTTTCGGGTCCCAACTCATCCTCGCACCATTCAAGACTGTTAGAGGAAGAGAGAGGAGTCCACTTCCGCTTTTCTTCTCCGACTGGAACACAAACATTTAAGCAATCGACTAAACTTTTTCTTATTTATTTATTTGTTCAATCGGAGTTTTTTGGAATTCGTTCTTCCAGATATAGTCCTTTTTTCATTCAATACCAGGAACGCCGTGTGTTATCGTTGAAGATATTTTTTCCATCTCGGGATAGGAACTTTGCTTTTAATAGTTTAGTTATTCACAAGTATAATGACAGACTATTCTGTAGTAAAAATTTGACTAAGGTAACTACCATTCAAATATTTTAACCCACAATTTCAAAAACAAACTTATAATTTCTTTTTCGAAACAAAATATCTCAAGAGAAAAAAATTTTGTTCTCAAAAATTTTACCGTTCGTTCATTTTCTACATTGCTTCTACAATGTAGAAAATGAACCAACCTATTATAAGGTAGGTTTGGTTCCTCCTCTCTGCCTGATTTGTAAGCCCCAAGCAACTAAGCCTTGATTCAGAAGATGGAAGAGCCTGTGGGTTATTTTTACTCGTAAAACAGCGATAATACACAATACGCGTAAAATTTCTCGTAACATGTTTAATTCCTAGTATTTTTTAATCTGCTTTGAGCATCAAATGAGCGACTTCGAGGCAAGGGTTTTTTAAACCGAGATTAATCTATTTTTAAAATATAATTTTTGAAGCAACTTGTTTTGGAACTTTTTCTTGATGGTTTTTTTTACTGCGTCCTTGGATCAGAAATACATTTTTGAACGCGACTTTTTAAAGAGAACTTTCTTTTAAACTCTCTTCAACTTCTTTCCAAATGCAACAAATAATTAAGTATTGCCTGTTTTGTGAAAGTCGGGAACTCAAATTAGATCTCATCATCTCGCTATGGACTTTTCAAATTTTTCTCTCAAAGCTCATTTTGTTATTTATGGGACGGCATAACGCGTAAACGTTAAAAACCTCATCAATGGCGAATTTCAATCTTTTATATTCAAAACAAGAACTTACGATCCTAAATAATATTTTAACTGAACCGACTTTGATGTCTTCGAGACAAACGCAGGCGTTCTTCTCTTGTTATCGTCCCCGCTGCTGAGCTGGAACGAATCTTTATACTCGTGGCCGTACTCGTGGCCGCATCGCGCCAGTTTCTTTGATAATTTTTCCAAACATTCTTTTTTACTCTAAAAAACTGAATAAATGTATACGCGCTATTTGTTGTATGAATTCTCTGCAATTATTCGAATATAGAAAAATTAAATTAGCTTCCGTTTCTATGCTGTTCTTGGAACTAATCATCCGTACTAAGGCTAACCCTATAAACATGTGCTTTCGAACAATACAATTTTTTACAAAGAAAACCAAAATTTGTCGTTTCATGAAACTTTTTCCGACGCTTTCGTTTTTATTTTCTTTTGACGATATTCTTTGAGTGAGAAATCTTAACTCTAATCTTAACTCTAATCTTAACTCTAATCTTAACTCTAATCTTAACTCTAATCTTAACTCTAATCTTAACTCTAATCTTTATCCACATTCAATTATTCTGTATAAATTACATAATAGAATGTGGGTGTTTTGTTTAATAATTAATTCTTGTCGATAAATTTTTTTTCCAGAGCAGTTTCTCTGGTTTTAACACCATTAGCCTTGACTGTGTTATGATTCTCTGATGATATCAAAATGCATTTCATTTTAACAAACAAATTATGCAGATATGTCTGGAGACTTCTCATTACAAACAAAGTTAGATGCCTCATTAAGAAAGTTCAAATAAAATAGGGAAAATGAAATTGCGGCTAAGTGTTTAATTACTGAAACAAGTAAACAATTACAATTTGTAATTTATTTGTCAGTTTGCAGCTTCTGCATGGAAGAACACATCAATATACTTAGATGCAAAGGCTGCTAAGTATATTCAAAAATCATAATTAAAAGTTATAAGTAGCACGTTCATTTATTCTTTCAGTCGAGTGAATGTCAATTATGCCCATTACACCTTGGAGTCTCGATTCATTTATATCTATGTCTTTAGATCTTTATTTCTCTCTCTCTCTCTCTCTCTCTCTCTCTCTCTCTCTCTCTCTCTCTCTCTCTCTCTTCATTTCCTTTTCTCATGTCACAGTTGTATCTTGATTACCTAAACTTCATTACTTTTTTCTTCTCTATCTCCTTCTCTGTCTTATCTCTCTCTCGCTCTCTCACTCTCTATCTCTCTATATCTCTATCTCTCTCTCTATCTCGCTCTCTCTCTTTCTCTCTATCTCTTTCTCTCTTTCTCTCTATCTCTCTCTCTATCTCTCTATCTCGCTCTCTCGCTCTATCTCTCTGTCTCTCTCTATCTCTATCTCTCTATCTCTCTATCTCTCTCTATCTCTCTCTATCTCTCTCTCTCTCTCTTTCTCTCTCTCTCTCTCTCTCTCTCTCTCTCTCTCTCTCTCTCTCTCTCTCTCTCTCTCTCTCTCTTCTACGCCCATTCTTTGTTTATTCTCTCTCCTTTCTCCTTCTTTTGTATCTCACTGTTTTTTCTTTTCTCCTCTTTGTCCCTTTTTTCCTTGTCTATTTGTATCCCGCTTTTTTCTTATTCTTTTTATCTCTCTTCCTTCTCCTCTATAATTTTTTTCTCTGTTTATATAGCTCTCACGCACTCTCTCATTCACTGCCTAACCGGCGAGATGCACAAATTGGGTCGAAAGGTAGGGGGAGGGGTCGCGGATGATTTGCACAAGTAGCTTCTATTTTTAAACTAAGAGTAGGGTCTAAAATTAGCTACTATCCGAGTTAAATCTATCGTCTACAATATTCTTCATCTACCGAACTTCGTAATTACGTCATGAGGGCACAATTACTCAAATGCCAATTTTTCTATTTTTAGAACACTGAGTAAGTCTCCGTAGAACAATGCTCGAGCGCACAATTGAAAGTATTTGGCAGCAATGTCATTTGATTCGTGAAAGAAAACAATGACTTTTTGAAATAGATAGTAACTTTTCCGGGGATTCTTTCTACTTACTCAGAGATATAATTTTATTCCCCAACTTTTGTTTTTTTTTTCTCTCGGAATAATCGGTAAGATATGGAAAAAAAGAAACGAGTTTGATAGAGAAGAATAGTCATTCTTCGGAACAATGGTGAAGCATTAGTATAATTTTGAGTATAACTCATAAATAGAAATAATTCAAAGAACCTATCGACCATTAAGTCAAAAAGTAGGAAAACTCATTTGTTTTAGAGCATTTTAAAAATCTTAAGGGTAAAATTCTTTTAATGAACAAACAGAAAAACTTGTGAAAAGAATAAGACATCTTTCAAGTTTCAAAAAAAAAATTTTCAACCAGTTATGAAGTTCTCAATCTACGTTTTGGAATTTTTGTTTTCTGCTTACGTCAATCAAGTATAACTTTGATTTGAACAAAGTTTCCCATGGAACTTGCATACACTCATAGGCAACAACTGTTTATCGGGTTAGAATTTTTTCCCGAAACAGTCTAGAATGAAACAATCTCCGCTCCTTATCGAAGCGAACGCGTCAGCCGCAACGCGTACGCTTCGACGCTTCTGATCCATGTAATTTCCATTTGGAAACCATTTTCAAATCGAACAATTCCTAATATTATCTATAACATCAATTGGAGTTGTTTTTCACTCAACATTCAGATGATGACAATTAATGACTAAATTCTGGCATCACTCCAAGCGAAAGCTTATAAGAACTTCTTTTGTTCTCACCATTTGTTGTAATTGCTTTCCTCCTCGCTGCTCGGACACACGTCGCCACCAATAGCAGAGTCATACATCACATTGGAGTGAGTTCTACTGCTGCAAAAGAAGCCGCGTGTTAGAGAAGATTTTCGGAATGTTTTCCTGCGCTTGAACGCTTTTTTTCTCCGATGAAGGTTTCGGAATTCAGCTTTCAATTTTTTATGTTATGTGGTTTCTGCATGTTGACTGCAATAAAGAAAAATATTTGAATCCGTGTATTATTTCCTGATTAAATAACCAAAAACTAATTTTCGGAAAAAAGTTCCTATAAATATTTCAAATGAAAGCTAAAGTTCCTTGTCTTTCACAGAATGCAAGGGCACGTGATCATGATCTCAATCAGGCCTCACTGATTTTACAATATTAGACTGTAGAACTCAAGGGAGTTTACATCGTTAATTCTCTTGTCAATCACACTCACAGAGCAGGAAAGGCAATGCAAAAAGTCGAGATAATCCTCCAAACGCAGATCACTTGGCTACATTGAGCATAAAATTCTCTCAATCATGAATACTATAGAAATACAAACATAACTGATTCATTGATTCATCCATTCTCGAGCCTTCCTATCCACTATTTGTTTTACTTGAGATCAGCGCAAAGAAGTAAATATAAAAAGCTTTTGAAAAGAGTGTTTTCCTCAGTATCTCATTGAGTCGGTTTTTCTTAAATCTGTTATAACATCTTTTGAATATTTTCACCCGGTGGCCTTTGAATGATGCGAAGGGTCCAAAGCCGAGCTGGAATTCATCATAGTCGCCGGATTACCGAGGAAGGCTCCCGAGTCTGTCATGGCGGTGGTTTGACTCTGCCAGGCGGAGCCGATCCCGGAAGACGTCGAAGGATGCGACAAACCCCACAGCCTAAAGCACCTTCGTGAAAACACCAGTTTTATAACTGATTGTGACTGATGTTTTGGTGACGTTCATGTTTTTTCTTCTCTTTTTTTTGCAATGACTAGGTCGTTTTCATATAACACACAAAAACGACAGAAAAAAATGCAAATTATTTTTTTTATCTCTTATCTTGTTTATATCATTTTTTCATTAAACATTTTTTCTTGTGGTTTCTTCCATTACACCGTGGCCGAATTCGATTGACTTTCTTTTTCCCGTTCATTATTCTGCTGCCGAAGGTTCGATTCTACAGCACAAAATCAATATGTTAAGACCGTATGCTTTAAATCACCATATACATTTTTGTTAACAATTGACGTTCTCAATGGATCCATCAAGATCCGGTCAACTAGCTACACTTCCTGTCCCGCATATCTTCTTTTCATGACTTCCGTACTTATTTCATGTTCAACATATGATATTAAAAAGAAAAGGCACCGTGTCCTGAAGCATTCTTGTTATGACAAGACATCCAAGAGATCCTATTCATGACTCTTCCATGACTTTGTTATGACAAGACATCCAAGAGATCCTATTCATGACTCTTCCATGACTTTGTTATGACAAGACATTCAAGAGATCCTATTCATGACTCTTCCATGACTTTGTTATGACAAGACATCCAAGAGATCCTATTCTTGACTCTTCCATGACTTTGTTATGACAAGACATCCAAGAGATCCTATTCATGACTCTTCCATGACTTTGTTATGACAAGACATCCAAGAGATCCTATTCATTACTCTTCCATGACTTTGTTATGACAAGACATCCAAGAGATCCTATTCATGACTCTTCCATGACTTTGTTATGACAAGACATCCAAGAGATCCTATTCATGACTCTTCAATGACTTTGTTATGAAAAGACATCCAAGAGATCCTATTCATGACTCTTCCATGACTTTGATGAACCGAATAATATTTGATTATACTTGAATAACAGGTGGAAAATGAAAATTTCATGCGGATGAAGAAAAAAAACTGAAGATTTGAACGCTAACCAAAAAAGAACTGGAATTGGTTGAGCTTGAAAGAAAATTTAAAATAACGAATAGAAGATTTGTATGTAACTTTGAAAAAAAAATTGCTTCATTGTAACTTTGAAAAAAATCATCCGTTTTTTTCTGAAAGAATACTGTCCATGTGAACTTTTGGCGCAGTCTGTACATAAAAAAGGTTTTAAATACGACAAAAATTTGGCCGAAAACTCCAAACACTTCCAGATAGTGGATAGTAACCAGCAGAGAAAATAACAGACAGGCAATAATACTTCAATGATTAAAATTTGAACATAGTTTTTTACTGATGAGAAGATAAGATTTAGAAACAATACAAAAAAGCTAATCGTTTAACACATTCCAAGCAAGTCAATTGAAGGGTTTTGAAGAGAAGAGCTAATGATAAGCGGAAATTTGTTTTTCTTAACACGGAAAAGGTAAAAATGTAAACTGAGGGTCGATGAATTCAATAAGTTAACAGGGCCTAATAAGATTCTTCTCTTTTTTAGAAACAAAACACAATTAAAAATGTTTTTTGTTTTTTGTTGAAACATTTTCCCGCTCATCATTAAATCTCTCAAGTTTTCCATTCATCTCAAATTGTAGGCTCTGAACAATTAAACACTCAGTTACTTGATGAAAGAAGAAGAGAAGAAACTTTTATGTTCGCAGTTCTCCCGAAGCAGCTTTTATGAAGGTTGTGGTGAAATTGTGGTATAATTTCATCAAGTCTTCGAAAAAAAACTCTAATATGAAAAAAAGTTCTTCAAAAACGAACCCTCGGTTATTATTGGGTGAAAGTTCCTTTCGAGAGCCATCTCTTCTCGAACTGACTCCACTTACTATACTTGAGCAAGACATCGCATCCGACTCTCCGGAATCGCTTCTTCAACAACAAGTGTAATTTTTATCTTACATATTCTGTCGAAGCCCATTCGCTTGCATTTAACTCCCTCTGACAAAAAACGCTTTGATCGCGTCATTTTTGAATTTTTTTAAAAACTATTTGATTGGTCTATGTGTTTCTGCAATTCTGTTGTGCAATTCACTCTTTCAGTTCAGGACGGGATATAATCGAACGCTAAGAACACGCTTTCATAATCCGTTGTGAGCCGTTGTGACTTCGATTCCATAATTTGTTTTCCACTATAAATAATTCGTTTCATAACTTCCGAAAATTCCGGTATTTAGTTCACGTTTTTGGCGCAGCCGGACCATTCTTCATGACTCACTCAAGAATGGCGGGACCATTCTTCATGACTCACCCAAGAATGGCGGGACCATTCTTCATGACTCACCCAAGAATGGCGGGACCAATCTTCATGACTCACCCAAGAATGGCGGGACCATTCTTCATGACTCACCCAAGAATGGCGGGACCATTCTTCATGACTCACCCAAGAATGGCGGGACCATTCTTCATGAATCACCCAAGAATGGAGGGACCATTCTTCATGACTCACCCAAGAATGGCGGGACCATTCTTCATGACTCACCCAAGAATGGCGGGACCATTCTTCATGACTCACTCAAGAATGGCGGGACCATTCTTCATGACTCACCCAAGAATGGCGGGACCATTCTTCATGACTCACCCAAGAATGGCGGGACCATTCTTCATGACTCACCCAAGAATGGCGGGACCATTCTTTATGACTCACCCTAGAATGACGACGCTTTGATACATGTACTTCGAGTCGTGCTTGCTTAGTATTTCTTCTATCTGAACTGTCTCATCGGCGTCTCCTTGTGTGGTAGATGAGACTTCTGTTGTGCTTCTTCGCGGTTGATCACCTGTCTCACCATAATTATCTGTCTCTATCTCTCTCTCTCTCTCTCTCTCTCTCTCTCTCTCTCTCTCTCTCTCTCTCTCTCTCTCTCTCTCTCTCTCTCTTCAAACCATGTCTCACTTTGACTTTTTTCTCTCTTTTCTCTTCTCACCCTCTCTCTTTTTCTCTCACTGACTCTCTATTCCTCTCTCTCCCCCCTCTCTCTCTTTCACTATCTCTCTCTCACTTACTCTATCTCTATCTCTCTTTCCTTCTTCCCCGCTCTACTTACGAGAAGAAGAATTGGAAGGAAGCCTTTCCCGGTCGAGTCCTCGAGTGGAAGGGCTACTGACCATACTCATCACCTGAAATAGAGACAAAAAACCTTACTCATTAAACTATCTTAAGAATAACAAAAAGTAAAAATACAAACATAATATGAACATGTTATTACACATGCAAGTAGTAATAGCTAAAAGTTATAAAAAAAATCTCATATTTTGGTCAACATATTTAATTCGAAGTCATGTTGCTTCTTGTCAAACTTTCTTTGAAAACTCTATGTACGAATAGCTCTCTATATCTCTTCCCTCACAATTCATTCCTTTATCCTTCCTTCAATCCTCACGTATAAATTCGTTTTGGATCACACACATAGGATACATGTCGCATAAGCGAATTCATTGTAAAAACAGTAAAACAAATTTTGAAAGGTTCCCTTTCAGAGAGCAGTAACATGAACGAGATCATTCACTTAAATTCATAGAAATCCGAATTTTTTTTGTTACAGGCGGATTTTTGAGCAGGATAAGATAACAGGAGTAGGTAGCTTCGAAACAGCTACTTTAAACAACTTAGGAGACAATTATAACACAACTTCTAAGGGTGAGGAGTTCCAAGAGTTTTGGAAACTTCGTTCTTTTTGCGCATTGAAAAAGTGATAGCAAAAAGTAACATCGTCGAATACGGAGCACATGTCACCCATTGACGGTGAAGCGGACATCTGTCTTTGACTTGGACGCGCAGCAAGGAAAGTGTCTGAGAAGTATGAATAATCAAGGTTTCTTTTATTGAATACTGAGATATTGAACGAATCGATACAGTATGTACATATAATTGCTTCCTATCTGGTAGGATTTAGAATGGGATTTCGAAGCCAAAAATTTAATTGTCATTTAATTTATCGTGGTTTGAAACGACCGAGCAACGCGGAATACGATAAGTGAGCTAACTTTTCAGACTAGTTGCTCTCTGACTTAGTTCTCCACTCTCTCCTTCTTATAACTTCATTCTATCTACTTCTTCTGTGGCGAGCGGTGTTCAAATGAGTTCAAATGAATACAAAGTCTTAAAAATAAGATCCTCATCATATGAAAGAATAAAAAAGTTCTCACAAAATATTTTATTTATTCTTCAACAGTATTCAGTTTATTTCCGTGAAACTTGATAAATAACGACTATTTAGTATATCCAGGTAATTTTCTTGATGGCTTCAAGTAGTTTTGATTTCTGATAGTTGTAATCATATGTACTGTATTTTTTTGCCTCTCCATACTTAGCAACTAGTAATTTAAAACCTGTTCAATGCAGTGTATCATTTCTGAATTCTCAAACTCTCAAGCTGTCTGGGTACATTGTTATTAAGTTCTCACTATGAAATCTAGGAAACTTCTGAAAAGTAAAAAAAAACCTCTGAAAAAAAATTGAGGACGTCATTTGTTCAAAATAATTCTACTTGAATTTTGAGTACGATGCTGTTTTCTCGTGTAGTTTTTTTTCAGAATGATTGTTGAAGATCTCCTCATTTCAGTCTCACTTCTTTTTTGGCTTCCCGGTGATTCCTCTGCGAACTCGTCTTCCCATACCTGCTGTCCTTCCCAAACGATTCTAAAAAGACAAAAGTTCTTTGAGTCACCGAATTTGAAATCGACGAATACTTTTTTTAAAGTCGAGAAATCAATATTAGAACTTTTTTAATTAATTCATACATAAAAAGTAATTATAGCTGTAATGAAAAAAATTGAAAATTAAATTGACGGCTCTAAAAACCTCTGCAGAATTGCTCAAAAACCAAATAGTTTATAATTGATATAAAAATGTATTCATTCGAATAAGTTCATGAAAAAATGTTCTAGAATTCACCAAGACCGTAGATAATAATTTAGAGTCTTGAGAATATTTAATGACATGATTATCCATATACTCGAAAACCTGTGAAAGAAAGTTTGGAATAACTTTTATGTACATAAATACTTCTGAAGCATATAACTCCTGAACTCATGAGCTCTTTTCTCATCAATTTTTCACTATTTATCTTGTTCTTTGCGCATATGTATATGAACTAGTTATACAAGTCATCATGTTCATACAAGTCAATATGTTCTCATATCTGATTAAGTAACAAAACTCATTTTTTTAGAAAGCTCATAATTTGAAATTGAGAACCCTGAATGTTCCTTGTAGTCCACGCTTTTTCAAACTCTCATTTTTATCCTATTCTCTCGCTTTTATGATGTTTATGAGGACGCAATAAACGAAAAAAGGAAGTTTTTTGGCTGAGCAATCTTTTCTTTGCGAGAGACTGCTCAGCCAAAACAAGGCTATCAAGTGTAACGACACGGTTTATTCTCTTGTCTTCCATTTCTAAACATTCCTCTATCTCTACTGTCAAGAATAACTTGTTAACTTGTCTATTGAACAAAACTAGAGGAAAACGATGAGGCTATGAGAATAACATTGTACACAAACCGTAAGAAACTTACTTCAAGGAGGCAGAAGCATCAGAAATCTTCGAACATGTAGACGGTATCCGATGTCTTCCATGGAGGATTCGAGCAGAAGAAGAAGTCGAGGAGGACGATTTTGTTTCAACATGCAGTGAAGATTCCGGCCCACTGCCCTCTCTCAATCATAATTTTAATGGAATTCAGTTATCGAATGTGTATGGTAGATAAAAATGATTTTTCAACAAGAAAAAACTCATATCGGTAAAATATGCTTTCCAGGAAGCGAAACAAAGCTTAAATGTGGTGTAAGAATACTTTTGATACACTCAAGTAGTTAATATTTTTTGGATACCTATAATACTTCAATGGTTTTTGTTTCTTATCCGCTTTAACCTCTGCATTTTCAAAGAATAAAAAGTAGTAGTGACCTTCTGACAACTCCCTCTCGCACGCTTCTCCTTGAACCAATCGAGAAAAGACCGCGAGCTCGCATCGAGCGTCGTACCCGCGTCAATGAAAACTGTAAAAAATTGAAAACTTGGAATCTCACCCTTTATTGTCATTCAATCTTGACAAGACGGGAGTTAAATCTTCAACATTTAAAGTTTTTCTTCTTTATAATCAATAATTTACTGAGAAATTTGAATATTTTGTTCGAATTAATTCGTTCAAAGGGTCATGCATAACCATTTTGACAGTTAAGCATAACCATTTTGACAGTTAAGCGTAACCATTTTGACAGTTAAGCATAACCATTTTGACAGCATAACCATTTTGACAGTTAAGCATATAATATAATGGAGCTCACAGATCTTCAGGACACGAAAGATTCTTTTGATGTTATAGCGCTTTGATTCATGTGTCATCGATGATTATACATTTGAATTTGCACAGCGAAGCTACCGTAAGCCACTGAATGTCCAGTGCTCGATCAAATACGGGATCGAGAAGAGAACTCATTTCAAATCTGTTCATAAAAAACATTTCACAGTTTCCGTAAGAAGTAACCAAAATAAAAATGTTGATTATATCGTACATGGGCATAATCCGGCCCGAAGCAGGGTACCAAGTCTCTGTTTTGAGATCTACTTTGATAGAACCAGCGGTTGCTCTCCAGATTACAGTGATTTTTGTAGCATGTACACAGTAATAGACTTACATATATTGAACAAATGTATCAAACTGGATGAATCTGCCCGAGAGGACAGTCAAATCTGGGATGGAGTGTTCGGGAGTCAGGCATGTTACCATCGCTTCATATCCGGTCACGGTTAAGAAAAAAAGTTTTGACCACCAGCGGTTTTACCTTATTGAAGTCAATAGACTTATCACGAGAAGTTTTTACGATCAAATGATAACAATTCACTAATCAAAATTGAAATTACATTTGGAAAAAAACTTCTCCAGGCTTTTATGAAATGTGTTTTTCCCCTTTGACCTCAGATGGAGCTTTGCTTCCAGAAGCTCTGCTTGGATACCGAGATTCAGAAAGAACATCTCCTCCCTCCAGGTCAACATCTTCTTCCACTTCTTCAATGTAAGCAAGTCCTCCGTCCTGAAAAACATAGACTTTCATAGAAACATGAGATATATAAACTCGAAAAAAATCAAAAAAATAACTCGATGTCACACAGCATTGTAAACGTAAATATGTGTGTTAAACTCACCAGTTCACATGAATACTCAACGATATCAGCGAAATTGGTTGATTGCAAAACAAATTTTGGAAACAAATCAGATGGTTTTTGCGCCAAGGTAGAGATAATTGTTTTTTTTTTGTTGCTCACCCTTTTGTCCTACTCCTGAACCAAAACTGGTCTCTCATCTACAAAACCATTTTTCGAAAGTTTCTGCGGCAAAAATGATTCAATAACCGGACGCACTGATCTATATAAATAATTACTATAAACTCTAAATAGTATTTTATAGAAACTCCGCGTTCGAACATTCTAAGGAGGCGTCGGCTCCATGGTAGAGAAAAATGACTTCATCGACGGTAAGAATGACCTCGTAATTAATACGGGTGACTCCAACAATCACATGAATGGTTCCTTTACTGATGGTAATGACTCGATTATCTAAGACAGAGAAAACTTTATGATCGTAGAGGAACCTCTTGTCCGTAGAGCAGTCTTCTATCCGCAGCGGCCAAGGCATCGCACGCGGCTGCATCAACAAGCGCAGAGATGAACCTTAAAAAAACATTTGTCTCTTTGAACGAGTTTTGATCCACAGTAAAAAATAATATATTTCAAACTCAATTTGATCCGAAGCTTGGAGTTGAGCTTCTCATTCTTAACTTTATTTAGAGCATTGGATCACTTAACTTACCGTTATAACTTACTTAGTTTAAAATTGGCTGGGAGTGAAATGATGGTTTTTTGCTGACTCTTCTCTCTAAACTTGACATACAATGCAAGAGTAGAAATATCATTAAGGTTCCAAACTTCCTTTTTCACAAAAGAACAAACCGATTCTCCCCTAACAGGGCTTTATTATATGTATAAAGCATTAGATCACTCCATCCATACCGATTGCCCAAGAAGCGGGTGCAGATGCGGTAGGCGGCATATGAACCCGCGCCGACGACCAGAAGCACTCCTGATGTCTGAGCTGCAAAAAAATTTTTTTCAGTGTGTTAAACAAAGAGCGGTTTTTAAACTTTCTTTTTTCCACCTCCGGTTCGTTGTGGTCTGAAGATTTTAGAAACCCATCTTTTGAAATGAATTGTTTTCTCATCATCCTCTCAGTTTCGTCGTGAACAAGCTGCAAGCCATGTTCTGGTTACTTTTTTGAACTATGTTTTTTCGCCTCGTGTAAAGTTTTTTCTCCATATTACTTCATGAATTTGGTTCTCTGTTAATGTGTTCTGATACTATTTGGTCTCTGTTGCTGCTTTCTGGTTAAGATATTAGCGGACTGCTGTGGGTGAGATAGCGGGCTGTTTTTTTTCATGGATTTTTCAGCAAGAATTTCAGAAACAGCGTTTGAACTTTTATGAAAATATCGAAGAATAAATTCGAAACAGACACAGACATTTATAGACTAAAAAAGTGTTGCGATGAGCCAAAGAAAGATCCTCTTAATGGTGAGTAAACAAGTTCTTTCTCATTATGTTTCATACCACATCGAAGCAGGCCCCACATCATCTCGAAGCAGGCCCCACATCATCTCGAAGCAGGCCCCACATCACCTCGAAGCAGGCCCCACATCCTGGATACAGAACTAACCCGATAAAAACAATTCCTGCTGGTAATTATTTGAAGAGGCACGATTAATAAATTAAAAAACAAAATCTATTTACCGTTGGGTGAATCGATTTAGAAAAAGGATCAAATTCGAAAATAAGTGTCCAATTTTCAGGAACGCTGCCATTGCGCCAATCTGACTCATCGAACCTCTGTCAATAAAAATTATTTTGTTGTATTGAAAACGTTGAGCTGTCTATTGAATATCTAGTTAAACTAGTGAATGACCGACAGTTCAACAGAGTGGTGAAAGCTGAACTTGCCACATGTTGTTTTCTTAATGTTTCAGCTGTTTTTTACGTATTTGATTTCTGCGCAGATATTCCTTGCTATGTATGTATTTCGGGGGATTTCATTAAGAAAACAAACGGATATTCCCAAATCTTTTCAAGTCTAAGTTTCAAAATGTCTCATAATGCCTTTTTTTAGTAAACCTTTTCTCTGCATCTGGACCAGGGTTGCACATTTTTAGTTTTTTGGTTTCGAAAATTTTTTAGTTTTTTGGTTTCGAAAAAAAAAGTTTCTCGACTTAGTCGAAAAATTCGAGAAAAAATTTTTTCTCCGTTTTTTCGACTTTTCTCTCTCGTTTTTTTCGACTTTTTTCCTCTATTTTTTTGCCTTTTTGCTCATTTTTTCTCTCTCGTTTTTCGACTTTTTTTCTCTCTCGCCTGATCCTTCTTTTTCTTCTTTTCTACTCGGTGTGCTGCTTTGAAGATAGGAAAATCTACAAAAGACCGTTCATTTGATGAAACACTATAAATACAGAAGTAATTAGAGAGAATTTAACAACTAGGAAAAAATATTTTGCTGAATTGAGTTTACAGAGTGGTCGGCATATACCTCTCCCATTTCTGAATGAATACCTAATATTCTTCATCACTCTTCCTCTTCCCCTTCACTCGCTGCGACATGTTCGCTTCTTCCCTCGTGTCTCTAGACTTCAACCCTTCTCCCAATATTCACTACAATACCTGAGAGAAAATCTCAATAAATCTCATGAATTTGTCTCTTGACATCCAGGAACCAGGAATAACTACAATGAAGACATTTCGACCAACTCCCCTGTCCTCTGCTTCTTACTTCTGTCTTCTCTCTAAAAACTCGATTACGCCCATGTGATATATGTATGTCACGTAATAAACAGTAATATCTGTAAGTTCAGAACTTCTCATTTTCCCTCGTTTAACTCACGTTCTCATCCTAACTTTTCTCTCTTTTTTGATTCTTTTTTTCAAAAACCTAATTTTTTCTACTCGTCTCTCTCTCTCTCTCTCTCTCTCTCTCTCTCTCTCTCTCTCTCTCTCTCTCTCTCTTCTCTTTTATTTATTTTGGTCTTTGTCTTTTGCATATCTGATGTACAAAAAAAACAACAACTTTCAAGACTCAAAAAATCAGCGTTAAACTACATGACTCAAGATCTCTCTAGATTTACCATCTTTCTCTTTTTCTGCCTCTCAATTTTTTTCTATCAACCGCTCTCCCTACCTTTATATGTAAAGCTGACATCTTACAACATATTTTTTAAATAATAACGACGAGTTCTCCTATTTGAAAAGTTTTTTCTTTCTGCTCAAACTCCGCAAATCTCTCAGTACATGCTACTTTGAGTCATCATTCTTTTATGAGTTTTTATCAAACAAACTCAATTTTGAGCGCGTGTTTTTTTGTTGAAGATTAGAGAATGTAACATATGTTGCAGTATAAACAGAGCGGGAGTAGTTTTAACACAGAGGGGAGGGGATAAAGTGAGCCAGATAGAAATAAAGATAGAGAGAAAGAAAGAAAGATCAGAAAGAAAGAGAGAGAGAGAGAAACGAGATGAGTGTAGAGAGAAAGAGACGTAGAGAGACTGGAAAGAAGACAATGAATGAGATGGAAAGCAAAAGAACAAAAAGACAAAGATTATGAGCATTTGATGAAAAAGAAAAAAGGTGAGTGAGTAGGAAAACAAACAAGGTTTAACTGTTTTATAATTGAATAGTTATTCAAAAAAATGAATCTTTGAAAAAATAAAAATAAAGCCTATTACATATCGCGAGAAGAATGTAAGTGAACTTTTTCTCTCGACCAAAAAATTTGAGTCCTTCTCTGACGTATGCATGAGCGAATGATACAGAATAGAGAGCAATGTTCAAAGTTTTTTCTGAATATCTATATTCATATTTCAGAAAGAATCAGGGCAATCGCAAAAAATCTCTGACCACTACATACATATAATGAATGAATGACCTTGGTTGACTGTCACGGATCATTTTGTCCATATTCTGTGATGTGATCAAGTGAACGAACGAAAAAAAATTGGTTGAAACTTATCCAAGAACCACCAATAGAATATAATGCTTCTGGACGCAATAAGATTTATAATGAGGGTGATTTTTTCAGGGTTTTGCGGTGGTGATATTACTTCTCAAATTAGACATATGAAGATGAGATCAAGACTTTATTGAGATCTATGTGTCGAATAGCGACTGAGTTTTGAATTAACTGGTTAAAGACATTTAGTTGAAAACTCGCCCAAACGGTTGAAAGTGCAGTTTTTTCCGCTTTCCACCCAAAGAAAAATATCATTACATTAAATCTTTCAAATTTTCACGAATATTATCTTTTTAGCTCATCAAACCCAAAAAAAATTTTCAAGAAGAATATCCATGTTCATATAAAAAACAAATCTGAAAATGAGCTCACCGACCAAACTAACAAAAAACATATGCCAAAAATTTAGGGAAAAGTTTTTTTTAGTATGATTCAAGCTTGATAGAAAACAGCGGAGAAGATTGAACTTGTATCGAAAATTAAAGATCAGAAGATGTTGAAGACCTATCTATCAATAGAAGTCGGTTGAAAAAGTCAGCAAGTTTTCATTCAAGCTAAAAAAAAACAAGCCTGTTCAAACATCTGAGTAAGCCGGAATTAGACGTCAATCAAAAAACAAGAGAACTTTGATTAAGACACAGCCAATGCAAAAAACGAGAATTTTCCGTCTTGAAGCAGAACCAGAAGTAGAAAACTCTATTTTAAGAGCGAAAAAGATAATTACATGAAAATCTTCAAACCAAAGTCTATGAAGAATTTTCGGCTGGACAAGTGAAGCTTACACAGTAATTATACATAAATTCAGGTTGACACTTTGGAGGTTTGAATGGAAGTACAAAACCGTCAGAACAAGTTTGATTGGAGAGAAAAAAAAATGAATGTAATGAATAACTCTAATCAAAATGTCTTGATGATTTTTTGTGTGTAACTACCGGGTTCTGGAAAATAAGTTTAATGGAAATTGACCATCAATGAATGTCAGATTGTTTGATCTACATCGATGTTTCCGCAGCAAGCAAGTTTTATTAGACAACTATTTCGTGTATCAAAAAGCGCCAACATGAGCCCTGGAGCGCTCACTACTGGTATACGGCGCAATTGCATATGAACAGTTTAACAAGTTTTTCAGCGAAAATTCTGAGAAGGAAAGAGAAGTAAGGACCGCTAAAACTTCTGCAGAACTATCCTTATGTATAACTGTTTAAAAAAAAAACCTCTGAAACTTGCGGATGGCACCAAATTCTTGAAGGAAAAGGTGATACTTGCGTTTTGCAAATCAAATTTGATTTCAGCCGCAGCCATTTCCGGTTGAATCAGCCCTTAGGCTGAGGGGACTTCCGCCGAATCATTATGGATGGATTCGGGCAGCGATAGGGTGAGGAGCGGTGAGAAGTGGGGAGGGCAAAGTGTATAGGAGCCACCTTGTCGAGAGAGAGAAAGAGAGAGAGATAGAAAGAGAGAAAAAAGAGAAAGAAAGAGACGGCGATCAGTCTACAGTGAGAGAGTATGCTGATCGGAGAGGGAGGGACATACGGAGAACACTAACGTGGAAGTGTAAGGCAGGATATTCAGGAAGGAGAGATGCAGAGAATTCAGAAGAGTAGGTGATATGTGTATGAAGAGAATATGAGAACGGAGGAGTCAGATGGGGACAGGGCAGGTGATGAAAGCAGACGAGCGACAATATAAACGAGCGAAATTTACTTGTATCCACTCTCTCTCTTTCTATTTCTCTATCTCTCCCTCTCTTTATCTATCTCTCTCCTCTCTCTCTCTCTTTCTCTATGTCTCTCCTCTCTCTCTTTCTCTACCGCTCTCTACTCTCTCTCTCTCTCTCTCTCTCTCTCTCTCTCTCTCTCTCTCTCTCTCTCTCTCTCACTCCCTAGTCACGCATATGAATTTTTTTCTTCTCTTATTGAACTCTTTCTTTGTTTATGCTCTTTTTTCCTTTTATCAGCCGAATCAGCAAACAATAGTTCAACAATGCGATGAAAGATTTCCATGGAGCCCGAACAGGAGGAATTACTTGAAATTTGTTCAAAACATTAAGTTAATTAACAGAATACCGGCATTCTTTCATTAACGGATACGGCGCGATTTTATATGAAGTGACAATTCGAGCCATCAATGACTCGTTCTTCTCATTATACTTATTCATCTCTCTCTTTCTCTCTTTCTCTCTCTCTCTCTCTCTCGCTCTCTCTCTTTATTGGTCTAGATCTATTTTTATTGTTCCCCGTTTTCCGAATATCTTGATCTCTCACCCTGACCTTTTCTCTCTCTTCACCGCGCTCTTCCTTTTAACCGATCATTTGGTTTCCATATGTTCTGGTCTGCCACAGGTCTTAAACAATCATCAAGAGAAGGAAGCTTTTTTGCAGTTGTCACGTTTTTCTTGACATCTTCTCCTCTCGATCATGGAAGAAAGCTAACTCATGTTTGCATTGAATATGTCCTTCTGATTGAGAGACAACTATGTAACTCATTGTTGACATGATAAGATACAAGAGATGGAGTGCACAACAAAGACAACAACACTACTTTTTTAGGTTGCGCTGTGATTTTATAGGTCAAAGTTTTCAAGTTAAACAAAAAAACTATGTTATTCTGTTGTTTTTTTGCTGATAGAAAACCTCTAAAAGCATGGGTTCAATCATGCAAAACTCATTATTTTTAATCAATACCTTCACGGACGACCCAAAATATTGAGGGTTTTTTGAGCAAATGATCTTAAAAATAACTCAGAAGCGTAAACGTCATATCATTTGTCTGCAGTTGGATTGCCAGATATAATGGAATTTAAACCGAACTTCATCTTGACACAAAATGTTTATTTCAGTAGGGAGATCATTTGATAGTTCTTATCTTTATGACCGAAACTTTTTATGAGTTTATATGAAGAAACACACTGAATTTTCGTTTTTTTGTGTTTGCTTAATGGAAAAGAACTCTTGCGATCGTTACTCAGCTAAACGTTTCGTTCCAACGCTTTTACGCAAGAACAGCGGGTCACAACTATTCGTAAAGTTTTGTTCTTTCATCACTGCTCTTGTCATTTTTCGACAAATGCTTTTCTGACGTACATATGAACATATGGCGGTTATTGCGTCTCGCAGAACCTTAGAACGCTTCTCAACTAAACACAACTTTCCAAGTTTCCAAACCCTGTTATTCGTGTACCTTATTTCTTATCATAATCGCCTTCCTCTTGTGAAGAAGAAAAAGAAGATATCTTGTGAATTGAAGTTTTGAGACACTTGTTTTATGTGTCTCAAAACTTCAATTGTTTTTGAATATATATATCGAATTTTTGGTAACAGTTGTTTTTTAAACATTAAATAAGGCTTACAGGTAATGTAAAAGAGAAAAATAATATTTTCTCGTAGACAGAAAGATTACTGAAAGAAAAACATAGCAGAGAACAGATAGAACTTTTTGAAGCTTTCATTTACACGGAGATAGAGAAAAAAGGTTTCCGCAAGATCCTATTTTGGTGTCAAATAACCGGGTGGCCATAGGAAAGTTCGTTGAAAGGAAGAGGTGGGAATAGGGAAAAAGATTCTCTTTTTGGAGACTGCATTTGTTAAGACATTTAAGACCTCAATGCTAAGACTGCACCATTCTACTTTTCTGAACACGTTAACCGAAGATTAGACAACATTTGCTGAAAAAAGTTCCAGACGAATTAAACTTGATTATGTCTTGAGCACTTGAAAATCAAATTTAAAAATTAGATTATGTCTTCTTGCGTCATTCAAATGATACTTCACCAGGAAGGCAAAAAAGCATTTCTTTTTCTTTTCTTCGTTTTATTGATTGATTCTCAACAATATACATTTTTCTCTCCGTTGGTTTTCTTATTTCCAAGATTTCAATAGAAAACACTCAGAATTTTGATAAAGTTAACGCTAGATTGAAGTAAACTTGAAGTAAAATGTTTAGGTTGAGGCTGATATCCTATTCATCTATATTAAGCTCTTGCTCTGTATGACCCCTCAATCTCTGTATTTCCTTATCTCCGTATCTCTCTCTTCTTCTCTCTCACCATCTGTCGTCTTATTACTCTCTTTCTTTCTCTCAGTCTCTCCTTTTTTGATTTCCTTTCATATAGCTCTGTTTCTCATTTCCATCTCAATTTCTCTAGTTGAATGTTGAGTATTCAATAAACCCTGTCGGCATCTAATGCAAAATGCTTGCTTTGTTTGCTTCCATTCGGGATGACACTGAAATCGGCGAAAAGTTATCAATGAAACGACATGATTCAATGCAACAGCCACAAACCAATTGATTATTTGGCTGCTCCTCTCAAAAGAGAGAAGTATCGTTATAACTACATGGCCCATATCAACATCTATGTATAAATCAGAAACATAAGAACAAAAACTTGTATTGATGGCAGCGCCTTCCATAAGTTGAAGAAAAAACCTTCAAATGCTAAGTTACACAGTTTAAAGACAGTGACGCCTGATCAGGGGTTAAATGGAGCCGCCCAATTTGGGTTTACATGTATCCGCCGCTCAAAGTTTAGAGGAAAAAAGAAGAGGGGTTGAAGGAAAAGGATAAGAAAAGAGAGAAAGTTTTGTGTCAATAGTGTGTGTACATGTATCCACCGACGGGACCGATCCGGTCACTATTTAACCCCTGGTTAAGATGACAGATCATCAGTTGAAGAAACCCATGCACTTACGATGCCTTGTACTTTTGAGACACAAAAACTTAAACAAACAAAAAAGGTATGAAAAATTTGTTCAATTGGAACTCTCTCTTAACTTCCGTTCCGAGTTATGTACATATGTAAATGTATTTAAAATTTATAATTACTCGAAACCAATAAATAGCTGTCTAATTATTTTGGATCTTCGCCAGAAAATGAAACGAAAACCAGCTTAAAAGTCGGAATTTTTTCAATCTTTGTTCCAGTGAGCTGTGAGGCGTTGCTTCTTACCATGAGTAGATAGATATACATACTGGCAGACTCATTCCCTAATTGTTGAAGAACGGATCAAACCCAGATGTCTCTACTAAAAAAAATTCCCTTTTCTTGCAAAATCCGTTCCGACACTCCATTCACGTAAAAAACCATTTCTATTCCCTGCGGAGTCTTTCACTAAACACAAAAAACCTTTTCTTCATGAGATGAAAAACAACTTCCTCTACTATTATAGTACTCCCCCCTTTCTTACCACCCTCTCTCTATCTCTCTCTCTCTCTCTCTCTCTCTCTCTCTCTCTCTCTCTCTCTCTCTCTCTCTCTCTCTCTCTCTCTCTCTCTCTCTCTCTCTCTCTCTCTCTCCTACCTAACTTGTTTTTTTTATTTTTTCCTACGTCTATATCTCCTTCTTTTACTGCTCCTTCTAGACCTTCTCTATACAGTCCTTGCAATTTTTATTAGCACTCATAGGCATCTGAAAACATTGATTCCCTAATCAGGAACGCTTCTAAAATTAATACGTTGAAGTTAAGGAACAAAGGAGAGAAAGAAAGAGCGAGAAAGAGAGAAAAAATAAAGAGAGAAAAACTTTATATATGTATGGAAAGAGATAGTGAAGGCGTTGAATAATACATAGAACTGAGAGAACAATATTGAGAAATGATGGTAGAGGAAAATGGAGAGAGTAGTTGGAAGTGGAATAAGGTATGTGAAAGTCCATAAGATGCCAAGACATTGCAGCAATGGAGAGAGTAGTTGGAAGTGGAATAAGGTATGTGAAAGTCCATAAGATGCCAAGACATTGCAGTAAAAGCGCAGCGTCGATGAAGAGAAAGATATTCACAGATAGTTCAAAAACTTGAGAGCTTAGAAAGCAGACAGAAATTCAGAGAAGCTTCACTGAGTTGCAGAATAATGGAAAGAGGAAAAAGAGAAAGAAGCTAACGGAATTACCCTGAGATAGAAAACAGAAAACATCTGGATAGGAAGAAATAATTTCAAATTCTTCATGATTTGAGGGGAAACTCGTGGGTTACATTTTTTATTTGATGCTGTTTTACAAAAACTTAATTATCTCCAAAAAAGTCAATATGATTTCCGTCTGAGAACTCATGCAGTAACGCAGTCTAAAATTACACATATAATGATGGATCCGAAACAAGCGATGAAAATATCATGACTTTGTAGGGGAAAATTTTTTTTTGAAATAGTAAGAGAGAGAGTAAGATATAGAGAGTTCAGTTAGAAATGAGAGTTATTCAGTAGCAGATTTATGAAAACAAAAAGAGAAATAGAGACAAGAGTTGTGTTAAAGAAGATGCGTGAGAGAACGTGATATAAGAGAAAGGAGGAAAACAGTCAAAATTAGTTATGAACTTCGAATTTATGTACAAAAACTTCACCGGATCATGATTAAATAAACTGACCGAAAAGAGCGACACTGCAGTCGGGAGCATCAATGGACAGACCGAGCTGGCTCACCAGCGCAGCCGTGTGGGTCCCGAGCAGACGTGCCTAAGGCAGTCTCATTTCACGTCAAAAACTTTTTGAGGAAACAATGTTACTACTCAGAGCGTCTGTAAGTACTCTATCACTCTCTCTCAAACAAATTTCAACAGTTGGGATATGAAATTATTCCAACTGGCTTTCAATGTGGATTTGTTGATGAAGAATCCGAACCCGAATAGGAACTACAGCTAGTATGAATCTTAAACATTGTATATATCTAAGCTTCAAAGATGTCTTCCAAACACAATGCAATTCTCACGATTCCACCCACGGATTCTTATTTCTCAGAGAGTTCGAGAATTAAAAACTGAGTTTTGAATCTTAATGAGCAAAATAGGTTTATATTTTTGAAGAGCTCTGTTAATGAAGGTTATTATGTATGTAGCAAGCTTTGTTCAAGATAGTTCTGGAAATGGAACTTCACAGTAAATCAAATTCCACTCAAAGTTCATGTGCTGCTGAATCTCTCTGAAAAGCGAACAATTCCACTTACCTCTACAAAAATCAGAGGCGTCCCGTGGTCGATGACAAGCTTCGGCAAGGAGAGTGGAAGGTTCTCCATCTCGTATATGTCATGTGAAGAGGGATGAAGAACCAAAGGAGAGAAAAGAGAGGGAAGAGCTCTGTAAGTACAGTCTTCCAACATGATCAAATCACTCACAACGATCCTGCCGGAAAGCAAACTAATAATGTTTATCACTTGTTGAGATCATAATTCGCGCCCAGATCAGTTGCTCAGATTTTCTAGTATTGTATTTCTCAAAGAAGCCTTTAAGCTCACATTTTCTACAAGCTCAGTTTATGAGAACAATTACAAATAAATGAACGAATCTTCTTGGTTATTCAAATGAACAAGAACACATGGTTGATCGTCAGCCACGTGAATGCTTGCTCGCGGACCTTTTTGGAAAAAATGTTAATATTCTAAGAACCATTAAAAGTTATTTAGATGAGGGAAGACACAGTCTGAAACTTTATTTTGAAATCCGCGGAAAAAAGATAGAATTTTTATATATTTTTTTACAAATGGAGGAAAAACTATCATAGAGTACAGAATTTCATCAGAGAATAAGGTATTGTAGTTGAAATTTTTTTTCTTACTTGAGTATAAAGAAAAAGTAAAACTTCAGCGAAAAAAGAGTTCTTTGTATGTAGTTTACACAGCTGTTGATTTTATTGGCTTGCAGAAAACTATGACTTCGATAATAAAGTGGGAGTAGAGACTTGAAAAAAAGACAGGAGAAGAGCGATGAAAAATGCATAAAATTCAAAAGTAAAAAGCAAACTTTCGTTTAAAAACTTTCATCAATTCTAACGAAAAAAATAAATATTATTAACTCATAAAATGACAAAAAAATCAATGCTAAGTTTTCGAAGGTTTTATGACAGTATTTGTGGCTTCAAAATCAAATTCTCAAATTTTTTATCACCGATGAAGACGACAAAAAGTATAAAGTAAAGAGAGCTTATGATTAGAGTTTTAGATACTCAGAAGATTTTTAATATAAAAAAGCAAGGAAATGTTCAGTTGAGTCTAGAAGCCGTTTCAGGGTAGCCATATTGGGGAGAAGTGAGATGGAGAGGATACTGTTCAAGGGAAAGGAGGAAAAGGCGAATGCGTATTGCACGGCCTAGCGGTCTCCGCACCTAGACTTCGTTCCCTTTGATCAGCTCAGAGACAACCAAATAACACAGAAGGTATTCGAAACCTGAGTTCTAGAATGTTCGGAGCCAAAAGTCCTATTAGAAAAAGAGTAGTTTTTTTCACATTTTTTTCACTTCGGGAAAAACAATACAGATAACCCGGTTTGAGATTCTTTCGGATAACACCAGTGATAATCTTTTGTTCCCAAACTCACTCGTTCTTTCTCAGTAAACAAACCGCAATTCCGGCACTTGAAAAAGGCATAATTGACGTGTGAAAACAGGTTGGAATCAGAGTGAAATGGCAAAAATATTGCAGAAGAAAACAAGTGAACGGCTAAAGAAAAAGTAACATGAGAATACAGAAAAAAGTGAAAATTGGAAACATTGTAGACAAGCGAGAAAAACATTTAAAAAAACATAGAGACGGACACAGAGAGAAAAAAGATGTAAAAGAGCAGGAAGAACTGAGAAAGAGAGAAATAAAAAGGTGATTAGGAGTTACAGACGACAAATGAGTTTTAAAAAAAGAGAAAGACATGTTTCTCATGGGAGGAAACGATGAAAAAATAGAAATGGACACAAGAGGAAAAGATACGGACTTCCACCGGAGGAGCGCTGTTTAAACATGCAACTGAGCAACTTCTATGTATTCAAGTATTCCTGACTCTCTCTCTCTCTATCTCATTTTTTCTCTTATTCCCTCTCTCTCCCTTTCTTCTATCTTGCTCTACTTTTTCTGTTTCAACCTTTCTATCTTTTTCTTTTATCTGTTTTTTATTTCTCTATTACGCTCTAAGAATGTCTTTCTCGCCCTCATTTTTCCCCCTACTCCAGTAATTTTCACATTTTTTACCTGCATGCGTTTCGTCGTTCTTTTCCTCTCATGGCATTTTCCTCCTCTCTATGTTCCCCAGCGTCTTATTTGCTCCAATGATTCATGTTCCCCTCTTATGACTTGAATTCCTCTTTGTGGGGGGTACCTAATGCATCACAAGCTCGAATAAAACCGCTTGACTCGCGAAGAGGACAACCCCAAGTTTCGAACCAAACCCGATAGACTCAGATTATCAATGAGATTCAACTGACATCATGCATTATCTTTTCAATACTGAGTACTCCTCAAAACACCCATTTGAGTGCAAAACTGGAAGGAATCCCGGTGGATTCCTGAAGTCAGCCTTGTGAGCCAAAAAGACTCAGATTATCAATGAGATTCAACTGAATGATTTTCCAAACTTGTCTTATAACTTGAAAAGTATTTTTTAAAAAACAAGTATAAGAGGTTAAGTGTTCGATCTTTCGGAGAGAGAAAGAAAAAGAGAGGTGGATGGGTTCAATACCGCCCTGTCGTTTACCTTTTGTAATTTGCCAAATGTCATTTTAAATTAACGAGGCTGTTTTACTGAGAATTTTCCGAAAAGCCAGCATACATTTTTTCGGAACTTTCGTTCCAGAAGAATTTTCAAAGTACTAGGCTTCCAAGAAAACAATGAAGAGCCGAGACACAGAATGCGAAGCAAAAGTAAGTGCAGAAGAGAGTCCTCTCAAGCCATAGTGTTTCAGTGCTCTTCTCTTCTCCTGCTTTCTTTCTCTCCTCTTACTATATATTTTTCTCTTTCCACCTTTCTTCATCTCTTTACGGCCTAGAACCAGGTCCTCGACTCTTTACCCTCTCGCGATTCGTCCGAAAAGAGCTTGAAAGTAGAAAAAACTCAGTGAGTAAACAATAGAATAATGTAAGAGAATGCATACACATATAGGCCAAATTAGGGATTTTCAATGGAACAGATATTCACTATGTGGTATGTTCTTTGTGAATATTCATAATCTAAAACAAGAGAGAGTTAAATAGAAAAGATAAGAACAGAGAAAGAGATAAGACCTGAACGAGAAGAAAATAGATTGAAAAATATTAAATTATCACTTGAAAAACCTTTCAAAATAAGTAAACGAAATTTCGAAAATAAAAGTAATCAAAATAAAAAAAAACTTGATCAGTTTTTTTCAAATTTGAAATTAAATTGTTTTGTTGTGTTTTTTCAACTATTATGGATTCTAAAAAGGCTCAAAAGTGTCTTGAACGTAAAAATGAGCAAAATCGTAAGCTTGGACTGATTATGACCTTCTTTTTTTTTTAGCTAATTGGCGGATGTTCAGTCAGTTCCCAAAGTCTTAGCTTTCTCAGATCGTAAACTTGAAGCTGAAACTCAACCAAACGACTGAAATTAAAGTAAGATTTCACATTCGCAGCTAGTTTACACTATTTTAAATGAGCTATGAAATTTCTAAATCGAGAAAAGTAATGGAGCAAACCACGATCTCAAGCAAATTACGCTTTTTATATTTGGTTCTGACTCTGAAATTTTAACGATTAGACAAAAACGTTTAGGCCTAAACCTTACAAGTTCTAACGCGAAACACGCTTCTGAGCTCTTTTGAAGTGCTTCACAGCTGAGAAGAACACATTTAAACAAAAAACTTTTTTTAATTTGAATAAAAAGTTTTTGATGACTTGGAATAAAAAGTTTCGATATAATAGTTCGAGTTTTTTTCAAATTCAAAACAAATTCAAAACACTTTCTGTTTAAACCTGAAACATCACAAAAAATAGGCAAAAAGTCTTTCAATCAACGCAGAATCAGTTATAGGAACCTTCGCCAACTTTGCTCAACTATGAAGCTTTTTACAAACTTTTTGTTTGCATTTTCTTCGTTACATCTTACGAGCTCAACATAAACTTGAGGAAACGTTGGAGAAAACATTCGTAATTTTTCAAAGAAGACTAATTTTTTTTGGAGGAAAAAGTTGGTAAAACTGTTAGCTCTTTGGAATACTTATGACTTGATCACTGTTAGACTTCAAAGAAAGTGTTAATGATTCTAAAAAAAGCTTCACATTCTACGTTACACAGTTTAAAGGCAGTGACGCCTGGTTAAGATGACAAATGATTGAACTATCGCAGAGAAAAAAGCTACTCCACCGGGCGGGATCGAACCCAGACCATATCGACTCATACCGGGAGCGCTTGTTACCATTACACCATTGCTTGTTACCATTACATACATTGCTATTCCGAGCGATAGTGTTATACATATGAAAGGCTCATATGCCTCGTTCTCTTAGTCACGCATGCTTATCAAGCCATTGCGTCATGAATGGAGCGTAACTCCAGAGTTCACGATTAAGACAGAAGAGAGATGGAAGATGGATGATACATCTTCAAATTTACTTTAGTTCAATAAGTACCTTTATTAGTTCAATCATTGTTATAAAGCTAACAGTTTCTCATTTTCGGTCGCTTCGATTTTTTCGCAAACTTATTTCTCCAATGTGTCATTTTTCATTATATTCCTTGACTTCATTCAAGACGCGTGGGTGAAGAAATTGCTGATGAAGTTTCGAATAAACGAAAAAATCTTGAAAAAAATTAAAAGGATGAACTACTTCCAAATTTTAAATCAGGCAGCCTCCGAAGAAATTTTATGGTAATTTTATGGTATAATCGCATTATTTATTAGAGAAAATTTAACTTTTCTACAAATAATGAAGTTGAATAGAAGTGTGGCAAACTGTGTATATTTAATCTGGTTTCAAGATTATTCGCTTGATAACTTTCAGGTTTCAAATACTTAATTTTTTGTCTCATGTAATTAGAGCTTTCCAAAATTGAACTCTCACACGCTGTAAGCCTTTGCTAGCGCTATAGTGAGTTTATTAGAGTTTCACATGCCATATTTTCTTAGTCAAGCATGTTTTAAAGTTTTAAAAACATGCATCAGCTGCATTGTATTCAGAACTTACTATTTGCTGACTAACTCAATATTTTATTATTTCTAGACCTCTTCTCCGAATTGAAAATTGACTTAATAAAAACTGACGCAAAGACTGATTGATTTCTACGCTTTTTACTCCCTAAGAATTGATAGTTTTTGAATAACGGTTTTCTTGAACGAGAGTACTGAGCCTGTTCCGTGTCTTGCTGCAGCTTTCAAAAATGATGGAGCGCTCTGAATGGCGGTTCTCAGCTGGGAATGATACCCTTGAGATAGCGGAAAAGATGATGAAAAGAAAGAGAAGGGCAAAAGACGAGAGTGACATTTCATTTCAACTTTTGAATGCGCATCTTAGATGAAACAGCTTTCTCTCTTCCCTGAATTACTTCCTTTCTCTATTTTCTGAAGTAAAGTTATTTTCGCGCCTTTTCTCACCTCGTCGTAAAGGAACTCATACCTTCTAGAAGGGACGCCAATATTTTCTCATTAGGCTCACTCTATTTGGGAAAGATGCGAATGAGTTACTCATGAAAACGGGGGAAAACGCACATGAGTGATAGTATATCCGGTACTCACGCGAGATTTCTTCCTGTAGCTCATTTGCAACTCACGAAATTTCGATAAACCGTGTTTCAAGAGCAATTGTGTAACGAGATCCAGACTTCCCTTTCACCATACGTGCCTTTCGAACTTCGCAGAAACCCCATCAAGATCGCGGAAACCCATTTTCAATGAGCATTTTTCAACTAACAAACTCGCTAATACGCAGCGCTTGTCTGACGAACAAGATCACGAGAGTTCTTTTTGACCAGTGATTGTTCAACTCACGATATTTGTACAAATTTCAAAGAAACAAACTTTTCTTTCAGAATTTGTGGCAAGAACGCAATAAACAATGCTCCAGAAGGCTTTTATTATGAAGAAAACGCCTGAAAAATCTCCCTAGGGTTAGTTTATGAGACCGAAAGGAAATGGCTCATACATCAGACTTAGTCGATTTCGGTATTATTCAAGGCCTAAATTATCATAATTCGTCTCATCTGTGGCTTATATCTTGACATGGAACCGCTCTACGGGGAACAGCTGCATTTTCAGCTAAGACTCTTCTATCTATTGTACAAACGAACTGCGTTTGAACTGAAGATAAGACGCGTAGCGTACTAGCAATTGGATGAGGCTTTCATTAAAGAGGCTTGATTAAGAAAGGCTTTGCTAGTGCCTTATTCAGCTCTCTCTCTCTCTCTCTCTCTCTCTCTCTCTCTCTCTCTCTCTCTCTCTCTCTCTCTCTCTCTCTCTCTCTCCCTTTTCTCTCTTTTTTTCGATAAATGAAGAAAGGTGAATGAGGAAAAGAACTACCAAAAGCTTTTCTGATGAGACTTATTATCATTTGAAAGAGGCATAGAAACTAAACAAAAAAATAAAAAAAATATTTGAACAAAAAATATTAGAATGTTTTAAAATTACTCGCAACCATTGAGAAAAAACCAAAGGAACCGAAACAATACATGCCTTCCGAATTGATTGAGAGAAAAATTCAAATAGAGTTGAACTACACCGTTATAATCAGCTTAGAGAGATGATATTAATAAGAAGAGGCGAGGTTTCTCGACTGCAATGGTCCGAGTTCTCCCCAATCCAAGCAATCAAACCCAGGAAACAAGAATGGCCATATTTGCTCGACTAGTTTAATTTTATAAACATAATTTGCGCATTTCCTAGGGTGACTCGAAAGTCAGAAGGCATTTCCTAGGGTGACTCGAAAGTCAGAAGGCATTTCCTAGGGTGACTCGAAAGTCAGAAGGCATTTCCTAGGGTGACTCGAAAGTCAGAAGGTCAGACACGGGGAAGAACAAATTAAAGGTTAAAAAGAATTAAAGAAATCAAAAGAGAGAGATAAAAAGAAGAAGAGAAACTCAGCTCTAAAAGAGATAAATAAATAACAAATAAATAAATAAATAAATAAATAAATAAATAAATAAATAAATAAATAAATAAATGAAAGGAGTAGAGATAGACATTATGTATAAAAAGATACATAAGGGAAACGAGTAGTTCGTGAGAAAGAAACTCATCGAAAGGAGTGGACAAATCGAGAAGTGAATGCAGAAAAATTGAAGACGGGCTTTCTTCAATCAAATACAGAACAATGAACCAGTTGTCCTTTGGCGATAAAGAATATCAATATCGATATCGACGAAATTTGGATATTTTAAATTTTAAATAATGTCAGCGAAATTAGTTAACAGTGTTTTCAAGGTCAATCAACATCTTTCCTTTCTAAAAAATTTTTTCTTCAAACTCTGAGCTTTCAATCAAAGTTCGCACTCTGAACGTCGGTTCTCTTAGAAGGTAAATGTGTGAAGCGTACATATATGTATATCTTCAAGCAAGTCAGTAAACACCAAACATCTGGGGCACACTAGAATATTAAAATAAGCTCACTAGACAAAAACGGCCAAAAAGACAAAGCTTTCTCGTCCATTCCTTTCTTCTCCCAATTCCCCACCCTCTTCTATACATGCTTTACTCTCCTTCTCAGCTACATTCTGCTTCTCAGCTACACTCTGCTCGTCTCCTCTCGAATAACAATCTTTATTCAGTCGCACTCTTCTCGCTGTATAAAATGCTTCTTTCCTCATTGTGCACTACTCACTTCTCTACAGGCGTTATAGTGAGGAGCCGCGTCGCAACAAGCGACGCGTCGGTTAGAGCGAAACTAGAGACGGTCTACAGGATACGTGAGAGAAAACTGATAAGTTGACACTTAACTGGTTTCACATTTGGGAAACCGAAAACCTTTCGTCTGTCAACTAAGTCCCATTCAAAAAATGGATCTTCCTCTTGTGGTTTCGTTTCAAAAAATCATATATTTCGATTTGAATTTGCTGAAAACAAGAACACATACGCTTTTCTGAAGCCTGTTTTGAGAGTACTGAGAGTAGGATTAGAAAACAGCAACAGGATACACGAAAATTTACTGAAAAAAAATGGATTGAGCATGATTTCCCCGTTTTTTATCAGTTCCATTTTCCATCGTTGACTTCCTCTCCGCGACTTTTTTGAAATAAACTAAACAGGTTTTTTTTGCTGTTTGAAATCGTTCTTTCTTGAAATTTTTTAAAAATCTCAAAATCAAACTTTCGAGAAGTATCGAAGAGAAATTAAAAGAGAAATCAAAAATTATGGTTTTCAGTTTCCATGATGAATGATTTCTCGCCATTGATTAACCGTATGCTGTCGCGAAGAGGCAAACAACGAAATGAGTTTTTATCTTATTCCGTGTTCATTATACATAGTTATTGAAACAATTTTCGAGACGAGCAGCCACGATTTTAATCTACTCAAGGGTGAGATTTATTCTCTGCATACCTCTATCCTTCAATTATCATCGAATCAGTGTTATTATAACTGAAAAAAATTCAGATGCGATTATCGCTCTCAAACCTCTCGCGCGGCAAATTGGAATGACCCCGGAACTATGCGATGACATGGAGAGAGAAAGTGAAACAGTATGTCAAAGTAGGAGAAGAAAGGATTTCATATCCTGTCTACCTTTCCAACTTAAAATAGTGCTCGAAAGAACCTACCGTATTTATTGCCTTTTCGTTATCTAATAATAAAAATTTAATATCCTACAAAAAACAAACGCACGAGTTTGTTTATTAATTTTTTAATTACAATTTTTTTCATTATAATTTATTTGAAATAAATATTATTGTTGAGTGATGTTATTCTGCGCATAAACATTAGATAAATGAACACTTGATGAGTTTATTAGCAATTTTTGTTGTTTTTTATCAACTTTTTCGTACAATTTATCATTCTTTGATGCCTATGCAGTAGCAGATTTGCGTGGTTATTTGTTGTTTTTATCTCTAGTTTTCGTATGATTTATCGGCAAAGCAGTACGGCTCAATTTTACTATGTGGGGGGGGGGGGGACCCGCACTTTGCTTCGCCCTTTACCAAAGTTGAGCGGAACCGCTATGGTCGATTCGCGCCACCTTTTTCACATTCTCTCCTTTTGCTTATAATCAATTTCGCCTGCTTTCCAGTTTCAAGTCCGTGCTTCTTTGGAATTCTCGTGTGACTCATAAACTCAAAAAGTGTAAATTTATCTAATGTTTATGCGTAGAATAACATCACTCATTAATAATACAAATTTCAAATAACTTATAATAAAAACTTCTTTCGTTCAAATACATTCTTTCATTCGTCTCCCTCCGTAAGTGGTTGCTCTCCGCACCGTCTCTTCCCTCGTGTGTGAGAGTCCTTTCCCGAGAAGATTTGGCGCTCCGTGATCGTAGCGCCATGATGAGCGACAGAAGAGGAAGAAAAGCACTTCGATTGCTACTGCTTGCCCCGCTCAACCTCCGCTCAACGCTCAGATTCCATAATCGATGATTTCCCGATCTGGCTTGTTGATCTTAATGAAGCGTTTAAATTGAAAAAATATATAATAAAAAATGTAATTTAAAAATAATAAACAAACTCGTGCGTTTGTACACTACAAAAAAACACCACGCGCTGAAAATCTTACGCGTTTTTAGGTTTCAATCAAAGGCACTTACGTCCTTCCCTAGCCCCAATACCTCAAAGTCGGTGGGAAGGTGTAAACTCACTCAGCCCTACTACCGTGATTGCCGGAATCACGACGTTCTGAGTGAGGCTAAAATTGGGCCCCCTTTGGACGAGTCCACTTCCGGCAGTGGTTCTATCCGCCAGATGGCCAGGCGGAGAGGGGTTAGTCCAGGCCACACGAGTCGAGGCGTCTTTTCGATTAACCTTCTGCTTTTCTACGGTCAAGGATTAGCAGGAACTCCCGACAAACACGTTCCGCGATGCCAGGCTGGATTGACCATCCACTCAACAGGCCGATCGCATGAATACCCTTGTTGTATGTAAACCATGGCTTCAAGTTCTTCAAGATCTATCACCAAATCTAGGGCGTCCCCCGGAAGCGACGCGGTCTTACCTTGTCCGCTAGGACCGTCAAATATGCGAGGACAAACGCGTAAGATTTTCAGCGCGTGGTGTTTTTTTTTTGTAGTGTACTTCCGTGCAAGACAAATCTAAAGATTTCTGTTGTTGGCAAACAGATGAGCATTCCGATAATGGGATCTTTTTTAATCAACGAGATCATCTCTGCGATGATCTGATCTCGTGTAGATGGCGCGGCAGAATTCTTCAACATCCTCAGAGTACTTTTTGCAGAGGAAAAGTACTTGGCTTCTGGAAAATTGTTAAACACCATTTAACAAACAAAGACTTCTTCCCACCATTTTCCAAAGACATTGCTAGAGAAAGTACACACTTTTTTCCAAAGCTGTTTTCAAGCTAATTATAGTAAAATGCGCAGCAGTGACAATAGAAACAATAAACTAGAAATTCCCTCCCTTTTCGCGGCGAGAGAAAATAATGATTTGAATCTACTTTAAGCAGTATGTGGTGAAACTATTTTAGCAGAAAAAAATCCATACCCGCGGTTATCACTTCAAATTGTACCATCGGAAATCTAGAACTGTATTATGTTTAAATTCATTATCTATACGGGCAGCTCTTTTTCATAGAATTTCATGGTTCTGCTGTTAACCGATTAATTGAATTAAGTTTTAGTCCTATTTACTCCACAAAATATTGTTAACAGTGATTCACGTAATAATGCAGTCGCCTCGGATTCCGCTCTGCCTGCATGCAATCGTCAGTTGGGAAAATTTCATCAGACCTCATCATCTCTTCAATTCATTTTCAAGATTGCGTTGAGCATACATCATTGAAAAAGCTTTTTTCAAATTAGAAAGGGATCCATGACACTTTGTTACAAGACAGTTTGTTACACGACACTTTGTTACACGATACTTTGTTACACGAAACTTTGTTACACGACACTTTGTGACAAGACACTTCGTGACACGACACTTTGTTACACGATATTTTGTTACACGACACTTTGTTACACGACGCTTTGTTACACGACAGTTTGTTACACGAAAATTTTTTTAACCTATTGAAAATTGTAAAAGGCTTTGTATTTATGCATATTTGATAAATTTTAGTTTTGTTTTTTTGAGTTTTTAAGTAGTTGAAGTGGAGAATAATACAGTTTCTTTTAGTTTAATTTTTTTTCTTTACAGTTTAATTTTCTTTTTTTTTAACAGTTTAATTAGTTTTTACAGTTTAATTTTCTAAACAAATTCTTTTCGCGTAATAAAAAGTTCAAAGTTCAAGTTTGTTACGAGACCATGTTTGATAGCGAGTTACAAAAAGTGATCAAACGAAACAGAGAGAGCAGTTTTTTTTACAACATCAATTTTTTAAATATACTATTAAAAACCTTTTTTTATTATATCAAATTCAACTTTTCATTCCTGGTTCCCTTTTCCAGGTTTAAACTTCTACTAGAAAAAATTGAAATGAAGAAACTTTCGAATAAAAAAACTCATAAGGGTGTGCAGCAACTACCGTCCAATACGCCTTCTCAACCACACTATGAAGATATTTGAGAGGATACTGGATTCACGCATACGAGATATCGTCGATATTCCAGCTCAGCAATGCGGGTTTGTGAACGGAAGAGGCACAACAGATGCAATATTTGCACTCCGTTTACTCGTCGAGAAGCACGCAGAGAAAAGATCACCTCTCCATCTGACCTACAGTACCGTGCAGAAGTATACCAAAAAGTATATTTTACAGTGTTTCTCTGCAGTGAACGCGAATTAAAGGCTCAAATTTTTATTAGATAATCTTAAAGTACTTAGAAACATTATTTCAACATAACTTTTGAGATGCCCGTTAACTGTGAACAAAAACAGCATAAAATATGAAATTCAAGAAAAACACAATTTGAGCGCATATTCTTCAGTAACCTATGACATCTTCGCTAACAACTTAACCGTCCAATTTTACCCGAAACTTTATTACCCCAGTCTAATACTTCGTCGTCATACCCCTAGCGTCAATGACTGCCTTGTATCTTTGTGGCATAGAGGCCACCAAGTTGGCGAGGGTTGAAACCGGGAGGACGTGCCAGGCCTGCTCGAGTTGGGCGAATTTCTCCGCCGCATTCTGAGCAGTCTTGACCTGGACGGCCTTACCTAGCTCCCCCCACACGTGCTCTATCGGATTTAGGTCCGGTGACTGGCTCGGCCAGTCCATGAGGGTCACTCGACGCTGACCAAACCAGTCTTGGACCGCACGCGAAGCGTGCTTTGGATCATTGTCCTGCTGGTATATCCAGCCCCGGGGCATGTTCGAGCGCGCATAGGGCAGCATGACGTTCGAGAGTATTTCTATGTAATCTTCCTTCCTCATAATACCCTCTACCCTTTGCAGAGGCCCGACCCCACCCGCGTGGAACGCTCCCCACACCATCACTGAACCTCCCCAAGCTTACAGGTCGGAACCTGATACCTAGCATTGAACCTAGAGCCTACAGGCCGCCTCACATGGCTAATTCCGTCTGTCCCGAAAAGCATAAACTTGCTCTCATCAGACCAGAGCACCTGATTCCATTCCTGCATTGTCCAACGCTGATGGTCCTTTGCCCACTGCAATCGCCTCTGCCGGTTCTTCTCCGAGATCATCGGCTTCTTCACCGGGCGACGTCCGAAGAGGCCGGCGGTGCGCAGACGCCTCTTTACCGTATCGACGGAGATCTGAAAACCAATTTTTCCTCAAGAAAAAAAATATCATGCCAAAAAAACACAAAAAAAATTACTTTAACATTGAAGTGCTGCAGCAGTGAATTTCAACCGCGTTTCTCCAGGGGTTGGCTTTGCTTATCCTAGTGATGACACGGTTGATGCTGGGAAAAGTTAGGGAAGGCCTTCCACGTGATTTCGTCCGAATTGGCGTCTTCGCGGAGCGAGAGATCGTGCCGACATCAGTCTTGAATTGGCGCGCCAGATCGGCCAAACTCATGCCCATTGCCCGCCCACTTGCAATGGTCTGCCGGTCCTTTTCACTTAAATTCTTAGAGCCTTTGGGTCGACCCATTATCTGAAAATGCTAGAAATTTTTCATGATCATTGCAATAAACAGAAACAAATAAACAAGAACATATGTCAAAAATCTCGAAAAAGACTATTTTCAGAAAAAAATTGCTGAGCTGTTCTGCTTTCTCAGAAACCGCTTCATTTCATCACAGTATGACGTAAATCACGAGCCACACAACATAAAAAAAATTGCGCTAGTGGGCGCAAAAACACAAAAGTTATACGATAAAATATACTTTTTGGTATACTTCTGCACGGTACTGTACCTCGATTTGGAAAAGGCGTTCGACAGAGTCCCCCATGATCTTATTTCATATGCATTGCGCGATCATCAGGTTCCTGAAGAGTACATTCGATGGACAATGGCGATGTACGATGATTCAAAGAGTACTGTCAGAACTCCGGTCGGCATCACAGAGCCATTCGCAGTAAACGTTGGAGTGCACCAAGGGAG
Organism: Allodiplogaster pararmata; assembly: GCA_964056735.1. Lineage (NCBI taxonomy): Eukaryota > Metazoa > Nematoda > Chromadorea > Rhabditida > Diplogasteridae > Allodiplogaster > Allodiplogaster pararmata. The sequence goes on from OZ057406.1 coordinate 10,861,092, forward strand.
TGCTTTGTCTCCCCTTCTCTTCATTTTGGTTATGGATACCGTCACGCGTCCTCTACTGACTCCGGCTCCGTCAACCATCGCATACGCCGACGACATTCTCCTTGCTGCTCCTACACGTGCCGAAATCGAGAAACGCACCCAAGAATGGAATGACGCTCTTAGTAGGCATGGCTTACGCCTCAACATCAAGAAGACCGAGTACCAGGAAATCGGAGTGCAAACGACGGGAACTGTTCACATCAGCGGTGAACCGCTCCCGAAGACCTCCGAATTCAAGTACCTTGGTTCTGTCATCTCCTCAGACACGTCAACAAATGCAGCGGCACGCCAAAGAGTAAATGCAGCTTGGATGAAATGGAGAGAAGCTGCAGGTGTCCTCTGTGATAGGAATATCACAGCTGGCATACGCGGAAATATGTATAAAACAGCAATCCGTCCCGTGCTTCTCTATTCGACGGAGACCTGGCCTACAACGCGTATAACCGAGAACATTATCCACACGAATGAGATGAAAATGTTACGCTGGACACTAGGACTGACTCGCCTAGATTGTGTGCGTAACACGATTGTGAGAGGGAGACTCGGCGTTGCCCCAATACAAGACAAGATGCGAGAAGGGAGAGTTAGATGGTATGGACACGTGATGCGAAGAGACGCGACCAACATCGCAAGACACGCCCTTGACATGGAAGTACCAGGCAAACGCCCTCGAGGCAAACCGAAGACAAGATATATGGATACGCTCAACCAAGACCTGCGCCTTGCAAGACTCCACTCGGAAGACGCAACGGACAGATGTTTCTGGAGAGCTAGAAGCCGTACAGCGGACCCTACTCCGACCTCGGCCGGCGCGGGACAACGCTAAGAAGAAGAAGAAGAAGAAGAAGGTCGTTGGTTTTGAATTTTCTAAACAAATTAAAACTTCGAAAAATTAAGGGTTGTATAACAATAAACTTTATTATTGTTAAACTTTTTCTCATTCGTTCATTCGTCAATAATTTGTTAAAGCTTCCCCCGCACCCTGTAGATAAATTGAGGCCGTTTGGCTAAATCTCCGGTGAGGTTGGTGATGCAGGCATAGACGGCCACATTTCCTCGTCGCCTGTAAGCCTCCACTCTCAGATGCTCGAGCCGAAGCTGGCAAATTTGGCTCTGGGGCAACTTCTCTAGCTTTGTCGAGAATCCGACGATTTCGGAAATCAAATTCAACGCTTGAAAAAAACGGAGGCTTTGTGTTATCAACTTTTTGTTCCTGGTACATTTTTAACTGACAGTTTCTTACATAATGTTCCGTTCCGACACAGTTTTTCCCCGGGAAATTTTGTTTGTTCCACGACATTTTGTGCGAATAATATATATTTAACATATTGAAACTTTGAGTAAAATTTTCAAAAACTTAAATCTCGATCGTTTAAATTCGATCACTTACTTTTATTATTTTTCTTTCTAACTCTCAAATTATTGAACAAAGTGATCTCCAAAAATGAGAATGTCACATCAGTTTGTACAGATTCAATTCAATTTTTATTCCGAATGAGCACGCAAAAATAGTTAACTGCGAGACTGTATTCTCAGACAAGTATGACTTCAGTGATTAAGCTGAGAAAAACTTCAAAAAAGACAAAAATAACAACATTGTAATTACAGAATATAGAGTGGCAAGTTTATAAACCTAAGTGAGATCCCGTAGCATTGATAAAAATGGTCTAAGCTACCTCCAGTAGTGTATTAAAAAAACATGTGCGTATGGCCTCACCTTTTCCTCGGTTTCGAGCTTGTTTGATTCTAAACTATTAAGATTGTGTCGAATATATCTACAACTATGCTTTTCGCTACATCAATCGCTTATCTATATCTCATTGATCACAACTCATTGAAATAATCTTTGGTAAAAAATTCAAAATCTGTATCTCATCTCAGCAATGACAATTTTTAGACTGGGAAAAAAGTTTCATATCTCTATCTAATACATTTGTACATATGGAAAATTGTACACATACATTTGTACACATGTACTCGTATGGAAAACACATATTTTCATGCCTAAATCTATTACATTCAAGTCTTATAAGAAAACAAGTCTTCACGTGAACGGAAAGATAAATCTGTAGTTACACAAAAAAATCAATGGCGTCTCTATGCGACTTTCTATATGCTATCGCCACGACTAATTTTTGGCACCAAGGTTGTGAGACTGGGCTAGGATGTAGGAAATACGAGTTCGGTTCGCAAAATCTCGAGCGAGGCTAGTTATGCGGGCATCAACGGCTAAATTTCCCCGCCGCCTTTGGACCGTTTCCCCCAGCTCTCCACGCTGGAGCTTGCGCACCTGACTCTGGTGCATCTTTTTCAATTTTTCTAAAAACTCCCACAACCCTGACCGCACTCCCAGTGCTAGAAGGAGAGCGTGATTAAACCCGTAATTGATTAAACGGTCACAGAATATGAACGCTATCTGTATAATGCAGATGAACTTTTTTTCCTTCTGTTTTCTGCGAAATATCGAACCCCGTCGGAGTAGTCGACGCCTCGCTTTCTGTGAAAAGTGCGACCCGATCCGATGCCGGCCGCTCTCAATTCTCGTCTCTTCTGCAGGTAAGCGTGTCGGCGGGCCTCGCTCAGTTGACGCTCGCGAGCCTGAATCGAGAATTGCTCAATTTACAATTTTTCTCCGAGCACACCAAACCTTTATTTTCGCCTTCTTTCCCTGTGTGTTGGCGAGTCTGGCTCTTGCCTCACTCAGCATCTCGAGCTCGTCATCGTCCATATCGATTGGGTCAGGCCGTGCTGGCTTCGTCTCCGGTGTTGGATCGATATCACCTCAAAGCTTACGTTTTAGGGAATCAGAAAAAGACAAATACTTCCGTTGCAAGCGGTTATTCTGGAGACATAGACTCGAAAATTGCTAACTTTCTGTGTCGAGCAGAAAATTTCATAAATGACCCCCCTCCCCTTTTATGAAGAAGAAATAGAGACAGCTTACGCTTTTTTTCGCTAGATGTATAGACTGCTTCTTGGTTTAGACAATCGAGAAAATTCACTACATCGAGGTCGAAGCGATACCTGGTTTGAGTTTGCGCGCATCCGCCGCTTCCTCGTCGTCGAGGCCCTCAGCTTTTTTCTGAGCCTCGTCAAGCAGATGCTCATACCTTCAAACAGAAAAGGATTATTTTTTATCCACAACGTCTAGAAAGGTTGATTTCTGTTTCTACTTCTCTACTTTATTAAATTTTCGATTATCATTATCCTAATAGTACTTTGTACTATACTAACTTTCCTCTATCACACACACACACACACTAACAGTGAGTGATTCTCTAGTCAGCCACAACTGATTATATTCTTGGGTTGAATAGTTACCGGACCAGCTATGTTGGCGCATACATTTTACCGTACCAGCTATGTTCGCGCATACATGTTACCGTACCAGCTATGTTGGCGCATACATTTTACCGTACCAGCTATGTTGGCGCACACATAGAACCAAAAAAAGTTTCTTCCACTTTTTTAGTTGTCTTTCCTCCTTTCTCTATTCCTTTTCCCATTCGCTCGGCGCGTACAAACATGCCTTAGACCGGTTCTATAAAGTTACTTGCTTATCTCAGCTCAGAAGAGCACAGGTCTTTGAACGATACAGAGAAAATAAAAATACCGTACCTTTCCGAACATTGTAAGACGAAAATGTGTACCTTGTATCTTTTCAAACACCGCGAAAAGAAAACAATTACCGTACCTTTCCAAACACTGGGCTGCCGTTCTCCCCACAATGGGGGCGATGGTGCGCCACTGGGTCGGCATGAGCTTTGCCAGGTGCAGCAGCTTCTCGTCTTCCTCTCGGGACCATTCCGTCTTTTTGATCCCCGGGTCCAGCCATTCAAACCAACGAGCCTGCAAAGCAAATCCTATTTTTGATGAGTCTTAAATTGCCTTGAATTCGTGCCATGTTTACCTCGAAGAAGCGCGGTGTAAAATTGGTTGCTAGTAGTGGCTTGTTTTGTTTACCCTCCGGTTGCTAGTAGTGGCTTGTTTTTTGTGGTGACCCCTTGCTCCACAATGTCTCCGATTGAGTGCATTATCTGAGTATTTTAAAAACAGCATGAAATTGATTTGAATGACACTATTGGGAGAAGCCGATCTATATTCTCTTAAATTTTTTTGTTGTTCAATTTCCATTTCAAATGGAGAAAAAAAGGTTGAACAAATTTAGGGTTTTGAAAACTTTTTACTTTGTAAAAAATGTTTTAAAGTTTCAATTTGTTAGAGAGACCACGGTCTGTTTGAGAGACTGCGCGCAGTTTTTTTGTTGTTGTTGAAAAATTTGTTACTTAACTTTTCATTGACAGAATCAAGTTTGAACGAACATTTCTGAATTTAATTTTGTTCTGGAAGAAAACGAACTAATATTTTCATTCTGCAGAAGATTTCCAACCTTGGTTTTATTTCCTATTGAGATAGGGGTAGGCGGAGGACGCAAGAGTTTTGGAAAGACGGAGGAACGGCGGATGCGCACTTTGCTATGCTCTTGTTCACGGATTATTTTTTAAAAACTTAATTTAGAACATTATCAAAGTTTGGTTGTTTTTAACTTGGGGGGACGCTTCACTTGGGGGGAGCTCCGCTTCACTTTGGAGGGGCTATCTTGAATTTTAGTTATTTTTACATTAAAAACGCTTTGGCTTAGGAAAAAGTTTTCGCTAACGAGACCGTATGGCTTAGGCGAACGGGACCCCATGAGGAAATTCCTCATATTGGTTATTTTTTACACACCAAATGAACGCATCGAAAAGAGCCCCCTCCAAGTGAAGCGCCCCCCCCCAAGTAAACTTGTGCCAAAAGTTTTTTCCAAAGCTAATCTTCTGTGAACGCTGAAAGTTCACAGGCGTATGCAAGAAAAAAATTAATTGGTTGCAATTTCAAAAGATGGGAGAGCTGAATTTTTTGTGTGTTGAAGTCTAACAAACAGCCGCAGTTCTGATGTTCAATTCCTAAACAAATTGATTACAAAACAAACTAACAAGAATCAACCACTACAAAAAAAAACAAACAGTTAAAAAAAACTCATTTAAAACCTAGAAAAAAAGTAACCTTGAAATTAGAAAAAAAGTAACCTGTCGTCGAAGAAACTGTCCTTCAAATTAAAAATTATGGAGCAAAAAGGTTTAACAAACAGCCGCAATTCTGATGTTCAATTCATGAACAAATTGATTACAAAAGAAACTGACAAGAATCAACAACTACAAAAAAATCAAACAGTAAAAAAAACTCATTTAGAACCTTTTTAAGGTCAATTTATGTTAGAAGAAAAAGTAACATTTAAAGAAAAAGTTTTAAAAAAAGTAACCTGTGTCCTTCAAACTAAAAACTGTGGAACAAAATATCGTTCGATCACTTTTTGTAACTGGCTATCAAACATGGTCTCCTAACAAACTGTACTATTCTCCACTTCAACTACTTTAAAAACTCAAAAAAAACGAAAACTAAATTTTATCAAATATGCATAAATATATATATATATAGCCTTTTACAATTTTCAATAGGTTACAAAAATTTTCGTGTAACAAACTGTCGTGTAACAAAGCGTCGTGTAACAAAGTGTCGTGTAACAAAATATCGTGTAACAAAGTGTCGTGTCACAAAGTGTCTTGTCACAAAGTGTCGTGTAACAAAGTTTCGTGTAACAAAGTATCGTGTAACAAAGTGTCGTGTAACAAACTGTCTTGTAACAAACTGTCGCGATACCCAACAGCAGTGACTTGAAAAGCAATAACCGAATCAATCATGAGAGTCTATATCTCACACCACGCGCGCGGGTTATCTGTAATAAGACGGGTGCAATGGCGAGGAAGATCATAAGGTCGCCAAACAAGCACATTTTTACAAACGCCAGAATAATGAATACGTGCTTTGTTGAAGAATATCATTTCGAAATTTCTCGAAGTGGTCGAAAACAGAGCTTTTTTCCAGTCATTTCACACTCGTCTCGTCGTGAAAAGCAGTCGCCTCGGATTCCGCTCTGTCTGCATGCAATTGTCAGTTGGGAGAATTTTTTTCAGAATTAATCCTCTCTTCACTTCAATTTCACTTTCAAATTCAATCTTTATTCCAATTGTTTTGTTTCAGACACATAACGGATAACTGTCACGATGTGAGATCAGTGTCAGAGCAAAATACAGTATGTTCATAGAGATTCAATTCTACAAGAAAGAAAAAGTATCACAAACGTAGGCGGGACAATGGTACAATGAAATCGATAGGCAAATTGATAAGCATTTTCTTGAAAACTGAGAAGGAATAAATCGTTACTATTTGAATAGGTAAAGCATTCCACAAATTTATAACATGAGAGGCACAAGTAGTGTTAAAGGGTATACTAATGCGAAGAGGATGTGAATTCCTATTATTGTAAGGACACGGTTTGACGGCAAACAAAGTCGAGGAAACAAGCTCAAAATGGCCATGTATGCACTTATGTATGAAACAAAGATCCGTTATAGCTCTACGGTGCTCAAGTGTATAGTATAGACTCAATAGCTTTTCTTGCCCTGCAGCTAAAGTTGAAATAGAAATTTTCGCTTAATTTTACGATATATTCATTTATAAATCCATGTATTCATCCATAATTAAATAAAGCGGACAACAGAAAATAGAAAACAATCGAAGATAAAACAGGTTTTATCGGGCCAATTACTCATTTTGTTCCCACGTCAAACTCATTTCGTTAAACACTCGTTATGTAATTTGATTTTATCGAATATTTAGAGAACCTAAAAGCTCTGGAATGTTTTGTTTCTAGCCAAAAATTTTTTTAATCGATTTTCTTGTCATCCCTCGCTGATGAATACTTTCTAATGTAAAAAGTGCATTCACCTCGCTACAGGTGAATTTTAAAAAAAAGAAAGGACGATTCCTTAATGTTAAAACCTTTTTAAATAGTAAATTTTCAACGTCTACTAAACGTCTAATTGTCGAACGTCCACCGAACAATTCAACCAGGAAAGTCCACCAAACAAGTCGACCAAATAATGTTGACACGTTAACCAAATAATTTTTCTTTCAGTTTTTTTTCACTTTTTGTATTTTCTTTCAATTTATTCTAAAGTAAAAATTTACCATAAAGTTGATACTAGCGAGGCCGTACGGCTAAGGAACGAAATCACATGAAAAAATTTCTCATATCATAAATTTTTTTGCCGATTCATTGACTGAAGTTGTCGAAAAACAGAGAAAATGGTCTAGTTGATACAGTAGTACGAACACAATAAAACAAAAGTCTTCCCTCAAATAAAGCGCGACCCCCTCAAGTAAAGTTGCGCCAAATATTTGAAGAGAGTAAACAAAAAGAAAGTACAAAAAAACAAAAAGAAAAAATATTTGGTGAACTTGTTTAAGTGGACGTGTCAACATTATTTGGTGGACTCGTTTGGTAGACGTTTCAACTCTATTTGATAGACTTGTTTGGTGGAATTTATTGATGGACTTGTTTGGTGGATATCTCTTATTTATTCTCTAATTAACGTTTCTTTTTGAATCCTAATTATTTTCTTTTTTGAACTTAGTCAAGGTCTGCTCAACTATTTTCTGTGTTGAAGTTTGATTTATTTTTCATTCTAATCATTTATTTCACGCGCAAGGAGAATGTAGAGAGATTGTTAATATTAGTAGAAAAGGAAAAACGAAAAAAGGGTTTTTCAATATAAAAAAGGGAACTTTTCAATATGAAGAGGAAAAGTGACGTATAAGCGGTGTGTTTATTCTAGTCTTAGAAAAGTATAAGTTTTACAAGTTAAAGTTTTGAATCATAACTTGGACGCTCAGTGTCAGTCTTCAACAAATCGACTCGGGAACAGTGAGTCGTGAGTCTAGAAAGAGTTTCAGAAGATGTTTCTGGAAAGTAATAGAGACATTTGGAACCGGACGGTTGTTTAAAGCTTGAAGCAGAACTATGTAGATGCCTTTGAGAAAAGTTTTACGTCACTAGTTTGACTCTGTAAGCCTGAGAATCTGTGATAAAGGTTGAGAGTGTAAGAGAGTAGATAAAGAGAGTGATTAGAAACTGTGTCGTTGTAAGCATTAGCATAGATGCTTTTATGCAGGAGTACTAAGTCTTGGATAAATCTGGTACGTTGAGAGTTTTGATACCGATTAGGTCCGAACGTTCAGAATATGGTAGATGAGACTGCGCTTATCGATTAAGAACTTTTTTAGTATGAGACCGCTGTAAATGTTGAACTTCTTTCGTTAAACCTATCTAGGCTGGCCTGCATACATATACCTATCTAGGCAGGCCTGCATACATATTTCTTTCGTTAAACCTATCTAGGCAGGCCTGCATACATATTTCTTTCGTTAAACCTATCTAGGCAGGCCTGCATACATATACCTATCTAGGCAGGCCTGCATACATATACCTATCTAGGCAGGCCTGCATACATATACCTATCTAGGCAGGCCTGCATACATATACCTATCTAGGCAGGCCTGCATACATATACCTATCTAGGCAGGCCTGCATACATATACCTATCTAGGCAGGCCTGCATACATATACCTATCTAGGCAGGCCTGCATACATATACCTATCTAGGCAGGCCTGCATACATATTTCTTTCGTTAAACCTATCTAGGCAGGCCTGCATACATATACCTATCTAGGCAGGCCTGCATACATATTTCTTTCGTTAAACCTATCTAGGCAGGCCTGCATACATATACCTATCTAGGCAGGCCTGCATACATATTTCTTTCGTTAAACCTATCTAGGCAGGCCTGCATACATATACCTATCTAGGCAGGCCTGCATACATATACCTATCTAGGCAGGCCTGCATACATATACCTATCTAGGCAGGCCTGCATACATATACCTATCTAGGCAGGCCTGCATACATATACCTATCTAGGCAGGCCTGCATACATATACCTATCTAGGCAGGCCTGCATACATATTTCTTTCGTTAAACCTATCTAGGCAGGCCTGCATACATATACCTATCTAGGCAGGCCTGCATACATATTTCTTTCGTTAAACCTATCTAGGCAGGCCTGCATACATATACCTATCTAGGCAGGCCTGCATACATATTTCTTTCGTTAAACCTATCTAGGCAGGCCTGCATACATATACCTATCTAGGCAGGCCTGCATACATATACCTATCTAGGCAGGCCTGCATACATATACCTATCTAGGCAGGCCTGCATACATATACCTATCTAGGCAGGCCTGCATACATATACCTATCTAGGCAGGCCTGCATACATATACCTATCTAGGCAGGCCTGCATACATATACCTATCTAGGCAGGCCTGCATACATATACCTATCTAGGCAGGCCTGCATACATATACCTATCTAGGCAGGCCTGCATACATATTTCTTTCGTTAAACCTATCTAGGCAGGCCTGCATACATATACCTATCTAGGCAGGCCTGCATACATATTTCTTTCGTTAAACCTATCTAGGCAGGCCTGCATACATATACCTATCTAGGCAGGCCTGCATACATATTTCTTTCGTTAAACCTATCTAGGCAGGCCTGCATACATATACCTATCTAGGCAGGCCTGCATACATATACCTATCTAGGCAGGCCTGCATACATATACCTATCTAGGCAGGCCTGCATACATATACCTATCTAGGCAGGCCTGCATACATATTTCTTTCGTTAAACCTATCTAGGCAGGCCTGCATACATATACCTATCTAGGCAGACCTGCATACATATACCTATCTAGGCAGGCCTGCATACATATTTCTTTCGTTAAACCTATCTAGGCAGGCCTGCATACATATACCTATCTAGGCAGGCCTGCATACATATACCTATCTAGGCAGGCCTGCATACATATTTCTTTCGTTAAACCTATCTAGGCAGACCTGCATACATATACCTATCTAGGCAGGCCTGCATACATATTTCTTTCGTTAAACCTATCTAGGCAGGCCTGCATACATATACCTATCTAGGCAGGCCTGCATACATATACCTATCTAGGCAGGCCTGCATACATATTTCTTTCGTTAAACCTATCTAGGCAGGCCTGCATACATATACCTATCTAGGCAGGCCTGCATACATATTTCTTTCGTTAAACCTATCTAGGCAGGCCTGCATACATATACCTATCTAGGCAGGCCTGCATACATATACCTATCTAGGCAGGCCTGCATACATATTTCTTTCGTTAAACCTATCTAGGCAGGCCTGCATACATATACCTATCTAGGCAGGCCTGCATACATATACCTATCTAGGCAGGCCTGCATACATATTTCGCTAGAGTATTAAATTACTGGGCGTAAGTTTGCTTATAGATTATGAACGCTCTAGTAAAAAACAGAGAATCCTTAGTTAGGAGCGTTTTGAAAAATCGGTTAACCAGAGTTTCAACACCTTCACGTTTGGACTTTCCCGTTCGTTAATAGCTGGTCATGATTGCTTGAAAAATGGAGCACTGTAGATTTCTCAAATTTTATTCAAATACACGAAATTAGTAACAATATATAGAGAAGTTTTTCGCTTTTAATTAGCTTAGATGTACTGCATTTGAACTAAATCATGTTACTTTCGTTACTTTATTTATTTATTTTTTTTATTTATTCATACATCAATACTGATGTGACAAAACATAAGATAACTCATACAATAGTAAGCGTTGTTCTTGACAATAACATCTGAACAAGTTACTTTTTAATTGACAAAGTTTTTCAAAGTTTCCTCGCTCAAAATTGGTAATGTGTGTAAAGAATTGTTGTTTTTTTAGTCCAAGTCCAATCGATCGTCGTCCGCAACTCCCACAGGATCGGAATCGTCATGAATATTTTGAAGAAGACGATGTTGAGGAGAACGTAAGAGTGCATCAAGAGATTGCGAATGCAAAGTGTTGGATAGCCATTCCTCAAACTTGGGTAATTAAACCTAAAGCGAAGTGGAAATGATAATTCAAGTTTTCAAAGAATAATAAAATGAAGAAAAAACTAAAGCGAAGTGGAACGAAGAAAGCTACGGTCAACGGAGTTTTCGCGGGCTGATAACACCTTTCTAATTAGGCCTTAGTTGCGATTTCTAATTTGGGCTCATAACCTTAATTACGGGCTTTCTAATTAGGCCCCAGCTAATGAAATTTCAATCAATATTTATTCCAGGGGCGGTGTGCAGAGACAATAATCTAGGGTAAATTATACTCTAAAACATTCTAGATTTGCTGAGATGCTCCGACCCGTCTCAGCTACCTCTAGATTATTCTTTTCGGTGTCCGATTTTGCTATTTTCCGGCTTTTTTGAGGTGTATCTGATAACTTTTTTGTAAATTGTTCTTTTCTGTATCAATTTTCTTGTTGCTATTTTCAGTACCTTTTCATGTGTATACATATGTGAACTAAAAGGACTTATTCTTTTTATTGGTTTATTTACTCATGTAGCACTCATTAATAGTAACACTCATCAAGATTTGATTCCATAGATTATTATGACTACTATTATGTTCTGGAGCTTCGCGCCATAGAAAAATACGGAAGCATGATGAGTTGAAGCATAAGCTCAAATTTCGGCAAGAAGTGTTTTGTTTATAGTTTCCATGTTTAGTATCTTATTGTAATTTTCCGTGTTTCAGCATTATTGGGCATCGCCCTCGCTATTGAAACGAGGTATTCAGTTGTTATGCATTCATTTTGTTCCTTTGCACATGGTTGATATACAATGGATAACTGTCACAGGGTGATTCAGTTCGAGGCAATAAGATAATACATATGTACATTAACCGTAATTTTTGCATTTAAATTACAATTGATCGAGAAGTTCAAGGTGTGAGTTCATAATTAATAATTGGTGAGAAATACTCAAATACTATGTGAGTCTTAGTTTAGTCTTAGTTTAGAAGAGGGTACAATTACATCAATTGGTAAACTAAGAAGAGCATTTTTAAATTGTGACGAGGATGGCATTGAAACAAGAGGCGAGGGCAGGGAATTCCAAATGTCAATACGGCGAGAAACACACGTATTATGACCTTCGGGCATTTTGAAGGGCAGTATAAGTCTGAGAGTGTGGGAGTTTCTTTGGCTGTAGGGGGAAGGCCTGATCACAAAGAGATGTGTGGTTCCAAGCACAACGTTATTGTGGATGGCTTTATGAATGAAAGATAGGTCAAGTATGGTGCGCCTATACTCCAAGGTGGTTAGGGTTAATAATTTTAGACGGGCAGAATAATTTTGAGAGATTTGGCCAGCTCTAGCGAGAATGCGTCTGGTAAAGTTTCTTTGTACCCGCTCTATGTCGTTAATGAGACCGACAGAGACAGGTGACCAGAGTTCGCATCCATATTCCAGAATTGGTAGAACGTAGGTTTTGTATGCGCGAAGTAAGACCGGGATGGAGGAGGTTTTTAAAGACCTAAGAAAAATGTTAATAGCTGTTCTGGCTTTTTGAATCATGGTAGTAATATGATGGTTAAATGAGAGAGAAGATTCGAAATGAATACCAAGGTCTTTAACGATTGATTGTGAGGGCAGGGTGTGGTTTTTTAAGGTGTAGGGTAAGTCAGGGTTGTTAGGTACGCAATGAACAATATAGCATTTAGGGAATGAGATTGTGAGTGACCAAGTTTGAGCGTATTCAGCGATTATGTAAAGAGCATTTTGAAGGAGGGACGAAGACAGGGAGAAATTTTTTAGATCGTCTGCATACAGAAAGCTAAAAACATTTGAGGGTAGAAGCTCTACTATGTCATTAATGAAAATAGAGAAAAGAAGAGGCACGAGGCAGCTACCCTGAGGAACCCCAGTGGTCACTGCTCTCTCTGCAGATTCGAAGCCGTCAACAGAGACACGGAAAGACCTTTTAAAGAGAAATGACTTGATCAGCAGGAGAAGGGAGGAGTCTATACCACAAGAACTAAGTTTGTAGAGTAGTGCCCTATGATCTAAAGTATCAAAAGCCTTAGTGAAGTCAATGAGACATATGTCGAAGGCTTGTTTTTTGAATAAAAGTGACAGATAGACTGAGTGAGCGTGTACAAGGGAAGAAACAGTGGAATGTTTGGAGCGAAAACCAGACTGATTTGGGTTGAGGATATTGTTGCTTTCGAGGTGATTGTAAATAAGGTGAAAAATATTTTTTTCAAAGACTTTCGAGAAGGAAGAGACGAGGGTTATGGGACGATAGTTATTGGGCTCTGATCTTTTACCTTTTTTGAAGATGGGTTTGATAATTCCAGATATCCAAGCACTGGGAAAGTATCCAAGGGTAAATGAATTAGAAAAAATTATTGAGAAAGGATTGCTTAGAGAATTTATGCAGTTTTTGATAAGTATGTTTGGTATTAATTCGGGAGAGGAGTTCACTTTTGGGCACATTTTAGATATTATTCGGTGAACTTCAAAGAGCGAGACATTGTGGCTAGGGGACATAATGACTTGGGGTGTAGGTCTGGGTAGAGGGCCAATGACAGGATGAGACACATTTGAAGAGAAAAGAGAGGCGAAGAAGTTGGCGCATTGCGTAGGACAAGTTATGGGAGTACTGTCAACTATCAGAGAAGCGGGAGTAATTTTAGGTTTGGTTCGATTCGCGATGATACGGTAAAATGACTTTAAGTTTTTAGGAAAAGCAAATGTGTCTTATATGTTCAAAACACTGGTCAATCGTGAGGGAAGAGAACGTTATGGTCCAGTCTACAGAGTTGATCGGATGGAGTAAAGGGGAGAGACCATTATAGATGATGGAGGACACAGAGACAGAGAACGTTACAGATAGATGGTCACTAGTCGAGAAGGGATGGGATGTGGCACATTTGGATATAAGGGAGACATGTGTACAGAGAACATAGTCGAGAATGTTAGTCAGACGGGTGGGTGTCTTAACCAGCTGACTGATATGCCTATCAAGGAAGAATTGCAGAAAAGAGTTAGAGATAGGGCAGTTAGATGGACACGTGAGGTTAGGCCAGTTAATGCTTGGAAGGTTGAGGTCTCCACATATAATAGTGGGAAAATACAGAGATATATGCATAGAGAGAAAGTCTAGGAAGGGTTGGACACTGACAAAAGGGGAGTTGGGAGAGCGATAGCATGATATTAGGCGCAGAGAAGGATACGGGAAGGAGAATCTAGAGTTTGGATGAATATCGGATACAACACATTCAACGGAACCATGAGCAAATGAATCAATAAAGGCTGCGGACAAGTGTGAATTGATAAGCAGGGCTGAGCCTCCTCTATCACTGCCTAATCGATCGGCTCTGAAAACTTGATAGGGTAGGCCATCAATAAGTAGAGAATCAGGATCAGATGATGACAGCCAGGATTCGCACAAAAATTATATCAGGATGAACGGAGAAAAGTCGTCTAACTTGTTCCTAATGGAACGTGCATTGAATGAGAGGCAAGTAATGCTACATGAACTCACACCAAATCTGTCCTATTTAGTGGCCTTGGCTGCTCTCGTTCTGGGGGCTCGATTCGCTGGCAGAGTTGGCAGTGGAGCTGAGTGCGTAGCCGCTCTTCTGGTGACACGAGCCAAGACACGAGCCAGGGGCGACGAGCGATGAGCGACGGGCGACGAGCTTTGAGAAGCAGGAGAATAGGGAGTTGCTGTAGACTTCATGGACGTGGAGTTCAGCGAGGGGAACGATGCTTCGTCATTTGGATGGGGAGGAGATTCACTGGGAGACGATGATGAAGGCGAGGAGCGTGTAGTAGCTGCTGGTTTAGGCATGAAAGTCGTCGCAGAGAAAGTTGAAGAGGGAGGGTATGTAGGTTGAGTCGAGGGTTTTGCGGAATAGGGGACTTTTCGGTAAGACTGAGTGGCAGAATGATTGTTTGGTGAGGCTGGTTCAAGGTGTGAGTCGATAACTTTAACCGGCGGATGGAGAGGGTTGAGAGCGATTCGCTTGCAGTCGCGCTCGGCGAGAAGTTCGACAGGGGAGAGATCGGCACGAGCAGAGGAACCAGAAGGGAGGCAATTCCTGGTATTTTTGGTCAGAGCAAGGAACTTGTTCCATGTAGAGCTGTTTTCAAATGAAATCTTGATGGGCCGTCCTACTTCAGAAGAGAGTCGAGGCCGGTCGATGGGATGGCGGTGATGAGTAATGGCCCCATCTTCGAGTGCCTTCACAAGATTATCTTGTTTCAGGCAAACGAATAGGTGGCGGATGGTGTTTCTGTCACTGGCTTGGTTATTTTCAGCATTGTCTTTTCGGGAAGACGAAGAAGTACCGCTCGCTTGGCCTTTCCCTCGAGCATTTCCCTGTCTCTTAGTGTGGATTCTACTACAGCTGAGTAGATATGTGGCCGTAGAGAGGCGGGCGAGAGAGACATGTTGATCAGGGAGAGTTCTTTTTCCAGACTTCGTAGCTGTAGCGCCTGGGCCACGATTTGTTGTTGTAGGGGGGCGATGGCTTGTTGAATGACATCTTTCAAAAGTGAACTGACGAAGGGAAGGGGAACTGAGAGAATGTTGATGTCAATGAGAGATCTGGGAGATAGGGTCATTTGCGCTTTTCGCAGGATACGGTCGCGGAGATAGGATATGATGATGATCATGCTTTTGAGAGCGAACCCTGCCTTGGACAGGGTTCGCTCACCCAGATTGAGATACAGGCCTTGCCTGGTTCCTGCTTAGGTATTTAGCGGAAGAGGAGAGGATTTCGTGCAAGCAATGTCCAAATTTCTAAGCCCCCTAGTTTTGGGTGATTATGCCCCTGGTGAAGCCTCAATACCCTTCCATTACTGTTATGAAACACTACCTTTCAGCCAAGTTCACATATGCAAATCATGTTTTTTGGATAATGGTTCTTCTATCTCTTCTGATTAAAATCAGAGATATTTCATCATGGGATATTCTCGGATGTTTTAACTTTGCAATTTGAAACAAAAATTTCCGTTGAACATTGTGACTTTAAAATTAAATTTTTCAAGATGTTTACAGGATTACATGTACAATCGCTATCGTTTCTAATAAATAATGGTGGACATCTACAATTTAACTACTATGCTACATTGGAACTCTAACCAATCAGCTTTAAACAAGAAAGAGCTCGTTGTTATAGTAGTAAAAGTTTTCAGTAGATGTATGTATTGCTCCAAGTTCGATGGTTTCTGAAAAAAAATAATCGAAGTATATAACTGTAACTATATTTCGTTTTATTTTTGCATGCGATCAAGCAACAAATAAATCAATTGGAATAGTACTACACAAAGTATCGTTTACCCAGACTTAACTTTTCTCTCTCAAAAAAAAAACGATTGAATCATGCGAAAAAATCGCTTTTGCAGAACGACATCCGTTTGATTCTATTATTAGTTGCGATAGACGAAATACTGATTTAGGGAATGGGAAAAAGAGTTTTTTGATTCTTGGTGAAATTCTTTTTAAAAAAAAGAGTTTTTTGATTCTTGGTGAAATTGAAATTCTGAAAATCTTAGAAAGAAAACGAGAACGAAAGGTTTTATCTTATAGGAAGTGGATAATCACTCAACATGGTTTTATCTTATAGGAAGCTGATAATCACTCAACATGCTTATTGTAAACCAGGTTTTATCTTATAGGAAGTGGATAATCACTCAACATGCTTATTGTAAACCAGGTTTTATCTTATAGGAAGTGGATAATCACTCAACATGCTTATTGTAAACCATCGTCCTATGCTTTAGAATCTCATATTAATTATACATCGAGAGTTAAATGCATTTCCTAATTTTCGAATACTCGTCATCTTTCATTGAATCGGTACTACTATATCGGGTAATTACACCGATTATCCGGCTCTTCGCACGAGTTCCTGTAGCTCCTCAATGATTTTACTGTTAGTGGACGGTCGAATAACTTGGAGAGAATTCATGAATTCAAATGCCTGAAAAGCGAGGAACATGTTCTAGGAATAGCTTTTGCTATTCACTTACAATACATCAAGCTGAAAAAAAAGATTGAGAACAGTCATAAAACCGTTAACAGCGAGAGAGAGCAATTGTTTATGAACTTGCTGCTTAACTTGATCGGTCGCAGCTTTGTAGCATTTGCAGTCGCGAGGTTGTCTCGTTTGATCTCCCAAAAAAGAGACAGCGCTGCTTCTTTGCACAGTGCAACTATATGAAAATTGGAGTATCCGTCTGTTTTGGAGGAGATGAACCTGAACATTCAGTTGCTAACCAACCTTAAAACCCTTGGAGTCCTCTTTTCAGTTATCGTAGCTCACCAGGAGTTTCAATATGTTAGAGACCCGCCTTAGGCGGCACAATCATCGTACTACAAAGTAAAATTATGTGCTTTTATATGATCATTTTATGATCTATGTAAATCTATGCAATTCGGCAGCGGAGATTCGGTCCCGGCCGAGTGCCATTTTTGCCCGTGCGATGGATTTCTCGCTCTTCTATGCTTATAGACACGTCACAGTAGGTTTGATACGCGTGTTGTATTATAGAAGATTAATAAATAAGCTGTTGTATTAAAACTTTATCTTTTTCAAAAATCCGAGCCGCAACCTGCAAGAACAACGGATGTTTTTTTGAATTGAATAGCTTTATCACCAGAGGATAACTTGTTAAGGGTCATCACTAACATGGTTGACAGAGAGGGGATAAGAAAAGCGGAAATTGGGTAGAGGAATAAGCAACTGTGGCGTTGCACTGAAGAGTCTTGGTAGACCGCTTAGTGTTTCAACCTCATACCGAATAGTTTCCGCGATATCTTGAATCCGAGCATAGAAGATTATAGAAGTAGACGCTGATCATTACCAAGAAGGCACGAGTAGCAGTTATTGTAGAGTGAAAATGATGAGAACAACCATCTCGGACGTATGGAGAAGGAAAGAATGGAGAAGGAAAGAATGGAGAAGGAAAGAATGGAGAAGGAAATAATGGAGAAGGAAAGAAATTTCAGTGGAGAAAGTGGAGAATGGAGCAGTGGAGAATGGAGAATGGAGAAGGAAAGTAGAGAATGGAGAAAGAGAATTAGTGGAGAATGGAGAAGGAAAGTGGAGAATGGAGAAGGAGAAGGAAGAAGGAAAGAGAATTAGTGGAGAATGGATAAGGAAAGAAAATTTTAGTGCATTTCGGTAGGTATTCAGGAGGGGAACGGGGTATTTGTATATACATATACTATATATATAAGTATATATATATATATATATATATATATATATATATATATATATATATATATATATATATATATATATATATATATATATTATCATTTGTCATCTTAACCAGGCGTCACTGCCTTTAAACTGTGTAACCTAGAATTTGAACATTTGTTATCCATCTTCCATCTCTCTGCTGTCTTAATCGTGAACTCTGGAGTTACGCTCCATTCATGACGCAATCGCTTGATATGCATGCGTGATTAAGAGAACAAGGCATATGAGCCTTTCATATGTATAACACTATCGTACGGAATAGCAATGTGTCCCCGTGGTGTGATGGTAACACGCGCTCCCGGTTTGAGTTGAGATGGTCTGGGTTCGATCCCGCCCGGCGGACTAGCTTTTTTCTGTGCGATAGTTCAATCATTTGTCATCTTAATCAGGCGGCACTGCCTTTAAACTGTGTAACTTAGAATTTGAAGATATATATATAGTATATATATATATATAAAACTTTGTTGAGAAACTTTGAATCGAGCTCAAGGTTTTTTTCGAGGTCTTAGACAGCACTAGCACTACGGTGAGCTGAACTTTAGAGCCGATAGATCGTCGACTATTACATCTGCTGAATCGTTTGAAGGATACGGTTTTAGTTTTGCAATCGCTAAAAAATTCGCGATTAGTTTTAGTAGATTACAAAGTTGAAAGAGCAAATAAGAATTGAGAATCAATCACTCTACAAACTGGAATCAATCAAAATTACTCTTTTAGCGATTTCTACACGATTACTATTAGCTCCGGAGGTGCTTAATTTATGCTGCTTCAATTTTTTTGACAAATACTTGTCTTAAACTAAACTGCTTATGACAACATTGTTTTCAGAGCAAAGACTAAGCTAATTCATAAGTTTTGACTATTTTCGGCACAACTTTTCAGTTTTTTGAATGAAAAAATCTTAGAAGGAATATAATTTTTTTCGTCACTTTTATAGAAAAGATTGGCAGACATTTTCTTCTTTTCATAATACTGAGACTCGATTCCTTTAAAAAAAAAAAGAACGTGCGCACAAAAAGAACACAACAGCTGTTACTTTGCTCTCATCTCGCAGATTTTTGTGGCGGAAGTTCCATCCATTCATACTCTTGGCATTCCTCGTCACTGTGACATTCAGAACTTTGTTCTGCTCTCGAGTATTCCGTCTGCATAACACTAAAGCATTCAAGAATGAAAGGCTTTGATCGTATGGAGTAAAGATGAATGGAGAAATAGAGAGAGAGGATGAGGGAGAAATTGGAAACATAAAGAGTAAAGAAAGAGAGAAATTTAGAATTGAAAAAGGAAAAAAATGAGAGAGGAACAGGAAAAAGAAGAGGGAGAAAGCTGCAAAAAGAAATAATAAAACGAAAAACAACTCAGACCGGAAACTTTTTTCGATTTAAAAGTTATTTTTTCAAACGGCAGAATCATTACCAATCGAGAAAATAAATTATATATCACTGATCGGCTACGCGTTTTTTTCCACGACTTTTTTTATTTCTTCACAAATTTTAACGACAAATTTTAACAATCTAGTGTATTGTTTGTTAAATTTAGAGAATCAGATCTGATTTTTTCAAGCTCTTAAGTAGGATCTTGATATCGCATTGAGTCACGTTCCGAACTATCCCCTGAAAGTTTTTGTTTACAGACCGCAGAGTCGCGAAACAGAAAAAAAACTGATCGGTTCAAAGTAAACAGAAAATTACAGAAAATTACAGCGTTGAATCACTTTTACTCGCCTAACAGAAATGAAGTTCAAGTTACTTGAGTTAGAAAAAAAACATTCATTTTTTTTATTTAAAATATTGTTAATATTACAACGCTAGTTAAAATATGAAAGTATTTATGTACATCAGACAAACTTCTTCTTCCTAGCATTAATCCCGTTGGGTCCTTCTTCTTCCTAGCATTAATCCCGTTGGGTCCTTCTTCTTCCTAGCATTAAACCCGTTGGGTCAACTGTATAGACTGCATCAAGCCATTTCACCTGATCAGCTGCGTCTTCACTGATTCATCCTGGCCGCCTCCATGTCTACTGCGACGCATTCTCGCCACCAAGTCTTGGGTCTACCTCTGCGTCTCTTGTCCTGAACTTCGAGATTCCAGGTTGATTGAGGGTTGGACTGGGGAGTTGATCTCATCACGTGCTTGTACCATCTCAGCCTTGATTCTCGAAGCTTTTCAGATAAAAAAGCGATGCCTAGACATTCTCGTGTGGTTTAATTTTGCTCCTTGCCTTGACGAGTGAGTCCAATCATTTTTCTCAGCATCTTCATAGCCAGTACAAGCAGCATCTGTTCCGAGAGGATGTGGGATCCAAGGTACTGGAAGCCATCAACTTTCCGGAGTTTTATGCTCTTCACTTTGATGATATTCGAGTTATTCCAAGTACTCGGTATCTTAAAGAATCAGTCGTAGACTATAGTCGTTGAAACGCTCATTTCATTTTCCTAGCTTTTTTTCTCATTATCTTCAGTTGGGTAGGAGCATAACAAAGCGTCGTCAGCATACAGGAGAGTTCTCGGAGGACTTGTTTGTAGATCTGTAGTGACCGTGTACATTATCAGTATGAAGAGCAAAGGGCACTGATAACTGATAAAATCGAGGAAGTGGCAACCTCAAAGACCTCAAATACCCTCGCCTATTTTTCCGTCGATCGGGCTTCGACGTGCGTCACTTGAAGGATACGCGCTAGCATTAGAGTCATTTTGAAGGTGCATCTTGAAAGGATGCGACATTTTCTCCGAAGCTGGCTTCCAAGTCGATAGTCCAGCCTGACGTCCTTTCGCGACCCTCAGAGCCACATAACCCGGGATTTTGAGCTATAGGCAGTGAGATAAGAGTAAGCGAGCATTTTATAGGATGTGGGCTGTTGGATTCCCACATCAACCCGCGACGCTCAATAGCCTAAGCTTTTCTTTGGTCACCCATCGCCAAGCCTCCAAGTCTTCCATCACCCTGCGGGAGAGCCCCACATACGCCATAGGGGGAGTCAGACAACTAAACATATGTATTTGTACATTTATATGATAGTATTCATGTCATCAATTCGATTGGTGAACAAAAAAGTTACCGAGTTACTCGAAGATAATACCAAGTTCAGAGAAGGAATCTATTTTTAGCATGTAGGTCATGACTCCCTGCTTCCGCTGGACGGGTTTGGGAGCGAGTTCCGGCTCTTACAAAAAGAATACTTGAAAAAGCAAAAGAGTTAAAGTGAGATAGCAATCTCTGAATGATGATGAAAACTGGAGCTTACAAGAGAATGAGGAAGAGAGAAAGAGAGTCATAGTAGAGAGAGAGGAAAAAGGAGCGAGAGAGAAAGATAGACAGAGAGAGAGAAAGAGAGAGAAAGAAGAGATAAAGGGTCAGAGAAAAAAGATGGAGAGAAAAAGACAGAGCGAGAGTGAGAGAGAGAAGGAGAACAGAAAATTAGACCAAAAGAGGGAAGGGACAAATGCTTGTTGAGAAAGACTCTTACCACATTTATTATGCATTTGCATTGAACGAGGCTTCTGGCTCCTAAGAATAACTTGAATGGAAGTTATTTGCTCCTAAGAATAACTTGAATGGAAGTTATTTGCTCCTAAGAATAACTTGAATGGAAGTTATTTGCTCCTAAGAATAACTTGAATGGAAGTTATTTGCTCCTAAGAATAACTTGAATGGAAGTTATTTGCTCCTAAGAATAACTTGAATGGAAGTTATTTGCTCCTAAGAATAACTTGAATGGAAGTTATTTGCTCCTAAGAATAACTTGAATGGAAGTTATTTGCTCCTAAGAATAACTTGAATGGAAGTTATTTGCTCCTAAGAATAACTTGAATGGAAGTTATTTGCTCCTAAGAATAACTTGAATGGAAGTTATTTGCTCCTAAGAATAACTTGAATGGAAGTTATTTGCCAAAAGATCATCCTCTCGCTCCTTATGAATCACTCTTCAGCTTTTATGAAATTCTCCGTTGAACTCCGCCTTAGGTCTCAAATTTCACTAGTGAGTTTTTTACAAAAAGTACAAAAAGTCGGAGTACAAAAATCTTGTCCTTCAAGAACAGAAATCATTCAATCGTTTCTAAGTTGTACATGAACTGAAATTTTTTGAAGGTTTAGGTGGTGATTTTTGCTGTTAGAGTTTGTGCTTCTTAATTCTCTATATATTGGAAAATTTCTAACTTTTTTTTCGTGGTACATAATTAAAAACAAGTCATAAATTTCAGTAATGAATTCATTGCTTTTCCCCAAATGTTTCCTCCATGTAAAAAAATTAGATTTATGCTTGTAATTATTGTGAAAACTATGCTTTACATGCACTTTACAATCTACGTAAAGTGTTATACTTCTAGCTGTATTTCATCACTGTGTAAATTTTTTAAACGACAAGTTCCACACTATTTCAGCAAAACTACCTTGAAGCCGTATCCTCTAAACCGTCTGCCCTACATATAGATGCTATACAGGGTGCGGCAAAAGTCCAGGTGGACATTTTTTTTCGATAAAAAATTAACGGATTGAGCAAATCAAACAAAATTTTCATCAGAATTTATTCAAATAGTTTGGGATATAACTGCTTTTTCAAATTTCAAACAGCCCTCCTTTCTCCTTGACACAGGCGCAGAGTCGCTTGTGGAAGGCACCCACCGTGGTGGACAGGTAAGCGACGTCAAGATCATCCCACGCCTTCTGTAGGGCGCGCTTCAAACTTTTCAAATTCTTGTGTAGGGAAGCACAGGCCTTGCTCTCAAGGACCGACCACACAGAGAAGTCCAGAGGATTCAAATCAGGTGAGTGCGGAGGCCATTCGGCGGATGTGATCATGGAGGGGAAATTGCTCTTGCACCAGTCTTGCACCACTTTAGCCTTGTGGGCGGGCGCAGAGTCCTGCTGGAACGTCCATTTGCGTCCCGCGAAGTGAGCCTGGCTCCAGGGAAGTACTTCCTTCATGAGAATGTCGTTCAGGTAGTTATTGTCATTCACTTTGACTCCCTGCTCGACGAAAACGAGTGGAGTCTTGCCAGTCGCGCAAATCCCGGCCCAGACCATGACAGAAGCAGGATGGCCCTTTCTCGAGACGTAACGGCCACTCTTATTGGCAACTTTGACCGATTTCGACCAAATCCTATCGTTCTGGTGGTTGAAGGACTGCTCAATATTGAACAACTTCTCATCGGTGAAGAGAATATCCAAACAGTCCACCGGCTTGAACCGCTTTGACAGTTCACGACATCTCATCTCCGAAGACGGGTCGCCTTCATCTGGTCCTTCAATGCGTGATTCTTCTGCAGCTTGATGGGGAGAAGTCCCATGCGGGATTTGACGATCGTCTGAACAGAATTAGCCGAGATAACGCAGCTCCTTCGCGAGTTTTCTGAGACTCCGTTTGGAATTTTCGGATGCTTCTCATGTTGAAGGAAGTGGTCGCGGTCACTGGCCTGCCACTCCTGGGACGGTCATTTGTTGTACCAGTCTCAAGAAAGAGACATATTGTGTTTTCAATGGTCCTACGGGAGAATCCAGTGGTTCTGGCGATGTGCTTTTGAATGTGCCCGGACTGGCTCAAGCGCAGAATGTAGCCTCGGTCCATATCAGAGAGCATTACCGGAAAACAAAAAGAGATATCATTCTGATTGGGTATGTTAGCAACATCATGAATAAGATACAAGCAAAAAATCACACGACTGCTACACCAAACAAAAAAGATGCAAATTGACAAAGTTGTCCACCTGGACTTTTGCCGCACCCTGTATATTTTGAAAATTCGATGATGTGAAGGTGCTGAACGTTGTTTTGGATGGTTTTTTTTAGATGACCGCACATTGGGTTTGGCATGAAAAGACACATTCCGCACCTATGATGAGTTAGGGAGATTTAATCATAAGCAAAGGTCGAGGGGATCGCAACAACCTCCACCATGCCAGAAGAGAAGCCTGTTTTCAGATATTGAGACAGTTGTAGACGACAGATGTGTTTTGGTTTTTGTGATTCTTGATTTTCAGATTTTAAGGTCAGTGACATTTTGAAAAGAATTATGAATCAAATTTCAAAAACTTTGAGAAGCTCTCACATTTCAAAAATATATTTACTCTCAAATTTTTTAATGATTTTTTTTTGTCTATTCGAAATGATTCATAGTTTCTTCAACTTCCGACTGAAAACAGCCGCATCATTTGTTCTATCACTTTTGTATAATCCAGTCAATACAAATTGAATGATCAAAGAAATAGGTCAATTCGTAGAAAAATACCAGAGGCCTTATTGGAAAACTTTTCTCAACCATCGTTTTTCTGTACATAATTTTCGCATTTTACTTTTTCCGACTCGAGTTACATCTTGAACGCTCTGAATGTAATTTTTTTTTCTAAGCAAACTACATTGGACGGAGATACTTTCATCAGTAAGTCTAACTCTACTTGTGTTTATTCTCTTGTTTTTCTCCTCTTTATTATCTTTCTTAGTGTCTATGTTTCTGTCTCTTACATTTTCCTCTCTTTTCCTTTCATCTTCATCTCTTCTTCCTAACATCTCCTTTGCTATTTCTTTATCCTATCTCTTTCTCTCAGAATTTCACCGCCACTTTGTTCCTGACAACCAATCTCTCATTTTAAAAACAGAATGAGAAGCTGGAGACGGTTTTCTCCTTAAGTTGCTCTACTTACTAACTCCCGAGGGGTATCACTTACAAATCTTCTTTTCTCTGCAATCCATTCTCCTTGAAGAGCTAGTATCTCACTTCGCTTCAGTGTCTACCACTCCACTGTCTCTCGTTTTGTATAAAGTTTTTTTCCCAAGACACCGATTTCCATCGGAAACATATTTTTCCATTGTTAAGCGTTGCACAAATTTTTCTTCTTGTTTTTGGGTTCTTTCTAATGTGTTGTACTTTTTGAAAAAATGGCTTTGATTTTGAGATGAGAAAAGCCGCTAATGTCTTGCAAAGCCTTAACTACATATAGGACGAGATTCTATCGTCATTGAGTTATGATACTAAAAAACTCACCATTCTCACAACTGCTATTCACCAAATTTACCAATCCAGAAAGAAAATCAGAGAAAATACATTTTTTCCCTTTTCCCCCTGCATTTTTGACTATAAAACATCTGAAAATTTTCCACCTTAGCTCTACCAGCACCTGTAATATTCAAGCTTCGACGGTTTAGAGAGGAGAACATAATTTCAAAGACCAGTTTCGAACCTTTTTTCCCACTTAAAAATGTTTTTAATTGCATTTTATGAAAGCTTATTGATATAATAGTTTTATCTGTGGAGATTAAAGTTAATCTTGATATTCTCTTAGACACTGGTATAAGTAGAGCGATGAAGGGAGAGAGAAACGGAATACCGACACTTCGTACCCGCGACGCCTTGTATCCGAAATTTGGTACCCACGACTTTTTCAT
The DNA here is from genome assembly GCA_964056735.1 of Allodiplogaster pararmata. Classification (NCBI taxonomy): domain Eukaryota; kingdom Metazoa; phylum Nematoda; class Chromadorea; order Rhabditida; family Diplogasteridae; genus Allodiplogaster; species Allodiplogaster pararmata. The sequence goes on from OZ057406.1 coordinate 10,886,615, forward strand.
CAAATTGGATAAAATTGTTATTGTGAGAAATTGGTTCATCTGGTCTCTTCCTAATTCTTACGGCCTGGTTAGCGTAATCCTTACCTGAGCCTAAGTTTTTAAAAAAAAAACTGTTAAATTTAACTCGAAAAGAACAAAATGTCGCGTGCTCGAAGTGTCGCGTAAAAAATCTCGGGTACAAAGTGTCGTGATACGTGGAGAAACAGGTTGACAGATAGAGATCCAAAAGGTAAGAGATAGATTGCTATTTGGTTTTTTTTCTTCAACATGGCTGAGAATGTATCGGTAGTATGCTTTCCATCATTCGTACCCTTCCCAATCATCCAGAGCGGTTGCAATAAAATCGTTCTCAAAAACATCTACAGTCTTCCTTACTATTCAACTAGAGATTGACAATGTTCCTACGGTCATTTCACTTTTTTCCGTCAAGTGTCACCGCATTCTGATGAGTTAATGAATCGTATATTGCATTGAAGTTTCTCGGCACTACTGCAGTTTAAGGGGCAGCGCTCGGGGTTCTAAATGCTTCGGTTTCAAAAAAAATTCTCCATAGATGATCATTTTGAGCATCAAGGAGCCCTAAGGAGAAAGGGGGGGGGTTTAATGAATGCCAGAAACCACGCCCTCACGCCCGTTAGTTACCAATCCCCGCCACTGCGCGGAAAAATTCTAAAACTCGTGAAATTTTTTTGAAAAAAAAAATTCTAAAAAAAGAGTTTTTTTCAGAAAGAGATTATATTTATATATTATGTTCAACTTTATATTTTTCTCAGAAAGAGATTTTATTCATGAAAACTCCCTTCCCCCTTTTCTTCTTAGGGCCCTTTTTCCTTTTCCCCCTTAAGGACCCCCTTCCCCCTCCCCCCCCCTAGGGCCTCTACCCACCCCCGCTTAGGTCTTCGCTTAGGTAGGGCCCTCTTCCTCCCCCCTTCCCCCTTTAGGGCCCCCCTCCCTTCCCTGCTTCGGTAAACCCCCTTCCCCCTCCCCCCTTTCCTTTACCCAAAATTTCTAAAGACAATTTGAAAAAAAAGGATGGATTTGCCAAAAATAGAGAAATGGTGTAATAAATTTACATAACCGTATCAAAAAATATGAATTTTTAATTTTTGGCGCGCGAAATGTGTATTTTTCTTTTTTTCAACAATCATTGTGGTAGCAGTTGCAACATCAGGTTATTTTTTTCATTTTTAAAACCTTTTTCAGCTATTAGAGATGAATTTATAAAAAAATTTTTCAAGATTTTTTTTCTTATTTTTTTAAAGAAAATTTTTTTCAAGAACTGGAGTCCCTGATGCTCAAAATGAACATCTATGAAAATTTTTTTAAACCGAAGCGTTTAAAGCACACGAGCGCTGCCCCTTAAACTGCAGTAGTGCCAGTTACTCTTGAGATAAACTACATAGAATAGCTTAATTTATTGAAGAATTAAAAAGATGAAGTGAAGAATGGTGCGGTGGAATACAGAAGAAAAGGACAAAATCGTTGGAGGGAAAAGCTAACAGAGAGGTTGAAGTAAAGATAGTTTCGAAGTTAGAGGGAGACTCATAGATTTAAACTTTATTTCCTAATATTAATGACTTAAGCGAAGAAAAAAGAGAAGAAGAAAAAAGTATGACTTAAGGCCCTTTTAGAACTTAAGGCCCTTTTAGAACTTAAGGCCCTTTTAGAACTTAAGGCCCTTTTAGAACTTAAGGCCCTTTTAGAACTTAAGGCCCTTTTAGAACTCAAGGCCCTTTTAGAACTTAAGGCCCTTTTAGAACTTAAGGCCCTTTTAGAACTTAAGGCCCTTTTAGAACTTAAGGCCCTTTTAGAACTTAAGGCCCTTTTAGAACTTAAGGCCCTTAAGGCCCCTTGTTTTGTTGATGAAATGCCTACAAACATGATTGTTTGTACGTTATTTTTCATTGTTTTTCAAATTCATTAGTTGTCGCTGAGCTATTAATAAGGACAGTGGGATTCTGCGTTAGTCTAGAAAGGCTGAAGAAAACAAGTGAAGAAAATAAAATTAACGGGGGTCAGAATTTTACGTAAATAAAATTTTATAGATAGTCTTCCCAATTGGTTCTGGGCGAGGGAACTACGAATGTGTGGTAAAAAAGGGCAAATATAGTAAAAGTTAAAGAGGTACCAAAAATTGGAGAGTCAACATGAAATACAGAAATTTGTGGAAGAAATATGTGGAAGAAGTGTCTGAGAAAAGATGAAAAAAGAGAAAGAAACGAATAATGGAAGAACAGAGAAATAAGGAAAAAAACTAAGCATGAATAAGAGTCGTGAGAAAGAAAGCTCAAAAGGGAAAGTTGCCGAGAGAATTTCTGAAGTCAGGGGAAGCTCAAGCCTAGTCGCGTCTTTTGATGCTCTCAAATTACTCCGGGTCGCGCCCCTTCTTAATTGCCTTCCGGCCCCCGATCAACTACAAAGAAACTTTTTTTCATCTTCCGGTGCCTTGTCTTCTTCAATTCTTCTTTTCATACTTTTTTCCCTTCTCCAAGTCTCTCCCCCTGGTCTCAACCCAATCTCGCCTTCCCTCTCTTCCTATCTGGTCCCTCTTCTACCAAGAAAAAGAGTTATTATCGTGTTCGGTTCCGTTTCAAGATGTTCTTCTCTGAACGTCTGGTACTCTCGTGTTTGACTGAACTCTAATAGTTGTAACTTTTAGGAATACATCCGCCAAGTTGCCGTAAATTGGCATCGGTTATCACATTATTACGTTTGAATGGAGTTGTAGGAACTTCTCTGTTAGGCTTGCTTCTTTCTTTCCTCACAACATCGTCCTTCCCTTTATGCTCTCTTACTCTTTTTGCCATCTCTCTCCAATTCACTTTTTTAAAGTCAACCTTATATTTATATTTCTCTTTTTCTCTTTCCTTTTTTCTCCACTAATTTTTCCATTCTCAACTTGATTTTCAAGTTCTCTCTTGTTGTTGTTGTTGTTGCCGGCAAGCAGCCCACATCGAAGACTTTTGGTTATGAACACTCTCTTTAATGAGAGGTTCTCGTGTTCTTCGGACGAGATGCGTCCGGAGAAGGGTTTTGATGTCCTTTGCAGTCCTGAGACTGTCATGCTGCACCTTGTGAAGGCGGACATCGTTGTAGCAACCTGTTCATGCCATAGGCCTTGTGAGTGTGTGGTCAACCCAGCCTAGCATCGTTTTGGGTGGGAGTAGAGATGTCTCGCCTGTCGTTGACCGGAGATAGGCAAGAGGCTATTTGACTGGCGCCTCGACTCGCCATTGATAAGTATAGCGGAGTATCGGCTGATGTTTTGTCCGGTGGCTTGCCCAGGCCGGTCCGGCATCGCCCTCCTTTGAAGAGCTATACTACCCAGTTTTGGTCCGCGGCGGGATTTCTCCCGCTACCTCCCAGCACGAATTCTTCGTAGGGAGGCGTCCCTCTATCCGCCACCTGAGGTCGCGCTCGATTCTGGACTGGATGGTCCGGCTCCATCCGTGACAGGCTCTTAAGGCTGTAGAGTCACGAATGGCCACTGTTGCCAGTGTGTTTCGAGGCCACTGTTGCCAGTGTGTTTCGAAGTTCTCTCTTCATTCCTATCTCCTGTTTAAAAAAAAGTTACTCTCTACAAAAAGTTGCTCTTTATAAGTTATCGAATTCGTTTACTGAAAACAAAATTCAGGAAAGGCATTCTGTACCGAGAACAGCCGTAATAATTTCAAAACTCTTTTCCACGTCTACACATTTTTTGGAAAGTGCTGATTGAGATAGTAAGTGTTTTGAAATCAACTGCTTCTGTAATCAATTGTTATAAAGTTTTGGTTAATGTTATATACTATACTATAATATACCTAATTTGAAGACTGACGACTAATGTAACTAGTCGCCAGTCTGTTACCATTCTCACTGCTTCCGGTCGTGAGTATTGGTATCTCAGATAATGTACATAGGTATGCAACTTTAAATGTGTAGATAATTTTGAAAAGAATACGTGCATCATAATTTTGTGTGCGTCCTGAAATTCCCTTTGCAAATTAACCACTGAATTTTCCGTGATGACGTTTTTCATTGCCGATTCGCGCTCAAATCAGCTTATTTCAAAGTCTTATTCGTTACATATCAGTTTCCTTCCGTTTTGGATGTAGACTGAGTGTTACTTCAGCTAGCCTTTTCCGCCAGAAGCTTCTTCAGTGAAAACGAATGGTTAGTGATTAACAAAAGTTTGGTTAATAACATTATAAATTAGTGGGTGCAGTCATCTAACGCAGTGAAAAAATAATCCGTTTTTCTAATAATCTGTTTCAATGGATTTTATTGAATCAAATGACTTCGCTTTAACATTTGACTTTCAAAAGAGTCTGCGGAAGGAGAACTGGTGATGTTATGACTGTACTGGTACCGTAATATAGATTGCGCCGATCTGCCCGGACTCGAACAGCGTTGCTCCTTGAGTGATGCCAACTGTTGAATTGAAAGAGAAGACAAGCTAATAGCGGAGCGATGGCGTTATGTCTCGATATCATGTAAAGCGTTGAATTTGTCCAGTTTAAATTACTGTAAAACTTTTCTCAGCGTGCTCTAAATCCATCAAAAAACTGCATAACTTAGTTATATGATGATTTCGATACAAGAAAATCATTTTTTTTTAAAATTAAAACGAAGTTCATAGACTTTTTAAACATTTAATTTGAACACAAGAATACTTGAATTTCTGTTTTTAAAAACCCAATAAAGTGTGTTCGGGAATTGCTTTTTGGTTTTTATCCACATGAAAGGCTTTCCTAATTCAAGCAGCACTTTAGTTTTAATGAAAATAATTTCGTAGCTTTTCAACAATGTCCCACCCTTCTCCAGGCAAAACAAAAAAAGTAATAAGCTGTTGATAAAGATTCATTTGAGGAGTTTACCTACTTCCAGGAGTTTCTTTGCAACCATCGATGTGATTAACCATTCGATTCGACGTGACCATTCAATTTATTCGATGTGAATTTAGATCTAATGAAATGAAGTTTTTCCACTGTTAAGAGATACTTCCCTCTGTGCAGGTGACGAATGACGACGTATCCAGATATGAAATGGTTGATGAGGCGGAGAAGTTGCTCAATCCAATGCTCTCGCCTCTTCCTCAGATAACAGTCAGCAAAGACACATTGTGATCCTAATCCAACGAAATCACATCAAAACACCGATACATCCATGTCACGCTCTTAAAATTATGAGATGCTAAGAAGTTCTCTATGTGACCTCTATAATCTCTTGCTTGAGTCCATTGATAAATCGGACTCAGCTTGAAATAATAATGTTCAAGGCAGCTTTCAGAGTCTCCGTCGTTCCAAACATATTTTTCTTATTCCAACGGACGTTCCACTTTTCCGTCCTTTTCATAAATTTCAAAGTATAAAGTCAACCACCGTACCGGATAACTCTGGATAAGTCAAAGTCGAGCGCAAAAGGTAAAAAAGTGGGTTTAGAAGGGGAGAAATTAATCAAAGAGAAGATGATGATCGTGAAAACAACATTCAGGGAAAAGGGGAAGGGGGAAGTACGATTCTTCTTAATCTTAGTATCGATTTAAGTTCCCCTTATTGTCGACTGAATAAGACTTGAAGTCCTATTGTCAAAGCTAATTTGCTTATTAAATTTTCTCTGGTTCTTTATAAAACTTAGGAGGGAACACAGATGCTTTGTTGAGATAAAGATCAGTTCTCCCCTTTTCACAAGGCGAGAGCAGTTCTGGCTAGGGAGTGTCGCATCGCTGCTTATCCTTATGATATTCCTACTTGTGCTCATTCGAGTTCTGCGTCATTACAAGATGAAAAAGGTTACATGCACTTTTATTTCAATCCTAGAAGAAGAAAAAACCGCAATTTTTATGACTTTTTCCAAAATTGATATAATACAAACGCTGACTGATAAAACTGATACCTGTAATCGAGAAACATCATATTTCGTTCCGAAAAAAACTGTGGTAAGCCTATATTGCGTGCGTAACAGGATTGTGAGAGGGAGATTCGACGTGGCTCCAATACAAGACAAGATGCGAGAAGGGAGAGTTAGATGGTATGGACACGTGATGCGAAAAGACGCGACCAACATCGTCTTTTCGCATCACGTGGATAGACATGGAAGTACCAGGCAAACCCCCGTGAGGCAAACCGAAAACAAGATATATGGACACGCTCTACCAAGACCTGCGCCTTACAAGGCTCCACTCGGAAGACGCAAAGGACAGATGTTTCTAGAGAGCTAGAAGCCGTACAGCGGGCCCTAATCCGACCTCGGCCGGCGCGGGACAACGCTATGAAGAAAAAGAAGCGTTAATAATAAGGAAATTCCTACATGGTTCAGGCGAATGAGAACCCCTAAAGACTATTTTCTCTACAACTGTAAGAGGTAAAGCGGCAATAGACAGCGCTTTTCACAAGAAACAAATCTTTTTCATCAAATAGTATTTGATAGCCTCATGAGTTATAGTGTAAGAATAATGCAGTTTAGATAGCTAGAGCCTTATTGTCTATAGAAGAAAAGATTTCTAAGAGAAAATACGCATCCAAAGACCGCTTATTGGAGCGGTTGGTCTAGAAAAATTAAAATCATTCAAGTCTAATTTTGACAAGGATACGTAATTTATTGAAGTTTGCACCAGGAAAAAAAGGTTACGTTATAGCATTACACACAAAGCTCTACTTCTCAGCGGCTAAAGTTAAAGAAAAACCTTCACTGAATAACTCTTCAACATAAACTGATGGAGCGTTTGAATTCAACTTTTCACTTTGCAAAGTAATTTTCTGCAAAGTGACCCCGTCGAACGCTCCAATGTCTCACCACGAATTACCGTGAAAAGAAACATGGACTACGGTAAAAAGAAAGAACACATGCATTCTAAGACAAAGCGACGATTTTTCTGTAAAATTCAAAAAAAAATACGTCCAACATTGAAAGTATTATTTAAAGTAATACCGTAGTCCATTTTTTTCTTTTCAAGGTAAGTCGTGGTGAGACATTGAAGCGTTCAACGGGATCACTTTGCAGAAAATTACTTTGCAAAGTGAGAAGTTGAATTCTAACGCTCCATGAGTTAGGCCTCTGCAAACAACAATTAAGTATTGAATTGTGATCGAACAATTCATGGATAACATGGGCATTGGCAGTTGAAAGTTATGATATTTTTAAACTCTAAGTACATATGTACATATGTACCTAGAAATGAAAATTCTGCGTTTTCTTCTGCTCTGAAAATTTTCCTTGGGGGAATTAGATTCTCGTTCTCAGCATGTCAAATAATAAACTTTTTAACCAAAACTCAGCTCTTGAAAACAACTTCATTTCTTGATATTAGTTTTCGAATACATGCTTTTCCGAAGAAATTCACCAGTAACCAGCTTTTTGGAAATTTTTTGTGTGCAAAAAACTACTCTGATAAAATCATAGTCAAGCGGAAACAGAAACAAATATTCATTTTAAAAAAAATCATTTTTTTTCAGAAAGAGAAGGACACCATGACGGATTCTTCTATTCTGGAAAGCATATCGATCATGAACAACAATCAGTTGACATACAGCACTTTGTAAGCAATTCAATAACGCTTCAATGGCGGAGCCATTGAATTTCCTTCCATTCGGAGAAAGACAGATTCGGGACAGCCTATTGCTAAACCAGACTCAAATGTTTGTCCATCGAAAGATTTATTTTCAAAGGATACAAATCTCAGAACGACCCTAGAATCGTGAACAGAGATGGATTGAAAAATGAAAAGACTTGAAAAATAAATTTGCAACTGTTCCGTAGCACAATAGTTTGATTAAATGGAACCAATATATAATAACAGAAAACGGTAGGGATTTACCCCTTACTGTTTTTTTTCTGATGTCCATTTTTTTCTCCATTGTACTTATCTATCCTACTTTTTTGTATCCTCATCAACTGAAAGTTCTGTTGTTTTCTTATTCTGCGTTCTCATTAACTTTCAAAACAGAAACCATAGAGCTTCTCAGCCTCTTTAGTTGCTCCAAGTAGCCCTCGAAGCTTCTCAGCCTCTTTAGTTGCTCCAAGTAGCCCTCGAAGCTTCTCAGCCTCTTTAGTTGCTACAAGTAGCCCTCGAAGGAAAAAAACTTCCTTAGGACGGTCGAGAGAAAATAAAGCAACCAAGTCGTGAAAAAAATCTGATCAGATTAACTACGCAAATGACGGGTGTAGGACATTATTTATATTTGACCAAAATAGAATTACTGTTTTACTCAGTAAATTCAATTGATGAACTCTAAGAAGGCCAGTTTCATTCTTGTTTGTGATTCTTTCTAATACATTTGCAGCTTTGTTTTGCTGTCCTTCTGCATTGAACACTTGCTAGTAAAATTGTTGTAAATCTCATTCTTCCGATGCTGCCAAAAGATGTATGTTTCTGTTAAATGCCTTGTAAGTGCTCTGAACATAGTAAACAGCTGCTCTCTGCTCTTTAGGTGTTTTAACTTATTGTAACTTGATGCTTCTCACTTCAAATACGTGTTTGATCAGCTCAATAGTCTACTTTGCCGCCAATAAACCATTCTTCAGTTAAAATCACATTCTCAAACAAAAAAGCAGATATCGCGTAATAGCTCAACGGCCTTTTTTGATCTGCGAAAACTTTCCTAGAATTAAAATTATGAAAACATCTATTAAAAATTGCTGAATGATCAACAAAATGAATCAAAGTAAAACTAGTTTTCAGGAAAAAGGATATAGTTTTCCTCAAAACAGGAAAAAAACAACAATACTCCTGTTAAAACTCTATTTATATGTATTAGCAACTTATTTACAAATATTGTTTGTAATTGAGAAAAAAAAGAGTAGTTATTAATACTTTTTTATATTTAAAAATAATCTTATCAACATGAAAGAGTTTATATGTCCGTTTTAATATTCAATATTAATCAAATTTCAAGCCAAGTTCTGTTATAAAAACACTTGTTAGAGGGTTTCGTTTAAACCGACAAGAAAGAATTTACATTCAGGCGAAGGTGTAAAATAGCGGTCCCTTCGAATTCACTTTTTTTTGCATGAAACTTTTTCTAGAGTTACTTTACGAGCTAAAAACTTTTTTGGGAAGTGCGAAGCTGGATCTGAAGTGTTTGAGTATGTGAAGAACTCATATGAAAAATCATCTGTTTTCAGCTATTTACATCAAAAAACACTCAGGCTTAGGCCAAAAGTTTACGCTAACGATCCCGTACGGCTTAGGCTAACGAGACCGCATGAGAACATTTCTCAGATATTAAATTTTTTGTCAATTTAGTGACTAAATTTGTCAAAAAAATAGTGGAGAAGTGTGGCCCGTTGAATTTTAGTGTTTTTAGGGTGTTAAAACTACTCTATTCATTACATCATTTCTCTATTTTTTGACAAATTTAGTCATTGAATTGACAAAATAATAATAATATGAGAAATTTTCTTATGCGGTCTCGTTAGCCTAAGCCGTGCGGCCTCGTTAGCGTAAACTTTTGGTCAAAGCCTAAGCGAAAAAAAACAGTAAATAACAGCTTAAAACAGCTGTTTCCTTTTTTCAGGTTCAAATGATATTTTCACATATTCAAACACTTCAGATCCAGCTTCGCACTTCTCAGAAACGTTTTTAGCTCGTAAAGTAACCTTAGAAAAAATTTCAGAAAGTTTCAATGCGAATTCGACGGGACCGCTATTCTACCTTTTATTTATTATAAAACATCATACATAACAAGTCCATTCGAGGTCTCCTATCGAGTGAAATAAGTCCATTCGAGGTCTCCTTTCGAGTGAAATGAGTCCATTCGAGGTCTCCTATCGAGTGAAATAAGTCCATTCGAGGTCTCCTATCGAGTGAAATAAGTCCATTCGAGGTCTCCTATCGAGTGAAATAAGTCCATTCGAGGTCTCCTATCGAGTGAAATGAAAAACTGAGAAAAGAAATTGAGAGAAAATTCGAAATGGACAAGTAAAATCAAGAAACAAAAGAGGAAGGTGGAATAACTCAGTTTTAAAAGAGATAAATCTTGATTTCAACGCTGCTTCTGTTGCTTTAAGCTCATTCTAACTAATTTCCAATCGACTAATCAGAAGAAAAAAATCGATAAAAAATCGATAACAGGTTTCGATATAAACCAACAAAATAAATGTTATTTTCGAGATTAAACTCTTAAATTCTTGAAGATTTTAATTAAAATATTCCAGTTTATTCACACTACGAAAACTTAGGAAATACTTTAATGAAATATTGACATCGAACAGCTTTTCATAGATCGCTTGGAATTATATTTTGAAATAACCCTTTTCTAAATTATCCCCAACATCTCAAGCTATTCGATTTAGATTCGCTTGTTGAACGCAGAGCCTGCTTCGATTTATTTATTGTTTTTCGGTTACTATTTGGAAAAATAGACTCATATATGTATGCAAAAACCAACCGCGACATTAATCTCTCGAAAAAAGTTAAGCGATCGTGCGATGTATCTGTAAAGATGACATCATTGCTCGATAGATGAGATCATCGAGTCAGTGCTATTATAACTGAAATATTTCACGATGAGATCATGGCTCTCGCACCTGAATGGTATGAGGTCATCGCGTCGATGATCTCATCGTTTAGAGATTAATGTCGCGGTAAGTGATTCATAGAACGGAAACAAATCTTCGTACCTCTGATAGGACTTCCCGGTTAACTTTCGTGCAGATAAATCATTATAAACACTCTAATTTTTATTTCAGAAGAGCAAGCGGTTTGTGGAACAGAATCGCAGATACTCAGAACCACATCACTGAGCTTCGAGAGTTTGCAAAGATTCTAGAAGAACTGAACCTTCCCACAGTTGTCTACCTACCGGTTCATCTAAAAACGGATTGAAGAGTGGATCCTCAAATGTCGAGATTTTATCCCGTTCTTCCTGAACAATTTTATACACCGTATAAGCGGTAACTCAACAAGTCACCCTTCCGTGATAATAAAGATATATATATTAATCAATTTTGTTAAGAAAAAGTAGCAATAATATGTTTTCTCTCATCAATCCGCTCAGCGGCGCACTCCTTTGAGAAGAGTTTTTCCGGGCTTCTTCCCGGAAAAATACTGGTCAGCCTGCTCTCCCGACCTGAACCCACTCGACTACGCGAATTGGGTGTACATCCAGGCCAAGGTCTTTGCTAAAACACACCACCTTTCCCCAGAGTACCTTTCTGCTGTGATTGCTAAATACCCAAAACGTCTAAAGATCGTAATTCGTGAATGAGGCGCCCACTTTGAATGAAATTTTTACCGAATTTACTTGTTCATGTGACGAATGAAAATTTCTTAGTAAAGTGATAAAATCGCTCGTTCCCTTCCAAAGGGCTGGCTTTGTTCCGTGCAATGGACTTGTTATTTAATTGTATATTATCCGTATGATAACTTTTAATTCTTATCAACTAACTCTTATCTATGTGCGTGATCATCATTGAAGCTCTTTTCTGCTCCTTTTCGACCTCTCTATGCCTACTTCTCCCTTTTTTCTTCGTTCTCTTTTTTTGAAAACTGTTTGATAACAGTAGAACCTTCATATTCCAGCGCTATCGTCTCACTATCTCGTTCTCCAAGGAGCACGAGCCTCCATCTCTACTACTGCCATAATTCGTGCCACACCTTCTCATCCTTCTTTCTCGTATATAATTTTTTCTTGGTGTTCTTTTCTTAAAAGCAAAGAATTATCTGAGAAACTTTCTATCTGATTACTTAGTTTTCTAGACGATCTTCGTTGTTTTCACCTTTCTTCTTCCCTTTTTATACGTATTTTCCGCTCTATGGTCGTTGATTGTTCTATTTTATCTCTTTTTTTAACCCGTTTTAAAGCTTTTCTAGCGTTTTTTTTAAAACTCTTTTTCTTCACTGTTTTTAATCTTGCTTTTTCGTAGTTTTTTCTTCAGATTTTCCCCGCTTAGTTTTTGTGCTCAGCGTCACTCAATGCCTTTCTCACGCTTTACGAAGTTCGTGTTCGTCTTTTTGAAGCATCGATTCTGATTTGCCGTGTTTATTCAACTTCGGATCGGTTGTTCAGATACACCTCTGCTTGCAAAAGTGATTTATTAAACTTCCAATGGGGTCATCTTGTAGAACTACCCTCTTCTTGACACTATTTGTGGTGAGAACTTTCATATTTTCTGAAGTTAAACAGTGACTCTTTTTTCTAACAATTCCTAGCTTTTTTCATAGTCTGACTCAGTTGTTCTGATAAAAAAATCATCAAAACCTCTTGAAATTTCACATTTCGAATTGGTAATAATTGTTTCCGTTCAAAACTCAAAAACAAGAAAATATTTGACTTAGTAAGAAAATAACTGTTTCCTATACCTTTGTTTTACGTTTCTAAAAACTCAGGTTCTTCCTTCTCAACAGCTGGACAAGTACGTACATCTGGATCTCAAAGGTCTTCCTGTATTCCTTTGCTTTCCGCGCTCCAATCCCACTCGAGGCAAAAACTGAAGAAAAAAACAGAAGTAAACTTGTAGAACCAGTGGATGCGTTCTGAATCACTGCTGATCTGCAGCGAGTGAAAAAGACAGATCTGCAAGCAACACCTCAACTTTTTAACTCACTTAGTTATGATAGAAATAAATCGGGTTATAAGTTGACTTCCATGTTTTTTTTCTTCAATCCTTGGTTGAATAGAGATGTTTTTAACAATCCTCTGGGAGCAAGTGTGTTTTTCAGGGGCGCCTCCTAAGCCAGCGTATTTCAAACAACTTCTAGATATCTTCGCCCGTCTTGGAGCTCGAGGAGTCGTCATTGAATGGGAGGTCCGACTCAGATGGGGGAGCTCTGAGTTAAGAGATAAAAGTGCTGAGATAATGATGTATGAAGCATTAACAAAAAATTTGAAGAGTGAGAGATAAAGAGAAAACAGTAGACAGAGAGCGAGAAAAAGTGACAAAAAGGAAAATGCTTGAAATATCTGGGGTCATTTGGAAACTCGATGGCATCTGGGAATCGAGCCTGGTAAAAAAAATGTAAAAATAGATGGCCAGGCTCGGTCACACCTTGGACAAGAAAAGCTATGATAAAGATCTGCGAACAAATAACACTTCTCGGGTTTTTACAGGACATGTTTCCTCTAACTGGAATTTTCGCCACCGTCTCTAATGGGAATGCGTATTCCCGACAGGAAGTGGCTGACATTCTTTCACAGTTGTCAATTCTATTCTTCCAAAAACAAAAATAAGAATTCCACTATCAAAAAACGAATTTACAAGCAGAATCTTCAACTTCTCCGCATTGGAAAAGCTTTGGGAGAATGATTTTTTTAAGACTGAGAAAACTTTTGAGTTCAAGAATGAGGATGAGAACAATTGAACCCATAGTACAGCAGTCAACGGCCAATACCCCTCACGTCCCTCACGCCCCTCACGCCCCTCACGCCTCCCCCCACGCCCTCACGTCGTTCATGCCCGTTCATTACTAATCCATGTCACTACGCGGGAAAGAGGGAAAGAGTGTTTGAGGCACTATTATATTGTTTTTTTCATACGATCTCGTTAGCCTAAGCCGTACGGCCTCGTTAGCGTAAACTTTTGCCTAAGCAGAAAAAACATTAAAAACTTTAAAAACTAAATAAAGCGCATGGGGCGAAGTTAAGAATTTTCCCGCACAGTGGCGTGGATTAGTAATGAACGAACATGAAGGACGTGAAGGGAGTGAGGGGTGTGAGGAGCGTGAGGGGCGTAGTTTAGTAATAGCCATGTCAACATACCTTTTGCTCCTTTCAAAAACAACTTTTTGATCAAAATGGGTCATTACTAAACCTCGCCCCTCACGCCCCTTACTCCTTTTACGCTCCTCACGCCCTTAACGCCCTTCAAGCCCGTTCATTACTAATCCACGCCACTGCGTGCTAAAGAGAGAAAGAGTGTTTGAAGCACTATTATGTATATTTTTTGATACGGTCTCGTTAGCCTAAGTCGTACGGTCTAGTTAGCGTAAACTTTTGCCTAAGTCATGCAGAAAAAAAACAGGAAAAGCTTTAAAAACTAAATAAAGCGCATGGGGCGGAGTTAAGAATATCACCGTGCAGTGGAGTGTATTAGTAATAAAATGGCGTGAATGACGTGAATGCGTGCGTGGCGTGAGGGGTGTGAGGGGCGTGAGGGGCGTGAGGGGTGTGAGGGGCGTGAGGGGTGTAGTTCCGTAATAGCATCAAAATGTTTTTTTTTTTTGTTGAATGAATGTATCCATTGCGAATGGAGTTCTTCTTGAGTGCATCCACTCTTAATTTGACGGTTGTTCCCCTCATTCAAACTTTCGGCCACGCGGAATGGCTTCTCAAAACGGCTCTTTTCGCTCCTCTTAGGGAGAATGGAACTTTCCCACAGGTTTGAGATAGTATTTGTTTATGTTCAATCTTAGCATGAAACATGCGGAAATTGCGCTTATGAGATACAAAAATCATTGAAAATTCAATTTGAAAGAGAACAGCGAAAACGAGAAAAGTGATTTTTCTGTTTTTTGATATATTTTCATCATGGCTTTTGATATATTTTCATCATAACTTAGTCAATTGAGGCTTACTGTAGTGTTTGCAGAAGCGTGTCACATTATTGAACAAAGTAAAAGCAAGAAAGTGTACTCGAATGGGATTATAGGCCTAAGGTTTCCACTAAAAAAATTCGTTAACTGACCTATACATATTCTATGCAACAAAAAAATTTAGTATTTGACAGCTGACAATAACTAACATGTTTTTCTGATTCAAGTCCTTGCAGGTTTTGTGCATCGGCTCGGATGCGACCTTCGCCGTACTTGAGAACTTACTCTTGCAGGTTCCGCGTGAATATATGTAGCAACAATGTCAACTACCCCTTATCTATCAATGTTGCGCGGAAAAGTAACTTGTCTTTGGTTGGGATAAGAGAGATCTAAGCTTTTGAGCCACTTGTAAGTCAATACTTCTTTCCTTCTTCAGAACATCGTGATGAAAAAGTGACTTTGAAACAGAAAACACTTTTCATGCCAGAAAAACTCATGGGAAGGTTAAACGTTCATCAAAAACGTTTAACCTTCCCATGAACCCGCGACTTTCGCGTCCTCAGTGAAATAGTTTCTCACTTAGTTACCAAGTTCAAAATGATCTTTTAAGGGTCTATTGATAATTGCTTCGCGTTCAGTTTTTTCATGATTATATTACGCTTTTTAAAAAAATCTTTCAACTAGTTTAGTCATTCGAAATGGTTTAACGATTATCGACTACATAGAGAAAATGATTTTGTAATATCTATAAAAACACAGTTGCAGGTAGCTGCTGTCCATTCTGCTCGTCCCATGCCCTATTTCCACATCGGTGGAGATGAAGCTTTCATGGTAGTCTTCTTGTTGACTTCTTTTTAATTTACGTATCTGAGAACAAATGTAAGAGTTCCAATATTTTTATAGGCTTGTTTTTCTTGCGTCACCTTCCGTTTAATCTTTTTTCTCTATGAAAACTTGTTTCTAAAAATGCTCTATACACAACTTTCAATAAAACAAAAACTAAGTGCAATTGAAGTTTCAAACCACACTGTTGAAGGTGGGAATGTGTGAGGAAGACAAGGAGAAAATGGCGAAGCTTGGCACGAATGACACGAAGACCTTAGTTTTCTCACACTTTCAGGCAATGGCTTCCATCATCCATCGGAAGTACCCGAATACCAAGGTGAGCTATTATGAAAATTGATTGAGAAGATAGAAGGGAGAAAGCACGATAATAATCGATCACTGCGATGAAATTAATCCACAAAAGTCTGTTTCGCCCCTGCTCAGACAGACCTTTGTGCTCTCTGGGTGGGGCTCATCAGTGAGTGCCCAGAGAGTACACATATGATAAATTTTAACGTGAATATAACATATGTTAAACAAACAAAAACAAAACAAAACACAAACAAAACGAAAGAAATTAAAAATTAAAAATTAAAAATTAGAAAACATTTAAAATAATTTTTAATAACTTGTTAAAAAAAATTTTGTATTTGATAAGAAATGAAAGAAAAAATTTTTTAAGAAATAAGATTAAAATATTTTTTAAATAATAGTGACAATTGTAACTCTAAGTGTAGAGGGTAAAAAAGGTAAAAGCGTAGTTGAAGTAATGAATTATAGTAGAAGTAATTGTTATCCTGATGTTGTGTTATGAGGGAGTGTTTATAGATCATGTCTATCGATAGCTGACTTATTGTTTACAGTAAGATAATGGACTTATTGTTTATTTTATTAGTTATAAGTTTATAGTAAGTTATAAGTCATTAAGATGAGAACTATCTAATATTCTATTGAATATGTCAGTGTTGTTAAGATTATAATTAAGTTTGATTTTAGGATTTTTTGATAATGTTTTGATGATTCTACTGAGTATTATGTTGTTAGGATAACCGTTCTCTAGATATATAGAGTTAAGAATATAAATTCTTCTCAAAAAATCTTTAAATTGTGAACAGTTCTCTGCAAATCTTAAAATTTCGGTGTATATTGTATTAAGACCTATATTGATGGGAATATTAGATGAGTAATGTGGATATTTGAGTATCTTAAAATTATAAGCGTCCGTTTTATTGTAAAGATTAAGTTTAACATTGCCATTATTTTCTATTTCATTTGTAAGGTCTAGAAAGTCGGCAATTTTTTTTATTATTATCATTGGTTTGTTCTAATGTAAGTGAATCATGATACATATCTCGTGTGATGATGATGAAATCATGGCATCTATCAGAAATATGTAACAAATCATCAATATAACGAAATGTACAACTCAGTGAATTTTTCAGACAGTGTGTTTGTTGTATATGTTTTTTGATGTAATCGAATTCAATCATGGCTAAAGTGAGATCTGCTATTTGGGGTGAAGCGTTATTGCCTTGTGGAATGCCTTTAATCTGTCTGTATATTTTACTGTTGTATGTGGCATATGTTTGCCGAGCTCATAGTGTTTCAGTGCAGTAATTTTTTTCTGAAACGGTGCTGATCACGAAACACTATCAAGAGAACTCAATAAATTGAATTCGATGCAGGTTTTTACGTGGTACGATGAGTTCCGGTTTACGTGGTACGATGAGCTCAGGTTTTTACGTGGTACGATGAGTTAAATTGAATTCGATGCAGGTTTTTACGTGGTACGATGAGTTCCGGGGCGTCGATCCAAAGCTAATGAATGATTTCGGCCTTCGGGATGTGATCACTCCGGTCGTCTGGAAATATTGGACAAAAGATTTAGACAAGGTGGAAGTGTTTTACTGAAATAATTTTCCATTATATAGTTAATTGTTGCAATAATTGACAGGCGAACATAGAATGACAGAATGTAAATGATTGTTCCTACTCGTGCAATTAGATTCTACCCGATGAACTATGGAAAAATCTTTCGCGAAGCTTCGACACCGCATGGGCAGCGTCGGCTTTCAAGGTCCAGTCAACTCTTATTTGGAAAAAAACTTCAATAAAATAAACCTGAGGTTGATTTTAAAAGCAGGATGACTTTTCATGTTAATGTGGATTACCAAAATGTGAACATTTTTAGGGCAACTTTTCAGAAAGGGAAAAAAACATACAAAGCAGATAATTTTTTGAATTTAACAAGCTTCACAGGGAGCTACAGTTTATAACCAAAGTCGTATTTAGTTTGAAAAAAAGAAATCGTCTATTTATTTTTTGAGCTTCTAAGTTCCTTTTAACGGAAAAACCTGATTTTAAAACTGAAATTAAACCCTGGCATTATCAAAACATTAAAAACATTAAATCTTATTTTCACCGGAGTTAGTGTTGTTCTCATTAGCCTAGCAAGACTACATTGAAAAGCTCTACGTCACTGGTTTTAGTCTGGTATAAGGAAAGGTATTTTCATAGGAAGTTTGTTCAAGTTTTGAATTTATCTATGCTTGATTTCAGGGTGCGATTACGCTTCTGAATGATATCCCTTCACACGTCGCCAACAACATGCAATGGTTAAAATTTACTTTTTGTAGCACTGTAGATTGGAATCCCATAGCTGAACGAACCAGTGTCAAAAAGAACAAGAACAAAGCTTTGAGTGGAGATCTTTCTCGCTGAAATTGTTGAACCATTAAGATAAGACACAGAAGCACGTATCAAAAATAGAAAATTGAAATTTTTTAAAGTTTGCATAGAACCTTTTGATGTAGATTTGTTAAACATTTTGACAAATTAGATCGAAGTTCTTCATCTGTCGAATGAAAATAGTAATAATCTCGTTAAATCACGGAGATTAGTAGTGATTGCTTGACAGGCACTACCTAATCCAGAAGCACACTTCTCTATTCAAAAACCCCATCATCACTATTGTGATAACTGGTTGGCAAAGGTTACATTATTGGTATTTTTACGAGTTTTTTTTTCCATACTCAAAGAGCTCCAACATTATTAACAACCAAATAAGACTAAAAATTCTTGGTTGTGGAACAATGGTAGCTAACACTAGATAGTTCCAAGTTAAATTTCTTTACCAGAAAAGTTTCACCTCAATGGAAAGGTCAAGAAATGTTTCTTAGGCTTTCTATTCTTTACTCCTCCTCTACCCCTGCTTGTCAAGTTGCAGTAACTGTTCCAACGGTTTTAATTTTGTAGCATAACACAAAGTAATCTTATTTTGTTTCGGGGTGGAAAAAGCGCAAATTAAAAAATAATTTAAAAGGTTCCTGAATGAAATCATAATTTTGCTTTTTTTTAAATGAAAAACTTTTTGTAATGAAAAATTTCCAAAGACTTCTAGAAGATTTGTTTACGAACTCCTGAGTATTAGGTGCGCAAGAAAGTTCGTGTTTAAATTTTCCACATGCAAAAGCTTTCTTTAACAGTTTTATGGAATCTTTTCAACCAAGTTTATGAAGGACGGCTCACTCAAGTTTTCTTCTACTTAGCGTCAACTTGTCACTGGCTTCAGAATGGCAGAGAAATGCTGTGATGAAATGTTGATCATTACAGTATACTTAATCTCCTGCT
>OZ057406.1:10910521-10981492 GCA_964056735.1 Allodiplogaster pararmata
CTTCCAGATATACGATTCCAAATTTTTCAAAAAAACTCAAAAATTTAGACTTCTACCGAGACTTTGAAGGAAAATTCTCTTTAAAAAACCTTCTTTTTTTGAAAATGTATCTTCCAAATCAAACTGCCAGGGTCAAAATTCGAGTTTGGAAATTTCAACTGCAGAAAAAGAAGGTGAACGGATAGCAGAGGCCCTCCAGTGCCCCGCGGATACCAGTATTTCTTCTCTCTTGGCAGGCAACGATTCCTGCCGATATTCTGGTTCATGAGAGAGAAAAACGTTCAACAGCTATAACTATTGACATAACTATAACTATAACTATAACTATTGAACTTTTACTTTACACAACTTTACAAAAAATGATTTTTTTTTAGTTTTGAGAATTTTTAACGCAGTTGCGGATACATAATTGAGTGTCGGAATTTCAAAAATTGCGTGGAGTTTTTAACCACAATACGGCCGATTTATTTTCACTAGGAGCCGAATCGAAGCTTTTGTACCAGGTGGCAAAAGTACCAGGTGGCAAAAGTACCAGGTGGCAAAAGTACCAGGTGGCAAAAGAAACACTCAGAATGGACAGTTTGTCACTTCATATCGTAAAATAAAGTTTGATTGTATGGCCCTCACAAAAAATTTTTTCCGAATGAATATGCTTGGCTTGCTCCGCCTTTTCGAAGGGCTGCTTTGTATGAAACCCTATCAATCTGTTATTTCCCGTGTGGCCTTTCTCCCGAAAAACCTCGAGTGGTCAATGTACCTGAAAAAATTCGATCCCTCTTACAATTAGACCTCCTTCTAATTAAGCCTCCGTTAAGCATTCCTGCTTCATTAACATGTAATTTTTCCACCCGATGAAGAAATTCAGAAAAGGTTGAATACACAGTATGAACTTCAAAAAAAATGATTCGAACGAAATACAGCTTCTTTTTCTAAGGTGACTAAGCATTATAATCATAAGGAAACTAATTTTATCTAAAATCGTAATTGATTTAGTAGGATCATGAGTTTATTACGACTATTTTTACAGTAAATACAGTTTAATACATTCCATTCTAAACCAACAGTATCTAATACAGGTTACGAAGTTCGTGACACAATCCGGGCAGTTGACAAACTGCTGCGAGACTACGAAACCAACTCCTTCATAAAGAACAGAGAAGTTTCTTTGACACTTCTGCTTAGCTCTCTCGAAGGTACAAAAATTTCGACTTGGTCTCTCGGAGGAAGTTTTCCTGTAAATTTGGTGTTTACTTGATCGGAAAACGTAATGTTTAATGTATCTAGGTCCATATTCGACTTAAAGGCATGAGGTTAAGAAGATTTTATTCAGATCGGATGGTTCGGTCATTCACAACAGCAACAGTTTTTCTCAAGCCCCTACTACCTCCAAGATCTTCAGGCAGCCTATGGGAAAATCATTACAGAGATGGAAGTCTTGGAAGCAAGAATAAAGTTGTTTTCCTTTAATATCAAAACCAAACAAATTCTATTGTGAATTTTCTTTCTCTCTCTCTCCTTCTCTTTTTATTTCTTGATTTTCTCTGTAACGTAATTTTATCAAAGTCTCTCTCCTTATCAGATCGACCTTCTCGAAGTATTTCTATGCAGACGTGGCCTACGAGTTCATCAGTGACCACTTGAGTGAGTTGAGACAGCGGTTAGAAGCCGGACGCCTGCGTATGGTTGATATCAACTCACGAAAGTCTTTCCCAGTACGACCTCTGAAGTGGACATAAAACCTCACATCTCTAATAGTAGTTCTAATGTTCTGACTCTCTATTTTTTCCGGAACAGTTTCTTGGTTTGCATGTTGATCTCGGTGTGCCTTGCAATATATTTACATGATAAAGCAGCTTTTTAGCAATGAACAGCTTTGTATTATCTTAAAATGGCTATGAGGGGCCAGATAGAAAAACAGAACAATTCATATCCGAAAAAGGAAAGACGCCGTCTAGTCAAGTTGATTCCATCACCAAAACTTTCGTGAAAAGCATGTCTTCGGCTCAGACAACATAAAGAAATATATATAAAATTTCCACTGCGGCCACTCGACATGGTTGCTTTTTGCTCCTCTGATCAGAACTCAAGCTGAGTTTACGTCGCTACGTTCAGCTTCAGATGACTTTTTCGAGATGAATAAATTTCAAGTTTCTAAACCCAGCATAAAACATGAGACTATGTTTTTTTTTCAGGTTTTTTCACTTGAAACATCAAAAAGCTGAATTGAGTCGTGTTATGATAAGGGCGATCATTTGCTAATGAGGAATGTCAAATTAGTCGAGTAGGCGGAACAGAATTAATGTTTGAAAACTATTATTTCATGAAGTTGCTTCCCCATTGGCACGAGGGATCAAATAAAGTTATTGAAAAGATCTCATTCGCTTCTTTATCTACTCTCATACATTAGATTCTTTTTCTCTCAATCATCCAGTTTTTATGTTCTATGTAGTTATTTCATCGCTTTTTTTAAAATTCTTCTCAGTTTTCTCCACTTCTGAGAGTCTTCCGCTTTCCACTGAGTGTAACTTTCTCTGTCGGCCCATACTGTTTCAATTATTTTCTGTTCTCTGTCTTTAAAACATTTAAGTATTTCATGTCTCCCTTAACATTTTTCCCTTATAATTTTGAACGAGAAAGCGTGTTCCTTTCAGCTACTGCTGAGAATCATTTCGCAATGATCTCCTTTTGCTTAAATGCGTTCAGTTTCTTTTCTTGAAACTTGAATTGGTTTCTCACTACTTTACATCTGATTACTCAGTTTTATAAGCGTTCATGAGACGTTTCACTGTCTCTACTTTTTTCTCTCATTCACTCTCTGTATTTTCCTCTCTCCTTCTCTCTTTCTCGATCTTTTTTTTCTCTTTTTCCTTTTTTTCTTTCACTTTCTTGAATTCTCTTTCTGTGTTTTTCTACTTACCTCTTTGACTGATTCTGTTTATTATATCGCCTCCGTCTCTATTTTTATCTTTCATGGTTTTTTTGTTCTCTTTCGTTTTTATACTGCATATAACTTGTGGTTTCCCGCTTCTCATTATTTTTTTACTCTCCATTCTCCATTTTCCTTTTATAATTAAAATTATCTGTAGAAATATCAGTTAGAAAAGTTCACATGTGAAAATGCTTTTTTCACATGCACCTCTCTCAAGAACGACCAAAAACATCAGCCATACTAGACACAAACTTCGAGTTCTCGCCGCTTCTTTCGTGATATTATATGTGACTGACTTCTGATGTGGTCAAAATTAACAACTACACTCTTCTGGACATTTTTCTTGGTAAGGTTCCCCGTTTCACGACTATTCCAAAATCGAACAATGTTTTCAAATTATCATTAAAAAATATCTATTTTTATGGATCAAGCAATATTCAGAGAAACCGTTGGTTTTTCGGATTATCAAATTATAAAAAAAATCTGGTTTTGAAATTGAGAAAATTTTATTTTTGAGAAGAAAAAATCTCAGGAATCGTAATTTTTCTACTTTATAAATAAAAATTTTTTACTAGTCTTGAAGCAAAAATTTAGGTCTTTCCTTCGGATCAGCTTGACAAATACATACATCTGGATCTAAAAGGTTAGTCCTGCTTTAAAAACTGTTTGGTGCGCAAGAAAACTCGTATTGAATTTTTCCACATTCAAAAACTTTCTTCAACAGTTTCAAGGAATCTTCTCAACTAAGTGTATGAAGGACTCCCCCCTCAAGTTTTCTCCCGATTCTCGTCAACTTGTCACTGGCTTCAGAATGGCAGGGAAACGCTGCGATGAAACGTTCATCATTTCCCGGATAACCGGAAAACAACAGATGGAAGCTGCTGCACAACTTCACTCGTAAAAAAACGCAAAAGGACTAGACACTTTCGTCACTGAAGATGATAAATGGGGGAAAGAAACTCACATTAACTGGAAGCATCGATGGCTCGACAGAAAGGAGCAGTTAGAGCAGACGCTCAAATCAGGACTTAAGGTCTTGCTTTCGGTTTAGTGTAATTTAAGGTCTTGCTTTCGGTTTAGTGTAACTTAAGGTCTTGCTTTCGGTTTAGTGTAACTTAAGGTCTTGCTTTCGGTTTAGTGTAACTTTTGGGGCACCGTGTGCTGAGAGCTCTTGACTTGTAACACCACCATCCCTGATGATGTCTACTGTATCGAGTGAACGAGGCAATATTCGCTCAGGACGATGAGGCAACTCAAGTTCACCTCCTTCACTTCCTGCATGAGAAGGACCGGCAAAAGACTGCGAATAAAACTGTAAGAAAATTCCAAGAGCTGTGTTACGAAATCAAGTCTTTCCCAGCGTGTTTATCCAATATGGTTCTGATGAATAACGATCTATCCGGATTCCGGATCAATACAAAATCAACTGACGTGGAAAAGTTCTGAAATTGAAGGAGATGTCAAAACCTGGGTCGAGCACGCTCATCCGTGTTCTAACATTAAAGCATCTATGACTTGTATATACATAAGTTTACAAAAGGTCTCCGATAATAGTTTATCTCTGATAATAAATATATCGTTGATTGATACACACACTTAGGTTAATTTTCGATCTTTGTTAATCGTTCAAGCAACGATGGGCTGCTACTATGTATGAATGGTTCGGTCCCGGCCGAGTGCCATTTTTGACCGTGCGATGGATTTCTTTCACTCACACTTAGGCTTTTGAATTTTCAATTAACTTTTTTTTTGAAAACGCTATGAACTTTCTTGCGCACCTAATATTTCTTCGATGATTCGAGTAATCTTTTCCGAACTATGTAATGGACAACTGAATTGTGTTACAGTGATCATATAATACTGAGTGGGACTTTGATAGAAGAAGTCGCTAGAAAAGATTTACTTAGTTACAACAGAATATCTTCCTAACTTAACCAATATTCATGGAATTTTAGAGGCTTTGTTCTCAATAAGCTTATTCCTTGACATGTTTGAACTTTTGTGTTTGAACGTCAATATTATGTACAGAGAGTTGTAAAAACATAAAACCTCAGTCGAAACGCTAACATTTCGGAATTCGACTTCCTTATGTTTAGCAAAATTTTAATGTAAAGAAAAAAGTATTTTCGAACTGATAGTAAACAAAGTGCAAAATGTCTTTTTTATATAATGGTCTGGGCGTGGCATAGTGGTAGTGTGATAGACCATTGTGCGAAGAGTCCCGAGTTCGACTCCCACCCCTGCCAGATCCACCCAAACCAAGGGGGTTAAGAAATGTTGGTAGTGCTCATGCACGAATCTGACTCTCCCCACTGCTGCTAATCACACTAGCAGTGATCTAGCAGGCAGCCACTGGTTCTACCAGGATAGGTCTGTCCTGCATCTCAGGGGAGCACGTACCCTGCCGCGAGGCGGGAACAAGCGCGAGGAAGAAGAAGTCGTTTTTATATAATGGTGGAGACTTCTTTCTTAGCTTTCAGTTGTTTAGTAACTAAGACTTATCCAGTGCAAATCTTCAAAAAAATCAAGTTTTTATCTCATTTTCCATCGGTTTTAGCTGCACATTTTTCAAAATTGACTCATAAATGAATGTTTTATGTGAAGTTTTTTTCTTAAGTGACTCATAAACGTTAGAGGTGAAGTTCTGATTTTTCGTCTGATTTGGAAATTGCAATTTGATACGAAAAAAATAGCTGGAACAGACTCAAAACTAGTATTAAGGTCGGTTTATGACATTTTACTAGCTAATTTAAAAGAATATCAAGAATCCGGGCTGTTGTGTTTTACAAAAATCAAAGTTTAACATTCTCGATTCTCTTGAAAAAAAGAAGTTTTTTTCAGGGGCGCCTCCTAAACCAGCTTATTTCAAACAGCTGCTTGATATCTTCGCCCGTCTTGGAGCTCGAGGAGTTGTCATTGAATGGGAGGTTCGCTTGAGACGTCCAAAAAAACCGCCTAAATATATGGAGGACATAAAAAGCTTGAAAGTGTGATGAAAACGTAGAAGAAAATGAAAAAATGGAAAGGGAAAACATATGTGTCATTTTTTTAACGTTTTAATGTTGTGAATTCAATAAATAATCTAGATTGTTTAAGTCTATGAGTAATATAAATGTGCATAAGTCAATAATTGCTCTGAGAAGCTTTATTCACGACATAAACACTTCTTAAGTAGATGGAACAATGGCTCTGTATTTTCCATATACATATTAGGTGGCCCTATTTCAAAAATCGAAAATATGTCCTCGGTAGTGCAAATTGTAACGTTCTCACGCTCTTGGTGAAAGAAAGACAGTTGTCATCGTTCGAGTCCACTCCGTCAACTAGGTTTTACGTGAAGTATTTCGATCTTGTACAATTCAAAATTTATGTTGGTCTTGCAAAAAAAATAAGTATACTTGCTTGGTCTAGAAGTATACTTGCTTGGTCTAGATCGAAGTCTAGTAGCAGGCGATAAACTTCCTGTGATTCCTCTAATCACTATGTTGTTTGAACTGCAATTCGAATCAAATGTTTAATCAACATAAAATGAAGAAAATAAGAATTCAAGGGTTTTGGCTTGGAACATTCACAAGTATTTCAGGACATGTTTCCCCTGACTGGGATTTTCGCCTCGGCCACGAACGGAAATGCATATTCCAGACGCGAAGTGGCTGAAATTCTAGCGCAGTTAATGAATTCACTTGTTTTCGTTTTTTTTAACAGTTTGAAAAACATGATAAAAATCATGAGCTTTTGCTTGTTATATGACCTCGATCCTTTGACACATAAAACATATTAAAAACTTTTTTCAGAGCTCAAATGTTCCATTAGAAAACACTCAATCATAGCAACCTCGAAAGAAATCTGGTTTTCGGTTCAGTTTTTAGAGCTGGAGTTTTGAAGCAAACTTTGTTTCACTTAAAGGAGAAGTTATATCAAGTACGAGAACGAACGCTTCACCATCGATATCATAAGACATTAACCGTCACTGATTCGAACGATTCCAATGGTTTTCCAGTTTTCCGGTTGTATCGAAACTTACACTCTATGCACCCTGGAAAGCCGATATTAAACCTTTAAAAGAGTTTTCATAAAGTAAAAAAGTTTAATAGAACGATTCTCATTCAATAAAATTGTTTTCTCTTGAGTGCATCCGCTCGTAATCTGACGGTCGTCCCCCTCATTCAAACTTTCGGTCACACGGAATGGCTACTGAAAACGGCTTTTTTCGCACCTTTGAGAGAGAATGATACTTACCCTCAGGTTAAAAACTGTATTTTCGTAAATTTTGAGAAATTCTTTCATTACATAAAAAAATCTCACAAAGGGCCGTATCCCATTCCTTTTTCTTCATTTAGCAGAAGGTTAATTGACAGGAATTGTCTACTAAAAAACGCTGTGTGGTCGGAAATGTTTCGTAGCGTAGAACAAGCGGCAGATCCTTGTATCTCAGGTAATGTGTGTTTCGGGGAAAATGATCTCTGGTAATGTGTGTTTCGGAAAAAAAGGATCTCTGGTAATGTGTGTTTCGGGGAAAAGGATCTCTGGTTATGTGTGTTTCGGAGAAAAGGATCTCTGGTAATGTGTGTTTCGGGGAAAAGGATCTCTGGTTATGTGTGTTTCGGGGAAAAGGATCTCTGGTTATGTGTGTTTCGGAGAAAAGGATCTCTGGTAATGTGTGTTTCGGGGAAAAGGATCTCTGGTTATGTGTGTTTCGGGGAAAAGGATCTCTGGTAATGTGTGTTTCGGAGAAAAGGATCTCTGGTAATGTGTGTTTCGGGGAAAATGATCTCTGGTAATGTGTGTTTCGGAAAAAAGGATCTCTGGTAATGTGTGTTTCGGGGAAAAGGATCTCTGGTTATGTGTGTTTCGGAGAAAAGGATCTCTGGTAATGTGTGTTTCGAAGAAAAGGATCTCTGGTTATGTGTGTTTCGGGGAAAAGGATCTCTGGTAATGTGTGTTTCGGGGAAAAGGATCTCTGGTAATGTGTGTTTCGGGAAAAAGGATCTCTGGTAATGTGTGTTTCGGGGAAAGTAATCTCTGGTAATGTGTGTTTCCCCTGTCTCACATATGTTGAGTTAGACAGGGGGAAAACGGATAAAAAAATTAAAAGTTGATGCAGGTTTTGTGCATCGGCTCCGAGGCTACTTATGCCATACTTGAGGATTTGCTCCTGCAGGTTAGTCAAACTATGTTTGTTTCGTTTATCAACCAAGGAATTTCTTTTAGAAAAAACCTCTAGAAATTTTAGAAAAAATTCTCAGAAAAAAATTTTCCCCGACCAAGTTTCGTTTCAGGTTTCCTATAATAGATGTTGATAACAGTTTCAATTCAAAAAAGTTCTTCTCTTAATAAGAAACTCACAACTAAATCTTCGACGATTATAATAAGATCTCACAACTAAATTTCTGAAATTTTTAAGGAAAAGAGGAATTTCCATGAGAAGAATTCCTAAAACTTGTCGAAAATTCTATTTCATACAAAGTTCAAGTTGATTTCATACAAAGTTCAAGTTGAGTTGGTAGAGGGAAGAATGCTCGCTGCGTTCTGTGCAATGTTTTGTGCTTAAAAACATATTGATTTGGAAAGGGTGGTCGATCGATGCTGAACAATTTACAGGTTGCTGCTGTCCATTCTGCTTTCTCTATGCCCTACTTTCACATCGGCGGCGACGAAGCCTTTATGGTATGGAATCTCTTTCTATCTTTCTTTCTCTCTCACTCTCTCTCTCTTCATTTCCTTCTCGCTATCTCTTTTTTCTCTCTCTTTCTTCACTGTCTCCCTCTTTCTCTCTGCCTCCCGTTCTCTCACTCTATCTCTTCCCTTTAAAAATTTTTTATCATTCCTTGTTTCTCTTCATTTAATACCGTCAACCTTACTTCTCTCTCTTCCAGATTCTCCTTTATGCCCCTTTCTCCTGAACTCAGAAAATTGAACGACATTTTTTATGCTTGTTTGACATGAACTTATCTAAAGCTCGTGGTTAAGAGATTTTATTCGCCGACTCATATAATAAGAAAACGCAGTTATTGCGACTCAACGCGATTGATGAACACTGCTCTATGTCAAGAGTAGTATTTAATGACCAGAATGCACCTTGGACAACATCCAAGTGACAGCGAATGCACCTTGGACAACATCCAGAATGCACCTTGGACAACATCCAAGTGACAGCGAATGTACATCCAAGTGACAGCGAATGTACATCCAAGTGACAGCGAATGTACATCCAAGTGACAGCGAATGTACATCCAAGTTACAGCGAATGTACATCCAAGTGACAGCGAATGTACATCCAAGTGACAGCGAATGTACATCCAAGTGATAGCGAACGTACATCTAGCTCTTCAATCACTTCTGTGTATCTTTGTGATGGAAACATTCACTCGTAATTTACACAAAGGAATACTTCAGATGGACCATTCTATATCGTTTACAGCCTAATCTGTTGTTCTTATTATAGGTGGGAATGTGTGAGGACGACAAGGATAAAATGGAAGTACTCGGTACAAATGACACGAAGGCCTTGGTATTCTCACACTTTCAGGCGATGGCTTCCATCATTCATTGGGAGTACCCAGATACTAAGGTTAGTACTGGAGTACCCAGATACTAAGGTTAGTAAGAATTGGTTGGAATTACCAGTTCTGGTTGACTTAGGGGAAATTCGGATATGGAAAATAGGTTGGAATTACCAGTTCTGGTTGACTTAGGGGAAATTCGGATATGGAAAATAGATAAAATGAAGTAAATTGTCTACTGAAGTGTTTTACTGTTTTACTTGGCTACTGTGGAATATTCACATAGAAATGTGGTTTCGTCTCTTTAATCTCGACATTTGTTAATTAGTCAGTATAACTTCTCGAAAATTAAGAATAAACTATTGGAGTATTTTCACAATAACAAAACTTGTTTTTGAAGTAGGACACCGAATTGAATGGGACACAAACTTGAACGTAGAAGGATCAGAAGAAAACTCGATTTTAGAAGATGAAAAAACAGCAATTTTGAAGTTAGTTTTCATTTCTTTATTCCAAGCACATGAGATATCATGAAAACACAAATAAAAACAAAGTTGAATGCATGGACTTTCTTCTAAGTGGCGGTGTTTAGGGGTTGCGGTATAGATGAAAAAAAGGGGGGAGGGTGATATACTTAAAATCGACAATTATATTAGTCATGAACGAAAGGTTTAGGTAATATCTTTTCAGTAGGCAGAGATAATAATTGTTTTTCGAAACTAGCAGTATTAGGTGTACTGACGATCTCAAAAGGTAATGAATTCCATACTGATAGCTGGCGAGAAACACATAGTTGTTCGGAATGATACCCTCACGCAGATTCTCACATGGTACGATGAGTTCCGGGGCGTCGATCCAGAGCTAATTGAAGACTTCGGACTGCGTGACACCATCACCCCTGTAGTCTGGAAATACTGGGCTACAAATTTGGATAAGGTTAGCTACTCCGTGTGGACCTTTCTCACGGAAAAAATCCAAAAATCCAAATCCAAACTAATTGAATGAAAACACGTTTTGAAAAAGGCAACATATTTCATCAAGCTTGTTTTGGCGACTTTTTTATTGGAACATAAACTGCTATGATAGGACTTAGAGAACAAATGAGAGATAAAATAAAAAGCTTTCAGACAGCCTTGGGACATAAAGTTTATCGATTGATAGACATTGAATATCATAAGTGTCCATTTTTCATAAGCCGATTTTTGGGGTATGATAAGACAGATCAAAATTTATCCATGATTAGGGTAAATTCTCATTGTAAAGTGATAAAAAACGAAGAAAAAAAGAAATTTCAGAACATGATTCGAAAATTCCAGATGAAATCACATAGAAGAAGATTCAAGCGGCCATTTAATTTATGAATACTTGTTTTTTTATTCATTATTTTCTTCCCACCTGATCCATTCGCAGGTTCTAACGGATGAGTTGTGGAAGAACCTCTCGCAGAGCTTCGAAACTGTCTGGACCGCATCTGCTTTCAAGGTTCACCCCTTTTTTACATGGTGAAACTTACAATAAAAACTGTAAAGTTGAGAGAACAAATCAGAGAAACGCTGCACAGAAATTCGCAGAGATTGGCAGAACCAACAGGAAACTTTTCGAGAATTTTTTTTTCACTTAAATTGTTAAAGGTAATTGTTAAATAATATCAAACTCGAACGTAGATCTTTTCAACTACTAAAAGTATTATGATATTCAGTTAAAGGATATGTGTATGCAAAGCTATCATGAATTACTTACATTCTAGAACATTGAATCTATCTCGGAGCTTCCGATTTTTCAATGATTAGTGTGAATAATATGCCCATTCTCTCGAAAATCAGTTAAACGATGAATCACTTAATCATTCAATTCGATACTCATTTCTGGAGCATG
This sequence comes from Allodiplogaster pararmata, assembly GCA_964056735.1. NCBI lineage: Eukaryota > Metazoa > Nematoda > Chromadorea > Rhabditida > Diplogasteridae > Allodiplogaster > Allodiplogaster pararmata. Next base: position 10,921,829 of record OZ057406.1, read on the forward strand.
CATACATATGTATCTACTCATAACAAATGATTGAACTATCGCACAGAAAAAAGCTTTAGAAAGTCTTTTTTTCTGTGTAGTGCAATGTCGAAAGCAAGAGAGATGGGCTGTAATACAACATTTCACACGAGTGCTAAAAAAAGTGAGGATAAATTGCTTGATTCAGGGCGCGAATGGAGCGAATCAAATGTTGAATGGCATCACTCCTTACATCTCCAACAATATGCTATGGTTGGAGTTTACTGTTTTAAGTCGAATACTGTATGAAATTACTGTGAGAAACATTCGATACTTTGGCTCAAACATTCTCCATTTATCTGGTCCTAGCATAAAGTCAGGAAATAATCTGATTAGCGAACATTATAGTTTAACACTTTTCAGACATCTCCGATTCAAACAGTTGATTTATTGAGGTACTGTCTTATTGTTATGGGAAACTGAAACCGAAATTTTGGTAAAAATTCATTTGCTTTACCTTACTTAATTCATGGTATCCACTGCAGGCATCAACTCATCCATAAGCACGCTCCTCTTTTCAACGAAACCATCGACTCCGTTTTGATAACTGGTTGGCAAAGGTGGCGTTTTAATAACTGCTGCGTCTCATATTCCTGAAAAACATTCCATCCCTTCTCATTACTGTTGTATGTTGGCTCTTCATTCCAGCGTCAGAGAATTTGTTTTTATTAGACATTGCAAGTCTTGAAATTTTTTTCTTGGAATAAAAAAATGCTAAACGGATAAGGTGGAACAATCGCACTTTATTTTGCCTCAGCTTTCGACCGAAAAAAAAATCTCCAAATTTAGAAACATTCTCCACAAAAAAACAACAGTTTATGCCAGAAAACCGTGACTGAGCTCTTGACAGATATGATCACTTCGCAGCTCTCTGTGAGCTGTTGCCCACTTCTATGACAGCACTCGCCTTGAGCATGGCTGCTGTCGACGCTGGCACAGCCATTTCTGGTAACTTTCTTAATCGTCGTGTTGTTATTTTGGTCTGATTCCAATGTTATCTTGTGAAATTACAGTAACTGAAGCGATAATGAATCAAAAAAACCCGAAACGGGTAAAATGAAAGGAAGACTGAAATTTCGATCACAATTCGAGCGATACTGCCTCCATGTGTGCAAAATTTGACAAAGACTAGAATCTTCTTCTTGGAGCAATATAAGGGGTGAGCAAAGTGATTGTCGAACACAGCGAAAAAAAGAAAAGCATCAATATAATTCCCTGAAGGTAGTTTTTCTCTTCAAATCAAAGGGACGTAGGGACTTAAATCAACGGAAGTGTTTGATTAATCCTCTCAGTTCCACTGAATTCGCTTTCTGGACAAATCCTTTCTGACTGAGCTCCAAGTTCAAGCAATAACTTACACTTTGTAATTCAATCTTCATTTCTTGGGAGAGTAGATCAAAGACTTTTCTGAATAAAGAGAGATTCTACTCACTTCAAAAGAGTATTTTACAGAAGAAGAAGGAGAACGAATAGGAGAGGCTCTCCAGTGCCCTGTCAACACCAGTCTTTCTTCTCTCTTGGCAGGCAACGATTCCTGCAAATACATCGGTTACTGAGCCATAGATTGCGCTCTATCGGTTTCCAGTCAAGATACAAGTGATATAAATGAAAGAAAAACTTTCGAAATTTCCTCTTAACTTTCATAATTGAATACATCACATGCAATTGTCTAGAGACTCACTTCACTAGACAAAACGTAAGCACTTGAATAGTGAAGTTTGCAAGTGAAAAATCGTTTGAATAACGTAATTTTATGTATACTTTTCTTACCTGGATTGAACATGAAAAATCCTCAATATGATTCTTGTCCTAACTTGAGTTCTCACGGCAGGTTACGAGGTACGCGAGACGATCCGCGTACCTCGTAACCTTGTCCTAACTTGAGTTCTCACGGCAGGTTACGAGGTACGCGAGACGATTCGAGCAGTCGACAAACTACTGCGCTACTACAAAAGCAGCTCCTTCGTACAGAACAGAGAAGTTCCTAACTATTTCGTACAGGAAAGTTTTTTTGGAAAAAGTATTGATAGTAAACAAAACTGGTATTGAGCATTTTTTTTGTTGTCTTCTTGTTTTCTTACAAAGAAGAAACTAACTTGCCCTGCGGGTACATCTGAGGTTTTTTTAAATTCAGTTTAACTACATGAAAAACTATTCATTTCAAACTGGATCACGAACCCGTAAACTCTGAATCTTAAGAATAGGATTGCTTGGATGAGATTTTTTTTATTTCATTGAGCGTAAATGCCTCTTTTTAATCGTGTAAGAAGTTTAAGTAATTGATGAATTATTTAGATCGGCTGGTTCGGCCATTCACAACAGCACAAGTTGTTTTCAAGTCCTTACTATTTGCAAGGTCTTCAGACGGCCTATAGGCGAATCCTTGTCGATCTAGACGCCTTGGAACCAGAAATAAAGTCAGTTTTGGGACTCTATCCATTAATTATCGGAGACTTCCCCAGAAAAAGTATAGTGTTAATTTTTTATTACGTAGTTTTTTTTACTACATTACGTGAAAATAATTTTGAAAAAGGCAGGAGTAGGACACAGAGTTTGAGGAGAGGAGAAATATAGGGGTTTGAAAGCGCAATTCAATGATAGATCTTCGGAGTAATAGAGAAAGGAAATAAAAAGTGGATATATTCATCACATATAGGCTGCTCTGGAGGACGAAAAAAGAAGGATGACTAGAATGGGAGAAAATTATTACATGGCAGCCGCTCAGGAGGACGAGGGAAGGGGGAATGAGAGAGAAAAACATATATTATGTTGAATGTCTATATCACAAACCTTGCATTCTTGTTGGTTATAATGGAATTAACTGTGAGAAAGATTATTGAGATGGTAAATTTTGTTAGTTGATATATTTATCATTGTGATGCAGTTCTATTTCCACCTTCTCCTCACATCCACTCACTATCGTTTGTAGATCGACCTTCTCGCAGTACTTCTATGCAGATGTGGCTTTCGAGTTCATCAACGACCATCTCAGTGAGCTCCGACATCGTTTAGAAGCTGGACTTCTTCGAATCTCTGCTATTGATTCACGAAAGTCTTTCCCCGTTCGACCCTTGCCGTGGCCATAAAAAACTACGTAATCAGTCGTTTAATTATGAACATCGATTCGCTCAAAGGAATATTTCTTGATCTCCGTTCGTTCCAAGTTCATATTTTTAAAAAAGACAAAGCATGGTCCTGCTGATATTTCCTATTTTTATGTTGAAAAGCTATAATAAATAAAAAGAAAAGAGCAGCGGAAAAGCACGTCTTATTCAGCGAACGTCTTATTTAGCAATTTTTTATACAGTAAACATTCAAAACTTTTAAAAAAATTAGCAACTCCTCATAACTTGAGAGTTGTGAAAATTCGAATGTGCAAAGGTTTCTGTAAGTGTCTTGCAAGAAGGCTTTAAATAAGCGTGTGAATGTAGCTCAGATTTTAGAGCACCGCCTGGGAAGCAAAGAATTGCGGTTCGGCTTCCGCAAACTGCACAAAATTTTTGCTCTGTTAGGCCCTCATGATAATCAAATTGAAGTTCCATTCGAAACAATTAGGAATCAAAGTTATGAAACGATTTAGAAGTTTTTTTTTGTGAAAAACGTTTCTGATCGCGATTAATCGGGAACTATGACAAAAAAAAGATGTGTAAATGGTTTATTTCTGAGCACTGGTTGTAACATATAACTGTTAATGTTAATTATATGCATATTCACGAGGTAAAAAAAACGCACAAAAAAAATTCCATTTTCCAACATTAAAAATTTGATTTTTTTACGGTTCAAGATTATTTATTCCTAAGGCCTCAGAGCAACATTTAACTGTTTATGTTTATTATATACGTGCATTTATTCTGTCGCGTCATGGGCTTTCCATTACGAAGAGTGCGGGTAAAGGCATATATTGATACTGTGTCGTTAAAAATATGTCCAGCCTTTTCGTATGAAGACCTACTCGCTGATGCTGATCGGATAGTGAATGGGCTTCAAGATACAAAGGCATTAAGGATGCAGCGTTTGGACTGACTCGATTGAATGAACCGTCGGCAAGAATGTACAAAAAACCGAAAATGTAATTGAAAAAAGTAAGAGCTGGAAGCTAATTTTTTCAAAGCTTTTTCAGTCCTGTGAGTCGGTTTCAACTTCTGTACCGCGGGGTTTAACCGCAATAACTGAGTTTCAGTTACCTAAACATCTTACAATTGAAATAAAAAGAAGGCTTATTTGTTTACCAGTCGTTATTCTGGAATGAGAGACTTTTGAAGGTTTCTCTTGTTAAATTTTTTCAATGGTATTTGGTTTTTGTACGATTTTTTTTATCATAATATCCATTTTTCCGAATTTCGCGGAAAATTTGATTTTCCGAACAAGTTGCCCGAGTTTATAAAAATGTACATACAGGGTTAAGCAGATTTCTTTCAATTTCAATTTTGTTATCAACCGATTTCTCAGAATACAACGAAGGTTTCCGTTTCAACTTGAAAGGTTTTTTCCACCTTAAAAAATACATCCAGTTTAATTTTCCTTTGAAACGGGATCTTCGTTGACGAATTACGGTCTTCAGACGTTTTGGATGTTTGGCTATCACGCTAGAAAGGTACCCTGAAGAAAGAATCTCGCAAGCTCTCTCCAGATACGATTTCAGAGAATTGACACTTTGGGGTACTTTAACACAGACCTTTGCCTGCATGTTCACTCAGACGGCTCAGTCGGGGAGGTTCAGGTCAAAAGAGCAGGCCGTTAAACCCGCAGCTTGTATCCGTGGCTTCCCATAACGAGAATTTATGTATGCTGCTTATTGGCTACTACCATACTTCTCACACAAAAAAAACAGAATTCCACCAAAATTTCAGAGGATGTTGATAAAAGAACGTGCTTCAAAATAATCCAACAATTCTAAGTTTATTTCAGTCCAACTGTAGCTCTAATGAGTTCGGAAATGTATTGCAATAAACCTGTTCAACCATGTATAAGTTATATGTAGTTGTTTAACAGATCCGATATCATGCAAGAGAGCTCAAAGTCAAAGTCAAGCAGGTGTTGCGTTAATTACAAAACTGTTCCTCAGAAAATTGTCCGGCATTTCCTGTCAGATTGAAAATAGAAAAACATAGTTTAAAGAAGAGGGGCGGCGTAGACTTTCAATCTCATTGCAGATTTTCGATTATATTTCAACATTGTGAAGGAAGCACTAGACATTAGAAAACTTATCTTGTTTCTCACTTCGGGAACGAGATGGCTTCCATTAAAAGTTTTCGTTAGCACTTTACCCTGACCACTTTGGACCCCAGAAGTTGGAGCGGCGTACGATGACTATTTAGTGCAGCGATACAATTCATTTTCACATTCTACAAGCTTGGTATTTTTTGTTTTTTGGAAACAATCTCCGCCGAACGTAACCAAACAACCGAAGCATATCCTACTTTGGGTTCGCCTCGCTCTGTCAGTTTTCTTCTGCATCACTCTCTGATGAGCAAATCAACTTATTTGCGTTCGCTCAAAATTTCTTGACTTCAATTACATTTTAATACCTTAATAAATGCTTCATATTTGTTGTACGGTGTTTTCAAAAAATAATTAGCCATATAGTCTAGTGTGCACGAATTGTTTAGAGACTTCGATTAGTGTCGGTTGTCGATTTTTGAGCAGCAGATTATCTCAGGTTCCTAGTCTGCTGATTGGAATCACATGTAACTGAGTTTGACTGAGAAGTGTTTGCTTGACATCGGTTAGTACAACTGTGAAAGAAGAGAAGGGATTGCGCGATGAAAATCCAAGAATAAACAGATATTAAGCCCCGCCCCGAGGCATCAGCCCGTTGGGCACACCGAACAGTATATAAAGGTGAATGGTCGCAAGGAAAGGCACAAACTCACTTATCTCAACATGTCTTCCATCCTCTCCCTCCTTCTCGCTCTCGTCGTTGTCCTCTGTGCTCTTGTCGCCAGCGACGCGCAGTATCTGGGATATGCTGGATACACGGGATACGGTGGATACGCTGGTTATGGTGGATATGCTGGATACGGAGCATATGGTGGATATGTCAGTTCTATTGACTTTATATGGTTGTAAAAAGTGTTATTCTGAGGTTTTAACTTGTTTGATTTCTAATTTCTTATCTACATACTTTTAGACATAATTTTTAAAAAATAAAATTTCAAGTGTTGTTATCAGGGTTATCCTTATGGAGGATACTACGGCAAGAGGGAGGCAGGATTCGCTCCTATGCAGTGATATACTTTCTTGCTCGGAAATGAAGATGAAGCTGCTGTTTTGCAACGGATGAACTTCTCCCTTACTGCAACATCTGATTGTTTATAAGCATTAAAAAAGTCGAATAAACCTATTCAACTCATTTTTTGATCGAAACAATTTTTTTTATTGGAGATTTCCAATACACTTTTTTAATAGTTTTTCCAGAAGAGCGTGAGAGCAACAAATGACTTTTTGAATCGAAAAAAAGTGGAAATACATTATTCATTTATCGTGGAGCTGTGGTCATCCGACAAGGTTCTCCTTGAAAATAGTCTCGAACTCTTCAACTTATCTCTCCAAGAAAACACTTACTATTAAACTATGGAAAACTTGTAAGCTTGGTTTATGAGTTTCGTTTGTATATGGAGTTCGTCTTAAATAAAACATAACAAAGTTTCATGTAGCATTTTAAGATGACAAAAAAGTGCAGATAGCTTTATCTTTCAACAAAATAAAAAATAGTTATTCTTCTTTTTCAGCAAGAGTTGGAAGTCCTACTCTTTGGTTAGTCGCCTCGAGCACCCTAGAACAAGATCCAAAATCACTTAAATGACGAAAAACAACAATTTTGCTGCAAAATTCTCATCATCTGAGCAATGGCTTTTCATTTGATCGACGACCAAATAGTCTTGTCACAAGGCTACTGAAAAGTTACTGGTCGAGCGAAAATGGTCAAATTGTACCTCCACATTGTGGTGTTCCATTATCTTTCCCTTAATTCGGGCGCTGTGAGCCACGAATCATTGCGAGATATGCGTGTCATTATCATTTATTGATTGGTTGAATTCCCAAGAGGTCTGCCACCGACAAATGACATCGTATTATATATATATATATATATATATTAGGTTGTCCCAAAAGTTTTGTAAGGTATTATATATTAGGTTGTCCCAAAAGTTTTGTAAGGTATTATATATATTAGGTTGTCCCAAAAGTTTTATAAGTTTTATAGAACTTTCATACTGCCATATACTTCGTAATGGCGAGTCGAGACGCCAGTAAAATAGCCTCTTACCCTTCTCCGGTTAACGAATGGGTCTCGCAAAGAGGATTGCCGACTGCGGTGCTAGTGTACACGGAGAAAATTTCTCCGCATTCAAAAGGATCCTCACCAACCTATCCCAAAGGACTCCCCTCGACAGTTCCTATGGGCAAACAACAACAACAACAACAACAACAACAAAAACAACAACAACAACTACAGAGAGATACTACTCTATTCTGATAATGCTAAGCTGTATACTATGAATAATGCATCTCTGCTGCAGAAAGCATTGTGTACTTCAAAGAAAGTTCATTAACGAAATTTTGAAACGAGCAGGTACGAGAATTTCCTTACAGTGCACGATCAAAGTTTTTGAACAGAATAATCCTCAGAAAACTTCGAGTAATTGATATTTGTTGTAACGTTATGAAGTACAGAATCTTAAGATAGAAATTTCTCTTTACGACCTAGTAGTAGATTTACTCGTGTTCATCGATATAAACTCCGCTTGCCTATCTGTCGTTCGAATAGATTTCATTCATTTTTTTCGATTGGGATATTTGGAGAATGGAATCCTCTCCCTACTTGTTTTTTCTTATCATGTCTCACCATAAGGCCAGAAAGCTTTATATGAATTAACTTATTGAATTGTTTTCTTTTCCCATCATTTAAAACATTATTATTCGCCCAGTATCTACTTTCTTAATGTTGTAGTTGTTATGAATACTCATCTCCTTCAACGCCTGCTCGTTTGATTATTTCAACATGAAAAATTTCTCAATAAAGAATTGAAATACCAGTTCATGAACGGCCTACGATTCGTGGCGATAAAAATTTTGAGAAAACTTGCGGACAAATAAAACAGAATGCAACTCCGCCTGAAGTCAAAATTTGTTCGCAGCCATATATAATATATTTGCAGTGATAATAATACAGTTTCTCGCGCTTATTCCTGCCTACGCCACCAACCCCTCCCACCCTTCTTGGATGAGAAACAGACTTATCTCGGTATAAACAGTATCTTGTTTCTGAGTCACCTCTGGTATGCAAAGCGAAGAATCAGATTCATTACCAAACACTACCAATGTTTCTCAACCTCTGGTTTCTGAATGGATATGTTCATAGCGGAAGTTGAACTTGTCCCCTTTGCACGATAGCCGTGGCACCAAAATTATCTTCATTCGAACTTCGCATTCATTTTAGATGCCGAATCTCTATATCTTGAGTGATAGAAATAAAAAGCGAGCAAGGATACGATGAATATTTTCTCGGCAAAGGGAGCGATGATGTCCAAGTCAATTATGACACACTAGGCAGGATTTAATTTAAGGATTGATTCTTGAATAGCAGCTCATCGCAACTCTTTCACGTTCCTCTTCTACATATTAATATGGATGGCACATAAGCGAAGATATTTGACTGATAAAAGCTTGTTTGACATCGGTAAATAGAACGGGGAAGCGCATGAAAGAACTGATTACACATTCATGTGGAAAGATGTTAAGTCTCACCCCTTAACATAAGACTATCCCAATGAATAGTATGTATATAAAGGTGAATGCTTCCAAGGGAAGGTACCAACTCACTCATCTCAACATGTCTTCCATCGTTTCCCTTCTGCTCGCTCTCGTTGTTGTCCTCTGTGCTCTTGTGGCCACCGACGCACAGTATTTGGGATATGCCGGATATACCGGATACGGTGGATATGCCGGTTACGGTGGATATGGTGGATACGGAGCATATGGTGGATATGTCAGTTCTATTGACCTTATATGGTTGTAAAAAGTGTTATTCTGAGGTTTTTAACTAGTTCAATTTCTAATTTCTTATCTACATACTTTTAGACATTTAAAAAAAATCAAATTTCAAGTGTTGTTATCAGGGTTATCCTTATGGAGGATACTACGGCAAGAGGGAGGCAGGATTCTCTCCTCTGCAGTGATATAATTTCTTGCTCGGAAATGAAGATGAATTTGCTGTTTTGCAACGGATGAACTTCTCCCTTACTGCAACATCTGATTGTTTATAAGCATTAAAAAAGTCGAATAAACCTATTAAACTCATTGTTTGATCGAAACAATTTTTTGAATTGGAGATTTCCAATACACTTTTTTAATAGTTTTTCCAGAAGAGCATGAGAGCAACAAATGACTTTTTGAATCGAAAAAAGTGGAAATACATTATTCATTTATCGTGGAGCTGTGGTCATCCGACAGGGTTCTCCTTGAAAATAGTCTCGAACTCTTCAATTTTTCTCTCCAAGAAAACACTTACTATTAAACTATGGAAAAGTTGAAAGCTTGGTTTATGAGTTTCGTTTGTATATGGAGTTCGTCTTAAATAAAACATAACAAAGTTTCATGTAGCAGTTTAAGATGACAAAAAAGCGCAGATAGCTTTATCTTTCCACAAAACAAAAAAAAAACAGTTATTCTTCTTTTTCAGCAAGAGTTTGAAGTCGTACTCTTCGGGTTATTCGCCTCGAACACCCTAGAACAAGATCCAAAATCACTTAAATGCCGAAAAACAACAATTTTGCTGCAACATTCTCATCATCTGAGCAATGGCTTTTCATTTGATCGACGACCGTTGTTGTATTAAATGTATGTCACAGTCTTGTCACAAGGCTGCAAAAAAAGTTACTGGTCGAGCGAAAATGGTCAAATTGTACCTCCACATTGTGGTGTTCCATTATCTTCCTCTTAATTCGGGCGCTGTGAGCCACGAATCATTGCGAGATATGCGTGTCATTATCATTTATTGATTGGTTGAACTCCCAAGAGGTCTGCCACCGACAAATGACATCGTGATTATATATATTAGGTTGTCCCAAAAGTTTTATAAGTTTTCTAGAACTTTCATTCTATATATATATATATATATAGTATATATATATATATATATATATATATATATATATATATATATATATATATATAATATATATATGTTTTCTCTCATTCATAGCAAACGTCAAAGCATTTCATCTATAAAATGACACACTTGTGCCTTTTGGGTTTTGTTCACTCATAGAGTTCTTCACTTTATCATGAAACAAATAAATACATCTATTCAACGTTTGAATTTAGTTTCTTCACGATATGATAGCTAGTTTGTTATACTACTTCTCACTCATTTACAAAGTGAAAACATAGCTGAATTATGATTTTAACCATGGTATCTATCATAAGAGAAAGAGATAATTTCTTCGTTTATTAAATGTTCGACTATTACAGAGTTTTGATGTATAGCCGAAAAGACTTAGAAAAAACAGTTGGATTCTACGCCTGTGAGCCACGACGGTTTTCGTCAGTGCATTAGTCGTTATACATCATGAGAATTGCACTAAAAATCTACGAATATATATAGAGAGAGACTAGAGAGACTCTCGCTTTTGATGGTGCTACACCCACGAGTTCACACCATCGCAAGGAACCGGTTCATCCTCACCGATATCGAGCGCTTCCTCAGGTGGCAGATAGAAAGATGTCTATTTATACAAGTACATCGAAGATAGCGGGCTTGCCCGTCGCGGACCAAAATTGGCTAGTATAGCTCGTCAAAGGAGGGCGATGCCGGATTGGCCTGGGCATGCCACTTGAAAAACATCAGCCAATACTGACATATACTTCGTAATGGCGAGTCGAGACGCCAGTAAAATAGCCTCTTACCCTTTTCCGGTTAACGAATGGGTCTCGCGAAGAGGATTGCCGACTGCGGTGCTAGTGGAGACGGAGAAAATTTCTCCGCATTCAAAAGGATCCTCACCAACCTATCCCAAAGGACTCCCCTCGACAGTTCCTATGGGCAAACAACAACAACAACAACAACAGAGAGATACTATTCTTTTCTGATAATACTAAGCTGTATACTATGAATAATGCATCTCTGCTGCAGAAAGCATTATAAACTTCAAAGAAAGTTCATTAACGAAATTTTGAGAAATTTTCCTTACAGTACACGATCAAATTTTTTGAATAGAATAATCCTCAGAAAACTTCGAATAATTGTTATTTGTTGTAACGTTATGAAGTACAGAATCTTAAGATAGAATTTTCTCTTTACGACCTAGTAGTAGATTTACTTGTGTTCATAGATATAAACTCGGCCTGTCTATCTGTCGTTCGAATAGATTTCATTCATTTTTTTTTCAATTGGGATATTTGGAGAATGGAATCCTCTCCCTATTTGTTTTTTTCTTATCATGTCTCTCCATAATAAGAAAGGCCAGGAAGCTTTATATAAATTAACTTATTGATTTGTTTTCTTTTTCCATCATTTAGAAAACATTATTATTCGCCCAGTATCTACATTATTAATGTTGTAGTTGTTATTTCAACATACAAAATGTTTCAATAAAGAATTGAAAGACCAGTTCATGAACGGCCTACGATTCGTGGCGATAAAAATTTTGAGAAAATTTGCGGAAAAATAAAACAGAATGTCACTCCGCCTGAAGTCAAAAATTTGTTCGCAGCCATATATAATATATATGCAGTGATAATAATACAGTTTCTCGCGTTTATTCCTGCCTACGCCACCAACCCCTCCCACCCTTCTTGGATGAGAAACAGACCTATCTCGGTATGAACAGTATCTTGTTTCTGAGTCACCCCTGGTATGCAAAGCGAAGAATCAGATTCAATACCAAACACTACCAATGTTTCTCAACCTCTGGTTTCTGAATGGATATGTTAATAGCGGAAGTTGAACTTGTCCCCTTTGCACGATAGCCGTGAGCATCAAAATTATCTTCATTCGAACTTCGCATTCATTTTAGATACCGAATCTCTATATCTTGAGTGATAGAAATAAAAAGCGAGCAAGGATACGATGAATATTTTCTCGGCAAAGGGAGCAATGATGTCCAAGTCAATTATGACACACTAGACAGGATTGAATTTAAGAATTGATTCTTAAATAGCAGATTATCGCAACTCTTTCACATTCCTCTTCTACATATTAATATGGATGGCACATACGCAAAGATATTTGACTGATAAAAGCTTGTTTGACATCGGTAAATAGAACGGGGAAGCACATGAAAGAACTGATTACACATTCATGTGGAAAGATGTTAAACCTCACCCATTAACATAAGACTATCCCAATGAATAGTATGTATATAAAGGTGAATGCTTCCAAGGGAAGGTACCAACTCACTCATCTCAACATGTCTTCCATCGTTTCCCTTCTGCTCGCTCTCGTCGTTGTCCTCTGTGCTCTTGTGGCCACCGACGCACAATATTTGGGATATGCCGGATATACCGGATACGGTGGATATGCCGGTTACGGTGGATATGGTGGACACGGAGCATATGGCGGATATGTTAGTTTAATTGATGAATTTGATAATCTCAAGATACACTTTGAACAGGGTTTTGCCTTTTAGATGCCTTGTTAAGAAATTTTTTTTAATTTTCACTTCATAGAAGCATCGTCAGCTAACAGTTTCACCTGAACACGGTGTTGAGCACAACAAGAAAGTCAATGAAGATAGAAATGAGAGAAAAAAATACATACAAAGCAAAACGAATAACCCGAAAATGGCTATACCAATTTACTCGAAAACATTTTGGAAAAATTATTTAACTTTTTGAATTTTATTCCACCCTAAAGAAACTCGTGAAGAAGAAAGCTAATAAAACCTCTGTAGAGGTGGCTGTGATATAGTTAACAGGTTTTATAACAATTGTCCTTATGATCTTAAGTTTTTTATCTGTTCGAATCTCAATTCCTCATCATTTTCTAAACAAATGAGAAAAATCTAAGTGTTCTCTTCAGGGTTATCCTTATGGGGGATACTACGGCAAGAGGGAGGCTGGATTCGCTCCCCTGCAGTGAAATACTTTCTAACTCGGCGATGAAAATGAATTCGCTGCTCTGCCATCGATGAAATTCTTCCTCAATGCAAACTATGCTTGTTTATAAGCCAATTTGATTGAACATATTTGAATAAAATTGTTCAACTTATTGAATTTTATTCGACCCTAAATAACGCGACAAATTTGTGAAGAAAAACACTTTTGAAAAAAAAACGATTTACTAACAAGAGTACTAAATATGTATATTGAAATTAAAAAAAAGGCTTTCTCAGTTTCTATTTGTCAATTACGGAAGCAGAGATACAATATGCATCTTTAATAGACACAATGCCCTGTTTATAAGATAAGCTCAATCTTCTGATGATTTGTTGTTGTTTTTTTTTGGTTTCCGTGCACACAGTTCAGTCTACAGGGCAAGATTGATCCCATTCGTATTTTTCTCTCCGAGAGCAACTTCTTTTTTTTACAGAACCGAAATCACTTTGCTTTTCCATACGACAGTGTTATTGAAAATCTCAATAGCCTTGTTTTCGTAGTGCTCTTGGAACGAATCCTACATAGAATTTAACTAACAGCCGAGGCAGAAGAACGATCTAAGAGAATATAAGAATTCCGCGAATGATTATTTAGCAATGTTTGAAGCCCCCTCCCCTAGCGAGTCTAAGGGGGGAAAGAAGGGGGGAGGGGTTGTAGTTGAGAGAGTGCTTCAAAAAGACATTTCAGTAAGCAAAGATAATACTACAACATTGGATGGCGTTGAATAACGCTAAAAGTTCTGTCCGTTAAAGTTATAAACTGAAATTTTGTAAACCTATCTTCTCAAGCGCTGATCCCGTGTGGAGTGAAGCTAGAACACTTTTAGTCATTTATTTGTTCATAAACGAAAAAAGGTAGCTCAGTGTTTTGGGTATCCATTATTTTATTATTTTTTAGATTATTTTATTATTTCTTAGATTATTTCTCATGGGCAAGATAATTTTGCCCTTTATCAAACAAACAGCGAATACGATGTCTATCAAACGCCTTCGTGCGTAGTTATAGAACAGATAAAGTTGGTTCACTCTATCGGCTTGCGAAGTTTTTTTTAATATTTTATTTTGAAACATGAAAAACATCTACAAGAAAGAAGTCTTGTATACACGTGCTGTACTCTTTGCTGAAGCGAGACCGGAACTGGGAAATCTTTTATACGAAGAACATAACTCTTTTAACATCTCAAGAAGCTATTTCAACATCTCAAAAACATCACAATTATTAGAAGAGAAAGAGATCTTAAAAAGCTGAAAATAGTTTCCAGTGATTTCTAGACTAATGTATCAACGTGAACTTCAAAATTCAAATCGACATTAACACCCAGATTTCTAACATAAAAAGAGCTTTTAATTATCATTCCGTTTAGCATATAAGAAGAACTCGGAATTTTTCAAGTCAAAGCACTCATAATATGTGGAGTTAATCTTTATATCAGCGGCGACTTACCTCCAATGGTTCTTTTAAGAGCGCATTATCTGCATGGACTGGTTTGAAGGCAGAATCCTAGTAAGCGGACGTTTTTTCACACTTCTTTTTAAAAAGAGGTCCGGTTGAATTGTAGAATATCAAAAGTAAAGTAATGGCCGCTAGGAGGGCAATGGCGAATTAGTCTTGGAAAGATAATGGACAAATAAACAGCAAATACCTTCATTGTGAACAGAATTCAAGACATCGGACAAGTCTTCGCCGTTTTCGGTCGTTGCGCAAAAAAAGAGAAACTCTTTGCGCGCTGTTAAGCTGGCTTAAACATTGAATAGACAGGCTGAAAGATTTCATTGATATTTACGTTAAACACTATGGCTTTAAGTTCTTCCGAATTTAAAATTTTCAACAGGAATGTAGGCCAGAACGTCCAAACCTGATTTGAACATTGAACATCAAGCGAAGAACATAAAATGTCGGAAAGTTTTATGTATCTGTTTCAAATGTAGAATGTATGAATAATTCGCAACGCGCACTAAAAGTTTTTAGCAGGCAAACTTTGCATAACCTCCGGTTTAGTAAATACTCCAATTAGCGTGCTTTTTATTGTTTTATTTTCCAATGAAATTTTCCAGCTTTTTTGGGTGCGGTGAGTTTGTGTTTTTCTCAGTTGCAGTACTTGTGGAACGATATTCAAAAATTTGATCAATTTCCATGAATAAACGAGTACTATGTTTCTATAAAGACAATGTGATGGGAAATTAAAGCGAGGAACCAAGCGTCGGTGTGGATTCGATTAACGTTACAAGAGGATAGATAGACTTTTCCTTCTAATCGGCCGTAGGTAGGAGCAAGACTGTGTTTCAAAAAAACCTTTACTTTGATCCTTCAGAACTTTTTGTCATTTACCATGTGATTATGTGCTAATTGGAAGCTTTATAGGAAAAGTTTTTTTTTTCATTACAAAAAACGGAGAAACAGCTAGCAAGTTCTCATACAACTGAACCGAGGGATAAAAGTTGGAGAGTAAGAGAATAAGATAGTTTGAGTGATGTATTTTAACAAATCTCTCTCGTTTATAAGTTTTAAACGAAGATTTGTTTAAAAATGATTACTGCAGAGTAAAAAAAGAAGAAAAGTTTCATTGCATATTTTTTCTGTTTGTGAAAAGAGACAAGTACCTGAGGGGAGTCCCGAGTGTTTGTCATTGGCAAATAGAAAGGGTGCAGGAATACAAGTATTTACAAGAAAAAATTACGTGACGAAAAAACCAGGCTTAATAAACACCGAACCATGCCCTTTACATCAACTGATTGGGCTCACGCGGCAGTATATAGAGGTGATTTTCCGCAAGATAAGTCACCGACTGACTTCTCTCAACATGTCTTCTGTTCTCTCCATTCTGCTCGCGCTCGTCGTTGTCCTATGTGCTCTTGTCGCCACCGACGCACAGTACTTGGAATATGCAGGATATACCGGATACGGTGGATATGCCGGTTACGGTGGATATGGTGGATACGGAGCATATGGCGGTTATGTTAGTTATAGCCTAATTAAAATCTTGAATGCTTCAAGTCCTCTGACTTTGGATACTGAAACTAGGTTTAAACAAATCGGAATAATTTTCGTCTACTGCTATCAGCAAATTAACTCACTAACTCCCTCGTCGAACTCCATCAAGACAATCTATGATAATTCAGGAAAAAATTAACTTTGGCTTCAGGGCTACCCGTACGGAGGATACTACGGGAAGAGATAGGCTGGATTCGCTCCTCTACCATAAGTACATCATTCAATTGATCGAATTGCGGTGAAGAGCTAAATGAATCTCTGTAAAGAAGCTGAAAAGCTTCATTGATTCTACTTTGTGCCATCTGCTTAGAGGATCTAATTGACTACGAGCTTAATTCTGGTTTTGTGATCTCGTGTCGATTTAAACTAAGAAACTTATCGTGTTTCTCTCATCATAAAATGTTCTACATATACATATGCTTTCACTTTTCAAGATTCTCCACTTGCACAAACAAAGAAAAAGATTCTCTGTTTATCAGCCATGTCAGTGATGACCTCACAAGTTATCCTTTGTGGTTATCCTTTTTACAAATGAAGAAGTTGGTTTCGAAAAAAATACCAAAGACAAAACAAAACATGAATAGGTTTGTCTTTTATACTTGTTTAACAAAAATAAATATGACTGTATTCAACATTTCTAATCGTCAGATCGACAGCTATACTTGAGGAACATCTACAGGGTGGCCCGTATAGTCACCAACCAATATTTCGGCGTTTATAATTCAATTTGTTGTGCACACTGAGCTTCAATTTTTACATATGTTCTTCTCACATGTGTTTTTATTACATCGTTCAAATTTCATATCATTTGATCAATTCTCAAAAGAATGGTGGTCTCTCATAGAGCACGCTCTATCATTGTAAACTTGCACAAACTTGGTCGATAAAATACGCGCATCGCTAAGGATCTCAACGCCACTCGCAATCTTGTCTGAAAAGCAGTCAAACAGTTTGAATAGACCGGTATACTTGCTGAATTGCCCCGAAGAGGTGATCTTCGATTAGTGCGCCATGAGGAAGCGAGTCGGTCGAAATACTAGCCGTAGCATGAAAAAATGGCCTCCGAGATGAACTTATCACGCAAGACTCTTCAAAGAATCGTTGAAGAGGACTTGAGTCTCCCTCCATATCGTACTAAAAGGCTGCCATCCTAACTCTGAAGAACAAGGAGAAAAGACTCAAAAGGTGCCGCGCCCTAATCCTCTGGACGCGCCACAGTGCTCACCTTAGGATAGTCTTCTCGGATGAGAAGCTGTTCACTGTGGAAGAGGCCTACAACCCTCAAAATATGCGAGTGCTTGCTCGGGACTCACAGGCAGCTAATGATACCGGTAGATTCGTTCATAGAGCTTCCCATCCTGTACAAGTCATGGTTTGGGCCGGAGTGTCCGCCACCGACAAAACTCCCCTTGTTTTCGTCGAACCAGGAGTCAAAATTGACCAGAAGTACTACCGCCAGCATATTCTTCAAAACTATTGCTTCCTTGGTCTGCTTCCCACTACCGTAATACACCTATGGTCTTCCAGCAAGATTCTGCGCCTGCTCACAAGGCTATCGGAACACAGGCATGGTGCAAGGCTCATTTTTCCGACTTCATCTCCAGCGCAGAATGGTCCTCCTCATCGCCTGACCTCAATCCACTGGACTATTACGTGTGGTCCTACCTTGAGAGCAAAGTCAATGCTCATCCTCACTTGAATCTGGAGTCTCTAAAAAAATCCCTGCAGGAGTAGTGGTCGAAGATCGACGACAAGTCCCTTCGTCCAGTGATCGAAGCGTTCCCAAAGCGACTCCGAGCTGTCATTCGTGCCAAAGGAGACCGAATCTAATGATTTTTTGACCCAATGTTTTTATTTTTGTGAGCTAAAAAATGTACAAATTTGAACACTTTTGCTCACTTATGCACAGAGATAAACGTTTGTAAACGCGTTGGCGAATATACGGGCCACCCTGTAAACACAGAATTAAGTGAAATCTATAAATTTTGATGCTTCCTGTTCATTCTATTAGAAAGAGAATTACAGATTTATAAATGATAGGTTTATAGAAATAAAAAAGGGAAGCGGGAAAGTTTCAACCTACTACTCTTTCTAAGAAAAAAATTTATTTCTTTCACTTTCTCATTCTTTTTCTGTCCATCTCTCTCTTCTCTATCTCTTTCTCTCTCTCTCTCTCTCTCTCTCTCTCTTCTCTCTCTCTCTCTCTCTCTCTCTCTCTCTCTCTCTCTCTCTCTCTCTCTCTCTCTATCTTTCACTATCTCCCTCTGTTTTTCTTCCTTTCTATATCATTGGAACAAAAAAAGTTTTTGTCTTTTTTTAAAACAAACACTTATCCGGTTGAAGCTTTACGCGTTTTCAAAATCGCAAACTATCGAAGAATGAAATGGACGATGAGACGATGAGTTTTATAATTAAAGGTCAACCTTTATTTTATAGCAATCTTGAATGAATCTTTCCAAACATGTTTTTTTGTTGGAAAAGCTATAGCTGCCGCTTTTGGGAAAAAGTTGTTTCGGATAACTGAGAGCTGCTCAAATTTTTTTTGTAGCTTGGCAAGCGTACTAATTGATTCGGAAGAGTAGGAAACTATTATTCGCTTCTTTACGGTAGAAGCGCGGACTTCTGATTATGACTTCTGATTACAAAAAATAGGAAAATAATTGTTGACATGAGGAGATAAAACGCTGGAGGAAAAAGCTGCCAAAACAAAACCCGCCCTTTGCCTAAACCCCTCGGCAGTATGGCTGAGTATTTATGAATTTGTAAATTGTCTTTAATTTCTAAGTTACACAGTTTAAAGGCAGTGACGCCTGGTTAAGATGACAAATGATTGTACTACCGCACATAAAAAAAGCTAGTCCACCGTGCGGGAACGAACCCAGACCATCTCGACTCAAACCGGGAGCGCGTGTTACCATTACACCACGGGGGCTTTTTTTCTGTGCGATAGTTCAATCATTTGTAATTTGTCTGCAAGGGAAGTCATCAACTTCCTTATCTCAGCACGTCTTCAAACGTCTCTTTTATGCTCATTTTCGTTATTGTCTTCTGTGCTCTTTTCGCCACGAACGCACAGCACTTGGGCATATACGGTCAACATATCAATTTGTAAATTGTCTTTAAATTCTAAGTTACACAGTTTAAAGGCAGTGACGCCTGGTTAAGATGACAAATGATTGTACTACCGCACATAAAAAAAAGCTAGTCCACCGTGCGGGAACGAACCCAGCCTATGGTGGATTTCCTAGATACGATAAATTTGCCGGGAATGGAGTGTATTTAAATTTTATTCGACTCAATCAAAATTTTAATTCGTGAAACTTTTTTCACTCGAAAGTTGTCATTTTTAATAATTTTAGACTTCTGAGGTCAGATAATTTTATATGTGTCAATTTTGTTTTTAGGGTTATCTAGTTGAAAGGTACCACGTCAGGTAGGAAACTGGATTTAACAATCCCAAATCAGTCCGGAATAAGAACTGGCTTTTGCACTATCATAAAGATCCGTTCGCTGCATTATGTGATTGTTCACAAGCTTTTGCCTTCTTTTTGTAAAAAGTCCGATAAATTGTGTGAAATCATCTTCAATTAGTTCAAGAAACTCGGCAAGATCCGCTTTGAGAATTCTGAACCACTAGAAAAAACAGTAAAAAGAACAAACGTCTAGTAGAAGAAGAATAAAACTAAAAGATACATAAAAAAATTATCTCTAAGGCTGAATAAAACTTATTTTTAAGTTTTTTAAAGACACCCGCTATTTCTGTCTGATGGTGATAGGGGAAAATACCTCGAGAAAACAAATTTTAGTTTTAAAAAAGGTTGTTTCTGAGATGGGAATCCCTTTTATGGAGAAAAATGTTTTTACTAGCAAGAGGTGTTTTCTAGCACCCTTTCAAAAAATGGTCTATCTTTTTCGAAGGAAAGTTGTTTCCTAACACATTTATTTCCAAAAAATTACTCAATTTTTCTTTACTCGAAATGAAACATATGCTTCTACATCTAGGAACGATTGATTGGAAATTCATATTAATTGAGGTTACCACTCGAAAATGTGTAAAATTCAGATTATGTCGTTCATTATGCCATCCATATCTGCTTTCATATAATTAAAAACAAAAAACATTTTCAGAGGTTAATCTCAATTCGAAGAATCAATGCGTTTAATTCATTTCAAAACCATTATGACTTTTTTGAAGAACTCAGTTACATATTTAAGTTCGAATGGAATGGATTGCGCAGCTGTTTTCGTAATAATCAAATTCCTTGTCAAAAAGCATGAAATTTCAAGTAGTAGATGATAGTTCGATACTGGGGAAGTCGGACTGGTTAGAAAAATTACAAGTTGTGGGTCTCTTATTTCAGCTGCGAGTCGAGTTCACTTTAAGAGGAATAAGAGTGAATACATACAATGAGATTGAGCAACTGCTTAATCCATTGGAAACGCGAGATAGCTAACTTACACTTATTTTTATTTGATATAAAATGGTTAGTTTTATCCAAATTCTAACGTGTTTCTCTCCAAAGTTTTAAAGTTTTGTTTTGTTCATACTCTCAATGAATGGAAAGCACTCGAATTGGGAATTCAGAACGAGAACGTTCCTTTCTTTAACTATTCAGGGCTTTTGTTGTTGCCATACTCACACTGGAAACAGTGAAAGCTAATGAATTTTTGGCAAAAGTAACACTTCACTGTGTTTGCATTCCATGAGTTCTTCTCATGTAGAAGCCTGGAGAACGAAAAATTCCGAGAATCGACTTTGTCAACCAATTGACAAACTTAGCGTGATGTCTGAGTAGTGAGGGAGTACATAGAAAAAGAAGATTATCTCGTGCTTCTTTCCTCTTAATAGAAACGACAGAAGGCACCTGGGGGTGACAGCGTAGTCTTTGTTTGACAGCGGTAAATAGAGGGCAAAAGGAAATCACAGTTTCCGCCTTTTTACAAACCCATCGGGCACACTGAATAGTATATAAAGGTAGAATGTTAGGAGAGAAGGCACCAACGCACTCAACTCAACATGTCTTCCATCCTTTCCCTTCTGCTCGCTCTCATCGTTGTCCTCTGTGCCCTTGTCGCTACTGACGCACAGTACTTGGGATATGGCGGATATACCGGATACGGTGGATATACCGGTTACGGTGGATATGGTGGATACGGAGCATATGGCGGATATGTTAGTTTTACTCGCTAGCTCGATTGGAAATTTCTCCCAAACATGCTTAATCGATAAGTTATTTTTTTCTAATGGGTATTAAGTAGACGTTTTGTTTTCTTCAGTAAATAATCACGGTTCGAAACATTTATTTTCTTCAAGAGTAAAATGATCCAAACTGTTTTCAATTCAGATTAAGCAGATAATGTCTTTAGGGTTATCCCTATGGAGGATATGGAGGATACTACGGTAAGAGAGATGCTGGATTCACTCCCCTGCAATAGATCTTCCGCACTTACCAGGGCAAAAAACTCGGTCAAACCTCTGGCGCTGAAACTTGGATGATCTGATTAATGATCTGATTAAATATAAGCTCAAGCCTTTTTTGTGATCTCGAGTGTCCGATAAAACTCAATACTCAGAATTTTCGTATTTTGATAACATGCATGCAGCTTATATATCACCTTTGTACCACTCGAATTCAACAAGAGTGGGAAAATGGTACAGTCGAATTGGGCAACTGACAAAGTGAGGGTAAGGGCAAGATAAATTTCGAAAGTTGCACTACACACATAAGCACATTCTAAACACTTTACGAGACACAGCACTTTCGCTGGTGATTGCGGTTACTTCTCATCTACTTGAATAAGATTTCTTTCTTCTCCATTCTTCATAATAACAAAAAGTTCTTTCAATTCTTATATATTCCTTGTATCTCGACAATTCAGTCGATTAAACCGCCCACCAATTGATATATACAGTCGATTAAACCGCCCACCAATTGATATATTCAGTCGATTAAACCGCCCACCAATTGATATATACAGTCGATTAAACCGCCCACCAATTGATATATACAGTCGATTAAACCGCCCACCAATTGATATATACAGTCGATTAAACCGCCCACCAATTGATATATACAGTCGATTAAACCTCCCACCAATTGATATATTCAGTCGATTAAACCGCCCACCAATTGATATATACAGTCGATTAAACCACCCACCAATTGATATATACAGTCGATTAAACCGCCCACCAATTGATATATACAGTCGATTGAACCGCCCACCAATTGATATATACAGTCGATTAAACCGACCACTCATTGATATATTCAGTCGATTAAACCGCCCACCAATTGATATATACAGTCGATTAAACCGCCCACCAATTGATATATTCAGTCGATTAAACCGCCCACCAATTGATATATACAGTCGATTAAACCGCCCACCGATTGATATATTCAGTCGATTAAACCGCACACCGATTGATATATACAGTCGATTAAACCGCCCACCAATTGATATATTCAGTCGATTAAACCGCACACCGATTGATATATACAGTCGATTAAACCGCCCACCAATTGATATATACAGTCGATTAAACCGCCCACCAATTGATATATACAGTCGATTAAACCACCCACCAATTGATATATTCAGTCGATTAAACCGCCCACCAATTGATATATTCAGTCGATTAAACCGCCCACCAATTGATATATACAGTCGATTAAACCGCCCACCAATTGATATATACAGTCGATTAAACCGCCCACCAATTGATATATACAGTCGATTAAACCGCCCACCAATTGATATATACAGTCGATTAAACCGCCCACCAATTGATATATTCAGTCGATTAAACCGCCCACCAATTGATATATACAGTCGATTAAACCGCCCACCAATTGATATATACAGTCGATTAAACCGCCCACCAATTGATATATACAGTCGATTAAACAGCCCACCAATTGATATATACAGTCGATTAAACCGCCCACCAATTGATATATACAGTCGATTAAACCACCCACCAATTGATATATTCAGTCGATTAAACCGCCCACCAATTGATATATTCAGTCGATTAAACCGCCCACCAATTGATATATTCAGTCGATTAAACCGCCCACCAATTGATATATACAGTCGCTAAACCGCCCACCAATTGATATATACAGTCGATTAAACCGCCCACCAATTGATATATACAGTCGATTAAACCACCCACCAATTGATATATTCAGTCGATTAAACCGCCCACCAATTGATATATTCAGTCGATTAAACCGCCCACCAATTGATATATTCAGTCGATTAAACCGCCCACCAATTGATATATACAGTCGATTAAACCGCCCAGAAATTGATATATACAGTCGATTAAACCGCCCACCAATTGATATATACAGTCGATTAAACCGCCTACCAATTGATATATACAGTCGATTAAACCGCCCACCAATTGATATATTCAGTCGATTAAACCGCCCACCAATTGATATATACAGTCGATTAAACCGCCCACCGATTGATATATACAGTCGATTAAACCGCCCACCAATTGATATATACAGTCGATTAAACCGCCCACCAATTGATATATACAGTCGATTAAACCGCCCACCAATTGATATATACAGTCGATTAAACCGCCCACCAATTGATATATTCAGTCGATTAAACCGCTCACCAATTGATATATACAGTCGATTAAACCGCCCACCAATTGATATATACAGTCGATTAAACCGCCCACCAATTGATATATACAGTCGATTAAACCGCCCACCAATTGATATATTCAGTCGATTAAACCGCCCACCAATTGATATATACAGTCGATTAAACCGCCCACCAATTGATATATACAGTCGATTAAACCGCCCACCAATTGATATATACAGTCGATTAAACCGCCCACCAATTGATATATACAGTCGATTAAACCGCCCACCAATTGATACATACAGTCGATTAAACCACCCACCAATTGATATATTCAGTCGATTAAACCGCCCACCAATTGATATATTCAGTCGATTAAACCGCCCACCAATTGATATATACAGTCGATTAAACCGCCCACCAATTGATATATACAGTCGATTAAACCGCCCACCAATTGATATATACAGTCGATTAAACCGCCCACCAATTGATATATACAGTCGATTAAACCGCCCACCAATTGATATATTCAGTCGATTAAACCGCCCACCAATTGATATATACAGTCGATTAAACCGCCCACCAATTGATATATACAGTCGATTAAACCGCCCACCAATTGATATATACAGTCGATTAAACAGCCCACCAATTGATATATACAGTCGATTAAACCGCCCACCAATTGATATATTCAGTCGATTAAACCGCCCACCAATTGATATATACAGTCGATTAAACCGCCCACCAATTGATATATACAGTCGATTAAACCGCCCACCAATTGATATATACAGTCGATTAAACCGCCCACCAATTGATATATACAGTCGATTAAACCGCCCACCAATTGCTATATACAGTCGATTAAACCGCCCACCAATTGATATATACAGTCGATTAAACCACCCACCAATTGATATATTCAGTCGATTAAACCGCCCACCAATTGATATATTCAGTCGATTAAACCGCCCACCAATTGATATATTCAGTCGATTAAACCGCCCACCAATTGATATATACAGTCGATTAAACCGCCCACCAATTGATATATACAGTCGATTAAACCGCCCACCAATTGATATATACAGTCGATTAAACCACCCACCAATTGATATATTCAGTCGATTAAACCGCCCACCAATTGATATATTCAGTCGATTAAACCGCCCACCAATTGATATATTCAGTCGATTAAACCGCCCACCAATTGATATATACAGTCGATTAAACCGCCCAGAAATTGATATATACAGTCGATTAAACCGCCCACCAATTGATATATTCAGTCGATTAAACCGCCCACCAATTGATATATACAGTCGATTAAACCGCCCACCAATTGATATATACAGTCGATTAAACCGCCCACCAATTGATATATTCAGTCGATTAAACCGCCCACCAATTGATATATACAGTCGATTAAACCGCCCACCAATTGATATATTCAGTCGATTAAACCGCCCACCAATTGATATATACAGTCGATTAAACCGCCCACCAATTGATATATACAGTCGATTAAACCACCCACCAATTGATATATACAGTCGATTAAACCGCCCACCAATTGATATATACAGTCGATTAAACCGCCCACCAATTGATATATTCAGTCGATTAAACCGCCCACCAATTGATATATACAGTCGATTAAACCGCCCACCAATTGATATATACAGTCGATTAAACCGCCCACCAATTGATATATACAGTCGATTAAACCGCCCACCAATTGATATATACAGTCGATTAAACCGCCCACCAATTGATATATACAGTCGATTAAACCACCCACCAATTGATATATTCAGTCGATTAAACCGCCCACCAATTGATATATACAGTCGATTAAACCGCCCACCAATTGATATATACAGTCGATTAAACCGCCCACCAATTGATATATACAGTCGATTAAACCACCCACCAATTGATATATTCAGTCGATTAAACCGCCCACCAATTGATATATACAGTCGATTAAACCGCCCACCAATTGATATATTCAGTCGATTAAACCGCACACCAATTGATATATACAGTCGATTAAACCGCCCACCAATTGATATATACAGTCGATTAAACCGCCCACCAATTGATATTTTCAGTCGATTAAACCGCACACCAATTGATATATACAGTCGATTAAACCGCACACCAATTGATATATACAGTCGATTAAACCGCCCACCAATTGATATATACAGTCGATTAAACCGCCCACCAATTGATATATTCAGTCGATTAAACCGCACACCAATTGATATATACAGTCGATTAAACCGCCCACCAATTGATATATACAGTCGATTAAACCGCCCACCAATTGATATATACAGTCGATTAGACCGCCCACCAATTGATATATACAGTCGATTAAACCGCCCACCGATTGATATATACAGTCGATTAAACCGCCCACCAATTGATATATACAGTCGATTGAACCGCCCACCAATTGATATATACAGTCGATTAAACCGCCCACCAATTGATATATACAGTCGATTAAACCGCCCACCAATTGATATATACAGTCGATTAAACCGCACACCAATTGATATATACAGTCGATTAAACCGCCCACCAATTGATATATACAGTCGATTAAACCGCCCACCAATTGATATATACAGTCGATTAAACCGCCCACCGATTGATATATACAGTCGATTAAACCGCCCACCAATTGATATATACAGTCGATTAAACCGCCCACCAATTGATATATACAGTCGATTAAACCGCCCACCAATTGATATATACAGTCGATTAAACCGCCCACCAATTGATATATACAGTCGATTAAACCGCCCACCAATTGATATATACAGTCGATTAAACCGCCCACCAATTGATATATACAGTCGATTAAACCGCCCACCAATTGATATATTCAGTCGATTAAACCACCCACCAATTGATATATTCAGTCGATTAAACCGCCCACCAATTGATATATACAGTCGCTTAAACCGACCACTCATTGATATATACAGTCGATTAAACCTCCCACCAATTGATATATTCAGTCGATTAAACCTCCCACCAATTGATATATTCAGTCGATTAAACCACCCACCAATTGATATATACAGTCGATTAGACCACCCACCAATTGATATATACAGTCGATTAAACCTCCCACCAATTGATATATTCAGTCGATTAAACCTCCCACCAATTGATATATTCAGTCGATTAAACCGACCACTCATTGATATATACAGTCGATTAAACCTCCCACCAATTGATATATACAGTCGATTAAACCGACCACTCATTGATATATACAGTCGATTAAACCGCCCACCAATTGATATATACAGTCGATTAGACCGCCCACCAATTGATATATACAGTCGATTAAACCTCCCACCAATTGATATATTCAGTCGATTAAACCGCCCACCAATTGATATATACAGTCGATTAAACCTCCCACCAATTGATATATACAGTCGATTAAACCTCCCACCAATTGATATATTCAGTCGATTAAACCGCCCACCAATTGATATATACAGTCGATTAAACCGCCCACCAATTGATATATACAGTCGATTAAACCGACCACTCATTGATATATACAGTCGATTAAACCGCCCACCAATTGATATATTCAGTCGATTAAACCGCCCACCAATTGATATATACAGTCGATTAGACCGCCCACCAATTGATATATACAGTCGATTAAACCTCCCACCAATTGATATATTCAGTCGATTAAACCTCCCACCAATTGATATATTCAGTCGATTAAACCGACCACTCATTGATATATACAGTCGATTAAACCTCCCACCAATTGATATATACAGTCGATTAAACCGACCACTCATTGATATATACAGTCGATTAAACCGCCCACCAATTGATATATTCAGTCGATTAAACCGCCCACCAATTGATATATACAGTCGATTAAACCTCCCACCAATTGATATATTCAGTCGATTAAACCGCCCACCAATTGATATATACAGTCGATTAAACCTCCCACCAATTGATATATACAGTCGATTAAACCTCCCACCAATTGATATATTCAGTCGATTAAACCGCCCACCAATTGATATATACAGTCGATTAAACCGCCCACCAATTGATATATACAGTCGATTAAACCTCCCACCAATTGATATATTCAGTCGATTAAACCTCCCACCAATTGATATATTCAGTCGATTAGACCGCCCACCAATTGATATATACAGTCGATTAAACCTCCCACCAATTGATATATTCAGTCGATTAAACCGCCCACCAATTGATATATACAGTCGATTAAACCGCCCACCAATTGATATATTCAGTCGATTAAACCGCCCACCAATTGATATATACAGTCGATTAAACCACCCACCAATTGATATATTCAGTCGATTAAACCGCCCACCAATTGATATATACAGTCGATTAAACCGCCCACCAATTGATATATTCAGTCGATTAAACCGCACACCAATTGATATATACAGTCGATTAAACCGCCCACCAATTGATATATACAGTCGATTAAACCGCCCACCAATTGATATATTCAGTCGATTAAACCGCACACCAATTGATATATACAGTCGATTAAACCGCACACCAATTGATATATACAGTCGATTAAACCGCCCACCAATTGATATATACAGTCGATTAAACCGCCCACCAATTGATATATTCAGTCGATTAAACCGCACACCAATTGATATATACAGTCGATTAAACCGCCCACCAATTGATATATACAGTCGATTAAACCGCCCACCAATTGATATATACAGTCGATTAGACCGCCCACCAATTGATATATACAGTCGATTAAACCGCCCACCGATTGATATATACAGTCGATTAAACCGCCCACCAATTGATATATACAGTCGATTGAACCGCCCACCAATTGATATATACAGTCGATTAAACCGCCCACCAATTGATATATACAGTCGATTAAACCGCCCACCAATTGATATATACAGTCGATTAAACCGCACACCAATTGATATATACAGTCGATTAAACCGCCCACCAATTGATATATACAGTCGATTAAACCGCCCACCAATTGATATATACAGTCGATTAAACCGCCCACCGATTGATATATACAGTCGATTAAACCGCCCACCAATTGATATATACAGTCGATTAAACCGCCCACCAATTGATATATACAGTCGATTAAACCGCCCACCAATTGATATATACAGTCGATTAAACCGCCCACCAATTGATATATACAGTCGATTAAACCGCCCACCAATTGATATATACAGTCGATTAAACCGCCCACCAATTGATATATACAGTCGATTAAACCGCCCACCAATTGATATATACAGTCGATTAAACCACCCACCAATTGATATATTCAGTCGATTAAACCGCCCACCAATTGATATATACAGTCGCTTAAACCGACCACTCATTGATATATACAGTCGATTAAACCTCCCACCAATTGATATATTCAGTCGATTAAACCTCCCACCAATTGATATATTCAGTCGATTAGACCACCCACCAATTGATATATACAGTCGATTAGACCACCCACCAATTGATATATACAGTCGATTAAACCTCCCACCAATTGATATATTCAGTCGATTAAACCTCCCACCAATTGATATATTCAGTCGATTAAACCGACCACTCATTGATATATACAGTCGATTAAACCTCCCACCAATTGATATATACAGTCGATTAAACCGACCACTCATTGATATATACAGTCGATTAAACCGCCCACCAATTGATATATACAGTCGATTAGACCGCCCACCAATTGATATATACAGTCGATTAAACCTCCCACCAATTGATATATTCAGTCGATTAAACCGCCCACCAATTGATATATACAGTCGATTAAACCTCCCACCAATTGATATATACAGTCGATTAAACCTCCCACCAATTGATATATTCAGTCGATTAAACCGCCCACCAATTGATATATACAGTCGATTAAACCGCCCACCAATTGATATATACAGTCGATTAAACCGACCACTCATTGATATATACAGTCGATTAAACCGCCCACCAATTGATATATTCAGTCGATTAAACCGCCCACCAATTGATATATACAGTCGATTAGACCGCCCACCAATTGATATATACAGTCGATTAAACCTCCCACCAATTGATATATTCAGTCGATTAAACCTCCCACCAATTGATATATTCAGTCGATTAAACCGACCACTCATTGATATATACAGTCGATTAAACCTCCCACCAATTGATATATACAGTCGATTAAACCGACCACTCATTGATATATACAGTCGATTAAACCGCCCACCAATTGATATATTCAGTCGATTAAACCGCCCACCAATTGATATATACAGTCGATTAAACCTCCCACCAATTGATATATTCAGTCGATTAAACCGCCCACCAATTGATATATACAGTCGATTAAACCTCCCACCAATGGATATATACAGTCGATTAAACCTCCCACCAATTGATATATTCAGTCGATTAAACCGCCCACCAATTGATATATACAGTCGATTAAACCGCCCACCAATTGATATATACAGTCGATTAAACCTCCCACCAATTGATATATTCAGTCGATTAAACCTCCCACCAATTGATATATTCAGTCGATTAGACCGCCCACCAATTGATATATACAGTCGATTAAACCTCCCACCAATTGATATATTCAGTCGATTAAACCGCCCACCAATTGATATATACAGTCGATTAAACCGCCCACCAATTGATATATTCAGTCGATTAAACCGCCCACCAATTGATATATTCAGTCGATTAAACCGCCCACCAATTGATATATACAGTCGATTAAACCTCCCACCAATTGATATATACAGTCGATTAAACCTCCCACCAATTGATATATTCAGTCGATTAAACCGCCCACCAATTGATATATACAGTCGATTAAACCGCCCACCAATTGATATATACAGTCGATTAAACCTCCCACCAATTGATATATTCAGTCGATTAAACCTCCCACCAATTGATATATTCAGTCGATTAGACCGCCCACCAATTGATATATACAGTCGATTAAACCTCCCACCAATTGATATATTCAGTCGATTAAACCGCCCACCAATTGATATATACAGTCGATTAAACCGCCCACCAATTGATATATTCAGTCGATTAAACCGCCCACCAATTGATATATACAGTCGATTAAACCTCCCACCAATTGATATATTCAGTCGATTAAACCTCCCACCAATTGATATATTCAGTCGATTAAACCTCCCACCAATTGATATATTCAGTCGATTAAACCGCCCACCAATTGATATATACAGTCGATTAAACCGCCCACCAATTGATATATACAGTCGATTAAACCTCCCACCAATTGATATATTCAGTCGATTAAACCTCCCACCAATTGATATATTCAGTCGATTAGACCGCCCACCAATTGATATATACAGTCGATTAAACCTCCCACCAATTGATATATTCAGTCGATTAAACCGCCCACCAATTGATATATACAGTCGATTAAACCGCCCACCAATTGATATATTCAGTCGATTAAACCGCCCACCAATTGATATATACAGTCGATTAAACCTCCCACCAATTGATATATTCAGTCGATTAAACCGCCCACCAATTGATATATACAGTCGATTAAACCTCCCACCAATTGATATATTCAGTCGATTAAACCTCCCACCAATTGATATATTCAGTCGATTAGACCGCCCACCAATTGATATATACAGTCGATTAAACCTCCCACCAATTGATATATTCAGTCGATTAAACCGCCCACCAATTGATATATACAGTCGATTAAACCGCCCACCAATTGATATATTCAGTCGATTAAACCGCCCACCAATTGATATATACAGTCGATTAAACCTCCCACCAATTGATATATTCAGTCGATTAAACCGCCCACCAATTGATATATACAGTCGATTAAACCTCCCACCAATTGATATATACAGTCGATTAAACCTCCCACCAATTGATATATTCAGTCGATTAAACCGCCCACCAATTGATATATACAGTCGATTAAACCGCCCACCAATTGATATATACAGTCGATTAAACCTCCCACCAATTGATATATTCAGTCGATTGAACCGCCCACCAATTGATATATACAGTCGATTAAACCGCCCACCGATTGATATATACAGTCGATTAAACCGCCCACCAATTGATATATACAGTCGATTAAACCACCCACCAATTGATATATTCAGTCGATTAAACCGCCCACCAATTGATATATACAGTCGATTAAACCGACCACTCATTGATATATATTGTGACAAACTTCTCATGCAGTCTAATCCTAAGCCGTACAACTTCGTTATGTTAAAGGTCTCATCCCTAACATGCAGCTCTGTCAGAGGGATGTCGTTAAAAGTTTCTCATATACATAATATTCGAGAATCACATTCATTCATTTATCTATTCCTTTGCACATTGTGGTACTACGGATAACTATCACAATGGTGAGTCAGTGCAAACAATAAAATAATACATATATACATACATATGTACATACAACGCAATTTGATAGAATTGATCACGAGGTGCGAGATTGATCACGAGAGTTCGAGGTTTATATTCTAGTCGAGTTATTTTCTAATACTATGTTAGTCTCAGTTTGGAAGAGGGAACGATTGAGTCTATGGGTAAGCTTAGACGAGAACTTTTAAAATGGGCTGAAGATTGTATACATGTTATGATGGCTAGAATTGATCAGAAGTTAGTGTTCTGATCAGAAGTTAGTTTCTTTCCATTTTCACAGTAAATTTATTTTTAAATCAAAACTTTTCTCATGCGGTCTCGTGAGCCTAAGCCGTACGGCCTTATTAGCGTAAACTGTTGCCTAAGCGTTTTTTTAATACAAAATTTTTTTTTTTAATTTAAAACTGAAAATTAAAAAAATTTTAATTTAAAAATAATTAAAACGCTTAGGCTTAGGCAAAAGTTTACGATAATGAGGCCGTACGGCTTAGGCTAACGAGACCGCACAAGAAAAGTTCTCATATTCGGCCGAAAAAGCCATCTGATCAGAACTCTAACTTCTGATCAATTGTAGTGAATGATCTGTTCGATTTGACCATTATAGTTTATCTGATCAATTTAAAGCGCCTGATCAATTCTAGCCATAACATACATACAAGTGAAGGAGGAAGGCAGTTCCAAATATTAATAAAGCGAGAAACACACGTATTATGCGATTTAAACAACTTGAAAGGTGATATTAGCCTGAGAGAGTGGAAAATTCTGCTGCTGTAAGGGGAAGGCCTGATATCAAAAATATGTGATGTGCCAAGAATCACATTTTTGTGGAAAGCTTTATGTACAAAACAAAGATCAAGAATGCTAAAGTGGTGGGACTAAGAGTTCTAGACGGGCTAGGTAACCTTGAGGATATTCACCGGCTCTAGCAATAATACGCCTTATGAAGTTTTTTTGGACATGTTCTAGGTCGTTGATAAGACCGACTGAGACGGGGGACCAGAGCTCGCATCCTTATTCCAAGAGAGGAAGAATTTAAGTTTTATACGCTTGGAGCAAGACTGGGGTAGAAGAGGTTTTCGAAGAGCGTAGAAGGATATTGGTAGCTGTTTTAGCTTTTTGAATTATGATTGAAATGTGATAGTTGAAAGAGAGAGAAGTACTAAAATGAATTTCAAGATCTTTGACTATTGACTGGGGAGGAAGAATGTGCCCATCTAAAGTAGGGTAGAAGAGGATTGTTAGGTTCACAGTGAACTATTCTTTTCCTGTGATTAATAATCGTTCTACTGTGACTATTTTTCTTGTTTTACTGTGAATATCTGATTAACTGTGAACATCTTTATTTTGTTGTGAATGGATAGCGAATATGCTGTTAACCGATGACATATAATTTCAACTGAGATCGCAATTTGCGACAGATCTCCACTGCATGTCTTTCTTGTGTGCAAAGGAATAAAGAATTGAAGAATTGAATTGGAGGATTCTTGAATGGAGAGTGTAAAAAGGGACAAAAAAATTCAAAAAAGAATTGCTCAATAAGGTATTGATAATTCGATTTATACATACCTTTTCTGTTCTGGTTCTTTAAAAGTAATTGGCTTTCGGCTAAAATGTAATTGGCTTTCGGTTAAAAATAAAGTTATTAGAAGCAGTCCGCAAAGTGTTAATATGTTTCAAATAACTGAACTTACAACAAATTGCACTCTCCTTTTTTGTTCAGTCGCGTAATTGAACTCGATATCAAAGATACTCTTCTAGCGAATCGCTGTGATATGCTTACTCGTTGGTTTAACTTCGTTAATTCAGTATATTCTTGAATAACAATCAATTAACTTACAACCTTTCAGACAAAAGATTATCAAAGCTTCACTTTAAAAGTTTCAACGAACTGTTTTTTTCTTATTTGCATTGAAATTTGTCTTCCATAATTTATTGTTGAATGAGTAACAAGGTTGAACAATAATAATGAACAGTAAAGAAGTTAATTGTTATACAACCCTTCTTTTTTCAAACTTTTAAATTGTTTGGAAAATTCAAAACAAACAATGAGGTTTTTTTGTATTTGATAGTTCTTTTATTAAGATATTTGATATTATGCTCAAACTTTGTCTCTCACAGTCTCATTATCCAAGTGCTATATACATAAGTACATAGTTCACTGTGAACCTAACAATCCTCTTCTACCCTACTTTAGATGGGCACATTCTTCCTCCCCAGTCAATAGTCAAAGATCTTGAAATTCATTTTAGTACTTCTCTCTCTTTCAACTATCACATTTCAATCATAATTCAAAAAGCTAAAACAGCTACCAATATCCTTCTACGCTCTTCGAAAACCTCTTCTACCCCAGTCTTTCTCCAAGCGTATGAAACTTAAATTCTTCCTCTCTTGGAATAAGGATGCGAGCTCTGGTCCCCCGTCTCAGTCGGTCTTATTAACGATCTAGAACATGTCCAAAGAAACTTCACAAGGCGTATTCTTGCCAGAGCCGGTGAATATCCTCAAGGTTACCTAGCCCGTCTTGAACTCTTAACCCTAATCACTTTAGAATACAGGCGAAGCATTCTTGATCTTTGTTTTGTACATAAAGCTTTCCAAAAAATGTAATTCTTGGCACATCACATTTTTTGATATCAGGCATTCTTACAGCTGCAGAATTTCCCACTCTCTCAGGCTAATATCACCTTTCAAGTTGTTTAAATCGCATAATACTTGTGTTTCTCGCTTTATTAATATTTGGCACTGCCTTCCTCTTTTACGTGCATGTATGTTCTGGCTAGGCGCTTTAAATTGATCAGATAAATTATAATGGTTAAATTGAACAGATCAATTAATAGAATTGATCAGAAGTTAGAGTTCTGATCAGATGGCTTTTTCGGCTGAAAATGAGAACTTTTCTATTTCGTCTATTTCGATTCGCGATAGAGAAAATAGTACAGTGTGCGTGCAAACCCGGTCCGTATTGGTTGCTCGCTTTGTGCATATATGATTCTGTTATTAAATTTGGTGAATAGCCACGAAATAGACGAAATAGTTTAGTGGGATCTTTTAGTGTAGTGGGAGTGGACTGATGAAGGAACTTTTCAATGAAATTGTGCCATTCACCATAAAATCAATTATTTTGATGGCAGCGCCATAGAATAATTGATTTTTGATGGCAGCGCCATAAAATAAGGCTATTTTGATGGCAGCGCCATGAAATAAGGCTATTTTGCTAGAATCTGCCATAAAACAGATAAAAATTATCGAAAAGTACATTTATGGCAAAAAATCAAAACGGCAGCGTCATATATGTATGTACATATGTATTATTTTATTGTTTGCACTGACTCACCATTGTGACAATTATCCGTAGTACCACAATGTGCAAAGGAATAGATAAATCATCCTACCGGCCTATTTCTATTTTATCTCCCGCTTCTAAAGTTATGGAGCGTTTGATCAGAACCACTATAGAAACTCACTTAAAGAATTTTGATTTGCTGCCAGATAACCAACATGGCTTCAGATCTCAAGCTTCTGTTGTGACTAACCTTTTAGTCTGTGAGAATGATTGGTCATATGATCTTAGTAGAGGATTATCTCTTGATGTAATATATAAGACGGTGCTGGGAATTTAGTTCGGCAATTCGTGTTGTTTCGGTGTCTGTGGCGAGTTTTGAAACATGGCGGTAAAAAAACTCGTTTATCCGTAAATTGCACAGAGGATTTGAAAAAGAAACATGTGTCATATTTAATACACAGATTTTTGCTTTAGCAAGATAAATAAGAAACAAAAGCACTGAGTGTCAAAGACATAAGAGTTGGCGAATTTAGAACGGTTCGAATATCGTCACCGGTTGATAATCATTACAAGGCAAATTTAGAACGGTTCGAATATCGTCACTGGTTGATGATCATTACAAGGCAAATTTAGAACGGTTCTAATATCGTCACCGGTTGATGATCATTACAAGGCAAATTTAGAACGGTTCTAATATCGTCACCGGTTGATGATAATTACAAGGCAAATTTAGAACGGTTCGAATAACGTCACCGGTTTATGATCATTACAAGGCAAATTTAGAACGGTTCGAATTTCATCATCGGTTGATGATCAGTACAAGGCTATTCAGCAAAATAAGAGCAGACTTATATAGTATGAACAAAACGAGCAACCTATAGAGACCGGGTTTGCACGAACGCTATACTGTTTTCTTTTTCTGTGTCGCGAAAAGAGAATAGTATAGCATTCGTGCAAACCCGGTCTGTATAGGTTGATCGTTTTGTTCGTACTATATAAATCTGCTGAATAGCCGGGAGAGTGCGGGGAGAGTGTGAGATTTAGAAAGCGAGAATCGTAACATGACGAAATTCGAACAGTTCGAATTTCGCCATGTGATGAGTATTGTAGCATGACGAAATCCGAACCATTCGAAATCCGTCAAGTGATGAGCAATAATACATGATAAAATTCGAACAGTGCGAAATTCGTCAAGTGATGAGCAACAATACATGACGATATTCGAACAGTTCAAGTTCCGTCAGGCAATATTCGCTATCTGCTTACTCTTGTGTTTCATATTTGATTGTTTATTGTGCCAGAAGTGATGAAATGAAATAAAATATTGATTCCACGAATTCACAAAGAGAAATTCCGATGAATTTTACGATAAACTTGCCACAGACACCGAAACAACAAGAATTGCCGAACTAAATTCCCAGCACCGTCTTATATCTTGACTTTTCGAGAGCCTTTGACTCCATCAGCATCTCTAAGCTTTTAACCAAGTTATCCCATATAGGTTTGTCGCCTACATTGATGTCATGGCTCAAATCTTTCCTTTCTGATTGATTCTTTTCCGTTCGAATAGGTAACATTATATCTGCTCCCAAACCCGTTACTTCGGGCGTGCCTCAAGGCTCCGTTCTCGGACCCATTTTATTTACTCTATATATCCGTGAATTGAACTACGTCCTCAAGCCTTTCCCCAATGTCAAGTATCAAGCCTATGCTGACGACATCAAGTTGTATATCTCCCACAATTCCTCGAATGAAATGGAACGCGTGTCTGAAATGCAGAGTTGTCTTGATGCCGTTTCATCTTGGAGCAGAAACAAACAGCTCACCTTATCCGCAAACAAAACGTACCATTTGCAACTAGGAAACTCGGAATGTTCATTTGATTATCGCTTAAATGATGTCACTTTATCTAAAGAGACTCAAGTCAAAGATCTCGGTGTTCTAGTTGTTCCCAGTCTCCGAAGACATGACGCCATTGTTGATCGAACTGTAAAGGCTACCAGAGCCATATATGCTATGCTTCGCGCTGTTTCTATCAATGATCCAAAAGTGCTAGTTAAGTGTTTCATGACATATACGTTCTACCTCATTTGGAGTTTGCCTCTTGCTTTTGGAACCCGATTTACAAGAAAGACTCTGAATTGTTAGAGAAAGTACAGAAATCGTTTACTAGAATTCTCTTTTATCGATGTTTTCCACAGCCGGATTACCCTCTTAGCCTTCCATGTTATAGAGATCGTCTGAATCTAGTTGACCTGAGTACTTTAGCTGAAAGAAGGGTGATTGCAGACCTTAAAATGGGTTGGAAGATCTTCAATGATAAGTCTATTATTGAAAAATCACGCATTTTCAAGCGCACCTCCCCCACTCGTTCAAATATTAATGGTATTGCAATTGAATGTACTTCTTCCACTCCTAGATTCGATTGTTTCGGTTTACGGGTTTCAAGAATGTTTTACGGAATCTCGAGTGAAATATTAAATTCAGGAACAGTAGAGCAGTTCATAAGTCTTCTCTGTAACGAGAATGTGGTCAGTGAATGGGCAAATAATCAGTAGCATTTAGAAATTTTCCTTACTTCTAGCCATACTTTGTATGTATCATTTTCTATGTATGTATGGTGTTTCTCACCATAATCTTGCATTGTAGGATGTCGATGGAATAATATAGGAGAGGTGTTTCGCTTACTTGAGTGCTGATGATCTCATATGTATTCTTATCCAATGTTTGTGCTCGAATTTTAGTTGTAATATGTGTTGATTTTGCATCGTATGATGTAGATAAAATAAATAAATAAATAAATGAGTGAGTGTGATTCTCGAATATTATGTATATGAGAAACTTTTAACGAAATCCCTCTGACAGAGCTGCATGTCAGGGATGAGACCTTTAACATAACGAAGTTGTACGGCTTAGGAGTAGACCGCATGAGAAGTTTGTCACAATATATATCAATTGGTGGGCGGTTTAATCGACTGTATATATCAATTGGTGGGCGGTTTATTCGACTTAATATATCAATTGGTGGGCGGTTTAATCGACTGTATATATCAATTGGTGGGCGGTTTAATCGACTGAATATATCAATTGGTGGGCGGTTTAATCGACTGTATATATCAATTGGTGGGCGGTTTAATCGACTGTATATATCAATTGGTGGGCGGTTTAATCGACTGAATATATCAATTGGTGGGCGGTTTAATCGACTGTATATATCAATTGGTGGGCGGTTTAATCGACTGTATATATCAATTGGTGGGCGGTTTAATCGACTGTATATATCAATTGGTGGGCGGTTTAATCGACTGAATATATCAATTGGTGGGCGGTTTAATCGACTGTATATATCAATTGGTGGGCGGTTTAATCGACTGTATATATCAATTGGTGGGCGGTTTAATCGACTGTATATATCAATTGGTGGGCGGTTTAATCGACTGTATATATCAATTGGTGGGCGGTTTAATCGACTGAATATATCAATTGGTGGGCGGTTTAATCGACTGTATATATCAATTGGTGGGCGGTTTAATCGACTGAATATATCAATTGGTGGGCGGTTTAATCGACTGTATATATCAATTGGTGGGCGGTTTAATCGACTGTATATATCAATTGGTGGGCGGTTTAATCGACTGTATATATCAATTGGTGGGCGGTTTAATCGACTGTATATATCAATTGGTGGGCGGTTTAATCGACTGTATATATCAATTGGTGGGCGGTTTAATCGACTGTATATATCAATTGGTGGGCGGTTTAATCGACTGTATATATCAATTGGTGGGCGGTTTAATCGACTGTATATATCAATTGGCGGGCGGTTTAATCGACTGTATATATCAATTGGTGGGCGGTTTAATCGACTATATATCAATTGGTGGGCGGTTTAATCGACTGTATATATCAATCGGTGGGCGGTTTAATCGACTGTATATATCAATTGGTGGGCGGTTTAATCGACTGTATATATCAATCGGTGGGCGGTTTAATCGACTGTATATATCAATTGGTGGGCGGTTTAATCGACTGTATATATCAATTGGTGGGCGGTTTAATCGACTGTATATATCAATTGGTGGGCGGTTTAAACGACTGTATATATCAATTGGTGGGCGGTTTAATCGACTGTATATATCAATTGGTGGGCGGTTTAATCGAATGTATATATCAATTGATGGGCGGTTTAATCGAATGTATATATCAATTGGTGGGCGGTTTAATCGACTGTATATATCAATTGGTGGGCGGTTTAATCGACTGTATATATCAATTGGTGGGCGGTTTAATCGACTGTATATATCAATTGGTGGGCGGTTTAATCGACTGTATATATCAATTGGTGGGCGGTTTAATCGAATGTATATATCAATTGATGGGCGGTTTAATCGAATGTATATATCAATTGATGGGCGGTTTAATCGAATGTATATATCAATTGGTGGGCGGTTTAATCGACTGTATATATCAATCGGTGGGCGGTTTAATCGACTGTATATATCAATTGGTGGGCGGTTTAATCGACTGTATATATCAATTGGTGGGCGGTTTAATCGACTGAATATATCAATTGATGGGCGGTTTAATCGACTGTATATATCAATCGGTGGGCGGTTTAATCGACTGTATATATCAATCGGTGGGCGGTTTAATCGACTGTATATATCAATTGGTGGGCGGTTTAATCGACTGTATATATCAATTGGTGGGCGGTTTAATCGACTGTATATATCAATTGGTGGGCGGTTTAATCGACTGAATATATCAATTGGTGGGCGGTTTAATCGACTGTATATATCAATTGATGGGCGGTTTAATCGACTGTATATATCAATCGGTGGGCGGTTTAATCGACTGTATATATCAATTGGTGGGCGGTTTAATCGACTGTATATATCAATCGGTGGGCGGTTTAATCGACTGTATATATCAATTGGTGGGCGGTTTAATCGACTGTATATATCAATCGGTGGGCGGTTTAATCGACTGTATATATCAATTGGTGGGCGGTTTAATCAACTGTATATATCAATTGGTGGGCGGTTTAATCGACTGTATATATCAATTGGTGGGCGGTTTAATCGACTGTATATATCAATTGGTGGGCGGTTTAATCGACTGTATATATCAATTGGTGGGCGGTTTAATCGATTGAATTGTCGAGATACAAGGAATGTATAAGAATTGAAAGAACTTTTTGTTATTATGAAGAATGGAGAAGAAAGAAATCTTATTCAAGTAGATGAGAAGTAACCGCAATCACCAGCGAAAGTGCTGTGTCTCGTAAAGTGTTTAGAATGTGCTTATGTGTGTAGTGCAACTTTCAAAATTTTTTCTTCCCCTTACCCTCACTTTGTCAGTTGCCCAATTCGACTGTACCATTTTCCCACTCTTGTTGAATTCGTTCGTCTCCCTCCGTGCTCCTCGCACCGTCTCTTCATTCGTCTGTGAGAGTCCTTTCCCGAAAAGATTTGGCGCTCCGGGATCGTAGCGCCATCATGAGCGGCAGAAGAATGAGATGGAGGGACTACTTTTTCAAAGCCGTTAGTCCCCGATTCCTAAGGAAGGCAGAGAACGATGAGGAGTGGAGTCGTCACATGTCGCAACAGATCCCATAATCGATGATGTTATATTACCGATGTGGCTTGCTGATCTTGATAAAGCGTTTGAATTGCAAAAAAAATTGTTGATTTCGAGTGGTAAAAAGGTGATGTATAAGCTGCCTGCATGTTATCAAAAAAAGAAAATTCTGAGTATTGAGTTTTATCGGACACTCGAGATCACAAAAAAGGCTTGAGCTTATATTTAATCAGATCATGCAGTGTATCCAAGTTTCAGCGCCAGAGGTTTGACCGAGTTTTTTGCCCTGGTAAGTGCGGAAGATCTATTGCAGGGGAGTGAATCCAGCATCTCTCTTACCGTAGTATCCTCCATATCCTCCATAGGGATAACCCTAAAGACATTATCTGCTTAATCTGAATTGAAAACAGTTTGGATCATTTTACTCTTGAAGAAAATAAATGTTTCGAACCGTGATTATTTACTGAAGAAAACAAAACGTCTACTTAATACCCATTAGAAAAAAAAAACTTGTCGATTAAGCATGTTTGGGAGAAATTTCCAATCGAGCTAGCGAGTGCAAATTATCCTCCACTTGTCCATCCCCTCGCATGTTTACCGCCTTTCCTCCGAAATACGCTCCCTCTGATAGAGCTGTACTAACACTCGCTTCCAAGATTCGCGACATTGTGATTAATCACAAAAATACTAAAATTCCTCGCAACTTGACCCCGAAGGAAAACATAGCTTTGAAAGCTCTTGAGGGCCTTGTTCGGACTAACAATATACGTGTAACTAGAAGTGACAAAGGTGGTGAATTTGTTGTCATTAATGCAGAAATGGACAAAAAGCTAACAGAATTGCATCTCTCTGATCGTTCATTGTATATTCTATCCAATAGAGCGGCCTTCACACGAACTCATAAATTTCTTTTCACTCAGTTTCATTCTCTCTCTAACAAAAATACTACTTTGCCTACTAGCATTATTAAACGCCTTGTTGACAATCATCCTCGAATACCTGTTATTTATACTCTCATCAAGACTCACAAATTTGATCTAACATCTGCCGGGACCGATATCAACCAGTTCAAGATCAGACTCATAATCCATGCTCTTGTGGGATGTT
Source organism: Allodiplogaster pararmata (assembly GCA_964056735.1). Classification (NCBI taxonomy): domain Eukaryota; kingdom Metazoa; phylum Nematoda; class Chromadorea; order Rhabditida; family Diplogasteridae; genus Allodiplogaster; species Allodiplogaster pararmata. Next base: position 10,964,058 of record OZ057406.1, read on the forward strand.
TTATATCGGACATTCAGGCCGTCCAGTTCATACCAGGGCCACGGAACATATATGTGCTACTAAGAACCCAAAGGCCCCTTCCTACGCAACTAATGCCTTTTCTCAGCACGTTCTTGTTTCTCATCCTAATGAAACAGTTGTACTCACCGGTTCTATCCTGCATGTTGAAACTAATATTGTTCGCCGTAGAATTATTGAGGCTTTGCTGATTGATACTCACAAACCTGACCTTAACAACAAGAGCGAAATGGCAGAAGAGCTCTCTCATCTCTCCCTCCTGCCCCTTCCTCAGGATCATCTCGCTTGTTTTGATCTATATTGTATTTCTGTTTTCTGTTTTTTTTCTCGTATTATTTCTTCGGTGGTTCTTCAATTGTGTTCTATATCACAGCCACCTCTTCTGGCTGTATCACCATTATTTGGTTCGTTATTTTGATTTGTATTTGTTTTTCTTATCCTTTTTGACACATATTTCTGCTGTGCTCACCATTGTGTTTAGGTGATTCATTTCGCTGACGATGCTTTTATAAAGCGAAACGTTCGAAATCCTATTCTTCTCAACAACGCATCAACAAGGCAAGACACAGATCAAAGTGTATCGAATAGACATTCATTAACAATCATATAACACACAACCTACATGTTTCAGAACCTAACACTCTTCTTGACGCTTCACGTCAAATCTGCGACAACAATCAATTCAAAAAATCACTGACACTCATACTACGACTTAAAGCATCTTGCTTTAACGCACGATAAACGTAGACTGAGTTACTTCCCTCTCTCGTCTCCCCGTATGCTACGCATACGCAACGCACCTACAGTACACTCCCTAAGGCGCGTATTCAAACACCAATTTTGAGGTTTAAAAAAGGTCGCGTCTTATACTAAAAAAGAGAAAAACTTCTCTTTGAAGATAGTGTTCGTTTTTTTAAAAAAAAAATTAGCGTTCGTATAGAACTAAAATATCCGCCATATGCTCCTTATCCAGCATATTCACGGTATCCGACATATCCCAAATACTGTGCGTCTGTGGCGACTAGAAAACAGAGGAAAACTCCGAAAGCGAGCAGAAAAGATATAACGGAAAACATGTTTACGCCGTGAGTTGGTCACTTACCTTGCTGGCAGTGCTATTTATATGATCCGAGGTTCCCGATCGGTTTCTGCCCAGAGGGCGTGGATTTCGATACTTTTATCTGATGAACTTTCGCGCAGTCCGAACATCTCAATCAGCTCCATGCATCTGACAGTTAATTTTATGAAGAGAAAGGGCACCTCCTGTTAGCCAATGGAGAGAGAAGGGAATAAGTTTTGACGAATTTTTCTTATTTCAAACGGTCCCTCCTTGAAGTGGCTAAAATGGTGGCGGATTTAAAATTAATTTTAAACCGCGAAGCGTTGAATGAAAAATCGATAAGGGCCGTTTTTCACTTTTTTGTTTGCGATTCGCAATGCAATATTGCGCGATCAAAGCGCCCGCGTTAGCCGCGACGCGTACGCTTCGATGCTCCTGATCCATGCATGCATGCAGGCACGCAAGTTCCATTTCGAAACCATGCATATACGTACGTGTATGCGTGCGCGCGTGCATGCGCATCCTTTTTAAAATTTTACGGGCCGGCCTTGTCTATCGAAAGTGATCGTCTGACGGGGGTGAAAGGGTGAAATACTGAGAAAAAAAATTAAATTCCCGTCGTTGGAATACTATATGTATATTTACATGAGTTCATTATGTTGAATTTACATATTATAAAAACATAACAAGATGCTGTGAACAATGAAAATAACTGAACAATTGCAAAAAAAGAAAATGGATAAAAATAATCGGTTAAAGTAGAATACAAATATTGCGTGCAATGAAAACACATTCAACAGCCATTTTAAAATAATTTTTTTATTTGATTCATATGTTCTTTTTTCGATCTTGGGTGAGGAAATGTATTCAACTACTCACTTCCATAATAAAATCTTCCTGCAGAAGAATTCTCGCGGCGCGTGTGAAAAAATAAAGAAAAAGTAGTCTATACTTTCTGCTGTGCATTGAGAAATCTTCTTAAGCGCGGGTTTTAAAATGATTTCCTGTTCAGAAACTGTTACATGTTTGAGATCCTTCAACCATGCTTTTCTCTTTGTAAACTTTTACTCTGTCTTCCCTGTTCTCTATTTCTTTCTTCCTCTGCTTCTCTGCTGTTATCCTTTTTTTCCCTCATTTATCCTCTCCGTTTTTACCTCTCTCACTCTTGAAATTTCGCGCTCTCGCTCTCTACATATTCCTCTCCCTAAGATACTTGATCTGTTATCTCCCTCTCTCTATCTCTCTTTTTTTCTATCTATCTCTCTTTCTTTCTGTTTTTCTCTGTCTCTCCGGTTGTTCTCGCTTCGACAACAAAGTGTCAGCACACATACACAGGTTAGGTTGGAGATAGAAAATAAGTGGGCACAAGGCAACTTCTCCTGTGGAAGGAACCAAACAGACATAGGTAATCCACTCATCTCGGCAAAAAAAAAACTGTTCCGAAAAATAGAACATATGCTCGAGAGACTTCATAAATGTACAGATATCTGACAACAAGATGATCTCCTGTAGTTTGAACTCACGTTCTGAATTCACACGCAGAACTGTTCTTTGGCAGTACATCTTGTTGATGTAAAAATTGTAGCTGGAGTAAGAGTGTAGAGTATCAAGAGTATCAAGCTTGTGTGCGGATGTTTCTCTACTTCTTTGCTACTCTAGCTGGTGATGAACCTTCCTCTAAGGAGCAAGGAACATTTTCCTTTGAAGCAACTATCGTCTACTAGTAGCCTCCAGAATGTTTATTTGACACGAGCAAATAGAGAACGCTAAAAAAACACGCTGGCTCACAGCCGAGACACTAACCCAAAAAAATGCGAAAATAGAGTGAAGCCGCACCGCTTGACACACACAATCTGTTTGGTGGCCTGATTAGTATATAAAGAAGATTGGCAACAGGGAAAGGCACCGAGTCACCATGACTTCCATCATCTCCTCTCTGCTCGCTCTTGTCGTCCTTCTCTGCGCTCTGGTCGCCACTGACGCCCAGTACTGGGGTGGTTACGGTGGGTACGGTGGGTATGGCGGATACGGAGGATATGGTGGATACGGAGGATATGGCGGATATGTTAGTTTTTGTTTTGTCGGATTAGCGACGAAGCTTTCAGAACAATCTAAGGACAAAAATTCGGCTGATGAGTATTTAGCTTGTTTGAGTGTTTCATTTTGCTCTGAGTGTTCTCGTACTGACAGTGACAGAGAGTAAAATATGAATGCGGTTCGGACGATAAAACTTTGGAGCTTCCAATTTCTTGTGAAAGCGGATTTAATATTGTCGATCTGATAAAGTTAAGGTGTCAGAGAGGAGGCCATAGACCGTAAATCGCTCTTTACAATGCCTAAAAATACTGAAACGAATTACAATGAGAAGATCGTCCATTGTAGGTATTCCAGCTATTTATCCTACAAAATGTGCACGGAATAAAGAATGAATGAATGAAAGAAGCTCCTAGAAATAATTCTGTTTCCAAATGGTAGCTAGAACTCACTTGAGTACGTTCTACCGGAATCGATTCACATGAATCAGATAGCGAAACTAATGGTAATGCTTGACTAATGCCGTCAAAAGATAATGGAAGGAGTGTTCAGGGCTACGGATACTACGGGAAGAGAGAGGCGGGCTTCGCCCCTCTGCAGTGAGCACTGCAGCAGTGGCCGACCTCCATCTGCTACATACATATCTCCATAACTCTTCTTCCGTTTCGGCGAAATCGCTCCGCCTATCCACGCTTCTAATCCAGGAATGAATCGGAACACCCATTTAGATTCTTCACTGTTGATTTCCATTCCTTGTTTTGATGAATGTGTTATCGATGATAAAAAAAACCATATTACTTAGAGCTTTATTTTTAGATTGCTGCAAGACCTTTCACAAAGAAAGCTATAAACATAATAAACACACATTCATCCCAAACCTTCATCAATTTTCCCTCTGAGAAGAGAAAAAAACAACATAATCATAAAAGCTCTGGATTCAGTATCTCAGTGGTCTGATGAATTGGGACTTACTATATCGAGCAGTAAGACAGTTGCTATGCAAATAGGAAGGGATCATCCAGATGTCAACTTTAATCTCAATTCCTCACGATTTCGTTCACTTCCTCATTTCGTGATTTAGGAGTAACTATCTCCAATGATCTCAATTTTAAGGAACATGTGAATCAGATCTGTAATAAGGCTTTTTATATTTCTTATCTCATTCTGAGATCTTTTCGTACAAAAAATTTTGCAAATCTCATGAAGCTATTTTGTACTTACGTTAGACCTATCCTGGAGTATTCCAGTGAAGTCTGGAATACTATTGAATCAACGTTAAGTAAGAAAGTAGAGTCTGTTCAAAGAAGATTTACTAAGTGTATTTTTAATAGAGCAGGAATGAGTTTATCTTACGAAGGAAGACTGAATTGGCTTGACTGTGAAAGTCTTCAAAGACGCAGACTTATTAACGATGTGTTTACTTTGCATAGAATAGTGTTTAAAATATTAGATATCACTTGCCCTGATTTCTTACCAATGTCTCACTGTACTAGGACTAGAGGACATCATCGGAAGCTTTTGTTGTCTTTGTGCCGCACGAACCGATACAAGAAATTCTTCAGAAATAGAGTTGTGAATGATTGGAGCACTCTTCCTTCTCATTTTTTTCTCAATATGAATGCATTGTCAGCTAAGAAGTTTCTATTGCAGTACTTACATTAGAATCCTGGTCATTTATTGGCTGTTGTTCGTTTTAAAATATTGATTACCATGTTGTGATCTCTCACCATCCGTTGTATGTCTGAACCATAACAACTGGAATAAAGAATATAATAGTAAATTGAGAAACAATTGACGAACTATACATTGTATGAAAGATGTTTCGGCTTTTATTCCTATAATCTTCTCATGATTCTATCTTTATGACTTATGGAGCGTTAGAATTCAACTTTTCACTTTTCAAAGTATTCTCTGCAAAGTGATCCCGTTAAACTCTCTAGGCCGCATCCCGTTAAGCGTTTAACGTGATCACTTTGCAGAGATTACTTTGCAAAGTGAAACGTTGAATTCTAACGCTCCATTAGTACCGAACCCGTGACCTTTCGCATTCCGGGCGAATGCTCTCCCCACTGAGCTACACACGCACACATGATAATGCACATTTTAAGGCCCGCCCATACAACAAAGACAATTGTTTTAATAGGTTTGATTTTAGGATAACTATTCGAGTAGTGACGTCCAGTCTGAATTTTTTTAATATTCACTATTCTTTCAGGGCCAGGTTTTACACCCCAGATTTTAGAAAATGTTTGGGAATGAAGAACATGGAGTACTAAAGCCTATAAATCCCTGGTTAAAGTTAATGCATTCAGGGCCAAATCAAAAAGACATGAATTGGTAGAAAATTCCTATACAGGAAGAAGAATCTCTCGCTGATGACTACACGAGGAACAAGTCTATACCTGTCCCGTTCACGAGGAACAAGTCTATACCGGTCCTGTTCACGAGGAACAAGTCTATACCGGTCCCGTTCACGAGGAAAAAGTCTATACCGGTCCCGTTCACGAGGAACAAGTCTATACCGGTCCCATTCACGAGGAACAAGTCTATACAGGTCCCGTTCACGAGGAACAAGTCTATACCGGTCCCGTTTACAAAGGAAAATTCTTTTCCTATACGACAACTACAATCCCTTGTTATCTCTTTCCTTATCATCGAGTTGGGACGCGTTCTTTTCGGCAATAACTCTCCACTCCGCCCACTGGGTCTCCGCACGAAACTGCTTCGCTTCCGGAAAGTTGGGAAATGACTCCAACATTGAACCTAAAGAAAATAACGGAGGAGTAGTCCAGCTAATTCAACTTCAACAAGAATACGGGCCCATTTCCAGACTCGAGGGCCGATAAGAGATGATAAGAAACATTATGCCACTTGCATCTCACAACTTCTTCTTTTCAGCTATAACCAGAATACAACGCAAAAACGTAGAATCAGCGGTAGAAAACATGCCAGAAAATATGTCAAGAAGCAGATGATAGTGAACCCACAACAGCAGGTTTATTTGAGTGATTCTTGAGCGCCAGAGGCTCGTCAGTTTCCGTGTAAAACAAAAAGTGTGTAAGAGTTTTATTTTCATTCGTGAAAGCAATTTGGCCTAAACCTATATTAGAGCTCCCAGTTAGGTAACGTTACTCACCACTGATCATTCTGCGATGGACAAACCGGATGGCATCGTGCCATGCCCTCCCTGCAATTATCGAGCGACAAACAGTCCCTTTAGAGTACGGGTCGTAGAGTTGCGCTCGGAAATCGTCTTGTCTGTGTTAAATGAACAACTTAGAAAGAAATTCGCATGCTTTGTCTTTGATAGGTCTGATCAATCCTTTCAAAAAATTTACACAACAAAAGTCATAATACATGTCTTCCTATTCTTTTACCCTTATCTATTGATACGGATAACCATAATGCTCAAATTTTGTCGGGAAAAGTGAGTTTCCCGAAGATTGCTCTAAGCTGAAAAACGACTACTGAGCCCCTTTTTTGACTTTTTAAAGTGATTTTAGAGGCGTTATCTGTAGGCATAAAGCTTTTTTTACACTTCTTGGAGGCCAGAACACCAGACATGGTTTCCTTTTAGTCTGACTTCTTCTTCTGTGCCATCCCCCTTTGAATATGGAAAGAGTGTGACAGCAAACTGGCGCTTTTTCCGTAATAATCGACGAATCGAACTGCTAATTCAGCAGTTGACATCTTGTTGTTCGACGTCCAAAACACTGCGCATAAAAAAATATTAGTTAAAGGATTTAGTCCAGCTCAAAACAGAACGAAATTGTTAAGTGAGAAACGGTTTTCAAGTAACACATTAGTTAAAAATCAGTTGCTCATAACCATTCAAATACTTCTGCATTTTAAAAATAGTCCTTCTATTCGGAGTCCAGGTTTGAAAACTGTATGTTTGCATGATTTAAACAGGAAGTTGTCCGGCCGCGATTTAGCCAAAACTCCTTTTGGCGGGAAAAGGGTTAAATCGCGGCGTGCTCTTCATTCTACGCTTTTTATGACCGGTTTTCGGTTTAGTGTTATTCGGAGTGTTATTTGGACAATGTTATTTGGACGGTTGAGTGTTATTTGGACAACAAGGAGGTCGGTGCTACAACTGCAACCAGTTCGGCCACTACAGCAACAAGTGCAGAGCACCCAGGTACGGAGAATACTAGTTCAGCGGCATTTTTTAAGTACAAGGTTTTCTGTGGACTTTTGGTCGCAAATTGGGGCTTCTCCCTTCATTTTGGACATCATTCTCAATGGTTATAAACTTAATTTTGAACCATGTTCTTCACCCTTCCACCTTCCGTTCTCAGGCAATATACAGTCAGAAAAGGCCAACAAGGTTTTTTTGGAGAAATAAGTGAAGGAATGGTTGAAAATTGGAGCGGTGGAGGAACGGGAAAGGAAGGGCGCGTGGATATCACCGCTGTCGGTAGTGGATAACGGTAAGAAATTAAGATTGATTCATGACCTTTCACACTTCAACTCTTTTCTCGCTAAAACCTATTTCAAATTCGAAGATCTCGGAAATTTGTGGTTTTCTCTTCCTTTCAATGGTTATTTGGCAACTTTCGATTTTGCCACCGGTTGAGGACAGGCATTACCTGTCGTTTGTGTGTGAGCTTGATGGAGTGGAAAGGTGTTTCCAGTTTGCGGCAGCTCCATTTGGACTGTCGCAAGCTCCATACGTTTTCACAAAGTGGTCCCGCCCCATTGTTGCGAAGTGGAGAGGTTCAGGCATTACCTGTTCTCTGTATTCAGTTAAGGAGGACAGTAATTAACTGTCGTTTGTGTGTGAGCTTGATGGAGTGGAAAGGTGTTTCCAGTTTGCGGCAGCTCCATTTGAACTGTCGCAAGCTCCATACGTTTTCACAAAGTTGTTCCGCCCCATCGTGGCGAAGTGGAGAGGTTCAGGCATTACCTGTTCTCTGTATTTAGACGATGGCATCCTGGTGGCCGCCACAGAAGAGGAGTGCAGAAGGAACGTGGAGACGGTTCGAGATGATCTGAGGAGAGCTGGAGCAAATGTTGCGGAGGAGAAAATTTATTGGCTGCCATCGCAGACAGGTGTGTGGCTAGGTTATGCTATTGACTTGAGACGCGGGTGTGTCTCGGTTGCTCCCCATCGGCGAGTGAAAGCAATTGAAAGATTCAAATTTATTTTGGATTGCAACAATCCCACTATTCGAGATCGTCAGGTATTTTTGGGTACGGTGCATTCATGTCACCTTGTTCTAGGTGACGAAGGAGTTCGACGGTGTCGAATCGTCTCTCGGGTGGTGGAAGATTCTTCAAAAAAGAAAGAGTCAGCGAAAACGAGAGTACCGCTGTAGGAGGGCGAACGAGGTGAGATTGTGTTCTGGTTGGATAAATTTGAGCGAGGAGTGGAGAAATCGTTTGTGGAAAAGGAATGTACTCCTAGTGTATGTAGTAATTGAAACATATGCATCATCAGAAGCGATTGGAGTTCTGCTAAAGTTAAATGATGCCTGTAGTGAAAAAGGAGGGAGGAATTTCTCTGAGCATGAAAAGTCATTGTCCAGCGCTTTCCGAGATTGGTTAGCGGTTGTTTTTGCTTTCAGAGCATACCGATCGATAGTCAACATGTACTTTTGCGTTGCGATAGCCAGGCTGCGGTTCAGGTATTGAAAAGAGGCAGTTCTCAGGAACCGTTGCATGATCTATGTTTAGAAGTGAACAAAATTGTGGTAGAAGTAAATGCTAAAGTTCAATTTGTATGGATACCCAGAGAGTTGAATTGTGAAGCGGATGAAGTTAGTTAGTAGATGGGTGGATCATGATGACTGGGGGATCAAAAGAGATATCTTCAAATTGTGTGCAAGGAAATGGGGTCAGCCAGACCGGGATATTTTTGCTGATGAAACCAACGCTAAATGTGATTTCTTTTTCTTCAGAAGGAGCTGTCCGGGTTCGAGCGGGATCGATGGTTTCGAACAGAAAAGCGATTGGAATAGAAGAAATCTTCTCTGTTTAGTTCCTCCGCCATCTCTTCTTTCGAAGACTTTGCGTGTTGCTAGTAGTTTTGCTAGCAGGGCCATTCTGGGCACTTCTTTCTGGTCAAGTCACACTGCTTTTCCCACTCTGATAAAAGGGAATACTTCTTATGTAAAAGATTCATTAACTTTCGGAAAAGGAGCAAATATTTTGATACCTGCGTCTAGGAAGGGAGGAGCTTTCGGAAGCAACAAAATTGCCTCGGATTTCGTATTTTGTTGTGTGATTTCAAAAATTCCAGCCTATGAGCAAGGTGCTTCACGCCTTTAGTTATCTAGCCTCACAGTTGTTCGGTCAGGATAAAGCACACTTCCTGTTTAGCCATGCAAACACGGGTTTTAGCGAAAACGAAAGAAACGCAGTGACTGTAGTTGTAGCTAAAACTGTATGTTTGCATGATTTAAACAGGAAGTTGTCCGGCCGCGATTTAGCCAAAACTCCTTTTGGCGGGAAAAGGGTTGAATCGCGGCGTGCTCTTCATTCTACGCTTTTTCTGACCGGTTTTCGGTTAAGTGTTATTCGGCCCACCCACCCACCCAAACAGTTTTTATTTTGTAGGAGGAAAAGCGGCAACGATGAAAGTTGTGGCGGAGAGACTGAAACTCGCAAGGAGGGAGGACCTTCTACCCCACTTGCATCGGGTTCTTCTCGGAGCTGTGGCTCCTTCTTCGAGCCAGATCTATCGCTACTCGGCCATCCAACGGAGAGAATTCGCAACAGCGCTGAGATTGGAAGAGTGTGCTCCACTCTCTCTTTGTTGCTTCCTGCTACACAAGATAGCACAGGGAACGTCAAGAAGTTCGCTGGCCGTGGCGGTGGCCAGCTACACTTCCGAGACTGGAGAAACGGTGAAGAACTCGCCCTTCGGTTCCCTGGCTCAAGCAATGAAGACAGAGAGAGGGAGGAGTATCCAGGTCATGCACCACAAGAAAACATCGGTCAGTGACGTTTACACATATGTATGGGGCACTCGGCTCGAAGCTGGAAAAGAAGATATTCGAATCGCCCTCATTTGTGCCCTATCTTTTTCGGCTTTCTTGAGAGTGTCCGAGGTGACAGCACTCTCATGGAGGGATGTGGAAGAAGAAGAAAGCAATGGAGGCACTCTACTCAAGATTACAGTGGTGAGAGCAAAAAACGACCAGGAGGGGGAAGGAAGGTGCACTAGAGTGAAGTTGGACAACATGTCCACCGGGTTCGCACTATGGAGTGCACACAAAAATCGCTCAGCGATTCACCCTTCTCTTCCCGTATTCTCTTCCTTTACGACCGGTAAGCCTATCTCCACGGGATATGTCAGACAAGAGCTGACTAGAGCGTACAAGGGAGCAGGAGCTGCACGTATGACGCCGCATCAGCTCAGGGGAGTAGGAGCGTCTGCATCGATTGAGAATGGAGCCTCTCTACAGGAGGTACAGAAGAGAGGAAGATGGAAGACAGCCAAGGGAATGGAATCGTACATCGAAGACTCACTAATAGCCCAGGGTGGGGCATTGTCACTTTGATCTTGTTCTCTTTCTCTTCTCTCTATCGTTTGCACTCTGTCAATCTCCTTATTTCTCTCTCTCCATTATTTCGCATAGTTGTCCTTTCTCTTTTCATTATCTTGTTCAAGAATGTTGTTCATTTGATGTCTTCCGGTTCGTTGTTCTGTAGTATTTGTTGTTTTCCGGTTCGTTGTTCTGTAATTGTGTTAAACCTTCGGGTAGTTGTTGTTTCACAAAAGGAGTGAGCATGCCTCACAGTTGTTCGGTCAGGATAAAGCACACTTCCCTCACAGTTGTTCGGTCAGGATAAAGCACACTTCCTGTTTAGCCATGCAAACACGGGTTTTAGCGAAAACGAAAGAAACGCAGTGACTGTAGTTGTAGCTAAAACACATATAAACATTGACAATCAGATGACATGAAGTTTCCGTTAATTTGAATATCACCATATTAGAAGTAAAAACGTTTTAAAGTTTAGTGAAAGGATTTATTTGATAAGATTTCGCAAGAGGCTTATTTTGACCGCTTTAAAAGTCAGGTTTTTTTCATCGATGTAGCAGATTGAGAAAACTTTTGAAACCACTCAATTGTTTTTCTTCTGAACCTGAAACTATCAGCTTTGTATCTGAAGATCCTCACCATCTTCTTTATCCAGAGGCTTCCGCAACTGAGAGAGCAATTTATAGAGTGGGAGATCAGGAGCGACGAGAGACGGATGGGAGAGTGTAAGGATGGGGAGGACCGGGGCGGACAGACACTGTACAAGCATCATGATTAAATTTCAGATCAAGCACTGTTCTGAGTGAACAATTGGAAACCAGAAATCACTTATAAGATTAGGATAACCGAAAAGCCTGTGTACTAATCGTCTTCACGAAAGAATGTGATAAATATTTTGCGTTTTCCGAAAGAGATATTTTTCTGTCGGAGCGAGCGTGCGAGAGAGAGAGAGAGAGAGAGAGAGAGAGAGAGAGAGAGAGAGAGAGAGAGAGAGAGAGAGAAAGAGAGAGAGAGAGAGAGAGAGAGAGAGAGAGAGAGAGAGAGAGAGAGAGAGAGAGAGAGAGAGGGAGAACGAGATAGGACAAAAAGGAATTTGTGAAAAAAGTTGTTTAAAAAAAAGAAGGAAGAAGAGCGAACGGGTATCTCACAACAGACTCACCTGTTCCGATTGGAGAAAGTGTATGAGTAGCAGGAGAAGATGATAGGAAGACAGTAGTCCAACCTTGAACCGTTCATGTCGTTTTTCAGGCTAATCAAAAACTTTCAACTATCATTTTTTCTTAATTCAAATTGATTGGCAGTATACCAATTTTTTCATTTTCCGCCTTCAATTGCAAACTCCACACTCGAGAATAGAAATTTCAAATCTTCAAATAAAGGAAGGAGGGTGTGTTTCTCTTAGCCGTCTTTCAGATGGTATCTATGCCTACATTTTCGCCTTTTCCAACATGATATGTCTTTGTTTATTTTGTTTTTACTGTTTTTATTAACTCACTGTTTTTATTAACTCAAATTCACAGTTTTTTGTCGTTGTAATTAAATCCGTGTTTTAATGACCCATTTTTAGTGTTGTTCTAGCTAATGAGTTACGGTAAAGACTCGCCTCGCGCGCACTAGATCTTTCTTGATGATTCTGTTAATCATCGCTTTCAATTTTACCTTTTCTTCATTAGCTATATTTGTCCATTCTAGAATTCATTGAATTCTAATTTATAGTAATATATTCTATATATTCTATACTCCATTATGTTATTATGTAACTTCATTGCCTGCCTCAAGCCGCATAGTACCGTGCACAGATGTGACGTCAAGTGTCCGAATTGTGACAAGGAGCACGACATATCTGTATGCATGCAATGGGCAACTAGGAAGCAGTCTCACAAAGGATATGAAATTGAACGTCGGAAGGAACTAAACCGTCGAGGAAAAGACGGTAAGACGGAACATATTCAGAGACAAGAGGCAGAATTGAGGCAACAGGAACGTCAGAGGGTATTATTAAACCAAAGCCGTGAGAAGTTTGGCACCTTCTCGCCGCGACTACAAGCCAGTCGGGTAACTGCACGAGGAACTGCACATGGAAAAGGCAAGAGAGTAGCCTTTTTAATGGACACCGGGGCCAGTATGAGCCTGATATCAAGGGTCCTGGGTGAGAAACTCTCGCTGCGGAAGTTACGAGACTGTGAGTCTTCTCTAAGCGGACTGGGAGGTAAGACGGAAGGTCTGAAAAGCTATCCCATCTACGAAGTTATGCTCCAAAGTGTCACCGGGGAACGGATGACCATTGAAGCCCTGAGATTATCTGAACCATTATTGGGTTCACTGAAATTTCCGCCGCTCCCACAAGCAGATGTGGATGAAATTCGACGTCGGAAGTTGAGAATGGCTGATAATTGGGACAGGATAAGTATCATGAAGCCGCAGCTGCTGATTGGCAATGAAGATTACTTGAAGGTTATTGATGTCGATGAGCGCAGAATTAAACTTCCGAGTGGCCAAATACTTCTACCTTCGATTCTCGGGTGGATAGCCACAGGGTCAAAGGTTGAGCCTAAATCCTCAATAACCTTTGCTCCAATCATCGACAGAGATACGGTCCGGAAAGAAGTGAACAACACTCTCCAAAACCACCCGAAAGTCAATTATCGCGCCAACGGAAAGGAAACTAGAGCTTCTTTGAGATGCTCATCCGAAGCCGTTCCCTACTTGCGTGACCTCGTTCATGGCAGGAAAGACGAAATAGGTGCGAAATGCCGCACGGAGGGTAGAGCCCTCAACAAGCTGTCTATGAGTCGCGAAGCATTAGACCGTCAGAGACGCCACGTAACTTATGACTATCGTGAAAGGAAAAGGGAAAAAGAGTACGACCCTGGCAGCGGGCCGACAGACATCATGAAGAATCGACCATGGATGGAACTTCCCAAGGGCCGAAGAATGGACGAAAGATTGTGGCGGATAGCTGAGACCTCTGGCGAAGGAACTCACGTAATGACACCAGAAACTACGAATTTGAGACCTATTAGAGGTTGTGAATCGCTTGCAAGGTTACCCCGCGTTTTGGCAACTTGTTCGGAAATGAATAATCAGGCCGCCCGGGCCCCAGTCTCACCCAGTGACCAGTTATAATAATAATCATGAAGAGATTTCAATAAGAATGCAATTCGAGAATCATTGAAGAATTATAAGTGGAATGGTCTAGAATTTAGAATAGAGAGGAAATGCGCGAAGAATGAGCTTCATTTGTTTAGAAATGGAAGCTCTGGATCAAATGACTAAGATGATGTTCTCGAGTTGAAGTACCTCGACCAGGGAGAGAAATGAAGCCGGCCAAGGACGACTCGGCACGATGTTCGCGACGCTCCGGTGCTCATCATCTGGCGACGTGCGCCCTCAATCCAATCTTCCGCCCTCAAACCTAAATCCCTACTTCTGGAATTCCGTGTTTTAATGACCCATTTTTAGTGTTGTTCTAGCTAATGAGTTACGGTAAAGACTCGCCTCGCGCGCACTAGACCTTTCTTGATGATTCTGTTAATCATCGCTTTAGATTTTACCTTTTCTTCATTAGCTATATTTTTTCATTCTAGAATTCATTGAATTCTTATTTATAGTAATATATTCTATATATTCTATACTTTATTATGTTACTATATAACATCATTGCCTCCTCCTAGCCTCATCTAGTGCACTAGTGTGTTTTGAGTGCTCAAGGAGCATTTTCTCCAAGTTTATGGAGTTAGAACATTTTATGATAGCCCATTGAAGATCCTCATCAATAATGTTCTGGCCTTCGTGCCTCTTCTCCATTCTCTTTCACATCTACCTAGTGTTTGGCTAGGCGCGTTTCGTGCGTGTTTGTTTGTGTTAATTAAACCAAGGGTTTAATTACCCAAGTTTGAGTGGGCGGACACTCTCTCCCACGGGCAATCCCATCCAAGGTCAACCTCTCCCCACGGGCGTTTCTCTACGCGACTCCAACCAACGCGGCGACGCCAAGCAGACCACAAGCAGATCGACGGCTGAAGTCCGGCTTTGAGTAGAGTAGGGGCGGCGGAGTTGGGGAACGGGACACTCGGTAAAGGAGTTTGCATTGTGACTCCCAGTTCTTTGATTTAGCATTCTATTCTTGCATTCTGATTCAGTGAATTTAGTAATTACGTAATTTATCATTCTCCATTTATTTTCTTCATTTGTTTGTTTGTTTCTGTGAAGTAAAGGTCATTAAAGTCCCGCGTGGCAATTTCACAAGTAGAGAAAAAGGATTTATCCTTGAGTTTATCTGCTCAGAAATTCAAAGGCGACTACAGTCGTTATCTGAACAGTAAAATTTTGATCTACACGCCTCTTTGATAAGAACCAGCCTGATGAAGCCATGAAACCAAGCTGTTCCCACTGAGCCCAGAATATATTATATCTGCTTCTTGTCAGCGGCAGGCAATTGTTTCCCGTTTCGTGAGCACCGTATGGGTTTTTTTCCTAGAAAGAATCAGAAAAACCTTGCTGTTTTTAATGTCCAGAGCATCGCAGACTTTGCGCAGCCAAAGCCACAAGGTTGCCAGACGAGGGTCTGCCTTCATTAAAAAATTTCCGCCTTCTTTATATTCTTCGTACCCATTTGCTTTTTTTGAACCCTTACCTGATGCGGTCATTAAAGCATAGTTTTAGAACGAATCTCAGCTCTTAGCATAGTGGATCACCTTCTAAACCTGCTCTTACTGTTGCTAACAAAGTTATTTTTTAATTGTCTTTATTGATTGTCAAAAATTGGCCAGAAATGGGGCCTAAAAACGTAGTTAGATCCAATGGAAACCAACAACAGTCCTGGAAACCCCTCAAAAATTTGTGGGTTCAACTTTACCCCCACGCCACTCTGCCTCTCTGACTTCCTAGGCAAGGTGCAGCGTGCATTTATCGAACCGTCTGCAGTCTTTCCGTGTTTTCTTCTTTCTTATTTTTCTCTGCTTGTGAGCTATCACCTCACGCTTTCTCGAGTCAGTGTGCAGCGTCAGACAGTGCAGAGTTTAATTCACTCAGGCCATCAACTCACAAAGTCAGGAAATAAAAGTTTTTCAGGTACTTTTATACATATTTTCTCTGCTTAGGCTTAGGTAAAGGTTACGCTATCGAGGTCGTACGGCTTAGGAACGAGATCATAAGGCTTAGGAACAAGACCGTGCGCTTAGGAACGATTTCATAAAAAAGTCAGAGAGGCAGTGCGTTGTAAGGTAAAACTGATCCACTTTATAATTTTCGCGGTGACTCCTTTCATTCTGTCACGTTATTAAGCGTTCATTCCAACAAAAACCAAGCCTGCTGAAGGATTTGGACTCCTCGAGGCCTATATTTCATACCATGACAGACCTATAGATTTTAACATAAGCTGTCTGATAATTTTCAGACCTTTCGGAACTAGAGCGCTCAATTACACGAGTCATTGACATTTGAGGGTTTCATTCATAAATTTTTTTTCTAACCGCATTATAAATCCGAATCAAATTAGTATTCCGAATAGTGTGTAGTTGGGGATCCGGGATTGTTACATCTATCGAGCTGCCCTTATCAAAACGAATGATCAGCAGTGGCACCTTGGAAGAGGATTCATTAGTCAAAATCCTAATATAAGTCGTGAATGGTGTACCCCATCAACAATTCCTAGGCAATTCCAAATCAAGGATGTCATTGGAATTCCACCCTTGTCTCATTGCCTCTTTTGGGATTCCACCCTTGTCTCATTGCCTCTTTTGGAATTCCACCCTTGTCTCATTGCCTCTTTTGGAATTCCACCCCTGTCTCATTGCCTCTTTTGGAATTCCACCCTTGTCTCATTGCCTCTTTTTCTTCGCACGCAATCAGGCTAACTTTCTCCTCGGCGAGTCGTTTTTTCTATGATGGTCTTTTTCTTACTCAGACTTTTTCCTTCACGGTTCGTAAATTATGCAAACATGCAACACAGTATTTTTTTCAGTAGGGCTACTTGACCCCTTTGAGAGAAAATTAAATTAAAATTGGTTCCCAAAGGTAATTCAAAAAACAGCAACAGATACCCGTAGGCGGTGGAAAATGAGCGTGTCTCGGACGATCAAGCCCGCTTCGCACAAGGCGCGTCCCATTAATCGACCCAGTACGCTCATCATGTGGCTAGAATTACATTATTGATACTTTTTTCGTGTTGCGGTCATTGCTGGCAAACAGATCGCATGAGAGATATGCTACTATTGGTAAGATGCTTCTGGAAGATTGTTGATGTTACTTGCAGCTCTAGAACTGCCCTTTGCAACTTTTAGAAACGCTTTATTTGTTATCATCTCTCTTAAAACTGAGGTTGGTGAAGCATAGAAAAACATTCTGAAGTTGTCTCTTTTTAAATTGCGCGTAAGGAATTGATTGATCAATGATTCAATATCATATCGAATGATGACTCTATTTTCACTCTGAAGTTTTCTTCTCTGATAGCGAGGTTATTTGTTGAGTAGATCCTTAAAAAGTCAGAGATTTCTGAATGCAACCTCAACTTGTCCGAGAAGCAATTCAATCAAAAGTCTTATGAAAAGGTTTGTTGTTGTTGTTTGTCCATAAGTCCTGTCGAGGGGAGTCCTTTGGGAAAGTTTGGTCAAGACTCTTTCAAGTCTGGAGAAATTTTGTTCTTCTACACTCGCACCGCAGTCGGTGATCCTCTTCGCGAGACCCATTCGTTAACCGGCGAAGGGCATTAAGTTTTTCTACTGGCGCCTCGACTCGCCTTTACGAAGTATAGGGCAGTATCGGCTGATGTTTTTCAAGTGGCATGCCCAGGCCAGTCCGGCATCGCCCTCCTTTGACGAACTATACGATCT
>OZ057406.1:10981692-11122656 GCA_964056735.1 Allodiplogaster pararmata
TCATTCCGCACGGAGATCTTCGCATAGTTCAGCATGCACTTCCTCCTTACCCTTCGACCGAATAAACTGCAATAGCATACTCCAACCAAGTATTATTTTCTCTCACTGTTTTATTTTAATCATACAAAGCACTGTACAATGTGCTTCAATATATCACATCACCTTGAAAACATGTTGAAAATAATAAGGAAAAACTATGTTTTTAGCACGAATTTCCAAGAACTATTAGATCTCAATAATTATGATATTTTGCGAGTGATGTTTCAATTTACTCTTCGCAGTTTTTTTAAAAGCGTATTTCTTTTTCTGTCTAATTTTTAATATAAACATTTGACATGTCTTGGCATATTACATCATAGAATATACTCATTATCGACCAATTGACAAACGTCAAACAAAAAACACGCTTTCGCTGGTAAAACCATTTTGTGTCATTTTTGTATTGCGTTGGAAAACATTGAGTAAATCTCCATTTCTTCATATAAACCATGTTATATTTCTTCAATCTTTATAAAGTGAAGATAAACTTTGCCAAACCTTGAAAAGGTTGGAGGTTGATCTCAACCCTTTTTATTTGTAACTAAACTTCAATTTCATCGAAGCCTCTCATTCAACTTGAACTTTTTTATTACGCGAAAAGAATGACGTGGTAGATATTACATAATGTTATATGTAGACAACATTTAGATAATACATGGATAAACACAAATAAATCTCAACAATGAATCTGATGAGCCTGTATATGTATATATAATAGAGCGGATCTTATTGCGAAGCTAAACTTCCTGCAATTAGTGCGAGGAATTTTATATTTACATTTGAATTTTTGAGCCACAGGTCTTGGGAAACTTTAAATATAAAACTTCGTCTATTCCGAGAAATAATTACTTTGCCAGAAATAAACTTGTTAAAATACGAAAACCATTCGTTTCTCTCCCATAACTTGAGTTCTAAGGTCCAAGCTTCTTAATTTATTACAAGGCATGTGACTCTAGGATATTGAAGCAGCGATATACCGAGTATAATAGTTCTATTACTCCTTTTCAAATCCTAATTGATCCGTACTTAACATTCAAATACTTACTATGAACTTTTCGGGTTAAGACAAGACTTGGATATACATGGGACACGTATTTTCCTAGATCATCCTGAACGTTTATATTCATAAAACTTTTACCTTGTAAGATTAAAAAATATACAACCGACTTTGGAAATAGTAATTTCGTGCATAAATATTGAGGTCTGAAGATCTAGTAGAAACTTTTTTGAAAAGTTAACAAATAATCGGATTTTTTGAGAGAAAAACTTTTCACAGAGCCAACTACCTCAATCCGCCATCAGCCGCTATTCCACGGCCTTTACTTTCATTCAGTCCGATCAAGTCCCATTTCTCTCTTTCGACGGCTTCTCTCGCCAACAAAAATGCCTTTTTCATTAATGTCGCTCCATTTGAGACACGGCAAATGCCAGCTTGGTTGTTAAAATATGGCTCCACCAAGAGCAGCTTATTCGTCTTCCTCAACATTTTTCGTTATATTTCACTCTATTAAAAAGATATTTTCTGTTTTGAATTGAATTTTTCCTGCTTACTGGTTTTTAGAGAACTTTTCAGCAAGGTAGAATGATTTTGTGATCAGGATGTTTCTTCGACCCCCGCAGAAAAAAGCGTGTACATCTAGATGATTAATCACGAGGGAACGGCAGGCCTATGAGAAAGCGCGCGAGTGGTGTGATGTAAAAGAGAGGAGATGCAGAACATCAGAGCACTTGTATCACTACCTTTCTTAGAGAGCGGATAGATTTTACACGCACTGCAGTTTAGGAAACACAATGATTGTGATGAAAATGCATCATTTTCCTTAAAAAATTAGTTGGTGAAAATATCGTGTATGACTCTCGTCGATCAAATACTCAAAAAAAGTATGACTCTCGTCGATTCAATACTCAAAAAAGTATCGTGTATGACTCTCGTCGATTCAATACTCAAAAAAGTATCGTGTATGACTCTCGTCGATTCAATACTCAAAAAAGTATCGTGTATGACTCTCGTCGATTCAATACTCAAAAAAGTTACAAAAATGACGCTTTTTTCATCAACAATTAAAAATTTTAACAAGACAAACATTAGCGTGTGATCGCGCTTGTTTTTGAGATGTTATGAATAGTATAACTTCATCACTGAAGGAGTTCAGGTTCAATTACTAACAAAATTAAACATTCAAACCAGGACACTTGGGTCCAGATGAGCCTTCAAATAATAAAAAAAAATCATTAGAGCATCTGAACTCGAATATGTTCAGAGCTGAGCAGCTTTCATTTGCCCAAGAACCTTAATCAAAATGCCGACTCTCTCACTTTTGTCTGCTTTCATTCGCCCCGACGTCCAGAATGTTCTCAGTGAAGTCCGTGACTGAATAGAAGCCAATCATGTCAAGCACCAGATCGCCGATCGACTGAATAACCGATTCTGATGCGAAGTCAGCCAAGACGAGAGGCTTAACCAAGCATGCATATGAAATAGGCAGCAGGAGATATGACAACCCTTCTACCCCCATCCCTTCAGCAGGAGATATGAAAACCCTTCTACCCCCATCCCTTCAGCAGGAGATATGACAACCCTTCTACCCCATCCCTTCAGCAGGAGATATGGCAACCCTTCTACCCCCATCCCTTCAGCAGGATATATGACAACCCTTCTACCCCCATCCCTTCAGCAGGAGATATGACAACCCTTCTAGCCCCATCCCTTCAGCAGGAGATATGACAACCCTTCTACCCCCATCCCTTCAGCAGGAGATATGACAACCCTTCTACCCCCATCCCTTCAGCAGGAGATATGACAACCCTTCTAGCCCCATCCCTTCAGCAGGAGATATGACAACCCTTCTACCCCCATCCCTTCAGCAGGAGATATGACAACCCTTCTACCCCCATCCCTTCAGCAGGAGATATGACAACCCTTCTACCCCCATCCCTTCAGCAGGAGATATGACAACCCTTCTACCCCCATCCCTTCAGCAGGAGATATGACAACCCTTCTACCCCCATCCCTTCAGCAGGAGATATGACAACCCTTCTAGCCCCATCCCTTCAGCAGGAGATATGACAACCCTTCTACCCCCATCCCTTCAGCAGGAGATATGACAACCCTTCTACCCCATCCCTTCAGCAGGAGATATGACAACCCTTCTACCCCATCCCTTCAGCAGGAGATATGACAACCCTTCTACCCCCATCCCTTCAGCAGGAGATATGACAACCCTTCTACCCCCATCCCTTCAGCAGGAGATATGACAACCCTTCTACCCCCATCCCTTCAGCAGGAGATATGACAACCCTTCTACCCCCATCCCTTCAGCAGGAGATATGACAACCCTTCTACCCCCATCCCTTCAGCAGGAGATATGACAACCCTTCTACCCCCCATCCCTTCAGCAGGAGATATGACAACCCTTCTAGCCCCATCCCTTCAGCAGGAGATATGATAACCCTTCTACCCCCATCCCTTCAGCAGGAGATATGACTTCCTTCTCCACTTACCGTACACGCCTCCTCTTGGCTCACTCGCACCTTCTTTCTGAAACCCTGCCTTGTCCTGAGTCTCTCTTACACTCTCCCTTATGCTCTTTATCCTCTCGATCGCATTCTCATCTATTCAGATGTCCTCTCATCTCCAAAATTTCTATTTTGACAAGCGCAGGTCACCTGAATATTATTCCTTGCGGACAAAAAATCTAAAAGTTTACAACACAATATTTTGCATGTAGAGTCAAAAGCTGGCCCTAAATAGAGCTGGATGATTACCTGCACATCAGTATGGAGATCCATTTCGACCTGTTGCCAGGGCCTTTCAGGACGAAGTTCTTCATGATACGCGGACATCAAATGTGGAATGAGACCAATTTGCTACAATAACATTTTTTGTTTAATATTTTACCTTTTCTTGATGAGTTGTGAAAAACTGGAACGATGGAATGGTTCATAGAAATATTGTATCTTCCTCGATAAATAAATTAATACCTAACTTTGATGAGGGAGAAATAAGTTCCCAATTCTTATCCCAATCCCTCTCCTCCCCGTGTCCTTCATCTCCCGCTCTCTTCTCATTAATCTGTACCCCATACGCTGAACAGGCGGTCGTTCTTACGAATTTTCACCATGCGAATACGATTTATGAGATTATTCATTCACGATCAGGGGTTTTTTTAGTGTGCAAGAAAAAAGGTACAGACGCCCGCCAAAAGCGAAGAAAATTTTTTTCACATAAGGATTACGATTAAAATTAAAAACATTAAAAACCCTTACGATTAACAAAAAAACAAATGCCCGGGAAAAATTTTTTGTTTCACTTAAGGGGACCCCTTATGGTTTGGAAAAACAGAGGCCCGCCGACAGAAGGTCTGACATTACTAATTGACCCCTGTTCACGATTCAGAGGATCATGCCAAAATTGAACTCAAATTCAGTATATTCTGGTTGATGGAGGCACCTGAGCATAGGAAAACGGTCAGCATGCGGAGGTGGAAGGTGGAGAACATTCCCACTACGGCCACCGAATAGATGGAGCGACTCCAAGAAGATCCGCAGCCACGTCGAAAGCAGCATCACACGCTCGTCCAACTGATAAGAGTGGGATATGTTAGAAAATTGATCTATACAGGGATAGAGGAAGAGAGACAGATGGAATAAGAGAGAAAGAGAAAGATACGACGAGATACCGGGTGCGGCCAAAGTATGGAACGGTGGTTATTAACCATTTGTTTTTAGAATAAGCAAGCAAATCAAGTATTTAGTAGGAAAAATATGTATTGCATACAATTTCAGAAACAATTATGAAAAATTATTCGATTCGGCCTATTCTTTCTCTTACAACATGCCTGAGACGATGCTCGAATTGCTCGACCGTGTCTCGCAGGTAATCATCAGAAAGATTGTTCCATTCTGTGGCCAGGCGGGCCTTGAGAACATTCAAATTCTCAGGAGTTGTAGCGCAGACCTTGACGACTGTAAATATCCTCAAACAGAAAAATCCAGAGGGTTCAGGTCGGAAGAGGAAGCGGGCCATTTGGACTTTGTCAAAAAAAACCGGAAGGTTTGCTGCGCACCAATCTTGAGTTAACTTGGCAGAGTGAGAAGGAGCTTCGTCTTGCTGGAAGAAATACTTCTCTTTTTTGAAATGAGCAGCTGACCAGGGCTTCAATACATTTTGAAGACAACATTGCGAAGGCAGACTGGCACGGTTCACGGGGGAAACGGAAGACCTCTTCGCCCATTTAAACTGCAGCGAATAACACAAAGGTACCGGCAATGGAGATGACCTTCCGCCACATCATCAACACGGTGTCATAGCACTCCATTCCCTCAGGCCGTCACAGACAGCACATCCCTGTGTTCCTGCCGAAGCTCAGAGTTTGATGGGAAAAAGACACGAGCTACGCGCCAGCCGACCCTCATTACCCCACGCTGGCTGATATCAGCGAAAATCTCTCAGTTCATCTGCAAGGCGAAAAGGAAATGCTGGAAGAAACTAGTCGAATCGTTCGACCGCACAAACAATGGTCGAAAACTCTTACAGACTGTAAAAACACTTGATGATCGTGGTAAGCCTTCCCCAAACTGTGCGAGTTCGATGAAAAAGCCCTAACTGGCAGCTTGAGCATCATCAACAGACTCAACCGACAGTTCTCTATGGTCAACGCCCACAAGGCTGAAAAGAAGACACGACAGCTCATACGTAAAGTGAAAGCGCGTTCTCTGTCGCCTATGGCCTCCTTCACTTCAACAGAAGTCCAAAACGCCATCCAACGCGCCAAGAACAGCAGAGCAGCTGGACCAGACGGCATCACAATGATGCACCTAAAACACCTCGGACCATCCGGTCTCCGCTTTCTCACCCGCCTCTTCAGCATATCGCTGTCTAACTGCTGCATACCGGACATTTGGAAATCGTCGGTGATAATTCCACTGCTGAAACCTGGAAAGGATCCGAATTCGGCAGTTTCACACACAGACCCATTTCCTTGCTGTGCCCTTCGGTCAAAATCATGGAGGCTTTGTTGCTACCCGCTATCTGCAAGCACCTTCCACCTGCCAATCACCAGCACGGTTTCCGCCCTATGAGATCAACCGTATCGGCGCTTCTCAATTTTATCGACCGAGATTGCCACCGGCTGAACATGCAAATAAGGCAGCAGGCAAAGTACGCAAAAGCAACAACATCCTACGGGCTCTATAAGGCACAAGCTGGGGTCAACAGAAAGAGACACTGACGAATACATACAAGGCTATAGGCAGATCGGGGATCAACTACGCAGTACTGATATGGGCCCCGCAACTATCAGAGACCGGCTCCAAGAAACTCAAAGTTGTACAGAACGAGGCGCGGAGAACAGTCACCGGTGGCCATCGTATGTCTCCGGTCGAACATCTGCACCAGGAGACAAAAGTCCTACTAGTGCGCCCTCATTCGGAGCTTTTGGCAGATCAATGTTTTGCTGCATGCCAGGCCCCTTCGCACCCTTTTCACCATCTCGTCGACCTATCTGTTCGACCTCGTGCGATGAAAGCAACTCTGCACTCCTTCAGCTCCGGAAGCGTCACAGAAGACTACCGAGAAAAATCCGAACTCGCTTGGCACAACTTCGATCTGGATACTGTAGCCTACTAACTAGCTACAAAAAGGACCTCACAGTTTCCGACCGTTGTCCGGAACGCGGCTTCATTCCGCAAAATGTCCGTCACTTCTTATCTTGTCCAAATCGGCCCACACCAGTAACTTTGCCGGAGGAGCTCTGGACGGACCCCATCAAAGTCTAGTCCCAGCTGGATGTGCTCAATATTTAATAATTTCAAAGACATTAACACACACTACTACATCCGACGCAGTGGGTCAACAATTACAACAATACACACTGCTTATGAAATTTATGCGCAATTCAAAAAGACTAGTGATACAAAGGCTATGTTCGTCTGCATTCTCTCTTTTACATCACACATGATCAGAGATCTTGACATACATGAATATATCTGTGGAAAGGAAGAAACAGCCTGCTAACATCTGGAAATGTTTCACATATAATAAACTACTATGGTTGACCTAGACGGTACTCACCAAGTGCGCGATGCGAATGAAGTTGGTTGAATGAATACATTCCGTGTTCCCGATTTGGATGTCGAAGGAGATTCCGGAACGAGTCCTTCCTAGAGTAAGAAGGAAATATGAATAAAGTTTGCGCACTAGCTCGGCCGATTTCAGTTTTGCTTGTTGCTTAGGTGTGCGATTAATTTCTCTTGTGGTCCTGTATATACAACCATAAGTTATTAACCGAATAAGTTCATGGAGATGTTTAATATTGTAGAAGAAGATAGAAGAATTCAAATAACAGAAAAGTAAAAGAATTCAAATAACCGAAAAAAGAGTTGTCGTGATTGCAATACTACTTCTCTTACTACAATACTGCACTCTTTTCTTTTCTTGTGCTCCATAGCGGCTGCCATTCAACAGGATATTGAAACGCACCCTGTACACCTTTCTATAATCGAAATTTCGGAAGTCAAATCCCATGCTCCAGAAGACATCAACCTCTCGAATCTCATAGCCTTACCGAAGATCTTATGGATCTTAGAATTCTGTCAGCTTTCCTCCTTGCATAGATTCATTACTACCTGAAGTCGTTTCTCAAGCCGTATCAAATTCAAGACTTCTCCAACTACATTGATTGTTGACAAACGACATCTTAAAGATTCTCTAGCCCAGGCAAACGCTCTCTCAGATGTCTTCAACTCATCTGATCATCTCACCTTGCAATTCCCCCTTCCTCTGAGCTCTCCTTTGCATACTCTCCATTGTGATTCGCATAAGGAGTTTGCAACAACAAAAAAAACCAAGAAAAATTTTCGAACATTTTTTTTTCGATTTTGAAAACCAAAAAAATTTACGAAGTTTTTCTCGATTTTAAAAATCAAAAAAAAACGAGAAAATTTTGTTTTATCTGAATGAAACTTTCTCCTTATTTTCTTCTATCGGGTCAATTTATTATTAGCACGCAAGCGCTGAAATTCTGTTTGTGAAAAGCACTGAAACATGTGCCAGGCAGGCAACACCAAAACCACCACATTTTTTTTGGTTTTCTCTCGGAAAGTTTTTCGACACTTCAAAAAAAGCTTTTGTTGGACCTTTTTTCGAAATTTCGAAAAAACATTTTGGTTTTTCGAATTTTCAAAAAACGAACTTTTCTCGAAAATTGTCGAAAAAACCAGAAAACAAAAAACAAAAAAATAGCAGCCCTGATTCGCATGTATCTGCACTAGACATTAAAAATGTAATCAGAAAAAAATACTTTCGAAACTTAAAAACTTTCCCGATTGTTTTTTTCATCAAGAAGTGTCATAACTCTTTAACCATTACATTATCAATAAATTTCTCTGATTGTAATAACATTAGCCAGTACCCTCCTAAATGGATAAGGCATCATTATTAAAATAAATAAAAAAGTAGCCAATCTGATATTAACAATTTCAGACCAATAACTCTGGTCTGCTCTTTATCCAAGTTGTTTAATAAATTCATTCATGATGCCATTTACAATCACCTTCAAACGAATAGACTTCTGAGACCCTGTCAATCTGTATTCAGACGCACGCGTTCGACGGTGACCTCCCTAGTTCAATCTCACTCGCTTTATCTCTCTTTTCTGACGCAATCTGTATTCAGACGCACGCGTTCGACGGTGACCTCCCTAGTTCAATCTCACTCGCTTTATCTCTCTTTTCTGACGCAATCTGTATTCAGACGCACGCGTTCGACGGTGACCTCCCTAGTTCAATCTCACTCGCTTTATCTCTCTTTTCTGTCGCAATCTGTATTCAGACGCACGCGTTCGACGGTGACCTCCCTAGTTCAATCTCACTCGCTTTATCTCTCTTTTCTGTCGCAAGACAAGCCCTTCGACATTTGTTTGATTGACTTTTCTAAAGCGTTCTCAATAAACCTTATACTTATATCTCATTACTCAATCAGTCAATTGGCTTCATACTAATTCACAAAATGACTTCCTAAGTAATTCACTTTCATTTACTAATAGAATCTTTCCTTACTAACCGTTCATCCCGAGTACTTATTTCTCCATCACTATCTTATAGCCGCATTTGTCTTGTAGTAGGTGTCCCCCAAGGCAGTTCACTCGGACCCCTATTCTTCTCTATGCTTTTAAACGACCTTGTTGATGTGATCACGCCAGGATTTCATCGTTTCATATACGCGTATGATATAATTTTTTTCTGAATGCCCTACTTCATTGCAAATCGCTAGATATTCCCAGAGGTTATTTAGTCATGTCCTGTCGCCTTTCGGCGGGCGTCTGTCTTTCAAATCGTAAAGGGGGACCCTTATGTGAAATTTTTTTAATCTCATAAGGGTGAAAATTTTTCAAAAAACTTTTTATCCCATAAAATTAAAACTTGAAAAAAAATTTTGTGAGATGTGAAGCAAGTGTCTGTGTACAAAAATTTTCGCCTCCGGCGGGCGTCTGTAGGATTTTCGGACCAACTAAAAAAACCCTGTTCCATGCGCTCAACTAGAACCTCACTATCTTTGTGCCCAAATGCTTTGTGACTAATTATGACCCTCTCAACTCTAAGTAAGCTTATTTCATGAATGGCAAAGCCCTTCCATCATCTGATACCATTAAAGATCTTGGCATACTTTTTCACCGTAATTTAAGTTTCCCTAACCATATTGATGACACTATCAAGAAATCTACCAAATGCATGAATATAATTTTAAGAAGCTTCAGAACATCATGTTGTTCTGTTTCACTACGAGCCTACAAGTGTTACATTATGCACTTACTTGAATTTTGTAGTGAATTATGAAGTCCATTTCGATCGGCCTAGTGAAGAAATTGGAAAAAGTTGAGAGATCCTTCACATATCGTTTACTCAACAGATCCGGTCAGACTAACCTGAGTTAACTCTCTAGTTTACAACTTTTAAATTCTTAACTCTCTAGAGTACAGAAGCACAAGTGATGATTTGTGTTTCATTCACAAATGCATCCATCATAACTTCGTGATTGATTACTCTTCACTGTTTACTGTAATGGCCTCACCATATCCGCAGGGATCTTCTCACTCACTAAAACTCGTTCTCTTCTTTGAAATCCCCCAGTTGAACAACACTTGCGCTTCTCCACATTCACCTGGTGATGTTGTCACACTAACCTCATTCGCTACTTTCAAGAGAGCGATTCTAATTTTGCCCGTTGAACCTTCTCTAGACTGCGTTTATAGTTTGTTTTACTTGTGAAGTTCTTGTACATTACTCTGTGAACACCTTTAACTTTCTTTGTGAATACTTTGATTCGTTATTTTCAATACTGAAAACACCCTGTCAGTTATCCGTTGGCATGCCTATAAATTTGCAACATTTAAAAGTGGAATAAAGATTTGATTTGATCTTCAGAATACCTTGCTAATCTAAGTAGAGAAAAACTTTAAAAAAACTATTCCAAGTCAGGGGTTAAATAGTTACTGTACCAGCTATGTTGGCGCATACATGTTTGCGATGAAAATGATCTACATTATCTTCTCCTCCCGTTCTATTTTATGTAATATTTCACTACTGCTTTATTCGCCTTTCTCCATTCCCTTTTCAACTCGCTCGGCGCGTACATAGCTCACCAAGATGTCTTGAATAATACTTTTCTGGGGCGGGCGACCGGGCGATCCTTGTGAAAGAAATGGGGAGGGGAAGGGTTTCAGCAATACTTTTCTGGGGCGGGCGACCGGGCGATCCTTGTGAAAGAAATGGGGAGGGGAAGGCTTTCAGCAATACTTTTCTGGGGCGGGCGACCGGGCGATCCTTGTGAAAGAAATGGGGAGGGGAAGGGTTTCAGCAATACTTTTCTGGGGCGGGCGACCGGGCGATCCTTGTGAAAGAAATGGGGAGGGGAAGGGTTTCAGCAATACTTTTCTGGGGCGGGCGACCGGGCGATCCTTGTGAAAGAAATGGGGAGGGGAAGGGTTTCAGCAATACTTTTCTGGGGCGGGCGACCGGGCGATCCTTGTGAAAGAAATGGGGAGGGGAAGGCTTTCAGCAAATTTATAAAATTTTCTCCATCTAACCGAATCATAATACCAATCCCACCTACAAACTTTCCAGTAATGAGTTTTTTAGGTAGGTAATTTTTATATCCATTACATATACATTTGTTCTGATAGGTATATCAATTATATTTTTTCATCAGTGAAATAATTTTTGGGTAAAAGGGCGGGCGACCGGAACAAATTTCACAAGTTTCTAACAGCTATGGGCGCGTACACTTAGACCGGTCTCATTTAACTCCCGTTTCAAGTGAAGTGTCGCCAGGGTTCAACTTGTCCCCAGGGGTTTTTTTTAGTGTGCAAGAAAAAGGTACAGACGCCCGCCAAAAGCGGATTTTTTTCAACATAAGGGTCCCCCCCTTATGATAAAAAAAAACAAAAGCCCGCAAAAAATTGTTTTGTTTTACATAAGGGTCCCCCTTATGATTTGGAATAACAGAGTCCCTCCGACAGAAGGTCTGACATGACTATTTAACCCCTGCTTGTCCCAACTCACCTTTTATTAGAGGAACTCGCGCATGCCACAGGATTTCCGCGCTCTGTACGAAGTTTGTTCGTCGAAGATGATTATGTAAACTCGACAAATTCATCCTCAAAAAAGCTTCTTTCTCCTCCAATCACTATCTCCTTTGCCTATCGAGGGCTTTACCATTATTTTTTGTTTACGAACTCTAGCAATGGACTCCCAATCTCCGATAATAGTAGGTTACCTATGACATAAAATGAATTCACGAAAAGACACGTATAGTTTTAATTGGCATGGGACTTATCTCGGTCTCCTCGTTGTGCTTGAATATAAGATCTGCATGCTATAGACTCCTTCCAACTCTTTACCATCTGACTTGTCAATTTTGAAATGTGCCCGGCCGCCGAGTGTTGTTCACACTTACACATTTTACTTGTTAAAAATGAATAATAAGAGCTCTGGTTCATCATTGATTCTCTTCCATGTAGAAACTCTCAGTCAGAGCGAATTTCTAGGAAAAATGTATGAGGAAATGGAACTGGAACTATCCATTAAATGAATACACATAACCTTAAAACACTAAAATTCAGTTCTGCCTGAGATGGAATAAGCTCGTGCTGACTTGCGGAAGGAGAGCTTGCTCTGAAAATCCCTCATGAACTGCTCATGGAGACTCTGCTTGTCGGAGTGCGGAGCGAAGATGAGATCCAGATCAGATTGCAGCACGACAGAGTGAGTTGGCAAACTACCGATGCAACACACCTGTCGCAAAGAAATTCAATCGCATCGCATTGACTGCATAAAACGATAGTTTGATTAACGCAAAGACAAGGCTTTTATGGAGTGATCGAGAATATCGAAGAGGCCCGTAGACAGTAGGAATTCATTCGAACAGACAAATAATTAGTTTTATCGAGAATAGAATGAATTTTCTGTCAGGAATCGCCCTCAAACTGAGAACAGAAATCCCTCAAAATGCAAAACAGAAGCCCGACAAAGGGTTATGATTAAACATTCAAATAAGTGAATTCACTTGTGTGTCAGCTTGGAATTGTTCTGATTGATGTTCTCAAAACATGCACTTAACTAACGTTTTTATTTTTTGCGTACTTTTCCATAAAAAATCAAACGGGAGCTAAACGCGAATTATTGCGATAAAAATAAATATCAGAGACTATATGCAGGGGTTAAATGGTTACCGGACCAGCTATGTTGGCGCATACATGTCCGCGCCGAGAATGATATGCTCTCCTTCCTCTTCTTCCGTTCTGTTTCACTTTTCCTCTACTTCTCTTTTCACTCTTTTTGCCTTTCTCCATTCCCTTTTCCCACTCGCTGGCGCGTACCAAACACGCCTTAGACCGGTGACCGGTCTCATTCAACGCCTGACCATATGTAGAAACCATTTTCACGCAAGAATAATTTTCCATTACAATACTTCACCAGTAAATTACAGTTTGACGCTAAATCGAAGAAGGCAAACTGTTCACTATTTAATTGAGAACGAAGTGGTAAAAATCATACAAAAAGCATACGTAAAAAGCATTTTTGAAATTCTTGAAGAAAACTTCCGAAAGTAAATGCATACGGTCCAGAAGAATTATTCAGTGAAAAAACCCCTTAGAAAATTAGCGTTGAGTTGAAGCTGTGATTACCTTTGACGATGGATGAACATATTGAAGCTTTCTGCGAATCTCGTTATAAGCCTGAAAAAGAAAATTTAGTTATAAAAATTCTAGGAGTCTTCGGGTCATGGTTTTCAGGAATATGTGTCCAGAGGTTTTTTAGTTGGTCCGAAAATCCTACAGACGCCCGCGGGAGGGGAAAATTTTTTGTATACAAACACTTGCCTTAAATCTGGAAAAAAATTCCAAGTTTCAATTTTATGAGATAAAAATTTTTTTAACTTTACACCCTTATGAGATAATAAAAAAAACTTCACATTAGGGTCCTCCCTTATGAGTTAAAAGACAGACGCCCGTCGACAGGCGACCGGACATGACTAAATAACCCATGTGTGTGTCTTGAAAATACTTACAACGAAATCAGCACAAGCATTCTATGTAATTTTTCAGGTAACAGTTTTACGTATATACATACGTATATACATACAATCTTGTACATAGTAACTACCGGAGCCATAACATGTATTTTCTGCAATTTCTTGAAAACAACTTGATAACGTACATCAAACATCTTTCACATTGGTTCAAAACTGAAGAAAAGAAACGTTTAGTTTCAGAGCGGAAGACAGTCTGTATTCTAGAAATTTTCCTTCAAGCTTTGAAAAGTTTGATAATTTCATTTTGAGTGAGGTAGGGTGTTAGGTCGGTCGCCCTTAAAAATTTTTTGCCAGTTGGCAATTTACCCATGATTTCCACGTGATCATAGATGGTAATAACTGGATTTGTCAAAACCCAAGACAATAGTGCTTCCATTTAATTATGGTTTTTCCTCCAAGAACTTAAGCTACTGTGATTACTGACTTTTTTCGAGTATCGGATTGAATTATATGGTTTAAAATGAATAATTGATAACTTTCCGAAGTTCTTTGAAGAAAATGAGTTTTTTAAAAATTAAATTCAAGAGTAACCTGACGAAGCTTGTTTCCGTGCTGCTGCACCTTTGCACTTCGAGTCTTTTCATGGAGAGACGCAGCGATGTTTCTTATGAACTTTTCTCTTGGAGCTGAAACCTGAGTGCAGAAAATCTTTGAAAAAGTTTGTGAACGATACGATCAATACGGTTTGACCAATCCGTGTTTCGTAAATTGAAAAAAAAATCTCAAACTTATCGACCTCTTCGTAAAACACGAAATATTCCACTTATAAATAATGAATAAATTAAATTAGTCAAAAACTGAGAAGGAAAAAAAAACTGCAGCTATTCGAGTAGGGAGGGGGGGGGGCTTAACCAAACTGAAGTGAGGTTGAGAGAAATTACAGAGCAGAGGTAGAATGTGCAATAAAAAAAGCCAATAATGTAAAAACTAACTCGCTTTCTATACCACTTTCCGCTTCTACAAAATACTCGTTCCTATATGAATATTCTCAGTGCAGTCAGGGGTTAAATAGTGACCGGATCGGTCCCGTCGGCGGATACATGTACACACAGTATTGACAACAAACTCCCTCTCTTGTCTTACCCTTTTCCTTCATCCCCTCTTCTTTTTTCCTTCAAACTTCGAGCGGCGGATACATGTAAACCCAAATTGGGCGGCTCCATTTAACCCCTGAGTGCAGTAGTTCTGTTTTTAGACCAAGTTGGGTAACAGTTATCAGTTCTCACTCCTGCTCTCAGTTCTCACTACCGCTCTCAGTTCTCACTCCCACTGTGCAGTCTGCCCACGCTCTCCTGTTCACCCACATTCTCTAGTTTATCCCCACACTCTCTCACACTCGCGTTTGATGAAATGGCGTCATCACCACCATCGCTGATAAATATGGACATAGCAACTGTTCCTCTTCCATTCATCTGTGCTCTTCTGAAAGACATTGTTCATCAAGCCACCGCTCCTCTTCATCTAGCCATTGCTGCTCAATCTGTGCAAATTAATCATCTTCAGGAGATGCTTCTTGAAACAAACAAATCGCTCTCTCTAGCATATCTTCGACCTCATATCTACTCGGCAGTTGTGGAGTCCACATTGAGGGACAAAGATATGCTGACTGGTAAAGCTAAAAAGGCAGTCATTCTTCGTCTACCTGAGAAAAGCAACGAAGAAGACACTCAAAGACACGACCACGAGACTATTGTACAACTACTACGAGACCTCCAATTGCCAGACTTCACTCTAGCGTATGAAGAAGGAGACATATCACATCATCGTCACCCGGAAGGGGCTCCTCGTGGGCCCCCTTTGGACGAGTCCACTTCCGGCAGTGGTTCTATCCGCCAGTTGGCCAGGCCGAGAGGGGTTAGTCCAGGCCACACGAGTCGAGGCGTCTTTTCGATTAATCTTCTGCTTTTCTACGGTCAAGGATTAGCAGGAACTCCCGACAAACACGTTCCGCGATGCCAGGCTGGATTGACCATCCACTCAACAGGCCGATCGCATGAATACCCTTGTTGTAAACCATGGCTTCAAGTTCTTCAAGATATATCACCAAAGCTAGGGCGTCCCCCGGAAGCGACGCGGTCTTACCTTGTCCGCTAGGACCGTCAAATATGCGAGGACAGGCAGCTACCCATGGGCGGGGTATGTCTGCGCGGCGTACAGCCCAAATTCGCCTTGTCACATTGAATGTTGGAACACTGACGGGACGCAGTAGAGAGCTGGCCGCAATGCTAGAAGCAAGAAGGGTTGACATTGCTGCTGTACAGGAAACGAAATGGAGAGGAAGCAAGTCGAAGCCGATAGGAGACGGATACAAGCTGATATACCATGGCACGTCATCAACAAGAAATGGTGTTGGCATTATCCTCTCCTCGAAAATTGCTGATGATGTAACCGAAGTCATTCGCTCTACAGATCGAGTCATGGCCGTCCGAATTTCTTCGTCCAACAATCACTTCCTTGTCGTCTCAGCATATGCACCTCAACAAGGATGTAGCGACGCTGATAAGGAGGACTTCTACGACTCTCTAGAGGAAGTTACAAACTCCGAGAGTCTCATGAAGACATCTTAATCGGCGGAGATTTTAACGCTCACATCGGTTCAGATCGACAAGGTCGGGAGAGAGAACATGGAGGACATGGAATCGGAACGATCAATGCTGAGGGTCAACGGCTACTTGACTTCTGTGCTCGATGCGATCTAGCAGTCGTGAACTCCTTTTTCAAAAAGAGACGATCTCACGGACTCACATACGAGAGCGGAAGAAATCAGAGTCAAATTGACTTTTGGTTAATCCTGAGAGCAAAGCTGCGGAACGCGAAAGATGCAAAGGTCATTCCATCAGACCATGTTGCATCTCAGCACCACCCTCTCTTTATGGACTACAGCGTATTGAAGTCGAAGAAACAGCCTTCTCGTAATCCTGAATGCACACGTGTCAAATGGTGGCGCTCGACTGGGAAAGCAGAACGTCTCTCTCTCATGCACATCATCCATCGCAATCTACTTCCTCCTGCTCTCTACAAGCAGTTTCCAGAGGACATAAATGAACATTGGAAGCTTCTTGAAGACAGCATCAGAGCACCCGCCGCAAGCATCCTCGGAAAGACGAAACCCGGAAAGCCAAGAATCGAGAAAGACACCTGGTTTTTCACCTCCGAAGTTCAGGATGCGATCAAGGCGAAAAAGAATGCCTACAAGAGATGGAGGACGTCAAATGAGGCTGACGACCGCGCTGCATACAGCTCAGCCAAGAAAGCCGCCAAAAGAGCTGTCGCAGTTTCAAAAGCCTCCTACTTCCGCGATCTCTATGAGAAGATGAACCAACCAGGAGGCGATAAAGCCATCTATCGGCTTGCCAAGGCTCGACACCGCAACACCTTGGACATCCAGAGAGCAGCCACGATAAGGGACAAACAAGGGAAGCTCGTATTTGACCCTTTAAAAGTCAGAAACAGGTGGCGCGAACATTTCGAAGAAATGAGCGGCCAAGAGTTTGAGCACCCTCCCATCCCTACTTCCCACGCCATACAAGGACCCGTGCCAACCATCACGGCCGAGGAAGTGAAGAAGGCACTCTCTAAGATGAAGACTGGGAAAGCGGCTGGACCGGACGACATAGCCACCGAAGCCTGGAAACTTGCGGGTGATGTTGGACTAGCACATCTCGTGCACCTGTTCAACACCATCGTAAAGCAAGGCCAAATTCCACATATCTGGCGCTACTCCACGACCGTTCCAGTCTTCAAAGGAAAAGGCGATGCCAGAGTGTGCAGCAACTACCGTCCAATACGCCTTCTCAACCACACTATGAAGATATTTGAGAGGATACTGGATTCACGCATACGAGATATCGTCGATATTCCAGCTCAGCAATGCGGGTTTGTGAACGGAAGAGGCACAACAGATGCAATATTTGCACTCCGTTTACTTGTCGAGAAGCACGCAGAGAAAAGATCACCTCTCCATCTGACCTACCTCGATTTGGAAAAGGCGTTCGACAGAGTCCCCCATGATCTTATTTCATATGCATTGCGCGATCATCAGGTTCCTGAAGAGTACATTCGATGGACAATGGCGATGTACGATGATTCAAAGAGTACTGTCAGAACTCCGGTCGGCATCACAGAGCCATTCGCAGTAAACGTTGGAGTGCACCAAGGGAGTGCTTTGTCTCCCCTTCTCTTCATTTTGGTTATGGATACCGTCACGCGTCCTCTACTGACTCCGGCTCCGTCAACCATCGCATACGCCGACGACATTCTCCTTGCTGCTCCTACACGTGCCGAAATCGAGAAACGCACCCAAGAATGGAATGACGCTCTTAGTAGGCATGGCTTACGCCTCAACATCAAGAAGACCGAGTACCAGGAAATCGGAGTGCAAACGACGGGAGCTGTTCACATCAGCGGTGAACCGCTCCCGAAGACCTCCGAATTCAAGTACCTTGGTTCTGTCATCTCCTCAGACACGTCAACAAATGCAGCGGCACGCCAAAGAGTAAATGCAGCTTGGATGAAATGGAGAGAAGCTGCAGGTGTCCTCTGTGATAGGAATATCACAGCTGGCATACGCGGAAAGATGTATAAAACAGCAATCCGTCCCGTGCTTCTCTATTCGACGGAGACCTGGCCTACAACGCGTATAACCGAGAACATTATCCACACGAATGAGATGAAAATGTTACGCTGGACACTAGGACTGACTCGCCTAGATTGTGTGCGTAACACGATTGTGAGAGGGAGACTCGGCGTTGCCCCAATACAAGACAAGATGCGAGAAGGGAGAGTTAGATGGTATGGACACGTGATGCGAAGAGACGCGACCAACATCGCAAGACACGCCCTTGACATGGAAGTACCAGGCAAACGCCCTCGAGGCAAACCGAAGACAAGATATATGGATACGCTCAACCAAGACCTGCGCCTTGCAAGACTCCACTCGGAAGACGCAACGGACAGATGTTTCTGGAGAGCTAGAAGCCGTACAGCGGACCCTACTCCGACCTCGGCCGGCGCGGGACAACGCTAAGAAGAAGAAAGGAAGGGGCTCCTCGTCATCCATCTGCGACTGGCAGGCCAATCAAGATCAGCTTTGTCGATAGTTCATCGAGAGAAAAGTTCCTCAAGCGCGTCAGAGAAATGAAAGGATGTCTTCCCCCTGGCTGCTACATACGGTCTGAACTATCACCAGCTGAGCTTCTAGCAGAACGGGATTGTGTAAGGCACTCTCGGAACCCCTTTCTGCCGCCCGCCAAAGTCGTTGATGCTCATCTGGAACCACACGGACAAACTCGGCGAGTACAACCCAACAAATATCCGGCAGCCATCCAGTCTGTTGTAGCTCGTGGTTCTCATCTAGTTTCTTTCCTCCGCGACTCACCTCTGAAGTTCAAGACTACGTCTACAGAAGCTCCTCGGCTGACTAATCTCTCCTCCTCTTCGACTGCATCTAAGGCTGCAACCTCCAAACCTGTCAAGAAATTGACCATTCAACCTACATCTCAGCCTGCCCAGTCATTCGTCAGAAGTACACGAACGAGGAAAGTTACTCGGCCAGCTCGGTTTTCCTCGTCCTCTAAGTAGGACAGAAGGGAAGAAAGTTCCTCCAATAATCGCTGCTATTCATTCAATGCTCGTTCCATCAAAAACAAGCTCTATGACCTATATCACATTCTGCGCTCCCCCGCTCCTGAAATTGCCTTTATCTGTGAATCATGGCTCTCCCCTTCCGACGCTGACTCTCTCCTAACCGATGGCCTCCCCTTCCTTGTCTTTCGGGCGGATCGTCCCTGCGAAGAAAGAGGCGGTGGAGCAGTTCTCGTCGTCCATGAGAGTCTTTCTCCGGTTTTTGATTATTGTTTTGTTCAAAACTCGATTGAATGTATTGCTGTTGATATTCACCCTAACCACAAGTTTTCTTTCCCTTTTCCTTCACTACGCCTTTTGTCATGTTATCGCTCTCCTAACTCGACTGCTGATCGCCTTAATCTATTTACTGACTTTTTGATTACTCACAGCACTTTACCTTATCCAACAATAATCTGCGGAGACCCCAATCTCCCTGACATAACGTGGTCAAATCTCTCTTCTCCTGTTCATTGCTCAGTTTCTAACCATTTTTGTAATACTTTTCTGATCATCACTTAACACAGTTTGTTACTTCTCCAACTCGAATTTCTAACATTCTAGACTATGTTTTTTGTAATTATAACAACCCTCCCCCTTCTCTACTAGTGATCATTTATCCGTTTCCTTTCATATATCAAAGTCATGTATTTCATTTCGCAATGTCCCAACCTCGTATCAACCGCAATGGCGCAATGCCGACTGGAACATGATTAACCATGCTATTTCTTCTGTTAACTGGACTATCATCTTCTCTGCTCTCACAATTGACCAATGTGTAGAATATCTAACAGATTTTCTCCGCTCTATCATTATTGATCATGTCCCTCATTCAAAACCTAAGAAACCACATCTTCAATATCCCGCCAAAATTCGTAAACTCTTCAGCTTTCTTCAAAGAAGTAAGAAACGTTCTCCTCTTTGCTCAGTTACTATCAGAACTTGTAAGAAACTTCACAAGGAAATTTTTAAATTCGAATGCAAACGCGAAGACTCACTTTTCCTACCAAAAAATAATAAATAATTTTACCGAGTCATTGCAAATCGTACCAAATCTAAGAACTTTCCCCCACTTCTCTGATTGTAAATGGTGTACCTGTAACTTCTTCTCTAGAACGTGCTAATACATTTGCTGATCTGTTTTCAACTTCAAATTCTGAACCCTTCTATGGCCCTCTTTCCAAAGCATCCTCTTCCACTCCTCTCATCCACTATTGTACCATCTATTCCTTCGATATTTACAAGATCATCCCTCATCTTCGCCCCAAAATCAATACATCTCCTGACCACATACCCAACTTACTCTTTAAAATGTGTAGCTTGACTATTTCAATACCCCTCTCTATAATTTTTTCCAATTGTATGACTACAGGTTATTACCCGCATGAATGGAAGTCGTGTATAATTAAGCCAATTTTTAAGAAAGGAGTTAAATCTGAAGCCAATAACTATCGCCCCATTACTCTTGTCTCATCCCTATCTAAGGTTTTTGAAAAAACACATTTTCAATCTTATCTACGAGCATTTAGAGCTGAAAAATATTCTGAATACTAACCAGTCTGGATTTCGTACCAAGCGTTCTACTGTATCATCTCTGGTTCAAGCACACTCTGTATACCTTTCATTCATATCCAGGAAGCGTTACTTTGATATTTGCTTGATCGATTTTTCTAAAGCGTTTGACTCTGTGAACCATAGGGCACTTCTCTACAAACTTGGTTGTTCTGGCATTAACTCCTCTCTCCTTTCTCTAGTGCAATCTTCCCTCTCTGACAGGTCATTCCGCGTGCAAGTTGATGATTCATTTTCTGACAAACAATTCGTTTCTTTGGGAGTTCCTCAGGGTAGCTCATTAGGACCTCTGTTGTTCACTATTTTTATAAATGATATCGTTGATCTTCTTCCCTCCAACGTATTCTGTTTCCTATATGCTGATGATGTCAAGATATTTTCCGATTGCCCAAAATCTTTGCAATCGGCTCTTGATAAGATTTCTGATTATGCATTAACCTGGTCTCTCACTATTTCTCATCCTAAATGTTCCATCACACATTGTGGCCCGAGTAACATCTACACTATATATACCTTAGGTGAGTATAATCTACCGTCTCAGTCTATGGTGAAAGATTTAGGAATATACTATGATGCATCGCTTACTTTCTCTCGTCACGTTGATATTGTATCTAGTAACGCCACTAAGGCAGTCAACACGCTTCTGCGCTCATTCAAAACGTCCTCTGTACAGGTACTCTTGAGAGCATACAAAACATATATCCTTCCTCTTCTAGAATATGGCTGCAAGCTCTGATCTCCCACTTCCATTGGACTCTTAAACGATTCAGAGCGTGTCCAAAGAAATTTTACTAGACGTGTCTTCGCCAGAGTGAGTTATCCTCCTACTGACTATCCCTCTCGCCTGAAAAAATTAGCTCTCTTCTCCCTTGAATACAGACGTAATATCCAAGACCACTGTTTCATACATAAATCAATTCAAAGCAATATCATTGTTGACCCCGCAAATCTCTTCACAATACAACCATCACCATACCCTCACAGTAATTCTCACTCTCTTAGACTGGCACTCCCTTTCAAATTGCCAGATTGTCATAACACTTGTGTTTCTCGATGTATGAATATTTGGAACTCTCTTCCCTCTGAAATAGTTTTATTGCCCTCTTCTTCACTATGCAAAAAACATATTCTCAATTTAGACCATAGTTTGATCGTCACTAACAGTAAATTAAGTTTTACTTGACTGAACGTTTGTCTTTCGTTTTGATTTACTCTCATTTCTTGTGCAATGAATGAAATCACTTATGTGACAGCTTATCCGTTTGTATACTTCGTGTTTACCAAACTGGAATAAAGAATATATAGTACCTTTTTTAATGGGCCGTACTTAGGAAGTCAGGTATTTTTCGATTTTCCGCGCTCAGACATAGGTAAAAGATGCGCTAACGAGGCCGTCCGGTTTAGGAACGAGATTGCATAAAACAGAATTTCAATATAAAAAAACTTTGTGCCGGTTTGATTAACTGAATTCGTGGAAAAACAATCTCCCACCAAACTAAATTACACCTCCTTTTCCCAAGTGAAGTGCGCCCAAAACTTCCGAGTTAAGGGCACCCCTCCCCCAGTGGAGTGTGGCCTACTCCCAAGTGCGACCCTCCATGTAAATTGTGTCCCAAAACATAAGCGAGAAAAACAAAGAAATATACTGACCCCTTCACCGAAGTTGAAATAATGCATAACCTTGTTTTTTTTCTCCAGAACAGCGAGTTCTTGCGCATTCTCATTCATAGACTGACTGTTTTTACTATCAGAACTCAACTTTCTATGATGAATTCTGCGGCAGATCAGTCTCCGACAGATCATCTGAAACAGATCATTAAATTTCTTTTTTAAACTCGGCACAATTATACTTAGGGGCCCCGCACTTTACTTGGGAGGCACTTTAGTTAGGGGGTGGAAGCTTTTTTTAACTACTGTGTTTCAAACTATACACACCACTTTTTTTGGTGATAAATTCAGTCATTGAAATTGAATAGACAAAAAATACCAGAACGATAAAATTTTTGATGTGGTCTCGTTTCTAAGCCATACGGCCTCGTTAGCGTGGCCTTTACCCAATCCTGAGCGAAAAAAACATTGAATAATAGTTCAAAACAACTAAGCCAATTAACTTAAATAGACTCGCTAAAACTGCAACATAATAATAATAATAATAATCTTCCTCGCGCTTGTTCCCGCCTCGTGGCAGGGTACGCGCTCCCCTGAGATGCAGGACAGACCTATCCTGGTAGAACCAGTGGCTGCCTGCTAGATCACTGCTAGTGTGATTAGCAGCAGTGGGGAGAGTCAGATTCGTGCATGAGCACTACCAACATTTCTTAACCCCCTTGGTTTGGGTGGATCTGTCCGGGGTGGGAGTCGAACTCGGGACTCTTCGCACAATGGTCTATCACACCACTATGCCACGCCCGGACTCGCTAAAACTACAACATTGTGGCTAAATGTTAAAAAGGAAATTGACTTAAATAATTTAAGTTAAATTAGCAATTTTGCTTTATTCTTAAACTGTGGTATTTTTAGTGCGCTTAATTTAGCAGAAACTAACTCACGAACATGTTTTGTGATATTGTGATAGGCCATAGGCCGGCCGTATGCATGGAAAACAGTTTATAATAATCTGGATTATTATAATCCAAGGATTACAAATCCAAAAAAGTTCAAAAATTTTGAATTATGGAAATCGGTATGCATGGATGTCAGATTACTTAAACTTGTATTATTGTCAAAAAGGACGCGGAAAGACAAGCGTATGCATCAAAATGCACACTAAAATGCATCAAAATGCACTCTAAACACTATAACTGTCAAATAATGAATGCACTCTAAACACTATAATTATCTTTCGATTATCTTTTTGTATTATTCAATAAACTACCTCCGGAGTAGGGTTACTGGTTTCGTCGGATTATCAGTAATCCAAAAGTATAGCTTCCATGCATACCGGATTATTTAAATAAAGTTGGGTAACTGATAATCCAAGCTCATAATACTTTTGGATTACTCCATGCATACGGCCTCATAATTTAGGACTTGTGAAATTTTACAGTACTTCCACCCATGCTTCCATGCTTCCATCCCCCTTAGCTGCCAATTAATAACGTTCATCACTACTATTCTGTCTTCATCAACTATGAGGCACTATAGTGTAGGGCTGAGTGTGCTTGACTGTGAGTAGCTCGGTGAGAATTCGGATCCGCTCTCATGAGCAATTTTTGCCAAATTTTATTTTTACATCAGAAAATTATTTTTCCATTAAAAAACGCTCAGACTTAGTAAAAAGTTGGCTTTATTCTACTTTAGTCGTCCAACGATTTTTTATCAGAAAGAGATTTTATTCATGAAAACTCCCTTACCCCCTTTCTCCTTAGGGCCCCTTTTTTTCTGTGTAAAATAGTTCACTAAAGTTTTTTCGACGGTTTCTGGGCCCGTGAGCCCGTCTATAACTGGTCGTGTAAAACAAAACAAAAAACGTTTTTGCGTTGAAGTGTTTAATTAGAATGTTTCGCGTTGAAGTTTCGCGACTGATTGTGGGCCCGTAAGCCCCTCGATTGTCTGATTGCAGGAAACAGAAGGCGTTCAAACATTCGGGAAGCTCCGTAGATGACTTGCTGGGACCCATGATCGGAGGCGGTCGAAGAGTGCAAAGTTGAGGCCCATGTCCGAGACTTGCTGGGGCCCTTGGCCAGAGAAACTTGCGCGTCAAGCCGATCGAAAAGTTCAAAGGTGAGGCCCATGGCCGAGACTAGTTGGGGCCCATGGCTGGAGCAACTTACGCGTCAAGGCGGTCGAAGAGTGCAAACGTGAGGCCCATGGCCGAGACTAGCTGGTGCCCATGGCCGGAGCAACTTACGCGTCAAGGCGGTCGAAGAGTGCAAACGTGAGGCCCATGGCCGAGACTAGCTGGTGCCCATGGCCGGAGCAACTTACGCGTCAAGGCGGTCGAAGAGTGCAAACGTGAGGTCCATGGCCGAGACTTGCTGGAGCCCATGGCCGGAGCAACTTACGCGTCAAGGCGGTCGAAGAGTGCAAAGTTGAGGCCCATGGCCTATACTTGCTGGGGCCCGGGACCGGAGCAACTTACGCGTCAAGGCGGTCGAAGAGTGCAAACGTGAGGCCCATGGCCGAGACTTGCTGGAGCCCATAACCGGAGCAACTTACGCGTCAAGGCGGTCGAAGAGTGCAAAGTTGAGGCCCATGGCCTATAATTGCTGGGGCCCGGGACCGGAGCAACTTATGCTTCAAGGCGGTCGAAGAGTGCAAACGTGAGGCCCATGGCCGCGACTTGCTGGGACCCATGGCCGGAGCAGCTTACGCGTCGAAGCGGTCGAAAAGTGCAAAGGTGAGGACCATGGCCGAGACTTGCTGGGGCCCATGGCCGGAAAAACTAGCGTGTCAAGGCGGTCGAAAAGTGCAAAGGTGAGGCCCATGGCCTAGACTTGCTGGGGCCCATGGCCGGAGCGAAGTTCACAGAAATGTTGGAAGTAGAGCAGCGTTTGCGGACGTTGCGAAAACACCGTGCGTCTGCGAAAGTATAGGCTTTTCGCCCTTTTGTTCTGTTTTATGAGATATCGTCAACGTCTGTGTATATCGGGGAAAGTATTTATTGTAAGGATCAAGACCTGGACTTGCTGCGGCCCATGGGAGGTGGAACGTTACGGGAAAGATGCAAAAGTAGATCAACGTAAGTCGACGTTGCGAAATCCCTGGGCTTCTCTTTGCCTTTTCTTGAGATTGTGTAAACGGGTGAAGATCGTCTGGGTATATCGGAAGAGGTAGCAACTGTTAGGCTCGAGTCCTAGATTTGCTGAGGCACTGGGCCGGAGTAACGTTCATGGAAAAATGTGGGAGTGTAGCAGCGGTTGCGGATGTTGCAAAAGCCTCCCCATCTGTCCGTTGCGTCTTCCGAATGGAGTCTTGCAAGGCGCAGGTCTTGGTTGAGCGTATCCATATATCTTGTCTTCGGTTTGCCTCGCGGGCGTTTGCCTGGTACTTCCATGTCAAGGGCGTGTCTTGCGATGTTGGTCGCGTCTCTTCGTATCACGTGTCCATACCATCTAACTCTCCCTTCTCGCATCTTGTCTTGTATTGGGGCCACGCCGAGTCTCCCTCTCACAATCGTGTTACGCACACAATCTAGGCGAGTCAGTCCTAGTGTCCAGCGTAACATTTTCATCTCATTCGTGTGGATAATGTTCTCGGTTACACGCGTTGTAGGCCAGGTCTCCGTCGAATAGAGAAGCACGGGACGGATCGCTGTTTTA
This sequence comes from Allodiplogaster pararmata, assembly GCA_964056735.1. Classification (NCBI taxonomy): domain Eukaryota; kingdom Metazoa; phylum Nematoda; class Chromadorea; order Rhabditida; family Diplogasteridae; genus Allodiplogaster; species Allodiplogaster pararmata. The sequence continues at coordinate 11,007,778 of OZ057406.1, forward strand.
TACATCTTTCCGCGTATACCAGCTGTGATATTCCTATCACAGAGGACACCTGTAGCTTCTCTCCATTTCACCCAAGCTGCATTTACTCTTTGGCGTGCCGCTGCATTTGTTGACGTGTCTGAGGAGATGACAGAACCAAGGTACTTGAATTCGGAGGTCTTCGGGAGCGGTTCACCGCTGATGTGAACAGTTCCCGTCGTTTGCACTCCGATTTCCTGGTACTCGGTCTTCTTGATGTTGAGGCGTAAGCCATGCCAACTAAGAGCGTCATTCCATTCTTGGGTGCTCACGCCTATTAAATTGCCAGGCCTTAACGAGATGAACCGCTGATGAGGTCGCCTTTAGGCGAATCTGAACGCCCGAGGGTCTTTTCCACGCCTGTCCCGAGACTCATTCTCGGGCGGGAGTTTTGCAGACTTTGGAAATTCTTTTCTGAAACTTCCATTTCCCTGCTTGAGTTGAGCGTAATCAACCATGGTTTGCCTGCTGCGATTCAGCCGAACCTGGAAGAGACGAGAGTGTACCCACTTGGAAGTTTGGTAGGTTTCTACTTTATGTGGAGTACTTTTAAGTTCTCATTAAACCCCAGTAAGAGTACTGGCTTCACGACAGATGAATTGGTGTAATTGTGCGCTAGAAGCAACCTTCTTTTTTCTATCGAAGCAGCATCTTCCTTGGGAAGAGCATTGTTCTTCATTGTACAGTGCGTGGCATAACTTTGAGCTCACCACCAAATTGAACATTTTCCGATGTTTTAGAAGGCGCAACAAAAAAAAAACAAACAGCCATGGAGTTGACCACGCAAATAAATAATATGACCCACTTGACAACCGTAATATAGTTTGAATGGAGCATTTCCCGCCAAAAACCGTAAAATCGACTATGGCATAACTATGAGCTCACTTTTTAAAAAGCTCATTTCAGATGTTTTTTTAAAAATTTTTTTATATTTTCAAAAAAAGTTTTGTTTTTGCAGATAAATGCCGAGTGCAACGCAACTTTCTCAAGTCGAAAAGGGGAAAATAGACGTGTTATTGGCGAATAAGAAGAGCAATCGTGAGATTGCACGCCAGTTGGGTCGGAGCCCTAATTGTGTGAATAATTACGTCTCTGGTCGACTGAAGACGACTGCACAGAAGAAGGGTGGGCGACCACGAAAGGATCGACGCGCAATCGCGAAGAAAGCGTCAAATGCTGCCAAGTCACTGAAGCAGATCGCAGCCGAAGCAGGTGTTCCAGCTTCTAAGAGGACGGTTCGTCGCATTCTTTCGGAAACTGGACACTTTGTCAACTCTAAAATGAAGCCGGCACCTCGATTGACAGAGAATCATAAAACTCGACGCCTGGAATTCGCAACCAGAGAGCACAAACGTGACTGGAGTAAGGTGAGAATCATGACATTATTTGGCTATTGATAAAAAAACATTCCTCGGTGCAGAAGGTCTGGTCCGACGAAAAGAAGTGGAATCTGGACGGATGTGACGGCCAACACTCGTATTGGCATGATCTTCGCAAGGACCCGCTGCTCTTCAGTCGCCGTGGACATGGAGGCGGTAGTCTCATGTCTTGGGGTGCGTTTCACGCCGGCGGAACCCTCCCTCTGCAGTTTCCTTCCATGCGAATGAACTCGGATGAGTATCAGGAAGTACTCGCACACGATTTGGTACCGTTCTTCCGTAGCCCAGTTAACAATTCCATGATTTTAATGCATGATAGTGCATCCATACACACAAGCACCTCTACAAAATCGTTCCTTTTGTCGAAAAATATACCCGTTTTAGAATGGCCAGCTGTTTCCCCTGATTGTAACCCAACAGAAAATATCTGGGGGTTGTTAGCTAGACGTGTATATGATGGAGGAAAGCAGTACTCCACAATCGCTGAGCTTAAAAGTTCCATTGAGCAAGAATGGTCTTCTTTGCCTGTTTCTTACCTTCAAAAGTTGTCAGATTCTATGGATAACAGAATTGTCCAGCTTATGATCAGAAAGGGTGCAGCTATCGATTACTAATTAGTTTTATTTTGTTTGTTTCTTAGAAGTTTTTCAAATGAGCTCAAAGTTATGCCACACCACATTTTCCGTTATTTTGAATAAATAAGGGTTTTTTGAGCGGAGTACGGCAATTTTGTGGTGAATATTATCCACTTGAGTGGTCGATTCTATGGCATTTTGTATTTTTTGTTGCGCCTTATAAAACATCGGAAAACTTGCAATTTGGTGGTGAGCTCAAAGTTATGCCACGCACTGTAGCGGTTAAAGGCCCCAAGTGGCCCATGGCTTCCACCTTGATAACGGATCCGTCTATGTCCTGTAGAGGGACTTCGTAGACCGAGTATTCCTTAGTTTCTGTTGAAATCCCGCATATGCCTCGAAGATTGGCCGAAGTTCTTATGACTTCTTTCAACTTCATGTTTCCTGCGAATTCTCTCGAGAACAGACTTATTGAAGACCCTGAGTCGGTCTTTTTCCCCGAGAAGACAGGTAGCCTATTTGTTCCGCCAGATCGCTCTCGATTCTTTCGGGGGAAGAAGGTTGAACTGGAGCCGCTTCTTTCGTTTGCGTTAACAGCGTTAATTGTGCCGTTGTACGCTCTACGGTGACTTTCAGCAGGCCCGGCATTCTCTGTCTTATTGCTTCATTTATCCATTGCTATATGCAGTCACCGTCTTTTCTTTCTTGCTTTATAACCTTTGTCCAGTTCGCTATGCTCTTGTAATAGCTGCCCGCGACAATCTCTAGGTCTTTCTTGACGCTTTTTGCCACTGACCGGTGTTCACCCTCACCTCTTGTCATGAGAACGCATTCAGCCCTTCTCATGACTTCGTGCAGGTCTTTGTTGATTGACACCGCGATTATCTGCTCTGCCGTCATGTTCTTGAGACTAAGCGCGGACTCGCCTGCTACGCCTAGTCGACTGCTGCTCTTTGTCATTGGGCACGGACTCGCCTCTTTGCCCAGTGAACAATCGCTGATTTCCTTTTGAGATCGTTGCTCTATAGTCTTCTGGTCCATTCTCCGCCTTGTGACCGATGTAATGTTCAAGCACTATCACTATCAATCACTGCGATGACGCTAAATCACAAAAGTTTGTTTCGCCCCCGCTCAGACAGACTTCTGTGCTCTCTGGGTGGTGCTCATCAGTGAGTGCCCAGAGAGTACACATACGATAAATTTAAACGATAATATATCATGTGTTAAACAACGTAAACAAACAAAAAACATTCAAAAACATTTAAGTTAAGCATGAATTAAATTGTTTTCTGGGGGTATGAATATTATAATCATTAGACTAATCGATTAACATGAAAATTATTTATAAATTATTTAGAATTTTAATGATAGGAAGGAAATATGATTGATATAAATAGTAAAACAATGAATGTGAAAGAAAATGTGAGAAATAATAAAGAATTTAATATTAATAGAAATGATAATTATTACCATTATTATAATGACGTAAATGTTTTATAACGTAAATGAATGTTTAAATAAACAAATTATAAGAGATTTTTTTGTTGTCCAGATCAAGCATGTAATTTGAAAACTGTTATCTTGTGTAATAGTAATATGGTGATGTTATGTTATGAGGGAGGGTTCATGACTATTGATAATTGTCTTGATTGTTTATAGTGAGTTAAAAATCATTTGGAGTGTAGTTTAGATTTCAGTCAGAAGTTATATAATAATTGGTTGTTATATAGTGACTTTGAGTTTACTTTTATCTGAACTCATCTACATATTATTTTTATTAGTTATATCAGTGTTATTGAGATTTTATTAAAGTTTGATTTCAGGATTTTTTGTTAAGGTTTTGATGATTCTATTGAGTATTATGTTGTTAGGATACTTGTCCTAAAGATATTTAGCGATAAGAATAGAAACTCTTCTCAAAAATTCTTTGAATTCTTAACATTTCTCTCCAAATCTCAAAATTTCGGTGAATATTGTATTCAGTACATGTATATTGATGGTTATGTTAGAGGAGTAATGTGAATATTTCAGTATTTTAAAATTATTAGTGTCAGTTTTATTGTATAGAATAATTTTAACATTGCCATAATTTTCTATTTCGATTGTAAGGTCTAGAAAGTCGGCAAATTTTTCATCGTTATAATTGGTTTGTTCTAATACCAGCAAATCATGATACATAGTAATGGTGATGAAATCTTGGCTTCTATCCGAAATATGTATCAAATATTCTATATAACGAAAGGTACAATTCAATGAATTTTTCAGACAGCATGTTTGTTGTATATGTTTTTTTGACATAACTGAATTCCACCATGGCTAAAGTAAGATCTGCTATTTGGGTGAAGCATTGCCTTGTTTAATGCCTTTATTCTGTTTGTATATTTCACTGTTGTGACGTAACTGTTGTTTAGTATGAAAATCAACATTTGATAAATTTGTATAGGTAATGAATAAGTTCGACTAGTAGATGTATCGCTGGTATAATAAGTATGATTGCCTTTGATAGATATGGCCTTGGAACCATTGTTTTTAAAGCAGGTTTTCATAACACTATCCATGTTCAATTTAACGACTTCATGTGGTAAGTTAGTGAATAACGAGGTAAAATCGGCACAGAATATATTTTTGTTCTTTTTATCAAGGCTTTTAATTTTGTCTAGTAAAGGTTTGGTGTTAACTATGTATAGAGAATAAGTGATTGGTATCATTTTTTCACTCACTTGTGTGCAATAGTTTTTGAAGTGTTTTGTAAGATGTTTAAAAATACGTTGTAATTCAATGGTTATTGGCTTGGAACTAGTATTAGAGAAACCTGTAAAGAATCCAAATTTAATCGAGTTTTTGTGAACTTTTGGTATATATTGTGTGTGGTATTGTGAATTTGTGGTATTGTGAAACCTTCTATTGTGTTTATGGGAATTTTGAACTCATTAGTTTGTTTCAGATGGTGGTTTATGATTTCAAGATAGCTTACATTTGTGATGTGTTGATACATATGTATTGAGATTGTTGTTATTAGTATTCATTTCATCGTGCATAAACTTTAGATAGAATTTTTCAAACATTTAATTGCATAGTCATTAGATGGTTTATCAATAGGAGTTATTATAAAATCTTCTGAGTTTTTTTTTTATGTCGTTCTATGTATATTGTTTAAAAATTTGTCTTATTTATGTAATAAAATCTTTCTAAAAGGGTTTTATGTCAGTTAGACAATTTCGAATGAGAATTTCTTTTAACTTGTTTTTGTAAGCGTTATTCAATTTGTATTTCTGGCAATTTTTAAAGTGGTCTTTTTAATAGCTTATTCGATTTCATTCATTATTAATTCTTTAGAGGTTTGTTCTTCATTGATACGGTATCTAGTGCCGTATCAAAGAAGAACTACCCCTTTCTGGTCAAGTCACACTGCTTTTCCCGTTCTGAGAAAAGGGAATACTTGGGTTTATTATGTAAAAGATTCATTAATTTTTGAAAAAAGAGCAACTTTTTTGATGTCTGCGTCTAGAAATGGAGGAACTTTTAGAATCAGAAAAATTGTCCCGGATTTCTTATTTTTGGTGTGTGATTTTGAAAATTGCAGCCTCTAGAGAGGGTGCCTAACGTCTTTAGTTTTTTTAGCGTCACAGTTTCTCCGTCAGAATAAAGCAAACTATAGGCTCTGGTCAATCTGTTAGTAGCTTCCAAAAGCATTACTCGTTTCTAACATGATTTTTTCTTAAGGTATGTTCTGATACCATGCGATATATGGTTCCTTGCTCTAAAATATCATGTAGGTTGTGATTTGATGTTGCCCGCACATATGTGTCCTAAATTACTGTCAGTCATCTCAGGATATTTAGGGAAAATGCAATAACTATTGAGGATTTCATAATGAGTTTCCCCACTTAGATTTTTGAGAACTGGTTGTAATTGAAAAAATTTCATTCTTATGCAGTCTCTCTTGCGTTATCTTTTGATTGTATCCACCTTTTTCATAAGAACTTCAATGCGCCCTATTTATCATAAAAGCATACTTTATGTTTCTTCTCACTTTTTTTTCTGATTAGAATTTGCTTGCAAAACGCACATCAATATAAAACACTTTATATTACTTTGACTCTTAAACGGCACGAGCAGAGAACTGGAATTGCGAGGAAGAGTAACGATTGTACACGTTAATGATCATCGTGTTGCCCTCGGACGTGATCGGAGCCTGGCGGATTTTCGGGTCACAGATCTTGAGTCCTGACATGCGGGCATCCTTGAGGAATTTCACCTCTGCACCACCGATGTAACAGTTGGTGGAGGTGACTCCGGATATCTGCTTCGTTGTCAGCTCAACGCGTTTGCCTGACGGTGCTTGCAGAATGTAGAAGTTATCGTGGAATTCGACTGACTCCGTTCTCTTCTTGTCGCCAGCTTCGGCAAAGAAGTCCTGAGGGCTAGAGGACACGCGGATGATCTTCGCACCTTGCGGACGTTCCGTACATGTCGTTCCACTCCAGCCTCGGGGACACAAGCATTGGTTGCAGTTGTTGACGTCTTGGACACCTCCGTTGCGACAAGAGATCTTTGAAGAACACTTTTCATAGCAGTTGTAGTACTTGTTGACGAGAGCGATGTCATAGAACGTCGGAAGTCGTCCTTGCATAGAGTTTTGGTAGACCTCGTGTCCGGAGCGAGCTACCAGAGCTGGCTTCGAGCGATCGAGGCCAAAGTCACCTTGTCCATAATGCATATTTGAGCCGAACTCGTATGGCAATCCATAATTGTCTGAGGTGCTCGGGCTTTCAATGTCGAAGTTGTTCATCATTTTTGGGTTGATATTCCCACTGTTTACAAGAACGTAGTCGTTGCGATCGTAGCGAGACTGAACGTGGAAGATGCCGATTGCATGCGAAAGTTCATGTGCGACCGTTCCGATGGATCCGCAGCCGTTGCCAATAGAAATCTCTTGCTCACCTCCGATTCGACCGACGTAAGACCAGCAGCCTTGATCGTAGATGAATTTGATGCGGTCTTTGGCAGAGCTTGACTGACGAAACTGGATACAAGTGTTTTCCTGCCAGTAGGCAATAGCTTTCTGGATCGCAGCACGGTTCAATCCTGTCTGGGGGTAGCTAGGGTCGATGTAGTATGAGATGACAGGGTTGCTACCCCAGGTGTTCGTCGGGTAACGCCGCCCCTTCTGAGCTTGCCTCCGGGCTCGACTCGTGTTTCGGATGTCAAAGATTTGAAACTCGTCCAACTGGAAGTCTGCCAGAGCAATGTCTCCCTCGAACAGGTCCTCCTCAAGTCCGGCCTCGTCATTCAGTTCTTCGACATCTTTACCATCCTCGATGATGCCTCTAGTGACCTGGTTGTCTCCAATGGCAGCTAGTTGCCTCTCTAGTTCCTCCTCTTCTTCAGGCGTCTTCTGGAGCTTATCAAGGATCTGGCTCCTCAAACTGCCCATTAGATCATGGAACTTCTTCAGATTGACTTTCTTCGCGAGAGTTTTTTCGAAGTCGTGGAAGGCGGTCGCAGAAACGATCGATATCAGACATGCGGCCAAGATCGGAGAGCGCATCTGCAATCATGAAGAAAGTAAGTTTTGAGCTCATAAAATCTAGCAGTAAAGGGAAGAATTCGTATGATTCACGTGTGGAGTATTTCATAAACATTTATCTTGATAAACTCTTGACTAAAAATTGTAACAAAAAAATTCTAATAAGGAACCAACCAACCCTTGGTGTGCAGATTGCAGTGAAGCAGCCGAAAAGTGAAGTAATTACTAGTTTTGTGAGGCCATTTTATATTCCTCATTTTCGTTTATCTATTTGAACAGATGTCAACTACATTTGTCTACGTTTTAGCTTGCTCGATATTTTCCAGAAGTTAACCTTGTTATAAATCTAGGTCACTGAGATATTTAGAGGATACTAACACGAAAGAAGCGTTCACTCATTTAAAGAGTCTGTTATCCTGCAAAATATATCTTTGAAAGACTCTCACGCCTTTACTCTGTTTGCGAATATTGTCAATCAAAGTTAAAAAGAGCGATAGATCATCAGAAAAGTCTTTGCAGTTTGTTTAGTTCTGCTCTCTACGTTTGGCGCAGCTATCTGAAAGATTCTACATATAGCGTCATATGATGTTCAGTCAACAACGTTTCGAAAGTGGAAGAGCTGAGAATTACTTGAGAAAAGTAGTTAAAATCAATCGTTCACGATTTCTGAAAGGTCAACATTACGATCTCCTATCATTTCCGGAACGAGAGGTTTTGATGAATCCCATTGAATTTTTAACTTCTCCAACCTGCTTTTATCACTGTTTTACATCGAATTTCTTTTGAATAACTGAATTTTGAATAACATTGAATATCTCTGTTTTACCCTGTAATTTTATGAAAAGGTACTTATATCGGTACAAAAAATGATGGAGAATGAAAACACAATTTAACTATAACATAATAGAAAATTAAAGCATAAAAAACATGATTTTTTTGCTGTGCTCTGAAAAAGAAGCCGGAGAATTTTATAAGCAAGTTTACTGGAAAGCACTAACATCTTTGATCGAGAGTGATCGTCTCAACTGCCTTCAATTTGAAAAAAAATCAAATTTGCTCAAATTGAATTCATCAAATTTAAAAATCATGGAATGGAAAGAAATGAACTCATATTGAGTTGAGAGCAAAAATCCTGTAATAACTTTCGAGAATGGTTTACAGAAAGCTGTGTAAAATGGTATCAAAGGTCTTTTAGTGCTAAGACCAAGTTATTAGATACAGCTCAGTTTATACTTAATATGAGCAGACCAATTAAGAATTTTCGGATTCTCCATAACTGATTACACATTAGGATAACGAAAAAGTCCCGAAAAAACTTCAAAAAACCGTCTATAAAATTATTTAAACTCTTTTCTTCTAAAATTGAGTCACATTGAGCACCAAATGCGGTCCAATTTTCCGGGTAAAAACCACTACGAAACTCAAAACTGGAACTTAAAACTTTAACCATTGAATTTCTCACACTAGAAACTATTATAAGAGATATAGTTATTTCGAAAAATATCAAAAACCTTGAAGAACAATTGAATAATTTGACTAAAAAACTCTTTAAAAAACGAAGTTTAACAGAAAAAGTGTGGGGAAAATAGTTATATCTCGGTTCGAACTAAGAATCACGAAACTAGACCCATTTTTGTCAGAATCAGCGTACCAATAAGCACATTACATTACATGACAAAATCATCTTACAATGTTGCAATGTGGCGAATTGCATTGACTGGCTTTCAAGTCCGCATTGATGGTGTCTTGCCATCGCTGCTTCGGTTGCCCTCTCGGTCGCCGACCGTCCATTTGGAGATTGTAGGCTGTGCTGGCTAGAGTTTCCGGTGATGCTCAGGTGACATGGCCGAACCATCTCAGCCGATCTTTTCGCATAGTACGCCTATGACATCTCTCCATTTCATCCATGCTCCGTTGACACGTGACAGCACGTCAGTATCGATGCCTCCGCTGCTCTGGATGTTCGATCCAAGTGGCGATAGCGCTGATCCTTGTTGTACGCCCACACTCACTGGAAAACTATCTGAGATTCCTTCGGGACACCTGACGTTGCTCGTGGCATCTACGTAGAGTAGCCGAACCCAATCAATTATAAGTTCAGGCCCTTGGTGTTCTTGAAGGCCGCACATGATGAGATCGTGTGGTACTCCGTCAATTGCTCTCTCTAGTTCGAGAAAATCGAGATGGAGTGGTTGCTGCTTCTCCCTGTGTTTCTCCATCAGCTGGCGAGCAGTGAAAACAGCGGCTGAAGTGCCTGTTCCTTTTACGAATCCACATTGTTTGCGTTGGAGCTTGACGATTTCTCGCGAACGCTGTCAAGGACACGTTGCATTGTATGGCAAAGAAGGCGTATCGGTCGATAAATCGAACAGTTCACTGGATCTCCTTTGTTCTTGAAAATCGGAACCGTGACACTTGTCAACCAATCTGCGGGAGCTCGACCAGTTTCCACTATCGCGTGAAATCTGTAAGCCAAGGGATTGCGGTGTCTCGTAGTTCCTTGAGCTTCCATAAGTCAGCTGGTAGCTCGTCCGGACCTGAGGCTTTGAAACTCTTCACAGTGCAAACGGCTTTCGAAACTTCGGCATATGTGATGTGGGAGACTGGGGCGGCTAATTTCGGGCCTTCTGGAACATCCGGGTGTGGGAATTCTACATTCATTTGAAATCTCTTGGACGGTTCGAACTAAGAATCACGAAACTAGACCCATTTTTGTCAGAATCAGCGTATTAATAAGCATATTACATGACAAAATCATCTTACAATGGTGCAATGTGGCGAATTGCATTGACTGGCTTTCAAGTCCGCATTGATGGTGTCTTGCCATCGCTGCTTCGGTTGCCCTCTCGGTCGCCGACCGTCCACTTGGAGATTGTAGGCTGTGCTGGCTAGAGTTTCCGGTGATGCTCTGGTGACATGGCCGAACCATCTCAGCCGATCTTTTCGCATAGTACGCCTATGACATCTCTCCATTTCATCCATGCTCCGTTGACACGTGACGCACGTCAGCTTCGATGCCTCCGCTGCTCTGGATGTTCGATCCAAGTGGCGATAGCGCTGATCCTTGATGTACGCCCACACTCACTGGAAAACTATCTGAGATTCCTTCGGGACACCTGACGTTGCTCGTGGCGCAGACCAATTAAGAATTTTCGGATTCTCCATAACTGATTAGACATTAGGATAACGAAAAAGTCCCGAAAAACTTCAAAAAACCGTCTATAAAATTATTTAAACTCTTTTCTTCTAAAATTGAGTCACATTGAGCACCAAATGCGGTCCGAAAAACCACTACGAAACTCAAAACTGGAACTTGAAACTTCAACCATTGAATTTCTCACACTAGAAACTATTATAAGAGATATAGTTATTTCGAAAAATATCAAAAACCTTGAAGAACAATTGAATAATTTGACTAAAAAACTCTTTAAAAAACGAAGTTTAACAGAAAAAGTGTGGGGAAAATAGTTATATCTCGGCATTACGAAAAATAATTTTTGTTACATTTTTGAAATTCAATATTACATAAGATCTGCCAAGTCTGTATTCTTATACTTAACGTGTTTCAATGCGAAAACTCGTACTTGCTTCACTCTTACCTCCAATGTTCTCTCTAGCCTCTTATTCTGACACCCATTATATCCTTCCCTTGTCCCTCCCTCTCCATCTTACCGATTTATCTATCACTCTGCTTCGCTCTCTCTATCACTCTCTATCTCTTTATCTCTCGGTCTCTCGATCTTTTTCTTCTACATGCAACTCCTTAGTTCTTCGTTGCTATTACATCAAATTCAATCACGCTATTTCAGACGATCTTTGTTTTGATCTCATGAGATCAGATGGCAAATCTCATCATTTTTTGTGTGTAGTGATTTTTGTTAGTACGACTAGTAGCTGAGCGAGAGAGATAGAAAGTGAAAGAGAGATAGTGAGAAAAAAGAGATTGGAAAAGAAAGGGACAGAAAAAAAGAGAGAGAAAGAGATAGAGAGAGATAGAGAGAGAGACACTGACTTTTTTAAATCAAAACTTGATGACTTCATTCAAAACAGATGCTCGAAAAAAGTTTTTTTCGGTTGTGGAAAAATCTTGACTTCACGTTTCTCATTATTCTTTCATTATTTATGGTCAAGATGGTCGTTTCGTCTCTTTGACGTTCGGCGCCTTCAAATAATTTTTGGTGTTATGTGGCTTCGACAGCTGACCCACATTCGTCTCTGCTAGATGAATCAATAGAAAAGTACTAAAACATATCCAAAAAAAAATTTTTTTTGAAATTAAACCTTCATAACATTGTCTTTTTTGAAACTTTTTTTCCGATGTAAGAATTCATTTCAAGTTTTCATTTGAAGAATGAAATTAATTGAAATACTCATTCACAATAATACCTTTTTATAAATATTTTTTTGAGATTCGTTCGGTACTGACCTAAATTTATGATACAAAACCCGTGCTTATGTATTCTCGAATGTTTTCGTGTTACCTTTTTCGTAATGTTACGCTATATGTACGATCTAAGCGATTTTTTTCTTAGAGTTTTTGAGAAAAAAATCTTTATGACTCGGTAACTTGAAACGGGTTGATCAAACCTCCCTAGCAGTCTCGTTATGAGAGTGACGAGTCTCTTGCACTAATTCCTCGCTACTTCTGTGTATTTCTTTTTGCGTCCCTCTATCCTTCTCTTCGTTTCAATGTGTTCAAACTCCGCCAAGAAAACAGTTTCAACTTTTTTTTCTCGAATTTTAAAGAAAAACTGTACTAAAAGTTCGAAAAAGTATATTGTATTACTTTGTTGATTCCAAATGAACATGTACTAAAATTGGAACAATACAGAGAAGATTAACATGGCCCCTGCGCAAGGATGACACGCAAATTCGTGAAGCGTTCCAAATTTTTTGAGGTTTATTACAAGTTTTTCATGTTGTATAAATATTGAGGTCACAATGAATGCTTATCTTGATAAAACGGGTTTTATCGTATATTTCCATTAAAATAATTGGATGTTTTGGTTTTCTCGTTTCGTGAATGTTTTCTTAATTCTGTGCTTAACGCCCCTTTTTTGCATTGAAAAATGTAGATAAATTAATATTATTACAAAAAATGTAGAAAAATTATTATTATTACAAATATGGATGTATCAGTGTTTAAGTCATAAAAATCCTGTGTAAAACTTCTCAACCATTGTAAACATAACTATAACTAAAAAACTGCGAAAAAAAATCGAATATTAAGCTGAGCGTTTGTTTATAAAAATTGAAAAAAAACTTCACATGGTGTTATCAATGACCATTTAAAAAAAGATGAATTGATATTTCGTCTTATTTTCTGAGATCTTGAGCTGAAATACGATGCGAATTTTTATTTATCTGGATTTGTGTTAATAATTTTTTGCTTAGTATAAACGAGCCTCTTTATAATGATTCGAAACCTATCCTTCTATCAGACGTAATTATTCAATGCTCTAATATCATAGTTCCTTTATTCATTGATTCATGCCTTCATCTATACAAAGAAATTTTATGCTATAGTTTATAACAAATGAAATGAAATGAAAAGAATAAATGTTGCTGGTGTGGACGGAAACAATATGAAATTTTTGATTAAAAACGGAGCAATTATTCAATTCAATTTTTACCTAATTGGTGTTTGTTCCTGAAATTTTGGTTATAATTAATAACTGTTTCAAAATTTGGAGATTTTATGAGAATTTATCAACAAGCGGAGAACATGATGAGCAAGTTCGGACAACTAGCAAAGTTTAAATAAATCAATAAGCCTGGCTTTAACCTGTGTCTAAAAAGTACAAATAGTCACATAGTTACACCAACTGCTGCCTCTTGTATCATGTAAAAAAAACTTCCTCAGTTATGTAAACTTCAACAAAAAGTAGTCGCAAAAACGTAAAACTTAACAACGGCTTTGATGTATAACTAATATGTAATGAAGCAGTGATTCAAGGTTTACTGATGTCTTTGTCAAGGCACGAACCCGTTTCTAGATGCTTTTGTTGAGGAAAAAAAAAACTGATATGCATGCGTTAAAAATTTTGACGGAATGATTCATACAAGGGAAAAGCTTTTTTGCCTAAAATATAGCGATAGTGAAGCTGGATGCTTTACAACGAGAAGCCTGTTGAAACCTATGCACCTTCTGAAGTCTATACAAAGATCTGCTGAACTTGACAGTTGATAAGTTTATATAAATGCAACAGATAGTGGATAAGGGTTCATGTAACTCAATAAGGCTCATTATTTCAGCATCAAGAAACCTCTTCTAAATTCATGTAGATTTGAGCTGTTACGCAGAAGCTAAATATAATATGAGCCTTTTAGGTTCTGAGTATTACAGATCTGTTCCGTCGATAAGGCGAACTCCATATCGACTAAAAGCAACAAAAAAAATCAATGCGTAGATCAAATTGTCATCGTTCAGTTCAGAGTGGAGCGTTCATCTGATTAACTTGAACTTATTAACACGGAAATGTTGAGCTGTTCTGAATAAATCAAGCAATCGAACCAAGACTTAAATTTTCGGTGACCGAGAGACACAAGGTTTCGATAGAACATGGTATGGATTAGAACTCAGAATCACTCTTTTACCATAGGTGAACGCGTCAGCATTTCTTCATCGAAAACACATGCTTATTCTGTGCGACAATGTTATGCATGTGAAATGCTGAATGTCACTACTCTTAACATTCAGGCCTCATGACCGATCACTGAGACAGATTCGTTCAATAAATAAACTCTTCTCTAGTCTGGGTCTCCATCTTCCGCCTTGGGTCCAAAAAGGTGAGATCGGATTCACCGCGCGCCGACGGAGTCAACAAAGCGGATGAAGAGTCGGAGCGATTCGAGCGTGGAGAGGGGAGTTGTGGAAGCGGGACGACTGCTGGTGGATGAGGCATCGGAGGGCGCATCTGAAAATTTATACAGAGTTAGGAGTGCATGAATAACCTGAGCTTCACGAAAGCTCTCTTTTTTTAAATATAGAGTTAAGCTGAAGAGCATTGATGATGTTCATAATTAGCAAGACAGAGTAGAGATTTTAGCGCAGTTCTGGGTCTGAAAATCTGTAAAAAAAGAAGTTTGAAATGTATCTGTGTGATGTGGAGGGGTGTGTAACCGATTTTTAATAGTGTGTTAAGGAGAAAGAGGTATAACCTTGTTAGATGTTTACATTTCTGTCTGTGTTTGGTGGTGTTCGTTGTTTGATATATTTTGGAAAACTAAGGCGTATATGTATATTAACAAAATTTTATATACTTGATATAGAGAATATCAAGCGATAAAAGAAAAAAGTAACAATTAATTTTTATAGTGAAGATAAAATTACAAATAAAAGATAACATTAATTAAAAATAGTTGAAGATAGGTTGTATGAATATTATAGACTTGACATAACGATAATTAAATAATAATAGTACTGATTAAAGACGATAAAATAAATAAAAAAGTAAATATTAAGATCAAGTTACAGGTAGTAAGTCGTCAGATTGTGCAGAGTGTCATTGTGTTGTGTTGAATTCTCTATCTGAATTTCGAGAGAGTGAAAGAAAGAAAAAAAGAGAGCAAGAGTGACACAAAAGAAAATAGCATATAATATTGAGAGACACAGCTCAAAGTTTATACCTAGTATGACAGTATGCACCAAATCGATTCTTATTGTAATGTTTCCAAGCATCAGCATGTGTAGACTCGTCCATAATAAAAAGTATTCTGCTGGAAAAGCAATGATTCCTGTTGCTGAATGCGTTTACTCTGTCTAATCTGAAGCTAAGAAAGCTTTCTGAAGAAAAAAAATCTGTCGCAAGGTTAAGAAAGTTTTATCCCCGATCCAATTGTTGATATTCGTGAAAGTCGACTTTTTGTCATATTTTAAGCGTCAGCAAGGCTACTTTCCCTGTAGAATCCTGGGTAGCCGTCTTTGTAAAGGTTTTTAACTTTGTAGAATTTTCTGATTCTAACGGTGATGAGTGTTTGAATGTCCTCAAAAATGTCTCTCCAATTTTAGCAAGGTAGAAATATTTCCTTACTGTATTCAGTGTGATTTGTGTGAGGTGTGTGTGGTAACTTTTTTTCTTTATTTTTTCCACATCAGATGTAAAGGTTAAAGCGTTAGACATTTGCGAAAACGCATTCATCATAGGAGCTTGAGCAAAAACGAATTTTTAGTGTATAAATGATACTTACATTACCTCAAGTCATGTATGAATAGTTGAAAGCATTCAGAATGCCTTGTTTACTTCATCTTGTCAAGGGACAAACTTTTTCTCCTGGCTGAGAAGGACTGCGTGAAAGTTGTTGATTCATCTACTGACTATGAAGTTCTCATCAAGAAAGAGAAGGAAACTGCTAGTTATTGTGAGGACCTGGTTGCTGTTAGGGAGACTGACATAACTCTTCGTCGGACGAGGAACCGTAAAGAAGGGGATACAGAAAAAAAAGATACATTTCACTTACTCGCAGATGAATCTGATAATGTATTTGTGCATTTTATATCATTTAAATGATTGAAATATCTCAATCAAGCGACACTTCTCATCAAGAAGTTTATTTCAAACGCAAGAGAAAATTACTGGAGGAAAATATTGAAGTTTGTTTCATGTTTCTATTATATATTCATCACTTTGATCGTTAATTGTTGAGTTCCCGTCGCGTGAGCACGTCAACGTCCATTAAGAGCCTCAACAACTTCGAAGGACTTACACAGTATTCAGACCGCAAAGGTTCATTAATAAGGCGGTTTGCAACACTTCTTCCAAAGCTGCCTTCGATTTTACCATCACATTTAAATTGTGTAATTCTTGTATTTTCGAGAATGCTTGTATGCTATCGGTAATTTACTACAACATCGTAGTCAAGAAATTTAGTGATAGGATGAAATTTAAAATGGACAGGGACACACCGTCAAATACTCGCCTGCTTTGTTTAGTTTTCTTTTTTTTTTACATAAAAAATGTGAGAAAGTGATGTTCAACAGTTAATATCTTCACAGTATAATCTAATCTCGAATCTTTTCTATTAAACGAGGGTACTATGGCAAACTAAAACTGACATTGTATTTGGTTCTGGGGGTTAGGAAAAGCTTTTGCTCCGGGGACTTCCTGGCTCATCTTGTTTTACTTTCGATTTTACCGTTGATAATTTAAAACTTTATGTAGATGGAATATAATATTGTGTTGTAACTGCAAAACATAATACAAATCACTCGATGAACTCAGTTGATAACGAACTAATTCAGCTTTAAAGCAATTTTCAACTTTTGTTTCTTCTTCTTTTTTTTTTTTACAAACGTAGAACATATATGATTGCCTGTTCCCAAAACTCCATCAGTTTAATAGAGTTATATGATGAATTTACCGCAAAGTTATAGATGTTCGAGTTTGAAACTAAAATAAACTCATGACCTGCTTTTTCATTGACTGATTTCTCTGATGCTAATGAATAAAAATATGAATTCGATAGTACCCGACCAAAGTACACGTATTCTCTTGCGATCACCCCTCTTACGAAGACGCTTTAAAAATTCTCTAGCCGGTCCTCTTCCTGAAATTTCTCGGACCATACCTTGTCCTAACTTTAGATGTAACTGGTTACAGGCGTTCTGACTGAATTTGAGGGGGCCTTCATCTGATTATTACTCTTATCCTAATGTGTTCCGACTTAGTTTTTCATTGAGACATACTAAATAATCTGAATTAATTCGCCTAAATAGGGGGATGCCTCTTCATCTTTCTAATATAATTCATCGCTTCGGGTAATTTACATGTCTAAATTAATTTTATCGTATTACAACGTGATGGGTTGAGTCTATTCAACTTTCATTTAAGCTGTTTTTTGAATTTCATCCGTATTTTTTTTGTAGAGGTTAAAAACAACTCACTGATGCTTCAGATGTTCACTATGAAGGGTTTCATAACCTACTAGACCATATCCTGAAGGGTTTCATAACCTACTAGACCATAACCTACTAGACCAATCCTGTGTGAAGCGATTCTATCCATATTCCATAAGTAACTACACTGAGGAACTCAGTCCGGTCTACCCAAAAAAAGTCCGGTCTACCCAAAGAACGTTTGTTTTACCTGTCTAATTGTTCAACAATTCATTTTACTGCTGACTTTTATGTTCAATTCACTCTGTTTACTTATTCGATGACTTGGAATAAAACGTTGGAATATCGACTATTGTTTTACCGATTTTTAAAAAGCCGAGTTTCAATGCTGTTTAGTTCATAGTAAAAAATACTACATGTTACTAATTCAACAATGTCAATAGGAAGTTGTTAGTTCATTTCATCATTAATCCATTCGTTTATTCAGACAGTTCTACTTCTAAAGTCCAACAAGGTTTGATTTGGTTGCCTTTGGTCGATGCCCTTCCTCTCGAGTACTTTTCTCTCGACAGAACCGGATAGCTTATATTGAATCTCGATTGTTAGTTCATTTGATTCTTCATGGATTTTCTAAGATTCGCTAGATCAAAAAGTTCTTCATTCACAATACGCTAGTTGTTAGTTAATTTGATCATTAATCCTTTCGCTTACTCTGTCATTCATTTCTTTATTCATTACATTACATTAATATATAGTTTTTTTTTTTGTGTGTTTATTCCCGATGTGTCTTACCAGATTAAGAAACAAGAATTCTACTTTTCCGGACGGTATCCCAAATAATTTCCTCAAGGGACAGCTTTAGCTATTTCAGTACCATTTTCAATGATTTTCAATAGTTTTCTACTTCATGGATGCTCGCCTTATGGTGAGCGTCCTACATTAAGCCTGTCTATGAAAAGAAAAGAAGCATACATGACCCTCTGAACTACCGACCTATTTCTCCTGCATCTGGCATCTGCAAAGTGTTTGAAAGAATACTATGCGCATCTCTCACAATTTACTTAACAGAATTCAATCTTCTCTCTTCTTCCCAGCACGGTTTCAGACCTAAACGGTCTTGCTCTTCTGCATTATGATCATCCTTGTCTGACTTTCACAGAGCTTTCAAAAAAGGTTCCTACAATATCTCTTCTGTATTCCTGGACTTCACAAAAGCTTCCAACATCATTCCCCATGACCTCTTACTAACCAAACTAGGTAGTTTTGGAATTGGTGGGTGTGCCTTCGAATGGATAAAGTAATTTTTAAACGAACCGGACCCGATCAGTTATGATCAACCAATAATTTTCTCAGTGTTAAACTCGGCGAACCCCAAGGTAGTGTATTATGGGGTCTCTTCTCTTTATTTTATATATAAATGGCTTGCCTGCCTGCCTCTCAAAAGGAGCTCACTGTATACTTTTTGCAGATGACGCAAAAATCTACATTGAAAATGACTTTGGTCCACTTCAGAAGGCAATAGACGCTTTGCATGAATGGTCCTGTGTTAGGGGTTTGAGTATATCTCATTTAAAAACGGTCTTTATGTCTATAGAAGCCTCGCATCCACCTTATTGTCTTACTCTCTCCAGTATATCAATACCTACATATATGATAATTTTTTAACTAACTAATTTTATGAAGTCGGGATTGATTCAATTGTTATGATTTTTAACTCGCTCATTGATGAAGTGCTGATTGAATACATTGTTAGAACAATTTTTCATCCAAGTTATGAAGTTGTGATTGAATACATTATTGTTTAACTTTCTAAATTATGAAGTGGTGGTTGAATACATTGTCGGAAGAATTTTTTTAACTTACTTATTTATTAAGCGGCGAATGAATACATTGTTAGAATAATTTTTCAACTAACTAAGTTATGAAGTTGTGACTGAATACAGTATTGTAAGAATTCAGCTAACTAAGTTATGAAGTTGCGATTGAGTACATTATTGTAAAAACTTTTAACTCACTAGTTTATGAAGTAGGGAATGAACACATTGATATACTAATTTTTAAATAACTAGTTTATGAAGTGGGGATTAAATTCATTGTTGTAAGAATTTTTTAAATTACTGGTTTGTGGAGTTGTGATTGAATAGATTGTTGTAAGAATTTTTTTAAATTGCTAGTTTATGAAGTTTTGATTGAATACATTGTTAGAATATATTTTTTAAAATTCAATTCAATTCACTTTATTCGCCAAAGGTATGCTTGTTGTCGCATACACTTATAAGGTAGACATTAAACAACAAAAAAAAACGAGAAGAAAAAAAAAATTTAAGATTAAAATTTTAAAAAAAGGGGACACAACAGGCTCTGACTAGGAATAGAAAGAAGAAGAAAAACACAATCTAGTGGGTATCAAAGAAAATCAAAGTATCCTAGAGTAGATATCCAGGTAAAGTCATGAACGGGACTAAAGAACAATTCTCAACAATATTAATGAATTCTTCGATCGTAACGACGTCGGGGAACCGATCGCAGAGTTTGTTCCAGAGGGTAATGGCTCGAGTAAAAAAGAAGTTGCCGTTGTGATAATTTCTTTCTTGCAGCAATCGAAGAGGATTTGTTCTAGATGAAGTTCTCAGATCACTGTTCGCCCTGTATTTCACATGAGATCTGCAGACCTGGCACTCTAAAGTTCCATAAAGTAGCCTGAACAGAAATAATAGATCGTATTTAGCGCGCCTTGTTATTAAAGGCTCGATAGCAAACTTATTCAATCTGTCAGGGTAATTGCTAGAAGGTATTAAGCATCGCCTCAGTACCTTTTTCGAAAAAATTCTTTGAGGGTATTCTAGTCTTCTAGCTAGCTCGCTACACGATTTAGGTGAGAATACTACAGTGGCGTATTCTAAAAGGGGTCGGATGTAAGACAGATAGACGCGTTTGTAGCCTTCAAAATCGAGGAATCTAAAGACTTTAAAAATCTGAGAAATCTTGCTCAAAGCTCTAGCTCTTATCATCTCTATATGCCGGTCAAATTTCAGGGTTGAATCGATTAACACACCAAGATCTCTTATTACACTTTTGGAACTAAGAACCTCATCACCGATAAAGTAAAGAGAGTTCACATTGTTTCGGCCAAGGTGTAGTACGTTAATTTTATGCTTGGCAAGTGGAAGAGACCATTCTATAGACCAGTTATGTATATTGACTACACATTGCTGGAGAGATTGAGCGTTCGAACTATATACTTTGAGGTCATCTGCATAAAGAGAGAATTTGACATCAGGAGGGATGCAAATTTCGATGTCATTAATAAAAAACAGAAATAGAAGAGGTCCGATGACTGTACCTTGCGGAACGCCGCTTAGCACAGGGAATGAATCGGAGTATTCCCCGTCTACGCGCACTTTATAGGTCCGATTCGTCAGGAAGTTTGCTATCCATCTCACAATGTCTATCGGAAAATTGAGTCTTTCCAGTTTGGTTATTAGTTTACCATGAGGGACCTTATCAAAAGCACGCGAAAAATCGAAGTAAACTACGTCGACATCCTTTTTGTTTCTCAAGTCGACTTCCCACTCACAAATGGTTTTAAGTAGTTGGAGCTCGCAGCTACGTCTAGAGATAAATCCATACTGAGACTTACAGAGAATGTTGCGAAAACCATTCTTTAGATGGTTACATAAGATTCCTTCGAAGATGCGGCAGAACACAGAGGTTATAGTTATGGGTCGATAATTCGCGGCTTGAGATTTGTCACCCGATCTTTTGTAAACAGGAACCACTTCACCGCGTTTCCATTCAATAGGAATTTCGCTAGTAAGCAGGGAATAGGAGAAGAGCATAGAAAGAGGTAGCGCAAGAGATAAGGCGCAATTTTTGACTAAGAAATGGTTGATATTTTCAGAATAGACGGAAAATTTATTAGGAAGCTTCTGTAGAACATTGAACAGAAGATGAGGAGAAAAATCGACATCAGAGACTAACGAAGTGCTAGGCATAGAGCATACAATGGGATCCCTACTAGAGTAATTCATAGCAAACTCTTCGGCAAAAACTGTAGCTTTCTCTTTAGAATCGAAAATGAACTGACAGTCTTTTTTGATCACGGGAATGTCGGAATGAGGCTTCAGAATAGTCCTAATCCAATGGTGTATCCCATTAGGTACTTGCAATGCTTCAAGTTCTCGGCTTCTCAAATAGTCTGATTTCTCCTTCAATATGGACTTCTTCACTTCTTTATACTCTGAACGAAAATTAGAATTCGATTGTCTTGAGCGCCAAAGAAGTTTCTTTTGTTTTAGAAGTTTCGCCATGGCCTTGGAAGGACGGTAATTGGTCCTAGAGCGACAAGGTTTGGTGGGACAGAAGAGATATATGGCATCATGAATCGTTGACAGAAGAAAACTGTACTTGTTCTGTATATCAGAAAAAGAATCAAAACAATTCCGCCAGGGAATGTTTGCTAGGAAGATGTTCATGGACTCGTAGTCACCATTACGAAAATCTATGTAGACATCTGAATCACGATTACCACAAGACCCTCTATCAACAGGTACACTTAGTAATGAGTTTATTCTGAATGATATAGTAACGTGATCAGAATTCAACAATGGTGGATGCTCTGATACATCAGTGATGGAAGAGGTTCTGTCAGTCAGTATTACATCGAGAAGAGAAGCATCGTGATTACCGTCATGTCTTGTAGGAAAAAAGACCATCTGGTTGAGTAGATACGTTGAAACAAAATTAGACAGCAGTTTTCCGAGTGGGGCCCTAGACAAATAAATATGATCCCAGTCAATGTCGGGCGCATTTAAGTCACCAAGAACAATATTGTGACTGGGCATTAAATGACAACTGATGATTGAGATCAGCGACTCGAAAGTGGAAAGAGATAGAGAAGGAGGCCGATACACAAGAAAGCATCTAACCATTCTAGACTTCCCATTGCATATATCAAGAGCTAATAGTTCTATGCCGTCATCTATAGAAATATCGAGTTCTACACGGGAGATTCTCAATGAGTTTCGATAGATGACTAATAACCCACCACCACGCTGATTACTTCTTCTGTCGAGACGAATAATCGAATACTTGGAGTTTTGAAAAAAAGAATCAGGCGTGTTGTCATTTAGCCAGCTTTCTGTTAAAAAGCAAACATCTACATTTTCCAGTTCAATCAAATCAAAAACTTCCGCGATTTTCGCTAAGCTGTTAATGCTTCGAATATTACTTAAGAAGCATTTCAAAGATCGTTGAGGTATTGAATTAAAAGAATATTTTGTTTCACGAAAGGGAACTACCTATGGAGAAGTCTGAGATAAAACTCGCTGTCCTCCCGTCAAGAGAGGAAATTCTTCAATACCTCTGTCGACTTGTGCTACGTCTCCTACGCTCACGATTGATTCCTGAGTGCTTGTTTGATTGCGAGTTTTTCTCGTAGAGGCTCTGCCGACTCCGCGAGCTCTGCCAACTGCAACGCTCCTTCCACGACCACGACCACGCTTCGGAATGGGAAGAGGAGAGGGTAATGGGATCTGAGCATTTGTTTCAGGAAGAGATTCACAATTAGAGCTAGTAGGAGCAGTCTCAGCCATCGTAATTTGCGCGTTACTGAGTCTCCTATTCAGCTCACGAGGGTTACGAAGTTGAAACACTTCCGGCCCGTTTCCGATATCTCTCACGATGTGTAATAGCTTACCTTCTAATTCATTTCTCCGTCCGCATTCTCTGCGAAGTTCAGCGTCGAACCGAAGCTGATGCTTCATGTAATCTGGACGCGCGTATGCGTGAACGTTATTGCTACACCTAGGAACGCATCTAGAGCTACGCGTATGAAGTAAAAACGAGTCACGGGTCTTTTTGTCTACAAACTGAACTTTAGCCGGTCTAGGTCGAGAGTTCACTCTATCGGCAACGTAGCTACGACCCGAATGTCTATGTATAGTGACTAGATTTTTGTTGAGTTTCCCATCGGAATTCACAAGAAGCCGAAGGTGAGGATCAGTAGCTAACTTGATTATGGATGCGAGAAGAGTGTCGTCTTCGGCTGCGGTTATCTGTTCGGAGTCACCTTCGCTGATGTTGATGAGAACTGCTCGAGTAGCTTTCTCTTGTGCTTCGCTGTCACTCGCAAGAGAACGAGTGACTGCGGAAGCGACTGCAGCGTATGACATAGGGCCTAAAGACGAACTGGAGACGGGAATGGGATGGTTTGAGTGAGCAGACATCAGTTTGTTCACCGAAGAAACAAGGCTCGAGACTGTAGCTATCAGATTGTTCGAGATCGTTGCTTGCTGATTGACAACTTCTCTTAATGAACTGATAGCATTGAGATTTGCCTCCTGCATTTTTTCAATCATAGAAGTAAGTCTATTCATAATGATGAGACTTTCTCCGGAAAGATCTACAGAGGTAGACATGCTACAAAGAATAGACAGTGCGTATTGAAGAGAGAGTAGTTGATAGAATGTTGTAAATCGAGCAAGCGAGCGAGAGCTTGCGTAGAGCGCAGCAAAAGGCCTCGCGCGAGAGTTGAGTTTCTGATCAAACTCGATGTATTAGAATGAGACGCAGAGTATGAATTAGAGAGTGTCTCGGAATGAGAGACAGAAAAGATAAAACACTGACTCTGCTTTGATTGTACAATACTCTCCTTACTGCAAATTTAGTTGTTTAAAGCGTTCGTTTCAATAGTTGCTATTGTCACTCCCGTCCTTTAGTAAACGACAGAAGCCTCACACTGGACAAGGATCGTCCTCTGAAATGAGGCAAGAATCCCCCTTATCCAAAATGAGAGTATTAAGACAGCAACCAAAGAAGAAAACACGAAATGAGTAAATTGCAAGAGAGACAGAGTACCGAGTCACCGCACTCT
The DNA here is from genome assembly GCA_964056735.1 of Allodiplogaster pararmata. Taxonomy (NCBI): domain Eukaryota; kingdom Metazoa; phylum Nematoda; class Chromadorea; order Rhabditida; family Diplogasteridae; genus Allodiplogaster; species Allodiplogaster pararmata. The sequence continues at coordinate 11,031,989 of OZ057406.1, forward strand.
GGCAAGTAAGGGAGAGCAAAAATGGCAAGTAAGGGAGAGCAAAAATGACAAGTAAGGGAGAGCAAAAATGACAAGTAAGGGAGAGCAAAAATGGCAAGTAAGGGAGAGCAAAAATGCTCTCCCTTACTTGCCATTTTTGCTCCTCTCTTGACTTTTCGACTTTTCATAGACTAACCATGTTTGTTCTATTGGTAACGTTGAAAAAAACTGTCACCATAATTTATACTGGCTAGAGACTAAATTCGGAATCCGGCTAGAGACCGAATTCCGGCTAGAGATCGAATTCGGAGTCCGGGTAGAGACCGAATTCGGAGTCCGGCTAGAGACCTAATTTGGAATCCGGCTAGAGACCGAGTTCGGAATCCGGCTAGAGACCGAATTCCGGTTAGAGATCGAATTCGGAGTCCGGGTAGAGACCGAATTCGGAGTCCGGCTAGAGACCTAATTTGGAATCCGGCTAGAGACCGAGTTCGGAATCCGGCTAGAGACTAAATTCGGAATCCGGCTAGAGACCGAATTCGGAATCCGGCTAGAGACCGAATTCGGAATCCGGCTAGAGACCGAATTCGGAGTCCGGCTAGAGACCTAATTCGGAATCCGGCTAGAGACCGAATTCGGAATCCGGCTAGAGATCGAATTCAGAATCCGGGTAGAGATCGAATTCGGAATCCGGGTAGAGACCGAATTCGGAATCCGGCTAAAGACTAAATTCGGAACCCGGCTAGAGAACGAATCCGGAATCCGGCTAGAGACCGAGTTCGGAATCCAGGAAAATCTTCCCTGCTTAGGTAAACCCCCCTCCCCCTCCCCCCTTTCCTTTCCCCAAAATTTCCAGAGTTGAGGCCGTGTTTTAGTGAGCCTCTGAGTGCGATTTGTAAAAGGACAGAGTTGAGGCCGTGTTTTAGTGAGCCTCAGTGCGATTTGTAAAAGGCCAGAGTTGAGGCCGTGTTTTAGTGAGCCTCTGCGCCACTGCGCCAATGAGTGCGATTTGCTAAAGGCCGTCAACTTATCGAAATTCCTTGAAAGATTGGTACTTTTTTTACTTCGTGTGGTACGGCGCTCGTGGGCTTTAAACGCTTCGGTTTCAATTTTTTTTCATAGATGTTCATATTGAGCATCAGGGACTCTGGTTCTTGCAATTAAAATTTTTTTCATCCTTTTTACAAAAAAAAATTTTGAAAAAGTTTTTTTTTGGCTCAACTGCAGTTTCAGTCACCCCCAAAGTCTTTTTTTAAACTTTTTTACTTCGTGTGGTAAAGGAAATTTTGGGGAAAGGAAAGGGGGAGGGGGAGGGGGTTTACCTAAGCAGGAAAGGAGGGGGGGCCCTAAAGGGGGAATGGGGGGAGGAAGAAGGCCCTACCTAAGCAGGGGGGGGGGTAGAGGCCCTAGGAGGGGGAAGGGGGAACGGGGGCCCTAAGGAGAAAAGGGGGAAGGGAGTTTTCATAAATTAAAGTTTTGCCAGAGTCCTTGATGCTCAAAATGAACATCTATGAAGAAAAAATTTAAACCGAAGCGTTTAAAGCCCACGATTGCCCTACCACACGAAGTAAAAAAGTGTCAATATTTAACTCAAGATTTCAAAGTTCGGAACTTTTGAACTTAAGCCCCCCCAGAGGTTCCATGGGTCATTTTCTTGATACGGTCTCGTTCGCCTAAGCCGTACAGCCTCGTCAGCGTGAACTTTTTCCTATGCCTAAGCGTTTTTCAATGTAAAAAAAGTTTTTGTAATGTAAAAATTATTTTTTTTTTAATGTAAAAATAACTTTTTTGAAAATGTAAATGAGTCAGAATTATGACCCATGGAACCTCTGGTAGGGAGGCCTAAAGTGAAAAAAGTGCCGCGATCTCTATATTCTGTTTTAGTGTCTTTACCAACCTTTTATTTATTCATGTACAGCTCTGAAAAAAAATTCTGAAACAAAGATTGTTTTTTTTTAATATTTAAAGAATGACAGGTGAAGAATCGTCTTACAGTTTACTGTGTGCTGCCCGTAGGTCTTATGACACAACTGAAGACAAGGACGAGTGTGCTGCCCGTAGGACTTACAACCACACTATTGAAGACAACGACGAAGAGTGTGCTGCCCGTAGGACTTACGATCACACAAATGAAGAGAAAGAGTAAGAGAGAGAGTGAGAGAGTTTATGAAAGAGTAAGATTTCTTTTTGTACCTTAGGACCTCGGGAATACTGGATGATATACATACAAACAAAAGAAGCCTGTAATTCTAGGGAGCACAATATGATATACTGCAGGGGAAAAACCCTTCCGCTGCCCCGTGTGCCGACGCCCCTTCTCTCAAAGTTCTTCCTTGGTTACCCAAAAAAGTTAGCTTGACATTTTTTGCGTATGTTTTAATTTATCTTTCATTCACGTATTATTTGTGTTGATGAAATCGATCGCCTTGGAACTTTTTCTAGGCTTAAACTTAATTGAAAAAGTTTTTTGTTGATGGTTTTTTTAATAAATATTTTGTTTGATTATATACATTTGATGTAAATATTCAATCGCTCCTCACTGAAATTCATACTCGCACTCAACCAAAACTCTCCTCTACCTGCTATTTTTTCTTATTATTTGTAAAACTGATGAAACTTTAAGCACCACAAGAAGATTGGAAGAATTTCAGTAGGTTTCAAAAAAAATTTCTAAAAGGTTAAATTATCTTTTATTTGGTAGCGCTCTCGTTCCTGGTAGGAACAAGAGGCCAGGTTTCTATGCACCTTTCAAACTAATTTTGTCTCACATCGTGCACATAATAGATTAATTTAATTTGTTATGAGCACGATGCGGTAAGAAAAAATCCTAATATCCGGATCTTTTAATGACTCTTAGTGAAATTAGGACTCACATTAACCTTAATGTAAGCCGAAAAACAATCAAAATTACTCGGAAAGCATTCAATTCTGAGTTTGTGAGTTAATTGTTCAGCTGACTTGCACAAATGTTTGAGAACGATGGTGGCTAAGAAAAAAAGCAGAAAGTCTGTAGCGTGAAGTGACAGCAGGCAAGCAGAGCAGCAGGAGAGATAAGATAGCACTGAAAGACAGCAGACAACCAGATCCAACTCTGCTCTGTATGACGCTGGAACGAATTACCGACACTTTGTACCGCGTCACTTTGTATACGACACTTTGTACCCGACACTTTGTACCCCGTCACTTTGTACCGCGACACTTTGTTTCGGAGTGCAAAGTCTCGTATTAACGTGGGTACGAAGTTTCTGGGTGCAAAGTGTCGTATTAACGTGTTTACGAAGTTTCGGGATCCAAAGTGTCGTATTAACGTGTGTACGAAGTTTCGGGGTGCAAAGTGTCGTATTAACGTGTGTACGAAGTTTCGGGATGCAAAGTGTCGTATTAACGCGTGTACGAAGTTTCGGGGTGCAAAGTGTCGTATTAACATGTGTACGAAGTTTCGGGGTGCAAATTGTCGTATTAACGTGGGTACGAAGTTTCGGGGTGCAAAGTGTCGTATTAACGTGGGTAAGAAATTTCAGGGTGCAAAGTGTCGTATTAACGTGTGTACGAAGTTTCGGGGTGCAAAGTCTCGTATTAACGTGGGTACGAAGTTTCGGGGTGCAAAGTGTCGTATTAACGTGTTTACGAATTTTTTTGATGCAAAGTGTCGTATTAACGTGTGTACGAGTTTTCGGGGTGCAAAGTGTTGTATTAACGTGTGTACGAAGTTTCGGGATACAAAGTGTCGTATTAACGTGTGTACGAAGTTTCGGGGTGCAAAGTGTCGTATTAACGTGTGTACGAAGTTTCGGGGTGCAAATTGTCGTATTAACGTGGGTACGAAGTTTCGGGGTGCAAAGTGTCGTATTAACGTGGGTAATAAATTTCGGGGTGCAAAGTGTCGTATTAACGTGTGTACGAAGTGTCGGGGTGCAAAGTCTCGTATTAACGTGGGTACGAAGTTTCGGGGTGCAAAGTGTCGTATTAACGTGTTTACGAAGTTTCGGGATGCAAAGTGTCGTATTAACGTGTGTACGAAGTTTCGGGGTGCAAAGTGTCGTATTAACGTGTGTACGAAGTTTCGGGATGCAAAGTGTCGTATTAACGTGTACGAAGTTTCGGGGTGCAAAGTGTCGTATTAACGTGTGTACGAAGTTTCGGGGTGCAAATTGTCGTATTAACGTGGGTACGAAGTTTCGGGGTGCAAAGTGTCGCGGTACGAAGTTTCGTATTAACGTGGGTACAAAGTTTCGGGGTACGAAGTGTCGTATTAACGTGGGTACAAAGTGTCGGGGTACGAAGTGTCGTATTAACGTGGGTACAAAGTGTCGGGATACGAAGTGTCGCGGTACGAAGTTTTGGGTACAAAAAGTCGCTCATACGAAGTGTCGATGGTAATAAGTGTCGCGGTACGAAGTGTCGGGTACGAAGTGTCGCGGGTACGCAATGATAACCGATTTTCGACGGGTTTTCAAAGAGATGATGTTTGCTTATGAATTAGTTACTATGCCAAGTGAGTAGTTGAAACAAAAAACTTTGTACAAAACCAAAATTTTCTATTAAAGGTCTTGAGTGACAAATTCGTTTGCCATGCAGCGATGAAGCGTGATCTTACCTATAAAGAACAACATGTGATTCTTCAATCCGTGGATTGCACAGAAACCGAAAAGTATCGCCAAATTTTTTTTAAACAAAGTTGCACCATGTGAAATCGTTTAGTTAAAGTCCGAAATAAGGAAATTGTCTCTTTTAAAATTTTTAGATAGTAAATCCAGTAAATAATATTGACAAAATTTGTCTGAAAAGTCATTAAGTTCCTCTTTATAACAATAATAATCTTCCTCGCGCATGTTCCCGCCTCACGACAGGGTACGCGCTCCCCTGAGGTGCGGGACTAACCTTTCCTAGTAGAACCAGTGGCTGCCCGCTGGGTCACTGCTAGTGAGAATAGCAGCAGTGGGGAGAGTCAGATTCGTGCATGAGCTGTACCAACATTTCTTAATTGGGTGGATCTGTCCGGGGTGGGAGTCGAACTCGAGACTCTTTGCACAATAGTCGAACACACTACCATTATGCCAAGCCCAGACTATTAAGTTTCTCTTTGTTTTCAATATTTTTCATAAATTCAAGTGAAGGTCGTACATGTGAGCTTCTCACCGTTATAAACATATGTTTATGGTACTTTTTGTAAAAAAGACAACATTAAAAAAAAACAGTAAAAACACTTAAAATTCAGAAACGTAGATTGGAAAAGCACACACAAACATTTTAAAAAATTTTTCATCATCAATGGATTCATGACAGTACCAGTACTCAATCATCTTCGATGTTTGATAATTGAGCAAACAGAAAGAAGTTGTAATAGTTTCAAAAAAAGGCTTCAAAGTTTCTGTTTCGATGTCATGGGACATGATGCGCTATTTTTCAGGAGCCAAATTTATTTTTTTACTCGGATAGCATTGGAGGAATCGTTTTCTGTTTTAGTTTTCTGTTTTCATCAGCACGAAAAGTATAATTAACGTAGTTACTATGTATATAAACTTTAATTATGGCAAAAAAGAGGTTTCAACAAATGCTCAGTTCAATTCAATTCAAACGCTTTACTCTCGATGTCATGGGACATGAAGCACCATTTATTCGAACGACTTCCGCTTCTTATCAGTTTCTAGATGTTAAGAACGAGAAGGTTTAATGTAGACTTGATTGTCGATTATGGTTTGGACGATACGGCCTCGAGGTGTCCAATTTCTCCTAGAGACCGGAATCCTTTATTTTGGGCGACAGAAGTGAAGAACGAGATGTGATTCGACCGCTCTCTGCCACGACGACATGATGTATAGTAAACTTGAACTTGTCACAGAACACATGTAAATAAACGGAGTGAGGGAAACCGAGCTATCATGGAATACAATCTAAACATCACAAGAAATTCATGAATGTAAAGTAAAGAGAGAACAAAAAATCGAAAGTCAAAGATCAGCTACATTTATATCGAGCAAACTAAGAACATCAACAGAGCTTAGCCTATCTTCAACAGTCAGAACATTAGGGGCGGATACTATACTAGGCGGTAGCTTGCCATAATATCTCGCGGACCGTAATCTAAACGAATTAAATAGTGTTAGCCTACGTAACCGAGGAATGTGGAATGCGTATCTGGAAGTACGACCTTGACATGGCTTAAAAGTATACATCCTACTTATTGGAATATCCAAGAAACCGTTAAGAATCTTATAAACGAACAAATTGTCGGTTTTAGTTCTCCGAGACAGCAAAGTTTCTAGCTGGAACATTCTAAGTCTCATTCTATAAGTAGGAGGTGGAAAGACTGGTATTTGTTCACGGCATCGAATTTACAGTAGCGTGGTGAACGCATGTTGAACTCTTTCAATTTTCCTAATCAGTGTAACCTTGTAAGGAGACCAAACATGCGAAGCAAACTCTAACAGAGGGCGAATAAAAGTTTTACAACAACGGATGTATGGCAATGGATCTCTAATGCAAAGAGCACGAAACAAATTCAATTCTCGCAGCGTCTATTACATGAACAGTCAACCTCTAGTAGTTGGTAGAGTTGCCAAAGATCTTGGTGTAATCATATGTGATCGTTTCTCTTATCGTAATCATGTTGAAGACAAATTTTAAAAAGCTCTGCTCTTGTTAACATGATGTCAAAAGCCTTCAAGTCACCATGTCCGCCTCTTTCAACTTCAGCCTTTAAAATTTATGTCAGACCTGTTCTTGAATACGCTAGTGAGTTATGGAATCTTTCATCCCCCGGCTTAGTAAAATCTATAGAAAAAGTTAAGCGGTCGTTTACGAGAAGAATCCTAGCAAGATCTGGCCATTCCAGACTTCCCTATTCACAAAGAATCTCCATGTTAGGCCTAGAAACTCTTGAATATCGTCGTGCTATATCTGACCTATTATTTCTTCATAAATGTGTCCACAAAAAATGTGAACTTGAAACTATGAACTTGTTTCAATTGTCCGCATTACAGAGATTTTCTCGCCATTCTCATGAGCTCAGGCTAAAAACACCTCATAATATTAGCAAATGTTCTATTTCTACATGTGTTTCTCGCCAGCTATCAGTATGGAATTCATTACCTTTTGAGATCGTCAGTACACCTAATACTGCTAGTTTCAAAAAACACTTATTATCTCTGCCTACTGAAAAGATATTACCTAAACCTTTCGTTCATGACTAATATAATTGTCGATTTTAAGTATATCACCCTCCCCCCCCCTTTTTCATCTATACCGCAACCCCTAAACACCGCCACTTAGAAGAAATTGCATGCATTTAACTTTGTTTTTGTTTGTGTTTTAATGATATCTCATGTGCTTGGAATAAATGAAATGAAATGAAAGCATAAACAGTTCACCAGCTGCTTCTGCGAAGTCGAGGATTCGCATCCATTCGGCATTTCTATTCCCATATCCTTTCCCACCGTGAAATCTGTATCCGCTGCTTTCTCCTCCGACATGACCGTTGAGATCCCCTCCAAGTAACAGAAGATCTTCAGCGGGGCAGTTCATAACGTGGTCGTGCAGATCATCCCAGAACTTGTCCTTATCCCCTACATCACGATTAATAAGATCCCATCGCCAAGTTCTCCAGAACATTTTCTTCCAATTACGATTTCTCTCGTTGCATCTAAGGTATTAGAACGATGTCTTAAACCATTCATATTGCATTGGTGCAATGTTTTCACTCTAATACCAAACGGTCAACATGGTTTTCGTTCTCGTAAGTCTGTAGAGACGAATATTGTCGAATATACTCAAGCTTGGTAAAGAGTTGTTGATGCTAGGAATGCTATAGATGTTCTGTACTCTGACTTCGCTAAAGCATTTGATACCGTTTTTAACGATAAGTTGTTGTGTGTTCTAGATAAAGTAGGGTTTAGGTCTAGCTTGTTGAAGTGGTTTGAATACTTTCTCAAATGTCGCTTCTCCCGTGTTCGTGTTAATAACAGTCTCTCTGATATCTTCTCGATCTCTTCTGCTGGTCTTCCACAAGGATCGGTACTTGGCCTTATTCTATTCTCTCTTTAAATTGCGAGCTTGACATCGAGGTTTGCTCATTTGCATCTTGTAACAACAAGCCTATTCGGCGAAAACATTAAACTGTTCGTAACTTTCTCTCTGACTGACCCTAGCCTCGCTCACTCTCAACTGTCATCTGCTTTCTCTCTGACTGACCCTAGCCTCGCTCACTCTCAACTGTCATCTGCTTTCTCTCTGACTGACTCTAGCCTCGCTCACTCTCAACTGTCATCTGCTTTCTCTCTGACTGACCCTAGCCTCGCTCACTCTCAACTGTCATCTGCTTTCTCTCTGACTGACCCTAGCCTCGCTCACTCTCAACTGTCATCTGCTTTCTCTCTGACTGACCCTAGCCTCGCTCACTCTCAACTGTCATATGCTTTCTCTCTGACTAACCCTAGCCTCGCTCACTCTCAACTGTTATCTGCTTTCTCTCTGACTGACCCTAGCCTCGCTCACTCTCAACTGTCATCTGCTTTCTCTCTGACTGACCCTAGCCTCGCTCACTCTCAACTGTCATCTGCTTTCTCTCTGACTGACCCTAGCCTCGCTCACTCTCAACTGCCTCGCTCACTCTCAACTGTCATCTGCTGCGCTAGCTATAGAATTTTTTTGTGATAAATGGCAATTGTCAGTTGCAAGCAGCAAGTGTAATGTATTACACCTTCGAAATCCTCGTCTACCATATTTCGTGAGAAACAGTGCCCAAAGAGCGATTCCGTTCAAGATTGCAGATTCACCTATACGAGACTTAGGAGTTTTCATTGGTTGTTGTTGTTGTTGTTGCCGGATGTAGCCGGCTTCGAAGAACGTCTGTGTACTTCGTTTCTTGTTCTTCTTTTTTTTCTTATATCTTCAAGAACGCTGCGACATCCAGCGGCTTGGTCCAGAGGTCGATTGGAGACAGCGCGGTCGGGTGGCATGGGCAGTTGAAGAGATGCGCAACGTCGTGAGGTCCGGAAGAGCAATCGGGACACACGTCGGGGATGGATTCGTCAATGCGGTGGAGGTAGTTGTTGATGAATCTGCTGAATCCCGAGCGGAGCTGGCTGAGCGTGCATCTAGTCTTGCGGGGTAACTCCTTCTCTTCTTCCTGGATAAGGGGCGGAGGTCTGCCTCCCAGGATGACGGCACCCTTCAACGATTGGAGTTCGTTCGAGACCATCATCGAGTGTACGGTGTTTGCGACTGATTTCCCATTGTTCGGATCCTTTGACATCTGTTTCGCGGCTTCGACAGTCTTCTTGCAGCTCAACACGAGGTTGTTCTTCATTGCGCGAGGGGGCGCCGGGCAGTCGAGGAGGCCGTGGTGGATGTGTTCTGGGTCCAACGATCTCGCGAGGTACTGCGCGGCGAGCATGTTCAGATGGGATTTGGTGCGCATGACCTTTGATTCGCGATGAATATGGTCAGTGTCGGCCATTTGATGATTCCCTGTCACGACGCGGAGTCCGGAGTTCTGAGAACGTTGGATTTTGGCGTGAGCGGAGTCCGAGAGGAAGGTGGACCAGGCGGGTGCGGCGTAGTTGCAGATCGCTTGCGAGATGGCTTTGAACGTGAGGCGGAGGGTTTCTTTTTGGTTGCCCCAGGTGCTTCCGGCTAAGGCTTTCAGTACGTTATTGCGCTGCGACATCCGTCTCGCGATGTCTTTGGCATGATGGCTGAATGTGAACATCGAGTCGTACGTGACGCCGAGTAGCTTGGCCTGGTTGACGGTGGGGACGGGTGATCCGCAGATTGATATGTCCAGAGTAGACTTGAATTCACGACTGAACGGGGTGAAAAGCATGAGCTGGCTCTTGGTCGGGGAAATGATGAGTGACCGTTCTTTGAGGAAGGTTTCAATTTTCGTGATGGCCCTGCGTAGATTTTCGGAGGCGACGTTGATGTCGGGATCTGACGCCCAGATCGTGATGTCATCAGCATACGAGATGACGTTCGTGTGGGCATCGTCTGTGGGAAGATCGCGGAGGTAAAGGTTGAAAAGCGTGGGCGAGAGGGCGCTGCCTTGTGGGACTCCGTTTCTGAAGAGTCTGGAACTTGATACCGAGTCGCGGAAGCTTGTGCGTCCTGTTCTTCCTCTAAGGTAAGAGGCGAGCCATTTTTTAATGTAGTTCGGCGCGGTTGTTGTCTCAATGAGGTCGATGAGCTTGACGATGTCGATACTTTCGAATGCCTTGGACATATCAATTGCCATGAGGACCGTTCGACTAGCGGGACGTTTCTGGTTAAAACCGTCTGCGATGCTCTTCGAGAGAGTTACGAGGGCCGAGGTTGTAGAGCGTCTTGCCGTGAAGCCATGTTGGTGGTCTGCCGGGGGAATGTGCCTCTGTAGGGAGCCGAGTAATAGCCGTTCAATCACTTTGGCGACGGGCGAGAGTAGAGATATCGGACGGTAGCTGGAGCCTTCGGATGCTGGTTTGCCTGCTTTCAGGAGGGGTAGTATGATCGACGATTTCCATATCATGGGGATCCTGCCTGTGCGTAGGGAGCTGTTGACCAGGGAAGTCAGGGCGCTGATTCCTTTCGGACCTAAATGATGGAGAATTATAGGAGCGATGCCATCTGGACCAAACGCGGTGGACTTCTTCGTGGATCTGATGGCGGCTGCTACGTCTGTGGTAGTGAAGTCCTCGAAGTCATCTGCGGACAGGCGGTGTATTTTCCTCATAGTCTTCCTGTTTTCCTTTGAAGTTATATACTGGACTGGACAAGTGTAGGCTTTGTTGAAGCGGTTCGCGATATCGGAGGCGGTCGTGATCGTCTCATTTCTGAAGGATATGGCGCAGTTCGGCGGTGGTCTTCCTTTGTTGTTGAGGATTTTGATGGTCTTCCAGAGCTTGTTGACATCTTTCTTTGGATCGAAGGACTCCATCAGTGCGCGCCAGATATCCCGTTTGTTTTTGTCGGTAGCTCTCCTTATGTTCGTGTTGAGATCGTTCAAAAGGTCGCTTGTCGGATTCGATTCTCTGAGTGTGTCGCGATGATGCATCCATTCTCGTATCTCTGTCGTTAGGGCGACTTCTCTCTTCTTGATCCGGCCGCGTGGGATTGTTTTTGCTGCAGCTGATACAAGTATTCTTCGGAAGAGAGGTTCTGCTTGAACGGCTGGTAGATTGGGAAGAGGATTTTTGGACAGGCTTTCTTCGACGTGTTGCTGGAACGCTTCCCAGTCCGCTTTCCGGTAATTTGTGAAGGTTGCGTCTCTGTGAGTGTGGTTGAAATTGCTGCCTTCTAGTTCGATGATTATCGGAAGATGCTGCCTTCAGTGATAGTTTTCCATGACGCTTTTTGAAGGAGATCCTGAGAGCAGATGGAAATGTCTGGCGAGGAAGGGCGACCGTTTGAGGGAACTCGTGTGGGCATGTCGCGGTTGAGAGTGGCGTGTTCCGAGTCGTCAATAGCACTGGAGATGACGTTTCCTCTGTTGTCTGTCGAGTGAGAGTACCAGCTGGAGTCGTGGGCGTTAAGGTCGCCTAGTATGATGGAATTCTCGCGGTTGCGTAGAAGGGGGGATAGATCCGGTTGGTAGCCTGTGTTGCAGGAGGTCATCGGAGGAATGTAGACATTAGTGATGTCCAGAGAGAGGCCGTTGTTGTCCGAGATGCGAACAGTCAGTGATTCCAGGTGAGGATCTGTGGTAGACGGGACGACGGAGTAGATTAAAGAATGGGTGATGCCTGTGAGTAGGCCGCCACCTGTGTCGGTTCCGCGGTCTTTTCTAGCAATGGAGTATCCGGGGAATGAAGGAGTTTTAGCGCGTCAGCTTCGTTTCTTGTATTAGGAATATGTCGATCTTCAGGCGAGTTAGGAGGTCGAGGATCTCTGTTGTCTTGCCATTTATCCCATTACAATTGTATTGTAGCAGTCTCAGGTTCTTGTTGCCTTTGCGTCTGTTTCGAGCGATTGGAGCGAGAGCTGCGTCTGCAGATGGCGAGGGTGTGTCTTGGCGGGTCTGACATGGAGGGCATCGGTAGGTTGCAGGGACGTAGTCCTTGAGCGATGGAATACCGCTGCACTTCGCTTTGATGTGTGTCCATTCGGAGCAGAGAGAGCACTGGATGCAGTTCGTGTTCGCTGTCTTTCGGCAAGTAGAGCAGAGCCAGGTGGTGGGAGGTCCTGGGTTGCGTTCGATGTCTCCGGCTTGTAGAAGTAGAGATTGAGACAGACTGGCCGGGTCAGTCTGCCTCACATTGCAAAAAACGGAAGAATTGTGTGCTCCGGAGGGAGCGTGTCTTCGTGTCTTCGGAGCTGGTCTGCTTCCGGAGAAGATTGGTGATGTCCTTTGCAGTCCTGAGACTGACGTGCTGCACCGCGAGTAGGCGGAAATCGTTGTAGCACTTTTCATTGGTATGGACTTATCCTATGACTTTCATATTTTAGAGATGACGAGGGGTGCTCTGCGATCTGTTTATGAACTTTTCAATTCAATTCTTTATTCCGCTTGAAACAAAACATAATGTTAAGTGACGAAACAGATGACACTGTCACAAGAAAAGTGAATTCAGTGAAGGTTATGAAAAGTGAGATCTAAATATGACAAGAACAATGAGGAACATTTCATTTTAGGAAAATAGGAAAGCACACAAAAAAGCAAAGCTTGTATCTTCAGTTATGAACTATTCATCAGCGATTAAGAACTATTCATCCACAATAATAACTTGAAATTCCAAAAATTCAACTCACTCACTATCATTCGAGAGCTAACCGAGAACACAAACATAATGGAAAAAAAAGAGGAGAAACAAAAACAAAACATTTGAAGAAACAAAGCACTTGAATTAAAAATGTATTCTAGAGTTGGTGACAATGGTCTCACAATCAAGCTTGATAAGTTCATTTCTAAAAATGCTAGAAGAGCTTGTAGAAACCAAAGAGCAAGGTAACTTATTCCAGACATTAATCATTCTTGAGGCACAAGTGCTTGTTCTGCTTTGATATTTACACGGCAAGCATATTCTGTAGTTATTCGATTCTCTCAGCGAATAAGGCGATGGGCAAAGTTTAAACATATTTGAGTAATCTACTTGAATATTTCCGTGCAGACATTTATGGATGAACACAAGATCGGCCACATTTCTTCTATATTCAAGCGAGGAGATGGAAAGAAAATTCAGTCTAGCAACATAACTCATTTTGGGTAATCCGGCCCTTTGTAGTAACCTTCGTGTAAATGATCTTTGCACTTTTTCTATGCAGTTAACGAGACCGATAGTTACTGGGGACCATACCTCACTCCCATATTCAATAAGGGGTCTTATGTATGTGGTGTATATTCTGAGCAGAACTTTAATTGATTTGGTTTTAAAGGCTCTTATTATAGAGCCTTTAAAACCTTTATGCTTTCATTTCATTTCATTTGTTTATTCCAAGCACATGAGATATCATTAAAACACAAACAAAAACAAAGTTAATACGTGGACTTTCTTCTAAGTGGTGGTGTTTAGGGGTTGCGGTATAGATGAAAAAGGGAAGGAGGGTGATATACTTAAAATCGACAATTATATTAGTCATGAACGAAAGGTTTAGGTAATATCTTTTCAGTAGGCAGAGATAATAAGTGTTTTTTGAAACTAGCAGTATTAGGTGCCCGGCGGCGGGATAAACGCAGTATTAGGTGCCCGGCGGCGGGATAAACGCAGTATTAGGTGCCCGGCGGCGGGATAAACGCAGTATTAGGTGCCCGGCGGCGGGATAAACGCAGTATTAGGTGCCCGGCGGCGGGATAAACGCAGTATTAGGTGCCCGGCGGCGGGATAAACGCAGTATTAGGTGCCCGGCGGCGGGATAAACGCAGTATTAGGTGCCCGGCGGCGGGATAAACGCAGTATTAGGTGCCCGGCGGCGGGATAAACGCAGTATTAGGTGCCCGGCGGCGGGATAAACGCAGTATTAGGTGCCCGGCGGCGGGATAAACGCTAGGAAGAAGAAAAAGTGTCACGCTTTCTGTGTAGCTTCAATTGTGCTATAAATTTGTTTGTTTGTTTTTGTCATCAAAAATTCTGAATTCGATAAACAATTATTATTACACAATTGTTTTCTGGTTACAGTTTACTTATTAATGTTCCTCTTTCAGTGATTTTTGTATGAATTATTACACAATTGTTTTCTGGTTACAGTTTACTTATTAATGTTCCTCTTTCAGTGATTTTTGTATGAATTATTACACAATTGTTTTCTGGTTACAGTTTACTTATTAATGTTCCTCTTTCAGTGATTTTTGTATGAATTATTACACAATTGTTTTCTGGTTACAGTTTACTTATTAATGTTCCTCTTTCAGTGATTTTTGTATGAATTATTACACAATTGTTTTCTGGTTACAGTTTACTTATTAATGTTCCTCTTTCAGTGAATTTTGTATGAATTATTACACAATTGTTTTCTGGTTACAGTTTACTTATTAATGTTCCTCTTACAGTGATTTTTGTATGAATTATTACACAATTGTTTTCTGGTTACAGTTTACTTATTAATGTTCCTCTTTCAGTGATTTTTGTATGAATTATTACACAATTGTTTTCTGGTTACAGTTTACTTATTAATGTTCCTCTTTCAGTGATTTTTGTATGAATTATTACACAATTGTTTTCTGGTTACAGTTTACTTATTAATGTTCCTCTTTCAGTGATTTTTGTATGAATTATTACACAATTGTTTTCTGGTTACAGTTTACTTATTAATGTTCCTCTTTCAGTGATTTTTGTATGAATTATTACACAATTGTTTTCTGGTTACAGTTTACTTATTAATGTTCCTCTTTCAGTGATTTTTGTATGAATTATTACACAATTGTTTTCTGGTTACAGTTTACTTATTAATGTTCCTCTTTCAGTGATTTTTGTATGAATTATTACACAATTGTTTTCTGGTTACAGTTTACTTATTAATGTTCCTCTTTCAGTGATTTTTGTATGAATTATTACACAATTGTTTTCTGGTTACAGTTTACTTATTAATGTTCCTCTTTCAGTGATTTTTGTATGAATTATTACACAATTGTTTTCTGGTTACAGTTTACTTATTAATGTTCCTCTTTCAGTGATTTTTGTATGAATTATTACACAATTGTTTTCTGGTTACAGTTTACTTATTAATGTTCCTCTTTCAGTGATTTTTGTATGAATTATTACACAATTGTTTTCTGGTTACAGTTTACTTATTAATGTTCCTC
Source organism: Allodiplogaster pararmata (assembly GCA_964056735.1). Lineage (NCBI taxonomy): Eukaryota > Metazoa > Nematoda > Chromadorea > Rhabditida > Diplogasteridae > Allodiplogaster > Allodiplogaster pararmata. Next base: position 11,047,176 of record OZ057406.1, read on the forward strand.
TTTCAGTGATTTTTGTATGAATTATTACACAATTGTTTTCTGGTTACAGTTTACTTATTAATGTTCCTCTTACAGTGATTTTTGTATGAATTATTACACAATTGTTTTCTGGTTACAGTTTACTTATTAATGTTCCTCTTTCAGTGATTTTTGTATGAATTATTACACAATTGTTTTCTGGTTACAGTTTACTTATTAATGTTCCTCTTTCAGTGATTTTTGTATGAATTATTACACAATTGTTTTCTGGTTACAGTTTACTTATTAATGTTCCTCTTTCAGTGATTTTTGTATGAATTATTACACAATTGTTTTCTGGTTACAGTTTACTTATTAATGTTCCTCTTTCAGTGATTTTTGTATGAATTATTACACAATTGTTTTCTGGTTACAGTTTACTTATTAATGTTCCTCTTTCAGTGATTTTTGTATGAATTATTACACAATTGTTTTCTGGTTACAGTTTACTTATTAATGTTCCTCTTTCAGTGATTTTTGTATGAATTATTACACAATTGTTTTCTGGTTACAGTTTACTTATTAATGTTCCTCTTTCAGTGATTTTTGTATGAATTATTACACAATTGTTTTCTGGTTACAGTTTACTTATTAATGTTCCTCTTTCAGTGATTTTTGTATGAATTATTACACAATTGTTTTCTGGTTACAGTTTACTTATTAATGTTCCTCTTTCAGTGATTTTTGTATGAATTATTACACAATTGTTTTCTGGTTACAGTTTACTTATTAATGTTCCTCTTTCAGTGATTTTTGTATGAATTATTACACAATTGTTTTCTGGTTACAGTTTACTTATTAATGTTCCTCTTTCAGTGATTTTTGTATGAATTATTACACAATTGTTTTCTGGTTACAGTTTACTTATTAATGTTCCTCTTTCAGTGATTTTTGTATGAATTATTACACAATTGTTTTCTGGTTACAGTTTACTTATTAATGTTCCTCTTTCAGTGATTTTTGTATGAATTATTACACAATTGTTTTCTGGTTACAGTTTACTTATTAATGTTCCTCTTTCAGTGATTTTTGTATGAATTATTACACAATTGTTTTCTGGTTACAGTTTACTTATTAATGTTCCTCTTTCAGTGATTTTTGTATGAATTATTACACAATTGTTTTCTGGTTACAGTTTACTTATTAATGTTCCTCTTTCAGTGATTTTTGTATGAATTATTACACAATTGTTTTCTGGTTACAGTTTACTTATTAATGTTCCTCTTTCAGTGATTTTTGTATGAATTATTACACAATTGTTTTCTGGTTACAGTTTACTTATTAATGTTCCTCTTTCAGTGATTTTTGTATGAATTATTACACAATTGTTTTCTGGTTACAGTTTACTTATTAATGTTCCTCTTTCAGTGATTTTTGTATGAATTATTACACAATTGTTTTCTGGTTACAGTTTACTTATTAATGTTCCTCTTTCAGTGATTTTTGTATAAATGTTTTGAGATCTTACGGTTGCAATTTCAATTTGCTGGAAACAAAATGGAAAAATTCATCAACGAAAAACCAATTTTTAATAGAATTTCCTCCGGTACTATATGTACATACATATATAGACTACTTCCAAAAAAGACATCGATTCTTATACATATTCAACCATAAATGCAATATAGCGTCTGACATCGGATGGGAGGACTATATTGTTTGATAAGTTGTCATCGTTTGGTCTGTTTGTAATCGTTTTGTCTGTTTTCAAGCGGAAAAGGAAACGAGAGCTTTTTTAATAAAAAAATTGCGTACCTTTATTTCTCGAAATAAAACACAATGATATCATGTAATTGTGAGTTGTGGGCTTTAACTTTTCCATCTCCGGAATTGAATGCCTCAAGCACATGCGAAAGCTCCATTGACAATCTTTTTAGTATAGGGAGGGCAGCAGGAGAGATTGCGAAAGGGACACAGGCCAAATCCTCCGCAGCTTTCAGTCTGAGAAGCTTCCCCTCTGAAAAACACCTTTTGACCGAATTCGTTTGCTTATTGGTGTTTTCCCTCTTCATAATTAAGAAATACTTATCACGCGAGTTTGTTATATTGTCATCGGCTCGTTTTCTTTTTTGTTTTTATTTAGTCAATTAAGCGTATAGCGTTCGTTCAAGACTTATTTGTTTAGAAAACCAGAAAATGTCTCTAATGACGGTATTTTTGAAATATTTTCCTCGAGAAAATTTTACTCGCTCCGCGTCAACTGACGTGCAATTGCATCCGGTTGGGCAACTCCTTGTTCGAGTATGAGAACCACAACGTCCGCAAGTGGGTGTGCAATCGCCAGAAAACGTACTCCAGTTCGTCCATTCACACTGGAAATAGTTTCACATGAGAAAAACTAGTTCCGAATCCTGGTTGCATCGAATCTTACCCTAGTTGCTTGAGATCAACTCCTCGTCTCTGCTCTTAAGTTTTAATTCTCTGTACTCGAGTCCTGGTTCCCGGAACTGAAGTGCTGGTTGTCAAAATATAATAGTGTCTCTGAACCCGAAGGTGTAACTGTAACTGTGACATGCATTGGAGATACTCGATAAAGTTTATTTCCCATGTGCGATATTTTCCATAAAAAAAACAAAATTTTCATAACTAAGTTGACTTTACGAAAGCATACTCTTTAAAGACAATCTTGAAATCCCTGAGTGTGAGCTTAATTTTCGACCGACCTCATTAGCCCGTTAATATATACCTGATTAGCCCATTTATAAATCACTTCAGAATACTTATCCTAGCTTCTATGTAGTTCAGAAAACAACTCACTTAGACTCTATCCAGTAAGAAGTTACCCCTAGAGATAACTTATGATACTGTCAAGCGAAACTGAAAAGGAAACTGAACGCTACGTTTCTTTTCGGTTGATAGAAGTTTTAAAAACTTAAAATTATCTGAATTTTTTCACTTCTGAAATTCATGAGCCCAGAAAAACCGAGAATTTTATGATTTAAGAGAGAAATAAAAGAGATAAAAAGAGATAGAACGACAGTGAGACTAAAAAACCAGAGATGAAGAGAAAACAAGAGACAAGAGAATGAGTTGGATAGAAAGAACAGTTTAAAGAGAGTATTGAAGAAGAATTAGTACATTGAGACACTTTTCTTCTGAAAGAGAAAACATTCCAAAGTTCCAATTTCTCACCGACTCAACGACGATAGCAAAAAGAAGGAGAGAAGAGAGAAGACGAATAGTTGCGGTGCAATTCATCCTGATGCTCTTGAGATTCATTATATTATCGTCATAAAACAAATATCTCCACGTGTTGCCAAAAATCGCTCACAAACAATTTTTTCGAGGATATCAAGCTAAGTAACAACAAAGTTCTTGCTGGTACTAAGCTATAAATCAAGCCAGGTCATTCATTCTCTTTGCCTTGTCTAATTCATTCTCCTTCTCTCTCTTTCTCTCTCTCTGTCTGTCTCTCTCTATTTCTCTCTCTCTATGTAAGGTTAAGCGAGACTTGGGCATAAGAGAGGCCATACGGCTAAGAAAGAATTTTTTGGATAGTCTCTGAGCAGTAGAGAATAGTTGCTAGATTTCAGTATGAAGACCTAACAATCAGGTTCAATATCACCTCATCTCTGCTTGACGTACAACTTAATCTGCTTCGTTACCGGGTCGGAACAAGAAATCAGCATTGCTTCACGAACCTCAGCATACACTGACAAGTAGAAACCTAATCATCTAACTAAATCTCTCTCCTGCATTGAATATTTTGTATTCATCAATTCTCAGCTTCTTATTGTTAGTTCGAAATCCCAGTTCACAGTTATCCTAACGATTCATCCAACAGTTAATCTTCTCATCAAATTGTGATGCTTCCTCGTTTTACATTTTCTGTTTCGCTACCCAAGAGTCAACCCAAGAGACATTATCTCTTGACAAGCCTTTTCGAAACCTCTCTGCTTTCCAAAACTCACTCAAACAATTTTTGAAAATTCAATGACGAAAAAAGTTCCGATTTCTGAAGAGAAAGAAAAAATGGGATTGAGGAGCGGTAGGAAAAGGAAGAGGGAGAAGGGAATGGAGCCGTGGGGAGAGGGACGAGGAAGGTGAGAAGGAGATGGAGCCGTGGGTAGAGGGGCGAGTAAGGTGAGAAGGAGATGGAGCCGTGGGGGGAGGGACGAGGAAGGGGGAGAAGGGAATAGAGCCGTTGGGGGAGGGACGAGGAAGGGGGAGAAGGGAATAGAGCCGTTGGGGGAGGGACGAGGAAGGGGGAGAAGGGAATGGAGCCGTGGGGGGAGGGGCGAGAAAGGAGAAGAAGGGAATGAAGCCGTAGGGGGAGAGACGATGAAGGGGAGAAGGGAATGGAGCCAAAAGCCCAGAGCGAGCTTTTACGCCCCAATTTTGAAACGCTTGATCAATCCCTGTCCCCAAGCTTCTTTATATACCTGAAAAGTTGTGAAGTTTCAAAACTGTTTATTAAATTTTTCATTCCACGCTTACTTTCCCTTGCTTTTGTTTTCTTTAACGTTCATATTCATCCTGAAGATTCCTTTTTGATCATAAACACATTTCGACGGTTCTATGTATAAAAAAACATCGTCCGCTAGATTTTATTAAATTATTTTCTGATATTAAAAATTCGAACTTGAATTATTTTCACAATGGAAAAATTCCGACTGATGTCCAAATGAGTGCTTATTCAAAGAACGCATCAGGAGATTTACACCCGGCATCCCCGTTATGCTTCAAGTCAATATGATAGAATTTAAATGTTGATGTTTAATGAGCTGTCAGTGTGTTTTCAGACCGATCAGTTTGGAAAAATCTGCTTCATCTTATATTGATTTTTTCAATACCTTTTTTGTAATTAATGTCTAAGGCATTGATTCGCCATGAATCCTACATTTCTACACTTTTCCACTACTATTTCAATGATGAAGAACGAACTAAAAACCGAGTCAGACAGGAGCAACGAGATCATGACGAGGTTTAAGGCTAATTCATGCAGTGAAGGGTATATGGCTGTGGGACTCCCGAGGATTCTTCAGCTTCGACGGCTTTCTTTTTTTCCGGTTACGGCTTAATCGAAAAACTGAGCCATACCCAGTCTTTTATTTTAACAAATTAAAGTTCTACACATTGAGTTGAAGAGACAAATTTAATTTAGGCTTGATGTGAAACTAAGCGTTTCTACTTTTACTTAACAAACAAAACTTAGCTCATAAATTCGAAATTCGTTAACTTCTTCCTTTCAATTGTGAAGCTTTCAATCAACTGATACATAGAACTACCCTTCCCCTGAAGAATAAAAAAAAATATGCAGTTCCTGTTTTAAGAAAAAAAGCTGTTCATCGGAGTCAGAAGCTTCTATCTCCACCTGCTTTACCGAACAAAAAAACCCTCCTTCATCAAAATTTCTATGAAAAAGTGTCACCGTGTATTTTTATAGTATGCATTGCTATCATGTTATTGAAAAGTTTAAAAGAGCCTCTGCTTTTGTAAAATCGCTATTTAGAAAATTTGAATTTACTTATTTGGTCGTTATTGAGATTTGTTATCAAAGTTCATGATAGTTCCAATCTTAAAAATGCCAGGTCATTCTGGATTCTTTTTTTCGGGTCTTATAAAGTCGTTTGAAACAATTCATGCTTCTTTTCAGAGAAGAGTTATTGACAAGAGCTGGTCAGCTTGGTCTTTTGTGCTTCCATAAACTTCACTATTGCGCCTCCGTAGACTAGATTGAAGAATAGAGCCTAAACGTTGAAACACCAAAATATCAGTCTGGGAGTTTTTGAATCGCGGGTTTCGCTTCCATGCTGAGCGGCAAGAGATTCAGTCGGATAGTTCTGTTTATTTTTAAGCACCTAAAACTCTCACCGAGCCTGTGACCCCTTATCTTGTTCTTCCTCACGAGAACGGTTGGTATAATGGAAAATATAGGGTTATATTTGTTTAATTTGACAGAGTAAGGTTTTTTTCTCTACTGTTTTCTTGCTCTTAGTCTTTTTTGATAGTGGAGTGTTGTTCATGAACAGAATCTTGAAACCTGAAAACCGTATCTTGTCATAAGAAACTCGAGTTTTATAGGTACAGTCTCTATCGAAGTTTGAACAATAACAAAACATTTTGATGTTCTCGTTATGACGTTCTTAAAACGGTGAGGAGCTAAAATAAGACGTATTGTTATGAGAGACGTGAAAAGAAAAGTTCACAGCTAAAATATTTTATAATGAATGGAATAAATAATTTCTATATATTTATAGGTACGCAAAAAAAGTTCGTGCATTGAAACACCGCGACGGTTATCGAAAACTTATCATTTTATTCAGTTGCCTTATAATTGATATAAAAGACAAAGAGCGCCATTGTTAACACAAATTAACACAGTTTGACTATTGTTCTTGTGCTTATGAAGTACGCGCAAGAGAGCTGGAAGTACATATGTATATAGACACGATATTGAACAGGGTGCGGTTAAAGTATGGAACGAAAGTTTGGCAAAAAATAATTTTAGGTATAATGTTTCGAATGATAACTGATTTGCTTTATTAAGATCTCGGGAAAATGTTTTTTTTTCACGTTGATCAGTTGTTTCTACGAGTTATGATGGCTGCCAATCGTATGTGTCATACTGTGTTAACTTAAAAATAATGTTTCTAGGAAAACGAAAACCCGGGCTGACCAGCTCTCGATGATATAACTCTTCTCGGGAAAGAGCTCGAGACTTACTCAGTTGACTTTACCGGTTTTGTGCCCTTCTGATGCGTTGAGAAAAAAAGACGAAGTCGAACGTTTTGCTTTATAAAAGCATCGTCAGCGAGTTAAAATTACCTAAAACAATGAAGATAGCACAGGAAATGGGTAAAACATGAAAGATGATATGAGTAAAATATCCGAGAAGTGAAGTGAAGATAATAATCATCCTCTGATGGTAATTGGTGATGTATAAATTACCGGAGGAAAAAAGATGAGAAAAGGCAGTAGGTCAGTTGAAAAGACTGACTCTATGAAAACGAGCGAAAGTTATGGTAAAGGCAAGAGAGAGAGATGAGAGAGTTCTTCCGCTAGTTCAGTTTTATTGTTAAGTTAAGATCATCTTCATTGTTTTAGGTGATTTTAACTCACTGACGATGCTTTTATAGAGCGAAACGTTCGACTTCGTCTTTTTTTTCCCTTAACGCATCAGAAGGGCACAACACAGAACAAAAGTGTACTGTCTACTGGATATCTCATCCAATGCGTTTAACTCGGCATAAACTCTTCTAAATGAATTTCCTAACGGACTAGAATGTTCAAGAATGGAACATATATTTCTTGAGCAACGAAGTCATTAATCATTAAAGACTTAATGATTAATGGCAAAAAAGTAGCTTCGAAATTTTTAAGTACATAGCACAGTGCCACTAGCAGAGGCTTTTTTGTAGTTGTCGATAACCATTTTTTTATAAGAAGTTGTGACACCAGTAAGTTTTGTTACTTTATAGAAAGGTTCCAGTAAGACCGTTAATGCTATACACACTAGCGTCCCCAGAGACAACTGCTTTTCGATATCGACAAGCACAAGAATTTCTGTTACGAACATCAAGTGCTAACGGAATCGAAGGAAAACTGAATGTCTTTGCTTAAAATTCTGAAAGTGATTGGTTTTATTGAAAACTGCAAAAGAGCCTCTGCTAGTTTCACTGTGTTATTTGAAAGATTTCGGAATATCTTCTTTGCTTTTAATGACTTCTGTTATCAAAAAATGCTAGTTCCGTTCTTGAATACATATGCTGGTCAGGTCAAATTTAATTCTTGTGTTTCAAATTTAAATTCTGTCAAATTTTTTTTTTAATTCTGTAGTCCGAATTTCGCTGGAGAGCAAACTCAATTAAATTTGATGTTCGAAGGGAAGAGCGGTTCAATCTAACACTACAGCATAAGAGCCGAAACCGCAACAGCCGAAATGACAGTTTGGTTCTCTACTCTGATGTAACGCAGCTAATGTCTTGACAACATCGCCTCTCATTTTGACTGATTTCATTAGTTCGACAAAATTAAACGGAAATATTTTAACACTGAATGATTTATCCGAGAGAAAAAAATGGTTGTATAAAACGAAAGTAATGTCATCACGAGAATAATATACAAAAAATATGATTTCTTATTGATTTGTGAATAATCCTAGAGCTGCTAAATCATTAGAAGTCTATGGAATCATAAAAATATTAAGATATACATATGTATTTTATATATAGGAAAAGATAAATGAGTGACATCTTGTGAAGCGAAATATGATAGTAATGAACAAAACAGGGTGGTAAATTTTACTTTAGCCCCCAGCACTTTTAGCCACCCCCAGTGATAATACAATAGCCCGACGCACTGATTACCCCGATGGCGTATGTGGGGCCTCTCCCGCAGGCGGATGGGAGACTTGGTGGCCTTTGCCGTGGCTGACCAAAGATGGGGCTTAAGCTAGTAAGCGTCGCGGGTGGGTGGGGGAATTGGGCAGCGCACATCCTATAAAATGCTCGCTCACTGTTTTCTCACTAGCCTAAGGGACACGGTCAAGAGGCGAGTCCAAAAAATAACCTCCAGTCCACATAGCCCAAAATCCCGGGTTATGGGACCCAGAGGGTCGAAAACGGACGTCAGGCTGAACTATCGACTCAGATGATCGTGTGAAAAGCCGGTCTATGGAGAAAACGTCGCATACCCCCCAAGATGCACCATCAGAGTAACCAAAATGCTAGGGCGTCCCCTTCAAGCGACGCGCGTCGAATCCTGATCGACGTGAGAAGCATGTGAGGATCTTCGAGGAATAATAGGCCGCGTCCTCGATTTAATCTGTTAACAGGGCGTGCACGTCTCCGACTAGCTACCTTGAACGTCGGAAGTGTCTCTGGGAAGTCCATGGAAGTCTTTGACATGCTGGCAAAAAGAGGAGTACATCTAGCATGCCTCCAGTAAACTAGATGTAAAGGAGGGAAAGCAAAGCAGCTCGACGGAAGGTATACGCTGTAATACTCGGGCAAGACTTCATCAACGGCCCGCAATGGCGTCGGAATTATTGCTGCCTCCAACCTTAGCACATCCGTCACGGAAATTTGCCGCATCTCAGATCGTTCGAAGTCCATCTCCTTGGAATGCAATGGCAAACTTTTTGACCCGCAGGCAGGATGCAGCGATTCCGAGGAAGATGAGTTTCGGGAGGACTTCGATGACGTCATCAGAAAATGCCCTCCGGAAGAAGCTCTCGTTATCGGCGGAGACATGAACGTGCACGTCGAAATAAGATGCGAACTCCATAAGAAAGCTTATGGAGGAAACGGTTATGGTTTACCGATTGCAGAAGGAGAGCGAATCTGAGTTTTGTCGAAGAGCACGATCTTTACATATGCAATACATTTTTCCGCAACCGAGAGTTTAACCTCACCACGTATTGCAGTGGTAAAAGGAAAACCCGAATTAACTTCTGGATTACGCAAAGAATCAATCTGAGACTCATCAGTGATTGCAAGGTGATTCCGAGCGATAATGTCTCCTGGCAGCACCATCCAGTTATAATCGACCTCCGATTTTCCCAGAAGCATTGCAACGTAAAGCCTCTGAATGAATTTTCTCCTATCAAATGGTGAAAGGTACGTGACAACAAAGTTTGCTTCATGCATCAGCTTCTTCTCTCCCTATCCCCGGACACTCTTCAAAAAACGTACCCTGACTCCATTGAGGAGCACTGGAGTTTCCTTCGAGACAAGATGAAGGCTGTAGGAGAAGTCAATCTGGACTTGACAAAGCCAGGTCACAAACGCATTGTAGACAAGGAGATATGGTGGTGAAACGAAAACGTTTTAACTGCTGTCAAGAAAAAGAAAGTGGTTCTCAAGCCATGGAAACGATCCGGAACCAAAACTGACCGAGCCCTTTATCTATGTATGAGCAGAGAAGCTAAGAGAGCAGTAGCGAAGGCTCGCTCCGCAGTACAAGAAATCTAGAGCAAGCTCGACATGCCTCAAGAAGAGAAAGAAATTTCACGGATTTGCGAAGCCCGAGCCCCAGCAGCAAAAGACCTTCCTCACGGGAGGACAATCAAGAACCGGGACAGCATACTCCTCCGATCCAATGTTGAAATTTGTCCGCGATGGAGAAAACACTTTGAGGAAATCTCGAACATCGAATTTGACCACCCTCTCATCCCACTGTCCCTAGATGTCGAAGGACCAGTTCCCACCATCTCAGACATTGAAGTAAGAGGCATCCTCCAGAAAATGAAGCTGATATGGTTCTCTTTCCGAGACCACCTAGTCCCAGAAGAGTACATAAGATGGATTCAAATGATGTATGCTGATCCTAGAAGTACCGTAATTAGTCCAGCGGGAACTCCGGAGTCACTCAATTTTGCGGTAGGAGTTCATCAAGGTTCTGCGCTTTTCCCTCTGCTCTTAAAACTGATAATGGACACGATCACCAGAGATCTACAAACAGGTCCCCCGAGAACTCTAATGTATGATGACGACGTTTATTATGTTCCAAAACATCAGAGGACTTGGAGAGACAGCTAGGAGACTGGAACGAACGTTTCAATGACTATGTTCTACGACTAAACCTTCAAAAGACCGAGTAATCGGACTTGGGAAAGAGTACCTCGAATACCATAAAAGTCAAAAACATCGAGCTCCGGAAAGTGAATAACTTCAATTACCTTGGATCCTACATCACCTCAGACCAAGATCCCAAGGCTACAGTTGATGCGAGAGTTAATGCTGTCTGGCTCAAATGGAGTGTACTATGCGACAAGCGAATGCCTGACAGAATGAAAAGTAAAATTTACCGATCAGTTGTCAGACCAGGCGGCGCGTGTTACGGCCTCGAATGTGTTCCATGCACAGCAAAGACTCTGCATGTTATGGAGATGAAAATGTTGAGATGACCTCGGACTCACTCGTCTAGACAAGGTGCGAAATGAAACCATCAGAGAACGTCTAGGGAACGCCCCTATATCCGACAAGCTCCGAGAGTCAAGGTTGAGATGGTACGGGCACGTGATGACATCAATTCCTTATTTTCTCAATCGTCTTGGAATCTCGAAGTAGAGGGCAAAAGACCCAGAGGCAGACCCAAAACTAGGTGGCGAGACTGCATCGAAGTAGATATGATGACGACCGGTCTGAAGGCAGAAGACGCAGCTGATCGGTTGAAATGGCGTGGTGCAGTCTATAAAGCGGACTCTGTCCGGCGGTGGGAAAAACGCTAAGAAGAAGAAGTCATACAATATCCCCCACACAACTGAAAATTTTTATTGTGGGAAAGGAAGTTCAAGACACTTCGACACTTAAATCGCTTCATTTCACCACCATTTGACATGGAGCGCCATTGTTCCGAACCACTCCTTCTTGTTCCGCGCAACTCTGAAAAACTCCGCTCTAACGCAACTCGAAAATTCGTCTCTCCATCTCTCTCCAGAATTTCCCTTTAGACGCCTTAGTCCTCTGGGTTGCCATTCTGTCACAATTTTGGCCTACCTCCAGTTCTGCATGGTTGCAATCCAAGAACACCAGTGCCACTTCTTCTTCATGCATTCCTGCACAACACATTTTAATCGTGTATGGTCCCTCACCCACTCTCTTGTCCGATTATCGAGAAGCGTTAAGCATAAACCTTTCCATGCGCCTTTGAGCAACAGCCAAGTTATTCAGAGTGGTTTTTCTTACGACTAATACTTCTGAGCCTTATTTAAATGCAGGTGAAACACACCCGTTTAAAAACTGACGTTTGATATAAATGTTGTATGGGCCTTAAAATGTGCATCATCATGTGTGCGTGTGTAGCTCAGTGGGGAGAGCATTCGCCCGGAACGCGGAAGGTCACGGGTTCGGTTCCCGTCACACCACACAATTTTTGCAAAAGTTTCTGCGAACAATCCGCTCCTCTGCTCGGTATAAAAATCTGTTGCTTGAGATCAACGAGGAGTAGGGAATACTCTTATTTACATAAATTGGGCCCCCCTGTCTTCAAAGATATTTGTGAAAGGCAAACGACTAGCCCTTATTCGCCTTTGCACTTCCACATTTTGCTCCTTTTCAATGGTGAGCTCACAATCCAGATAAACAGATTATCTCTACCTAATATATAAAAAGGGGATAGAGTAAAATATATAAATTTGAGAAGTGGGGACGGGGGAGAAAGTATTTTGCAGTAGCCCGCCCCGCCCCCCTCCCCGCTAAAGAAAATGGGCGGCTAAAGTACACACCCGGCAATATTTTACATAAGCCCCCACCGAGCTCGACTTCCGCAGAAAAAGTGTGTAATACAAAATAAAAAATGTGTGTACTTATTTTAACCCCTACCACATTTTTCAAAAGCCTCCGCAGAATTTCACTCTAGCAACAAACTCTCTACAATCCAATCATTTTTCATATTGTTTACCTAAGCCTAAACAATGATTTAATAGAAAAATTAACATTCGTAAAAATACAGTTCAATACCGAATTGAAAAAAAAATTATTCCATGGATACATATAACAACCAAATATACAGTGATGCAGCATCTTATAACGCCCGATTTCATGAGAGTCGGGGCTAAAGTGTCACAGAACTCCCCCAGTACATTTTGTCCCGTGCGGAGGGCTAAGTAAAATTTTAACGAAAACAGAACACAACTTCGCGAACATTTAAATTTTTCGTGTGCAATCGAGCAAATATTCTAGTACATTTACAACAGTGACTTCTGCTGAGGTTGTCGTAATTGCTAAACTTCTCAGTTTCACCTTTATGTCGTCGTTATACTCTTTCAATCGCAGCTCCTATAGTTCATTACGGTGACTTATAATGTCAACGCGCCATCTGCAAGAAAAATTAGTTGAAGTAAGCCATTCTTTAGTTGCTTCGATATACAATCCGTGTGTTTGAACGCAATTTTGAAGCAAACACTAACAACTGATCCTATGAAAATCGATATACGCATGTGCTATCCAAGATCTTCTTTGCTGTCGCAATAACTGTAATTTTTCTTGCACAAAGAGAGCATATTTATTAATCATGACGAGAAGCGGGAACTTTAGAATAGACAATGCAAAGGGAACAGTCTAGACTCTATCCCTGTCCTGTCTTTCTGAATACATTTTTTTGGAAATTCTCGATGCGAAGTCGAGAAGCGTTCGTATGTTAAATTTTAAACATTGGACAAATTCAATTGTTGAGGTAGCACGTAGGAGATAATTAGTTAGCTGAACATGCTCTCAGTAGACCGATCCTGAACTGTACCTTTTCAACTCGAAAAAGGAATAGTTTGTACGCTTACGCTACGGACTTGAATAACGCGTGCTTACTGTACTTTTGCAAGAAAGGAAGTTGAGCCAATTTGAAAATGAGATCAAGTTGAGTCACCTAAATTCTTTCCGAAACCATCTTATATCATATAGCTCATATCAATCAATGGCTTTTGTCGACGTAGTTCGGCCGAGATCACAGTTCAAATTTCGAGGCGTGAGGAGAAGAACCTCTTGCGCTCAAGAAGACAAGACCCCAAGTCTTGGCAGTATTCCTCAGTTTTCTTAGTTTTCTCGGCCGAGTAACATCGAAACTCCTGAGCTCTGCTCAGTATGTCTTCAATGCTTGAGCGAAAAGGCCCTGCATGTTCTATAACATAAAAAGGATGTTATCATTCCTTGGGAGTTTTTCAAAAACTTTTCCTCTATGTAGAAAAAGAGAAAAGTTTTTGAAAAGCTTTTTCTATCTTTCTATGCTAGTTCAGCACGATAAAGAGTAGATCAATGATAGAAAATGAAGAGAGCGTGAATTTATAATCTTACGAACGTTTTTGCGCAACAGAACGATGTGGTAATTGCCTCACACTTTTTACTTTTAAAATTCTCCTCAGTCGAAAAAAACCAGAAAAACTTTTTTTTGAATTTTGTTTTTTCGTCACGTTCGAAAAACTTTTTTTTTCGAAAAGTGTCGAAAAACCGGAAAAATCAAAAACGAAAAACGAAAAATGTGCAACGCTGATTGTATTGATATAATCACTATATTATGTGTACCAAGCTTTGACCTCTTTGCCAGCAGATTGAACAATGAATGCACTGCTTATTTTTAATGTCGGCCAGACCCGGGAGCTCTTGAAGTGGATTCGTTCACCAGAAACTGGAAGGACCTTTGCGCTTACGCCTTCCCACCAGGGTTGTACATTTTTCGTTTTCCGTTTTTTTTTGGTTTTTTCGGTTTTTTGACAATTTTTGAAAAAAAGTTTTTTGACCGTGTCGAAAAAATTCGAAAAAGTTTTTTAAGATTTTTTTGCTCAAAAAAATTCTTAAAAACTTTTCGAATTTTTTTCGAGCAAGCCTGCTTCCCACTTTTTAAACTGGTAACGAGAACAATAAGAAAGGCTTTGGAAGACAACATTCAATCCATGATTTTAATGGCATTTTTCGAACAGATTCGTCCCCGCAAGAACGCAGGCGACTCCAATTAATACAAAGTCACGGGACGATGAGCGGCAGAAAAACAAGAAGTCGTTCAACGACAAGAGGAAAAGGCGAATAGAAAACAATCGTTCCAAGAGATGAAAAATTGATTCTTCCTTGTTAAAATTTATTGTTGAAATTAACAAATGAAGAAAAAACTCGAATGTTTATGGATTCAGATAACATTCAAAGAACACTGTTTCTCACTTTGCCTCACGCACTACGGAAACTGAGGAGTACTGCCAAGACTTGGGGTCTAGTCGTCTTGAGAGAAGTTCTTCTCCTCCCGCCTCGAAATTTGAATTGTGATCTCGGCCGAACTACGCCGAAAAAAGCCATTGATTGATATTCGCAAAGAGACATAATGAATATTTTACTTCAACAAACTGTGTTTGTCCAGCATTATATTCTCAAATTATGTCCTATTTATGCAGTTTTCAAATTCTATCTCATTCTCTGTTGCACTATCGTTTTCTCTCATTCTATGACTCTTTTTCAATTACTTGACAGTATTGATGCGTTACTAAGTGTCAAAATCACTTGCATTCACGGAAAACTAACATGTCACGGGCACTCGGAAACCATCGTGTCATTTCCTCTGAAGAAAAACTGTTCATTTCACTTAGAAACACAGGTGTTGGTTGAACATTTAAAAAAATTAAACTATCGGTACTTATTTTTTTAATTTTCAGTTTTCATGAGTTAATCTTCAGACATCTCGCATTAATTTTGATCCGTTTGTCAATCCTTATTCTCTAATCTTCTTTCAGTCATAAAACACAAAGCCCGATCCATACTGACAAAAACAGTAAGTCTCCATTGAAAATTTTTCCTGTTCAATCATAGATAATTCGAAAGAAAACGCCAAAAAACAACTCACTTCTATGAAAGTTGTCGTGTTTGATGTTGAATTGGTTGAAGTTGTAGTTTGAACATTTGAAAACGACTCAGTTGAACTAAGGACAGTTGATGTTGACTCAGTTATAGTTTGCCCGGTTGCGGTTGAACTAGTTGAAGCTGTAGTTGGCACGGTTGAGGTTGACTCAGTTGTTGTCATTGTTGGCACGGTTGAGGGTGACTCACTCGTGATAGTTGTTGGCACGGTTGAGGTTGACTCAGTCGTAATAGTTATTGCCCCATTCTATGTTGACTCAGTTGTTGTCATTGTTGGCACGGTTGAGGTTGACTCAGTCGTAATAGTTATTGCCCCATTCGATGTTGACTCAGTTGTTGTCATTGTTGGCACGGAGGAAGTAGACTCAGTTGTAATCGTTGTTGCCCCGGTCGATGTTGACTCAGTTGTTGTCATTGTTGGCACGGTTGAGGTTGACTCAGTCGTAATAGTTATTGCCCCATTCGATGTTGACTCAGTTGTTGTCATTGTTGGCACGGAAGAAGTAGACTCAGTTGTAATCGTTGTTGCCCCGGTCGATGTTGACTCAGTTGTTGTCATTGTTGGCACGGTTGAGGTTGACTCAGTCGTAATCGTTGTTGCCCCATTCGATGTTGACTCAGTTGTTGTCATTGTTGGCACGGAAGAAGTAGACTCAGTTGTAATCGTTGTTGCCCCGGTCGATGTTGACTCAGTTGTTGTCATTGTTGGCACGGTTGAGGTTGACTCAGTCGTAATAGTTATTGCCCCATTCGATGTTGACTCAGTTGTTGTCATTGTTGGCACGGAAGAAGTAGACTCAGTTGTAATCGTTGTTGCCCCGGTCGATGTTGACTCATTTATTGTCATTGTTGCCACGGTTGAGGTTGACTCAGTCGTAATCGTTGTTGCCCCATTCGATGTTGACTCAGTTGTTGTCATTGTTGGCACGGTTGAGGTTGACTCAGTCGTAATCGTTGTTGCCCCATTCGATGTTGACTCAGTTGTTGTCATTGTTGGCACGGAAGAAGTAGACTCAGTTGTAATCGTTGTTGCCCCGGTCGATGTTGACTCAGTTGTTGTCATTGTTGGCACGGTTGAGGTTGACTCAGTCGTAATCGTTGTTGCCCCATTCGATGTTGACTCAGTTGTTGTCATTGTTGGTACGGAAGAAGTAGACTCAGTTGTAATCGTTGTTGCCCCGGTCGAGGTTGACTCATTTATTGTCATTGTTGCCACGGTTGAGGTTGAATCAGTTGTAATCGTTGTTGCCCCGGTTGCGGTTGACTCATTTATTGTCATTGTTGGCACGGAGGAGGTTGACTCAATTGTAATCGTTGTTGCCCCGGTCGATGTTGACTCAGTTGTTGTCATTGTTGGCACGGTTGAGGTTGACTCAGTCGTAATCGTTGTTGCCCCATTCGATGTTGACTCAGTTGTTGTCATTGTTGGTACGGAAGAGGTTGACTCAGTTGGGCACTCGGAAACCATCGTGTCATTTCCTCTGAAGAAAAACTGTTCATTTAACGTAGAAACACAGGTGTTGGTTAAACACTTAAAAAATTAAACTATTGGGTCAAAACCGAAAGAAGATTAAACTATTGGGTCAAAACCGAAAGAAGATTAAACTATTGGGTCAAAACCGAAAGAAGATTAAACTATTGGGTCAAAACCGAAAGAAGATTAAACTATTGGGTCAAAACCGAAAGAAGATTAAACTATTGGGTCAAAACCGAAAGAAGATTAAACTATTGGGTCAAAACCGAAAGAAGATTAAACTATTGGGTCAAAACCGAAAGAAGATTAAACTATTGGGTCAAAACCGAAAGAAGAGTTTGGATGAATTCGCTAAGAGTAAAGTTTTTTGCAAGAAATCTGCTTCGCAGCGCCTCTCATTCTTTTTTCTCTCCTTTTCTTCCCTACTGATTCTAGGGCTTGTCTCCAAAACGTTTTAGCGCTTTTAAAAATAAAAAAAAACAGTTGATGTATTCTATCATGTTTCACTAACCTACGCAACTTTTGAATTCGTATGTGACAAAACTGTCCTGACAACTTATGATTCCGGTTTTTTTCCAAGTTCTTTTTTATCTTATCTTCCTCTCGCGCTAGCCGAGTTCGGTTTAGGCCTCGATGTATTTATTACCTCAGGAAACTATGAGAGGAAAAGAAGGACTCGAAACACACTGGCAACAGTGGCCATTCGTGACTCTACAGCCTTAAGAGCCTGTCACGGATGGAGCCGGATCATCCAGTTCAGAATCGAGCGCGACCTCAGGTGGCGGATAGAGGGATGCCTCCCTACGAAGAATTCGTGCTGGGAGGTAGCGGGAGAAATCCCACCGCGGACCAAAACTGGGTAGTATAGCTCGTCAAAGGAGGGCGATGCCGGACCGGCCTGGGTATGCCACCGGACAAAACATCAGCCGATACTCCGCTATACTTTTCAATGGCGAGTCGAGGCGCGAATCAAATAGCCTCTTGCCTATCTCCGGTCAACGACAGGCGAGACGTCTCTACTCCCACCCAAAACGATGCTAGGCCGGCTTGACCACCCACTCACAAGGCCTATTGCATGAACAGGTTGCTACAACGATGTCCGCCTTCACAAGGTGCAGCATGACAGTCTGAGGACTGCAAAGGACATCAAAACCCTTCTCCGGACGCATCTTGTCCGAAGAACACGAGAACTTCTCTCATTAAAGAGAGTGTTCATGACCAAGTCTTCGATGCGGGATGCTTGCCGGCAACAACAACAACAACAACAAGGAAAATATGGAGGAAAAGTCCGAAGACTGACTGGCAAGGACAGCTCAACCCCAGTAGAGCACAGCTTCTCTTGCGAGTTTCCTTTCCATTAAAACACGACCCGACTTTGCTCCATTCGTTCCAGTAGGTGGAGCTACCTGAAACAAGTTAAGCCGATCATAGCAGTTTTGCTAATCCAAAGTCTCATACCTCTCTGTCTCTCACTGTTTTCTCTCTCTCATATTTCCAACTTTGTTTTTCGGTTTCTCCTTTTCTCGCAAACATTTTGTTTCTCTATCTCTCTCCCCTTTCTCAACACTTTTCGCCGCTCTAACCCCCTCTTCTTGACTCTCGTTCCCATTCTCGCGATCTTTCTGTCCCTTTTCTCCCAACTTCTTCTTTTTACCCTATTTCTTTCTTTCTATTTTTAGATCTCTCTTTCGCCTCCTAACTCTCTCTCTCTCTCTCGATCTCGATCTCGCTCTGCCCACCTCCCCTTCTCTAGCCCTACTTCTCCTTTTTTTTCCTCGTTCCTATTTCCCTTGTGGAAATCCTCCAACGTTATAAATGGAAAATGTTTTTACATAACGTTCTTTTTATACAATGTTTTAAAACTTCTTGAAAATGCACAAAAGGTACATAAAAGTTTCGAACCAAGAAACTATTTTCAGCCAAACGACTTACTGGGGAGGCAGCATCCAGTACCAATACTGTAGGGCGGAATCGCATATGTACTGCAGAACCAGGTTCCTGTATTGGAGTCGATTGATTTTTTTAATCCAGAACAGCACACTGGTGTGGGAAAAGAGCAGAGACGCAGCCCACAAGGTCCGGTATCTGTAGTTTCACCGGTGCAGGGACAATTATCCACGGCAGAATGACACTTTCTAGTCCGGGTAACGTTGACGCATGCTCCACAAGAGTAAGGGCATTCTCCTGTGGCAGGGGTCCATTCACTCCACACACCGTCTGGCGGGCAACAGCTCTATGAGGAGTAAAAGTATATTTTTTTTAAAAGCTATGTTTTCGCAAAAAAACTTGCTCATCAAGCAATGCCATCCACATTGAGCTAGCAATGAAATATAGGAAATTTTTGACGTTTCGCTGTCTCAACTGCGAGTTTTCTTCAGGCTGGCATCAAAAGTCCACAGGTGTCTTCTTCCTCTTAGCTCAAAATTTGTTGGGGTTTGACCCCAAATATTTTGGTTCATGAATGTACAAGCATGTCATTTTAGTAAATGTTCAATAAAATTTTCGTATAACTTTTTTTGAATGACTGATCGGTACTTTTTTTTAATTTTCAGTTTTCATGAGTTAATCTCCAGACATCTCGCATTAATTTTGATCCGTTTGTCAATCCTTATTCTTTAATCTTCTTTCAGTCATAAAACACAAAGCCCGATCCATACTGACAAAAACAGTAAGTCTCCATTGAAAATTTTTCCTGTTCAATCATAGGTAATTTGTAAGAAGTCGCCAAGAAAACAACTCACTTCTATGAAAGTTGTCGTGGTTGATAGTGAATTGGTTGAAGTTGTAGTTTGTACGTTTGAAAACGACTCAGTTGAACTAAGGACAGTTGATGTTGACTCAGTTATAGTTTGCCCGGTTGCGGTTGAGCTGGTTGAAGCTGTAGTTGGCACGGTTGAGAATGACTCAGTTGTAATCCTTGTTGACTTGTTCGAGGTTGACTCAGTTGTTGTCATTGTTGGCACGGATGAGGTTAAATTATTTGTAATCGTTGTTGGCACGTTTGAGGTTGAATCAGTTGTAATCGTTGTTGCCCAGGTCAAGGTTGACTCAGTTGTTGTCATTGTTGGCACGGCTGAGGTTGACTCACTCGTGATGGTTGTTGGCACGGTTGAGGTTGAATCAGTGGTAATCGTTGTTGGCACGGTTGAGCCTGAATCAGTGATAATCGTTGTTGGCACTGTTGAGCTTGAATCAGTGGTAATCGTTGTTGCCCCGGTTGAGGTTGACTCAGTTGTTGTCATTGTTGGCACGGTTGAGGTTGGCTCAGTTGTTGTCATTGTTGGCACGGTTGAGGTTGAATCAGTTGTAATCGTTGTTGCCCCGGTCGAGGTTGACTCATTTATTGTCATTGTTGCCACGGTTGAGGTTGAATCAGTTGTAATCGTTGTTGCCCCGGTCGCGGTTGACTCATTTATTGTCATTGTTGGCACGGAGGAGGTTGACTCAATTGTAATCATTGTTGCCCCGGTCGATGTTGACTCAGTTGTAATCTTTGTTGGCACGGTTGAGGTTGAATCAGTTGTAATCATGGTTGGCACGGTCGAGGTTGATTCAGTTGATGTAATTGTTGGCACGGAGGAGGTTGATTCAGTTGTAATCTTTGTTTGCACGGTTGAGGTTGAATCAGTTGTAATCGTTGTTGGCACGGTTGAGGTTGAATCAGTTGCGATCGTTGTTGGCACGGTTGACGTTGAATCCGTGGTAATCGTTGTAGCCCCGGTCGAGGTTGACTCAGTTGTTGTCACTGTTGGCACGGAGGAAGTTGACTCAGTTGTAAACTTTGTTGGCACGGTTGAGGTTGAATCAGTTCTAATCGTTGTTGCCCCGGTCGATGTTGACTCATTTATTGTCATTGTTGCCACGGTTGAGGTTGACTCAGTCGTAATAGTTATTGCCCCATTCGATGTTGACTCAGTTGTTGTCATTGTTGGCACGGAAGAAGTAGACTCAGTTGTAATCGTTGTTGCCCCGGTCGATGTTGACTCATTTATTGTCATTGTTGCCACGGTTGAGGTTGACTCAGTCGTAATCGTTGTTGCCCCATTCGATGTTGACTCAGTTGTTGTCATTGTTGGCACGGTTGAGGTTGACTCAGTCGTAATCGTTGTTGCCCCATTCGATGTTGACTCAGTTGTTGTCATTGTTGGCACGGAAGAAGTAGACTCAGTTGTAATCGTTGTTGCCCCGGTCGATGTTGACTCAGTTGTTGTCATTGTTGGCACGGTTGAGGTTGACTCAGTCGTAATCGTTGTTGCCCCATTCGATGTTGACTCAGTTGTTGTCATTGTTGGTACGGAAGAAGTAGACTCAGTTGTAATCGTTGTTGCCCCGGTCGAGGTTGACTCATTTATTGTCATTGTTGCCACGGTTGAGGTTGAATCAGTTGTAATCGTTGTTGCCCCGGTTGCGGTTGACTCATTTATTGTCATTGTTGGCACGGAGGAGGTTGACTCAATTGTAATCGTTGTTGCCCCGGTCGATGTTGACTCAGTTGTTGTCATTGTTGGCACGGTTGAGGTTGACTCAGTCGTAATCGTTGTTGCCCCATTCGATGTTGACTCAGTTGTTGTCATTGTTGGTACGGAAGAGGTTGACTCAGTTGGGCACTCGGAAACCATCGTGTCATTTCCTCTGAAGAAAAACTGTTCATTTAACGTAGAAACACAGGTGTTGGTTAAACACTTAAAAAATTAAACTATTGGGTCAAAACCGAAAGAAGATTAAACTATTGGGTCAAAACCGAAAGAAGATTAAACTATTGGGTCAAAACCGAAAGAAGATTAAACTATTGGGTCAAAACCGAAAGAAGATTAAACTATTGGGTCAAAACCGAAAGAAGATTAAACTATTGGGTCAAAACCGAAAGAAGATTAAACTATTGGGTCAAAACCGAAAGAAGATTAAACTATTGGGTCAAAACCGAAAGAAGATTAAACTATTGGGTCAAAACCGAAAGAAGAGTTTGGATGAATTCGCTAAGAGTAAAGTTTTTTGCAAGAAATCTGCTTCGCAGCGCCTCTCATTCTTTTTTCTCTCCTTTTCTTCCCTACTGATTCTAGGGCTTGTCTCCAAAACGTTTTAGCGCTTTTAAAAATAAAAAAAAACAGTTGATGTATTCTATCATGTTTCACTAACCTACGCAACTTTTGAATTCGTATGTGACAAAACTGTCCTGACAACTTATGATTCCGGTTTTTTTCCAAGTTCTTTTTTATCTTATCTTCCTCTCGCGCTAGCCGAGTTCGGTTTAGGCCTCGATGTATTTATTACCTCAGGAAACTATGAGAGGAAAAGAAGGACTCGAAACACACTGGCAACAGTGGCCATTCGTGACTCTACAGCCTTAAGAGCCTGTCACGGATGGAGCCGGATCATCCAGTTCAGAATCGAGCGCGACCTCAGGTGGCGGATAGAGGGATGCCTCCCTACGAAGAATTCGTGCTGGGAGGTAGCGGGAGAAATCCCACCGCGGACCAAAACTGGGTAGTATAGCTCGTCAAAGGAGGGCGATGCCGGACCGGCCTGGGTATGCCACCGGACAAAACATCAGCCGATACTCCGCTATACTTTTCAATGGCGAGTCGAGGCGCGAATCAAATAGCCTCTTGCCTATCTCCGGTCAACGACAGGCGAGACGTCTCTACTCCCACCCAAAACGATGCTAGGCCGGCTTGACCACCCACTCACAAGGCCTATTGCATGAACAGGTTGCTACAACGATGTCCGCCTTCACAAGGTGCAGCATGACAGTCTGAGGACTGCAAAGGACATCAAAACCCTTCTCCGGACGCATCTTGTCCGAAGAACACGAGAACTTCTCTCATTAAAGAGAGTGTTCATGACCAAGTCTTCGATGCGGGATGCTTGCCGGCAACAACAACAACAACAACAAGGAAAATATGGAGGAAAAGTCCGAAGACTGACTGGCAAGGACAGCTCAACCCCAGTAGAGCACAGCTTCTCTTGCGAGTTTCCTTTCCATTAAAACACGACCCGACTTTGCTCCATTCGTTCCAGTAGGTGGAGCTACCTGAAACAAGTTAAGCCGATCATAGCAGTTTTGCTAATCCAAAGTCTCATACCTCTCTGTCTCTCACTGTTTTCTCTCTCTCATATTTCCAACTTTGTTTTTCGGTTTCTCCTTTTCTCGCAAACATTTTGTTTCTCTATCTCTCTCCCCTTTCTCAACACTTTTCGCCGCTCTAACCCCCTCTTCTTGACTCTCGTTCCCATTCTCGCGATCTTTCTGTCCCTTTTCTCCCAACTTCTTCTTTTTACCCTATTTCTTTCTTTCTATTTTTAGATCTCTCTTTCGCCTCCTAACTCTCTCTCTCTCTCTCGATCTCGATCTCGCTCTGCCCACCTCCCCTTCTCTAGCCCTACTTCTCCTTTTTTTTCCTCGTTCCTATTTCCCTTGTGGAAATCCTCCAACGTTATAAATGGAAAATGTTTTTACATAACGTTCTTTTTATACAATGTTTTAAAACTTCTTGAAAATGCACAAAAGGTACATAAAAGTTTCGAACCAAGAAACTATTTTCAGCCAAACGACTTACTGGGGAGGCAGCATCCAGTACCAATACTGTAGGGCGGAATCGCATATGTACTGCAGAACCAGGTTCCTGTATTGGAGTCGATTGATTTTTTTAATCCAGAACAGCACACTGGTGTGGGAAAAGAGCAGAGACGCAGCCCACAAGGTCCGGTATCTGTAGTTTCACCGGTGCAGGGACAATTATCCACGGCAGAATGACACTTTCTAGTCCGGGTAACGTTGACGCATGCTCCACAAGAGTAAGGGCATTCTCCTGTGGCAGGGGTCCATTCACTCCACACACCGTCTGGCGGGCAACAGCTCTATGAGGAGTAAAAGTATATTTTTTTTAAAAGCTATGTTTTCGCAAAAAAACTTGCTCATCAAGCAATGCCATCCACATTGAGCTAGCAATGAAATATAGGAAATTTTTGACGTTTCGCTGTCTCAACTGCGAGTTTTCTTCAGGCTGGCATCAAAAGTCCACAGGTGTCTTCTTCCTCTTAGCTCAAAATTTGTTGGGGTTTGACCCCAAATATTTTGGTTCATGAATGTACAAGCATGTCATTTTAGTAAATGTTCAATAAAATTTTCGTATAACTTTTTTTGAATGACTGATCGGTACTTTTTTTTAATTTTCAGTTTTCATGAGTTAATCTCCAGACATCTCGCATTAATTTTGATCCGTTTGTCAATCCTTATTCTTTAATCTTCTTTCAGTCATAAAACACAAAGCCCGATCCATACTGACAAAAACAGTAAGTCTCCATTGAAAATTTTTCCTGTTCAATCATAGGTAATTTGTAAGAAGTCGCCAAGAAAACAACTCACTTCTATGAAAGTTGTCGTGGTTGATAGTGAATTGGTTGAAGTTGTAGTTTGTACGTTTGAAAACGACTCAGTTGAACTAAGGACAGTTGATGTTGACTCAGTTATAGTTTGCCCGGTTGCGGTTGAGCTGGTTGAAGCTGTAGTTGGCACGGTTGAGAATGACTCAGTTGTAATCCTTGTTGACTTGTTCGAGGTTGACTCAGTTGTTGTCATTGTTGGCACGGATGAGGTTAAATTATTTGTAATCGTTGTTGGCACGTTTGAGGTTGAATCAGTTGTAATCGTTGTTGCCCAGGTCAAGGTTGACTCAGTTGTTGTCATTGTTGGCACGGCTGAGGTTGACTCACTCGTGATGGTTGTTGGCACGGTTGAGGTTGAATCAGTGGTAATCGTTGTTGGCACGGTTGAGCCTGAATCAGTGATAATCGTTGTTGGCACTGTTGAGCTTGAATCAGTGGTAATCGTTGTTGCCCCGGTTGAGGTTGACTCAGTTGTTGTCATTGTTGGCACGGTTGAGGTTGGCTCAGTTGTTGTCATTGTTGGCACGGTTGAGGTTGAATCAGTTGTAATCGTTGTTGCCCCGGTCGAGGTTGACTCATTTATTGTCATTGTTGCCACGGTTGAGGTTGAATCAGTTGTAATCGTTGTTGCCCCGGTCGCGGTTGACTCATTTATTGTCATTGTTGGCACGGAGGAGGTTGACTCAATTGTAATCATTGTTGCCCCGGTCGATGTTGACTCAGTTGTAATCTTTGTTGGCACGGTTGAGGTTGAATCAGTTGTAATCATGGTTGGCACGGTCGAGGTTGATTCAGTTGATGTAATTGTTGGCACGGAGGAGGTTGATTCAGTTGTAATCTTTGTTTGCACGGTTGAGGTTGAATCAGTTGTAATCGTTGTTGGCACGGTTGAGGTTGAATAAGTTGTAATCGTTGTTGGCACGGTTGAGGTTGAATCAGTTGTAATCGTTGTTGGCACGGTTGAGGTTGAATCAGTTGTAATCTTTGTTGGCACGGTTGAGGTTGAATCAGTTGTAATCATGGTTGGCACGGTCGAGGTTGATTCAGTTGAAGTAATTGTTGGCACGGAGGAGGTTGATTCAGTTGTAATCTTTGTTGGCACGGTTGAGGCTGAATCAGTTGTATTCGTTGTTGGCACGGTTGAGGTTGAATCAGTTGTAATCGTTGTTGGCACGGTTGAGGTTGAATCAGTTGTAATCGTTGTTGGCACGGTTGAGGTTGAATCAGTTGCGATCGTTGTTGGCACGGTTGACGTTGAATCCGTGGTAATCGTTGTAGCCCCGGTCGAGGTTGACTCAGTTGTTGTCACTGTTGGCACGGAGGAAGTTGACTCAGTTGTAAACTTTGTTGGCACGGTTGAGGTTGAATCAGTTCTAATCGTTGTTGCCCCGGTCGAGGTTGACTCAATTGTTGTCATTGTTGGCACGGAAGAGGTTGACTCAGTCGTAATATTTGTTGGCACGGTTGAGGTTGAATCAGTTGTAATCGTTGTTGCCCCGGTCGAGGTTGACTCAGTTCTTGTCATTGTTGGAACGGAAGAGGTTGACTCAGTTGTAATCTTTGTTGGCACGGTTGAGGTTGAATCAGTGGTAATTGTTGTTGCGCCGGTCGAGGTTGACTCAGTTGTTGTTATTGTTGGCACCGAGGAGGTTGAATCAGTTGTAATCGTTGTTGGCACGGTTGAGGTTGAATCAGTTCTAATCGTTTTCGCTACGGTCGAGGTTGACTCAGTTCTTGTCATTGTTGGCACGGAGGAGGTTGACTCAGTTGTAATCTTTGTTGGCACGGTTGAGGTTGAATCAGTTGTAATCGTTGTTGTCCCAGTCGAGGTTGACTCAGTTGTTGTCATTTTTGGCACGGAGGAGGTTGAGTCAGTTGTAATCTTTGTTGGCACGGTTGAGGTTGAATCAGTTCTAATCGTTTTCGCTACGGTCGAGGTTGACTCAGTTCTTGTCATTGTTGGCACGGTTGAGGTTGAATCAGTTGTAATCGTTGTTGTCCCAGTCGAGGTTGACTCAGTTGTTGTCATTGTTGGCACGGAAGAGGTTGACTTATTTGTAATCGTTGTGGGCACGGTTGAGATTGAATCAGTTGTAAACGTTGTTGCCCCGAATGAATTTGACGCAGTTGTAATGGTTGTTGGCAAGATTGAGGTTGTCTCTGTTGTAATCGTTGTGGGCACGGTTGAGGTTGAATCAGTTGTAATCGTTGTTGCCCCGATTGAATTTGACGCAGTTGTAATGGTTGTTTGCCCGGTCGAGGTTGACTCAGTTGTTGTCACTGTTGGCACGGGTGAAGTTGTTTCAGTTTCAATCGTTGTTGGCACGGTTAAGGTTGACATAGCTGTAGTCTTTGTTGACACGGTTGAAGTTGGTTCAGTTTTCGGAGTTGGAGCAGGTGTTGTAGTAATGGTAGTTGATCTTGTATTTTCAACAGTTTTTGAAGTTGTCGAAGTTCCTGTAAAAAGTGCATTCACAAAGACCACACTCAAAAAAGGATGAGTTTGTGAAAGTATGCTAAAAAGGCATACATGTGATTTATGAATAATAACAATTTGAAAGTATTCCTGCGCGTAAGTATGAAAGTATGCTAGAAAGAGCATACAAGCAATGAATGAATGGTATACTTTTGAAAGTATGCCTTGTTGGCTCTCTTCCTTTTCTTGGCACTTGTCCAATCTGCAAACCCCGTTGACTTAGGGTGCTCTATTTACACTTATTATCTCGATATCTTCATACGGGAAAAGCACGCATACAAGTCGTATCGTGTGTATCATTTAACCGAGCCATTCTGGAAGAAAGGCATCGGGAAAATTTTCGATTGTGAAGCGCTCTCCTTGAAAATGGCCCTTCGGAGCGCCTTTCGGAAAAAAAGGCCGTTCTAGAAAGTCACAAAAAAAGAAAAAAAGTTTTTTGTAAATATAAAAAAAATAATTAAAATACAAAATGTATAATTGAAAAATTAAAATACAATAAAATTTAGTATATTTATCATACCTTCATTGCGCAGACAGCATACTTCCAATGTACCCCTAGCATACTTTCATTTTATTACTATTCATACTTTTAAAGTATGAATAGTAACAATTGTGAGAGGAACGATTTGGAATACTTTTAAAGTATATAGTTATATTTTCATGCTTTCGAAAGTATGACTATTAATACGATTTTTTGTGTGCATCAAAAGTATCTACCTTTCGAATTTATTTCAATTTTGTATTTAATTCGAATTTGTATTCAAATTAATTTTGAATCACAAGAATTCCAAATATTTATTTAATCGAACATTTGATTAGTACATTTTCGTTTCTTTAAAAAAAAAGGGTTTCCTGTTCATTTTCTTGCTCTAACTTGAAGAATATCGAATCGGGTTGAGACCCGGAGGACAAGTATTGCCTCCCGTTGTGGCTTTCAAGTAAAGTCGACCATCAGACACGAAACCAGGAATGGGAACATCACCGTAGAGCCGACAGGAGGATAGGATGGCGGTCTCAGAAAAGATGAACGCCGTACACGAAGTATTCTGCAAGTAAAATTCTGGAGGCAAGGCTCTCAGCCAAGGCGTTGCTTATGTTTGTACCTGAGTGGCCTGGCATCACGCGTTTCATAAGTGAAGTTCCTACTAATCTGTACTTGCCTTCACTTTTATCTAGATTAAAACAACTTCTTGAGTCTCTCCCAATATGGCTTTCGTTCAAAAAAGTCATACTGTTCACCCCCTTCTTATTGTTAAATTTAAACATGGTCTCAAAAGGAAATTGCATGAATGTGACACTTCAGAGCGGACGCCTCACGGTTGACGCGTTCGCTTGGGAGATAAGAGGGAGGGAATTCCATTCTAAACTGTGCAGGATAGTTAAGCAGCCCCCGCCCTCCCTCCCAGTGAAGGATGTGTGTGTGTTGCAGAGAAAAGGCTCGATGAACTTAACAAGTCAAATGAGCCTCTGGGGATGAGACGAACGGGAGATTTTATACCAATACTCGAGGCTCTTACAAGCGGATATCTAGCCCCCTCATCACTCTCAGTGTACAAAGCTTCTAAAAAAGCGAGGCTGGAGTTCGCTACACAATTAGACCTAGACTCAGCGGCATCATTGTCCTTGTGCCTTTATGTTGACGATAAACTGGTTAAGGGAGCCAAAGCGGCAGCGGTAGTTGTGTCAGCAGCGGCTTTTCGGTTCACGAGAGGAACGAATGCGGATGAAACGAAGTTTGGGAGTTTGATTACAGCTACGAAGCGTACGGTGAAGAAAAAGAGAGTCGTGGAGCACACGAGAGACTCGCCATTGAACGACTTACAACACTTTTTTTCGTTGAGCGGCCAGGGAAGATGCCAGCGGAGAGGAAGTACGAGTAGGGTTTTTTGTGACAGCCCTGCTTCGCATTTCGGAGGCAGCAGCGTTGCTCTGGAACAACGTGACTGAGAAACAAAAGGAAGACGGCACATTGGTGGTCAAAGTGGAGGTGGACAAAGCGAAGAACGATCAAGAGACAGACTTTTTTCCGCGTAAGTCAAGACTCTACAGGCAAGACAGTGTGTGTGTGGAACCTCTATCTTAGCTGGGTCAGTGTTAGACTCGATGCACCGGTGTTGCGTCTTTTTCTACGGACCATCTGTTGTCAAAGGATACCCTGAGGAAGGAACTAAAACGCGCGTATCTAGGAGCGAGGCTCAATTCCATCAACCCACATTCGCTACGAGCTGCAGGCGTCACCGCGTCACCACACTTGAGCAAATCCAGGAAAGAGGCAGATGGATGTCAGCTGGAAAACTGGCAGCTCACAGAAAAGACTCGGAGGAGTCTCAAGAAGGGGGACTTTCTATTTGAGTACAGGGGATGCTAGAAAAAAATTTTTCTAACGTTTTAGATTTAGTTCAATTTCGATGGAGGGACTGATGTTTTTTTCGATGATGTGTGATGTTTGAAGTCAAATTATCGGTTATTATTGTTATTATTGTCATCATGTGATATCAATTGTTTTCAGTTGTGGCGGCCAGTCCGCATTGTAAACCCTATAAACAGTCGTTGCCTACATGTGTACGCAATTTCCATGGAAAACTTTGTTCAAATCAAAGATATACTTCTTGACGAAAGGAATGAAATGACTGGAGGAAGAAGGGTAATGCACATATCTGAGTGTAATAAAACCCTCAGCCAATCAAGTTCTTCCTACAACTCTATTGTATTCGTTGACTACAGTAAAGCGTTTCACACTTTGCCTATAATTTTTCTGCTTCAAAAATTGTCGTTTTTTGGTATAACAGGGACATGATGTCTGTTCAAGCTTCCAGAAGTTTTTTCTCAAGCAAAGAACGCGAACTGTGTTTTTACTATTTTTTTCTTTCTTCAAATCTTATTAGGTAATTTCGAGAGTTCCCGAAGGATCTGTTTTAAGGTCTCTATTGGTTTTATTTTATTTTATTCATTAATGATCCACCTCTAATTTCCTAGCAAAAGTTTATTGTGCTCTGCATATATTCTCTTAACCGACGAGAAGTTATTCAATATTTACATAGCAGTCCTTCAACCTCCAAAACGATAGGATTTGCGCGAAATCGGTCAACGAGGCCAATAAGAGTGGCCACTAGGTTTCGAGAAAGGGCCATCCCGCTTCTGTCATCGTCTGGGCCGAGATTTGCGTGACTGGCAAGACTCCAGTCGACTCCCTGCTCGACTGCCAAGACTCCAGTCGAGCAGGGAGTCAAATTGAATGACAATAACTACTTGAACTACATTCTCGTTGAGAGAGTACTTCCCTGTAGCCAGGCTAACTTCGCAAGACGCAACTGGACGTTCCAGCAGGACTCTGTGCCCGCCCAAAAAAAAGCTTTCAAAAAACGAATATTTTTTTTAAAACTCATTTTTCCCGTAAAAAGTGACATGCTTGTGACTTAGCTACATTGTGCTACGTACTTGATGCTATTTCACAGTGCAATAAAGATTTAAAGTGGTGCAAGACCAATTTCCCCTCCAAGATCACATCCGCCGTACGGCCTCCGTACTCGCCTGATTTGAATCCCTGGACTTCTCTGAGTGGTCGCTCCTCAAGAGCAAGACCTGTGCTTCTCCCCACAAGAAATTGGAAACTCTTAAGCGCGCCCTATAGAAAGCGTGGGATGATCTTGACGTCGCTTACCTGTCCACCACGGTCGGTGCCTACCACAAGCGACTCCGCGCCTGTGTCAAGAAGGGAGGGCTGTTCGGAATTTAAAAGTACAGTTTATTCTTAATTTTCATGTACATATGTTTGAAGTGGAATCGAAATATAAGAACAATCTAACATGGATTTTCATATATGATAAAATAAAATAAAGAATTGAAAAACGAAGGAGAGGTAAAACCGTGGCAGCGTATTGAAGCGTTTAGTCAGAAACAATAGAGCTAGGTAAAATAGTTTTTTTTAGGAAGTTCTTTTAGTTTCCTCAGAAACATCTCATCAGAATGAATGCAAACTATTTCATGTTTTATGATAATTCTTGATGCCCATGTAGAGAACCGAGAGCTGTTTATAGCGAATGGCAACGCGATTCTCAACTTGTGAGCATTTCTAATATGAAACTTAAGAAGTGATTTAACGATGAATAGTCTGGAAGAATCAAATTCAGAATACATATGAGTGTACTCTTTTATCGATTAATACTAGGTCAGCAACAACGCGACGGTGTTGCCCACTCAGAATATTCCCTTTTTATCGAGTAAATGATCTAAATGAAGACTGATTATCAAAGAGTTATATCTGATGCAGAATGTATCTGCTTACGATATTACTGGCTTTCTTCTCAAATTCATTTGTTCTTATCTCACGAACCGGACTCAAACTGTTTTTGTGAATGACTCCTTCTCTAAAAGCTATCCAGTGAGCTAAGGGGTTCCGCGGGGACCTTTATTGGGACTCTGCTCTTCTTGCTCTACATTAACGATCTCCCGACTCTAGAAGAGGGAGTGCATTGTACTTTATATGCAAATGATGCTAAATTGATCAATATCAACAACGCTTCGCTTCTGCAAACAGCCCTCGATTCTGTTTCTGAGTGGTCTAATATGTGGGGACTGAGTATAACTCACAGTAAAACAGTTGCCATGCAATTAGGAAGAAATCATTCAGCAACCAGCTTCTCTCTCAATTCTTCACCGATTGCCTTTACTTCCTCATTTCGCGACCTCGGTATTACAATTTCTAATGATTCTAAATTCAAATAGCATGTAAATAATAATTGCAACAAGGCTTCTTCCCTATCGTTCTTAATATTGAGATCCGTCCGAACTGTAAAGTGCTGCTCGCCCAAGCACAAAGTGCCTATTCATAGAGTTGCTATAGATATTCGAGTTTATCATAATCAAGTTCGGTTTAACGCGGCAATGATTCCTTTATCATTCTATTCGAATTTCTTTTTGTTCTCGTCCCTATTTGAATAGTACAAGAATGATTTCGTGTGGGTAATCTTTGTCTGGGTAATCTTTGTCTGGGTAATCTTTGTCTGGGTAATCGACATGAAGAGTGTGTCAGTAATAAACATGAAGATTAAAATGAATATGAGTGCTTTTTTCAAGAAAACGTTGTATGAATCAAAATTGCATTTCATTACGGAGAAAATGAAATGACTGGAGTAATGAGTATAATGATTAATGTGGAGATGATTCGAAGAAATGCACGTGAACAAGTATGAAATAGAGAAAATTGTAATGTTTTAGGCACGGCTGAGACGGGTGAGAGCATCTCAGCTTTCCTACTAAACTTTACTATAAAGTTTACCCTAAAGTCTACTATATGAATTACATTTTGGCGGAACTACAACTTCTTCTTGGCGTTTTGGCGGAACTTCAAGTAAAGTTTACCATAAATTTTGGTATAAAGTTTTGTGTCTGAATACGGCCCCTGTCCTGAAGTATTCGAGTGAAGTTTGGGTTAGATTGACTCTACTCTGGGTAAAAAAGTTGAGAATATACATAGATGTTTCACAAGAACAATCTTCATATAAAAGGACGGAGGTTATGAAGCGAAAGAAGCGAGACTCTTATGAAGCGAGACTAAAGTTTTTTTGAATTGTGAGAGTCTAGAGAAACGCCGTTATGTTAGTGAAATTCTGACCGTGTACAAGATTGTGCGTAAAAATCTAGATATCACTAGTGCTAATTTTCTGCCATTCTCTGTTTATAACAAAGTCCGAGCGTGGCATGATGGTAGTGTGTTCAACTATTGTGCGAAGAGTCCCTAGTTCGACTCCCACCCCAGACAGATCCACCCAAAACACGGGGTTAAGAAATGTTGGTAGTGCTCATGTACGAATCTGACTCTCCCCACTACTGCTAATCACACTAGCAGTGATCTAGCAGGCAGCCAATAATTCTACCAAGATAGGTCTGTCCTGTATTTCAGGAAGCGCGTACCCTGCCGCGATGCGGAAACAAGCGCGAGGAAGATTATTATCTCTGTTCATAACAAGACTAGGGGTCATCAGGGAAAGCTAGTCCTCCCCTTATATGTACAATAACCAGTCTCATCAACAGGATAGTTAACCAGTGGAATAGCTTACCAGCTAATTTCTTCACACTTAACCCTACATCAGCACGAATATTTCTTCACCAGCTTTTTGAGTTACGAGAATGTGAAACTCACGACTAATTTCGTTCTGCTAACTATGTCCTAATATGTATGCATATGTACAATACTATGGACATGTCTATTTGGTTAAATGTTTACCTCTTAGTTTAATTTACTAACTTGTCACCAAACAAGAACATCAACTTCTGTTTAATATTGATTACCTTGTTGTAATTTCTTATTATCCATGAAAAATGCTATTTGACTTCTTGAATGTATATTGTGAATTACTTGTAAAAAATGGATAAATGATTTCAATTTCAGAAAAAAAGGCATTAAAATGACTTGTTGGCATGTCGTAGCACAAGAATAAAAATTCGTTGCAGAGCTCGATGAGATAAGGCTGCTCACTGTCAGGTTAGAGGATCTGTCAAATCTCGCAGCAACAGCTGAGCTAGCCTGAAGCAAAAATAGAACGGTAAAATACTTCAGAATCATACTATTAATTACACTATTGTGTTTACATACTTGTTTCAGTGTTAAGTTAACATTATAAAAAGTCGATGGATTAGGAAAGCGGAATTCTAACCCCAATAAGTGTTATGAAGAAAGTTATAATCATCCTGTGTAGGATAACTCCTCCGTTGTTGAAGTTCCCAGCTCGACTAAAATCTTCTCTTATCTCTTTTCTGAAAAAAAAACTCTTTCTAATTTCTCTTGATCATAGAAAACATGTTATAACCTTTTCTCTAATTTTTCTCTAGTTAACTTCGAGACTGCATACAAAACTATGCTGATTCTCTCTTGTACTGATGTGAAATTTCTTACATAGTTTTTCAAATAAAGAACTCAATTTAAAAAGTTAATTCGACAAAGTTTTGCTTTAAAAAGCTGATTTCTCGCAAAAAAAGCCAATGTAGGTTCTTTTTAACTTGGGCATGGGTTTAAAAAAATAACTTTTTAAAATATTATTTTACGTCAAAAAACGCTTAGGCTTAGGAGAAAGTTTACGCTAACGAGGCCGTACGGCTTAGGCGAACGAGACCGCATAAGAAAATTTCCATTTTTTTTATTTTGTTACATTTTTGAACACACCGAAAAGAGCCCCCCTCCAAGTGAAGTGGAACCCCTCCAAGTTAAATTATGCCCCAATGTAAATAAGGAACAATCAGGAAGAAAATAAACGGCTTTGATGTCCTGGCTATGAAAGAAAATCGTCAAGTTTTCGGTTCCGCCTCAAACTTTGCATGCGTTTCCAAGCTACAGCCGTTCCCAATCATTTTTCAGTGAGGGAGGAAGCAAAACATTATTCGAACACAGGTGTAGCATCATAGAAACAACTTGTGAAATTTTGCCGTCCGACTGAAAAATTTTGCCGTTCATGTGCGTTTGACGCTGTTCCAATACCCCTTCTAATGGAGAAAGTATCAGCTTTCGGAATCAGAGGCTGTCTCGCAAAATTCAAAGAATACTTCTTGCAGAACCGAAAACAGTTTGTCCGCGTTGGTGAGTGCGACTCACAATTTGCATAGGCCCGTTGCTCTTCCTACTTTACATCAACGACCTTCCTGAATCGATCCCTGATGGCTGTTCAGTAACTATGTACGCGGACGATGTGAAAATCTCAACGGTGAACAATCCTCTTCTTCTACAACAAGCAATATCTGCTGTAGCTTCATGGTCTCGAGCTTGGGGACTAACCAGTTCGACAGAAAAACAGTGGTCATCCGTCATGGGAACAATAATCCTTCCTACTCGTTTTTACTCGATAACGTTGTTCTACCAGAGTCGGATATCGTGAGGGATCTGGGCGTCACGTACTCTAGTAAGTATAGAATATTTGTCAGAAAGTGAATTCCAAAAGTGCGTTCATACACTTTCAAGTCTTTCACTTTCAAGTCAAAGAACCTCAACTTGTACAGAACGCTTCACACTACCTACGTTCGACCTCAATTGGAGTACTGCTCGGTTATCTGGAATTCTTGCTTCAAGAAACACATAGAACTTGTGGAGAAAGTTCAAAGGTCTTTCACAAAACGTGTATGTGCTAGAGCAGGTTTGTATTTGCAATATAAGGATCGCTTAAAGCAGTTACATTTAATTTCCTTAGAGGAGCGACGTAAACAAGCTGACCTTATAATAACTTTCAAAATAATCAAGAATATGACGCCTCTTTCAATCTGCGAGCGCACCATTACAGTACTAGGTCCCATAGTTGGGAACTAAATGTCCCGCGTCTGAATACTGTTCTCACTCTAATAAGTTACCGGTAAGAGTTGGAATAATCTAAGTATCGATGTGCTCAAAACAGAATCAGTCCCCTTGTTCAGAAAGCTGATTTGACTGAGTTGCAATCTAGTTAAAACATACTGTTTTATAAAAAAAAATCCAATCATTTTAACAATTGTAAAATAAGTATCTAAAATTTGTCAACAAGCAGTGATAGTACGCTCATTAAAGTCTCAAATGATATTTGACAAGTTTACTGTTCAAGTGTATGTACTGTTCAGCGCAAAAAAGGCTCGTGATCATCATGGTCGCAATCAGCTGCGCTTCGTTTTATTTTTCTCACTTAAATTATCAAAGTGACACGCTCGGGTCAACACCTTAAACCTGGATCCAATATACCTTTACACCCAAACTCAACCCATTGCGATAAAGTATTTATAACTGGACCCCTCAGCAATGGGAAGACGTACTATTTTCCTATGAAAAGTAGTTTTTGCTCTTCGGTACTGATGGTATTACTCATAGTCGTCTTCTTGTAGGCAAAAGATTCGACCTCAGGTACATGCTCCCCACCGTAAAGCACGGAGGCGGAAATGTTTTGGTTTGAAAGGTCGCTTTAGCTCCTGTGGAGTCTGTCCCTTCCCCTGAGTTGAGGGCATAATGACTAAGGAGTCATATTTAGATATTATTTAGAATGTTATGCTACCGTATGCACGTGCCGAGCTTGGTAGGGGCTTCATTTATCAGCAAGATAATGGTCTTAAACACTCTTCGCATGTGGTTGTTGTTGTCTTGCCCATAGGTCCTGTCGAGGGGAGTCCTTTTGGAATAGGTTGGTGGTGAGGATCCTTTTGAGTCCGGAGAGAGTTTCTCCGTCTACACTCGCACCGCAGTCGGCGATCCTCTTGGCGAGACCCATTCGTTAACCGGAGAAGGGCAAGAGCTTATTTTACTGGCGCCTCGACTCGCCCGGTGGCATACCCAGGCCGGTCCGGCATCGCCCTCCTTTGACGAGCTATACTACCCAGTTTTGGTCCGCGGCGGGATTTCTCCCGCTACCTCCCAGCACGAATTCTTCGTAGGGAGGCGTCCCTCTATCCGCCACCTGAAGTCGCGCTCGATTCTGGACTGGATAATCCGGCTCCATCCGTGACAGGCTCTTAAGGCTGTAGAGTCACGAATGGCCACTGTTGCCAGTGTGTTTCGAGTTCGCATGTGGTCACGGACTGGTTCGCTCATCGCAGGTTAACCAAAATCGACGAGCCGAGCCAGTCTCCTGACCTAAATCCAATCGAGAACTTAAGGGAAAAGTTGGCGAAGGCCGTGAAGGGCAAGACTGTCAGAAACAAGGCGTGAAAATTTGCTCAACTGAAGCAGGCCTGGAACGATATGCCTCTAACCATTGCCCGCAAGTACATCGACAATATGCAGCAGAAGTGTAGGAAAGTTATTGCTGCTAGGTGTTTTTCAACAAAGTGTTTGAAATATTTAAACTCCTGTTCGCTATTCGGACCGATGTTCGTTATTTCAAAGGTACTGTAGAGTGAGTATAGTAACGTTTCAAATATGCGTAATTTGATGAAAGCTTGTTTTCCGGTTCTATTTAATTTCATTGTTTCAGAACTTTATGGATAGAATTTTTGAATTGGATAGAATTTTGGTTGTTACTGTTTGTAGAAAGAGGGGGATAGGTAGAAAAGTTCCTAAGGCATAGAACTTTTCGCATACAAGTTCATTGACTATTTCATCATCACATACCGCTAACTTGATTTCCTAGAACCGTCACTTTTATGTACATAAGACTCTACGCATTTTTCACGTCGGGACAGTCGACTATGAATTTCCTCTCTAGCATGCTAGTCACAAGAGCAAATAAACGTTTGCTTCCTGCAAGTCCAACTCCTATTAAAGAGGTCAATCAAAAAGTTAAGTCTACAAAGTTTTGCTTTGAAAGGTTATTTCTCGCAAAAAACAGCCAAGGGGAATAAGGAACAGTCAGAAAGGAAATAAACGGCTTTGATGTCCTGGCTATGAAAGAATATCGTCAAGTTTTCGGTTCCGCCTCAAACTTTGCATGCGTTTCCAAGCTACAGCCGTTCCCAATCATTTTTCAGTGAAGGAGGAAGCTTCTCATAATGAATAAAACATTATTCGAACACTGTTGTAGCATCATAGAAAGAACTTGTGAAATTTTGCAGTCCGGCTGAATCGGATGAATCGGCTGAATTGGATGAATCGGCTGAATTGGATGATTCGGTTACGGTACTTTTTCTGTTCAAGTGACCGTCACTCTTATCTATTACATCGTCCAAATGTGAATATAGGCATTGACGGTCTACTGGAAGCTGAATCCATGCCTGCTGAAGTTTTTTTTAGGCCTGCCAATAATGAATGAATTTCAGTACAAACAGTGTAGATCAGATTGGGAAATCCATAATCTTCAATTCCAAGCTACTCGCCGGTCAAACCTTCTGCGAATTTTAAGCAGATTATGTGGAAGCCACTCCTGTGTCGTTTGCTCATGCGGGCAGGAGCATTATCTTGTTGGTAAATTTATTCGCGTGTTCTAGAGTTCTCCTGTGCTGTAAGTTGATTCGACCAGTTTTATAAGATCTCTCTAATAACTGCACAGATAGTCTATCATCATTTTCGATCTCTACATGGCGTTTTTTTTTTCGTTTAAAATGGCCTTCAAGTAATCTGCAGTTGCAGCACGAGTAAGGAAAGAAGAGTATTCATCCCCTTGTCCGTTTTCGGACTGAGCTCGTGCCTCGTCTAATAATCTTGAGAGCTCATATCAAGCTTCTTTATAACCTTTTTCCTTGTCATTCTGACTCGTTTATTCAATTCAGCAACCATTTTCATGAAAGTTCTTCATCTTCCGATAAAGATCTGTATTGAGAATGGTTGCTGAGTAATTCTTTATGATTTTTAAAATGGTTCAAGTAGAAAAATTCCGAGAAAAAACCAGAAAGTGAAAGATAGGTCACTCTTTTGGCGGACGCCTGGATCAGCAAGTTTTGGGTTTTCTGAAATTTTCGGGTTTGAGAACTTTACATTTGAGACCTCTTCGAAGGGCTGTTGCCAGCGTCGGAATATCTCTGTGAGGTTTTGTAGCCTTCGCCCTTCTTCCGCCATGACACATTTGTGATGTTTGATTTTCGAAGGCACATTTGTTCTTTTTTACGCTAGCCGGTAGGTGCTCTTAGCACTTTCTTTTGTGTTCCGCAGTTGTATAGATGAGGAAGCTGTTAAGAGCGCGCTTAAGCAATAGTTCTCTCCACTTTTCCATTTGCAGCGTCTTGCTCCAGCCAGTTCCCGTCGCTCTTTTCTTCAAACCATGTCTTGTAAGCCGCTTTCTCGAACTGTACGTTAAATTTAGTCGGACGTGAATTAGACGTTCACTAAATAAATCGAAACGTCCACCAAATAAATCGAAGCGTCCACCAAATAAAATGCTGACGTCCACCGAATAAAATGCCACGTTCACCTGATACTGTGGAGATGTACACCAAATAAAAAAATTTGTGGAGACGTCCACCAAATAAAAAAATTGTGGAGACATCCACCAAATAAAAAAAAATTTGTTGAGACGTCCACAGAATTTTCTTTCGTGATCTGCGACTAGTCAACAGGAAACCATTATGACGGTATCATAAAAATTCATTCCTGACCAGGATTGCACATTTTTTGATTTTATTTCACTTTTTTGGTTTTACTGTTTTTTCGACTTTTTCCGAAAGATGTCGAAAAAAATTTCCCGACTTCTAGGTTTTTCAAAATATTTTTTCGAAATTTTCCAAAAAATGTCGGAAATTTTTTTTCAACTACTAGGTTTTTCCGGTTTTTTCGACATTTTCCGAAAGATTTCGAAAAAATATTTTCGAATTTTTTTTCGAGCAAGCTTGACTTCCGAAAAATCACTCCTACTACAATTCAATTCCGAAAATTCACCACGGCATTTTTTTCTCAACTGACACCAAACGGTAAAATTTCGTAAACTTTTTCAAACTTTCGTTTTGGTTCTTCGGTCGAATTTCTCAGAAGTTTATGGGGTTCATTACTAAAACACAATGTTAACGTCGGGGATGGACTAGTAGATGCAATGCGAGTAGTTGTTTGTGAATCTGTTGAACCCTGAGAGGAACTAGCTGAGCGCGCATAGAATACTGCGAGGTAGTGTCTTCTCTTCTCCTGGAATTACAGGCGTAGTTCTGCCTTTCAGGATGATGACAGAGTATCTCTCTTTTTGAGAAGATTCGAGGCGAGTGCTGATAAGTCTTCAGTTTGCATTTTGCATTGAACTAGTTTGCATTGAAGATAAGTATATAGTTTACAGTTTGGATAGTTTGGATATAAGTAGATATAAAGGATAGTTTGGATATAAGTAGATATAAAGGATAGTTTGGATATAAGTAGATATAAAGGATAGTTTGGATATAAGTAGATAAAAAGGATAGTTTGGATATAAGTAGATATAAAGGATAGTTTGGATATAAGTAGATATAAAGGATAGTTTGGATATAAGAAGATATAAAGGATAGTTTGGATATAAGTAGATATAAAGGATAGTTTGGATATAAGTAGATAAAAAGGATAGTTTGGATATAAGTAGATATAAAGGATAGTTTGGATATAAGTAGATATAAAGGATAGTTTGGGTATAAGTAGATGTAAAGGATAGTTTGGATATAAGTAGATATAAAGGATAGTTTGGATATAAGTAGATATAAAGGATAGTTTGGATATAAGTAGATATAAAGGATAGTTTGGATATAAGTAGATGTAAAGGATAGTTTGGATATAAGTAGATATAAAGGATAGTTTGGATATAAGTAGATATAAAGGATAGTTTGGATATAAGTAGATATAAAGGATAGTTTGGATATAAGTAGATGTAAAGGATAGTTTGGATATAAGTAGATATAAAGGATAGTTTGGATATAAGTAGATAAAAAGGATAGTTTGGATATAAGTAGATATAAAGGATAGTTTGGATATAAGTAGATATAAAGGATAGTTTGGATATAAGTAGATATAAAGGATAGTTTGGATATAAGTAGATATAAAGGATAGTTTGGATATAAGTAGATGTAAAGGATAGTTTGGATATAAGTAGATATAAAGGATAGTTTGGATATAAGTAGATAAAAAGGATAGTTTGGATATAAGTAGATATAAAGGATAGTTTGGATATAAGTAGATATAAAGGATAGTTTGGATATAAGTAGATAAAAAGGATAGTTTGGATATAAGTAGATATAAAGGATAGTTTGGATATAAGTAGATATAAAGGATAGTTTGGATATAAGTAGATATAAAGGATAGTTTGGATATAAGTAGATGTAAAGGATAGTTTGGATATAAGTAGATATAAAGGATAGTTTGGATATAAGTAGATGTAAAGGATAGTTTGGATATAAGTAGATATAAAGGATAGTTTGGATATAAGTAGATATAAAGGATAGTTTGGATATAAGTAGATATAAAGGATAGTTTGGATATAAGTAGATATAAAGGATAGTTTGGATATAAGTAGATGTAAAGGATAGTTTGGATATAAGTAGATATAAAGGATAGTTTGGATATAAGTAGATGTAAAGGATAGTTTGGATATAAGTAGATATAAAGGATAGTTTGGATATAAGTAGATATAAAGGATAGTTTGGATATAAGTAGATATAAAGG
Source organism: Allodiplogaster pararmata (assembly GCA_964056735.1). Classification (NCBI taxonomy): domain Eukaryota; kingdom Metazoa; phylum Nematoda; class Chromadorea; order Rhabditida; family Diplogasteridae; genus Allodiplogaster; species Allodiplogaster pararmata. The sequence continues at coordinate 11,087,789 of OZ057406.1, forward strand.
ATAGTTTGGATATAAGTAGATATAAAGGATAGTTTGGATATAAGTAGATAAAAAGGATAGTTTGGATATAAGTAGATATAAAGGATAGTTTGGATATAAGTAGATATAAAGGATAGTTTGGATATAAGTAGATATAAAGGATAGTTTGGATATAAGTAGATGTAAAGGATAGTTTGGATATAAGTAGATATAAAGGATAGTTTGGATATAAGTAGATATAAAGGATAGTTTGGATATAAGTAGATATAAAGGATAGTTTGGATATAAGTAGATAAAAAGGATAGTTTGGATATAAGTAGATATAAAGGATAGTTTGGATATAAGTAGATGTAAAGGATAGTTTGGATATAAGTAGATAAAAAGGATAGTTTGGATATAAGTAGATATAAAGGATAGTTTGGATATAAGTAGATAAAAAGGATAGTTTGGATATAAGTAGATATAAAGGATAGTTTGGATATAAGTAGATATAAAGGATAGTTTGGATATAAGTAGATATAAAGGATAGTTTGGATATAAGTAGATATAAAGGATAGTTTGGATATAAGTAGATATAAAGGATAGTTTGGATATAAGTAGATGTAAAGGATAGTTTGGATATAAGTAGATATAAAGGATAGTTTGGATATAAGTAGATAAAAAGGATAGTTTGGATATAAGTAGATATAAAGGATAGTTTGGATATAAGTAGATAAAAAGGATAGTTTGGATATAAGTAGATATAAAGGATAGTTTGGATATAAGTAGATATAAAGGATAGTTTGGATATAAGTAGATATAAAGGATAGTTTGGATATAAGTAGATATAAAGGATAGTTTGGATATAAGTAGATATAAAGGATAGTTTGGATATAAGTAGATATAAAGGATAGTTTGGATATAAGTAGATATAAAGGATAGTTTGGATATAAGTAGATATAAAGGATAGTTTGGATATAAGTAGATAAAAAGGATAGTTTGGATATAAGTAGATATAAAGGATAGTTTGGATATAAGTAGATATAAAGGATAGTTTGGATATAAGTAGATATAAAGGATAGTTTGGATATAAGTAGATATAAAGGATAGTTTTGATATAAGTAGATATAAAGGATAGTTTGGATATAAGTAGATATAAAGGATAGTTTGGATATAAGTAGATAAAAAGGATAGTTTGGATATAAGTAGATATAAAGGATAGTTTGGATATAAGTAGATGTAAAGGATAGTTTGGATATAAGTAGATATAAAGGATAGTTTGGATATAAGTAGATGTAAAGGATAGTTTGGATATAAGTAGATATAAAGGATAGTTTGGATATAAGTAGATATAAAGGATAGTTTGGATATAAGTAGATATAAAGGATAGTTTGGATATAAGTAGATATAAAGGATAGTTTGGATATAAGTAGATGTAAAGGATAGTTTGGATATAAGTAGATATAAAGGATAGTTTGGATATAAGTAGATAAAAAGGATAGTTTGGATATAAGTAGATATAAAGGATAGTTTGGATATAAGTAGATAAAAAGGATAGTTTGGATATAAGTAGATATAAAGGATAGTTTGGATATAAGTCGATATAAAGGATAGTTTGGAAATAAGTAGATATAAAGGATAGTTTGGATATAAGTAGATATAAAGGATAGTTTGGATATAAGTAGATATAAAGGATAGTTTGGATATAAGTAGATATAAAGGATAGTTTGGATATAAGTAGATATAAAGGATAGTTTGGATATAAGTAGATAAAAAGGATAGTTTGGATATAAGTAGATATAAAGGATAGTTTGGATATAAGTAGATGTAAAGGATAGTTTGGATATAAGTAGATATAAAGGATAGTTTGGATATAAGTAGATAAAAAGGATAGTTTGGATATAAGTAGATATAAAGGATAGTTTGGATATAAGTAGATATAAAGGATAGTTTGGATATAAGTAGATATAAAGGATAGTTTGGGTATAAGTAGATTTAAAGATTAGTACAGTTTGCATTGAACTGTGTTGCCGATTGGAGCGCAGAGTGGAACTTGAGTTTGTCCACTTCTAAATGTAGTGTTCTCCACCTTGGCTCTTCTAATTCTCGGAATGCTTACTATATCAATAATCAACTCATCGTAGCAGGAAACTCGGCCAAAGACCTTGGAGTAAAAGTTTCGGATGGGTTTTCATATCGGTACCACATAAGTGAAAAGTGCCGTAAAGCGTCGTCTATTGTTAATACATATGATTTTGAAAGCTTTCAAGTCACAATCTCTCTCTCTTCTGACATCTGCTTTCAAAATTTATGTATTGCCCCTTTTGGAATACGCTAGTGAGCTCTGGAACCCGACATCTGCGGGTCTAGTAAAACAGCTCGAGAAAGTCCAACGTTCTTTTACGAGAAGAATTCTAGTGAGAGCCGGCCACCCGGCCCTTCCGTATTCGGAGAGATTATCCCTTCTGAACCTTCAAAGCCTCGAACATCGCCGAGCTCTTGCTGACCTCATTTTCATTCATAAATGTATACATCAGAAGTGTGAAATAGATACTAAAAATTTATATCAGATATCTGCCGTTGATCGCTTTTCCCGACATTCTCATCCTCTGCGTCTTGTTACGCCTAATAATATCAACCAGTCTTTCTTATGTACATGTGTTTCTCGTCAATTATCAGTATGTAATTCTTTGGATTAGGAAATAGTAAAAGAACCTAATAGCAAGATATTCAAAAAGAATGTACTGAATTTGCCTGTGCATGTTATTGTGCCTCTTTCTCATGTTTTTGATTGTTGAATAACTAATTCATATTTATCAATCATTCTCCCCCTCCATTTCCCTTCCCCTCATACTCAAGCGACCGTTCGCTCCTAAACACACCGCCACTAGAAAGATAGTCCATGCATATCCGGAATCATCATTGTTTTAATACCATTTGTGCACGGAATAAAGAATGAATGAATGAATGAATGAATGAATGAAGTCCGACTTTATTGTTCTCAAAAACGTCACTATTCCTCCACCATAGCCTCAAATAAAGCTCTTGATGGTCTAATCGGTAGTGCACTAAACTTTCAGTTCAAAACTTTTCAGGTCGCGGTTTTAGATCTCACGCTGAGCGGCAAAAGAGAGATTGTATTTCTAGCTCCTTTCTTCTCTTATTAACATGGTTGAGCTCGGTCTTTGGCATTATTTGAACATATAACATATTCAGACCATACCTTTCAAATCATATTCTTAATTCTTGTAGGCCGTTGAATAAAACGGCGGTTCTCTAAGAGAAACAGAAAGGTGCGTCTGCAATGGACTAAGGGTCACGTTTATTGGACTTTTTAAGGCTGGAAAAAATGCTTTATCATGCACTGTGGTCCTAGGAATCCAAAGGTAACATATAACCTAGAAGACAATATCATACCAACTACCTCATTAGTGAAAGATCTTGGCATTACATTTCAGGAAGATATCACATTCTCTAAACATATAGAACTAACCTCCCTAAAGTCCCAAAAATGTATAAACATGATCTTTAGAGCCTTTAAAACCAAATCAATTAAAGTTCTGCTCAGAATATACATCACATACATAAGACCCCTTATTGAATATGGGAGTGAGGTATGGTCCCCAGTAACTATCGGTCTCGTTAACTGCATAGAAAAAGTGTAAAGATCATTTACACGAAGGTTACTACAAAGGGCGGGATTACCCAAAATGAGTTATGTTGCTAGACTGAATTTTCTTTCCATCTCCTCGCTTGAATATAGAAGAAATGTGGCCGATCTTGTGTTCATCCATAAATGTCTGCACGGAAATATTCAAGTAGATTACTCAAATATGTTTAAACTTTGCCCATCGCCTTATTCGCTGAGAGAATCGAATAACTACAGAATATGCTTGCCGTGTAAATATCAAAGCAGAACAAGCACTTGTGCCTCAAGAATGATTAATGTCTGGAATAAGTTACCTTGCTCTTTGGTTTCTACAAGCTCTTCTAGCATTTTTAGAAATGAACTTATCAAGCTTGATTGTGAGACCATTGTCACCAACTCTAGAATACATTTTTAATTCAAGTGCTTTGTTTCTTCAAATGTTTTGTTTTTGTTTCTCCTCTTTTTTTTCCATTATGTTTGTGTTCTCGGTTAGCTCTCGAATGATAAAGAGTGAGTTGAATTTTTGGAATTTCAAGTTATTATTGTGGATGAATAGTTCTTAATCGCTGATGAATAGTTCATAACTGAAGATACAAGCTTTGCTTTTTTGTGTGCTTTCCTATTTTCCTAAAATGAAATGTTCCTCATTGTTCTTGTTATATTTAGATCTCACTTTCCATAACCTTCACTGAATTCACTTTTTCTTGTAACAGTGTCATCTGTTTCGTCACTTAATGAATTTTCGTCATTTCATGAATAAAAACATTATGTTTTGTTTCAAGCGGAATAAAGAATTGAATTGAATTGGTCTGATGTCCTTTGGAGCGATGAAATTACTCACAAAAAAGAGCATAACTTTTGGGAAGTAAGCTCAAAAGGATAAAGGCATTTCATGAATAAAAATACTTCGAAAGTATTCCTGGCAGCCACAATGCGATATCCCTTCAACAATATCAAAGTATGCTGAAGAGGCATACTTTGAATTTTTTAATACAATACTTGTGAAAGTATGCCTCATCGTAAAAATCAAAAGCGTGACCCAAAGTAACGTTAAAACTCAAGTACTGTATCAAAAAATTCTTCTTTTTTACAGTTGACACCCACACCCCTTCACACAATGGAGGAAGGAGGAATTAAGTTTGCACTCAACTTTTATTACTTCAAACGATCCCGCCTTAAAGTAGCTAAAAAGGCGGCGGATTTGAAAATAATTTTAAAACACACTGCGCGTGCGCAAGTGCGTGTGCGTGCGAGCGCGCACGAGAAGAGAGCGAGAGACAACACTGACCAATTAGACAAAAAAAAATCGATAAGGGCCGTTTTTTCACTTTTTTGTTTGCGATTCGCAATGCATATGCATATGCATTGGGCAAGTACCATTTTATGCTGGTTAAATGTAACTTTAAGCGTAGTGAGTTAGACAGAGATAAAGAGAGCGAGAGACAACACTGACCAGTTAGACAGAGAGAAAAAGAGAGAGAACACACTAACCAGAGAGAGTGCAGGCGAGTAGAGCATACATGAATTGACATGAATTCTCTCACCCTCGAAAGAGTACCAGAGTGCGTCTTACGTGCGCGACTGCGTCTCGCGTGCGTGCCTGCGCATCCTTATCAAAATTTTGCGTGCTGGCCTAGTCTATCGAAAGTGGTCGTCTGACGGGGGGTGGACACCGTTGAACTTTCACCTGTGTCATGCATGGGGTCACAATCATGCTTTTATGGTGTATTTTAACTTTATACATTTTGCTTTTTAAATTTCCCATGCTTTTAATTTTTAATTTCACGCTTTCAATAATATTTAAATCCCATGTTCGAGTCTCTGTTCAGAGGTGCGTGCGATTTGGGGAGATTAAAGAGATAATGGTACCTTCAGACCTTTTCTTAACGCTTGTCTCCGCCTATGGCGGGTAAGCTGTTCCCCAGCTTAGTATACATGCCTAACCTGGTGGAACCATTGGCTGCTCCCTAGGCCACTATTCATGTGCTGCGCAGGAATAGGGAAATTTCAAGCCTAAAAAGTGATTTTTATTTAAATTTCTTGGCATGAATTGCAATATCTATGCGCTCGGGAAAGATTATGCGGGTGGTAAGAAACGTTCTGATTCAGACCGGCAGTATAAATTGATATGTTCCGCTGTATAAATTGATATGTTCTGAAATTGATATGTTCTGAAAGTATAAATTGCAGTATAAATTGATATGTTCTGAAAGCTTTTCTCAAGATATGTTCCGCTGTCCGTTCGCGAGTTGTGAGCAGCAGTTCTCAGAAGATCTTCATCTCGCATATCATGTTCGCTCTACGGCGCATATGCAGAGCGGCGAGAACGAATTGGTTTGCAGAGTTTGCACTGCTCCACGTATTTTGGGATCAAGGCGCACTTGGCGATTTCACATGCACCAGCCACTATCACGGTTTTCGGCCTGATTATCTGGGTCACTTTCTCAAGTTTTGTAAACTTTTCGTTTTTATTCCGGACATTTGTTGCAATTCGATTCATAGAAGACTTAAATACCTATGTTTTGATACTTAAATCAAAATACTTAAATCGAACGCCCTCAAAATTATTTCCCCGTTTCCTTGCATTGTTTGCTGGTTGATTGTGATTATAACATTGTTTGCTGTTATTAAAAATAAATTTGTTGATTCAATCATAGACAATTGACTCCAGAAAGAAACAAACAAAAAAGAATCTTGACACAAAAACAAGGAAAAAAATAAACGGCATACTTCAAAGTATGGCCTGCAATACTTTGATTTCATGAGAAAAAAACTTTCGAGGCATGAAAAAGAATACTTTTGTGTAGTATCCCGACAAACAGTGGTATGAGCGTGATCCACTTTGCTCCGTTCCACTTTGCTCTGTTCCACTTTGCTCCGTTCCACTTTGCCCCATTCCACTTTGCTCCGTTTCCACTTTGCCCGTTCCACTTTGCTCCGTTCCACTTTGCTCCGTTCCACTTTGCTCCGTTCCACTTTGTTTTTACCTTCCGTGTCCCACCAGAGTTGTTCATAATCCGACTAATAAAACAGATAAAAACTTTACAAATACGACACTTTGCACCCCGAAACTTCGTGCACACCTTAATACGACACTTTGCACCCCGAAACTTCGTGCACACCTTAATACGACACTTTGCACCCCGAAACTTCGTATCCACGTTAATACGACACTTTGCACCCCGAAACTTCGTACCCACGTTAATACGACACTTTGCACCCCGAAACTTCGTACCCACGGTAATACGACACTTTGCACCCCGAAACTTCGTACACACTTTAATACGACACTTTGCACCCCGAAACTTCGTACACACCTTAATACGACACTCGGGGTGCAAATTGTCGTTTTAACGTGGTTACGAAGTTTCGGGGTGCAAAGTGTCGTATTAACGTGGTTACGAAGTTTCGGGGTGCAAAGTGTCGTATTAAGGTGTGTACGAAGTTTCGGGGTGCAAAGTGTCGTATTAATGGGGTACAAAGTTTCGGGTACGAAGTATCGTATTAATGGGGTTCAAAGTTTCGGGTACGAAGTGTTGCGGTGCAGTGTCGTATTAACGTGGGTACGAAGTTTCGGGGTGCAAGTTGTCGTTTTAACGTGGTTACGAAGTTTCGGGGTGCAAAGTGTCGTATTAACGTGGGTACGAAGTTTCGGGGTGCAAAGTGTCGTATTTGTAAAGTATTTATCTGTTTTATTAGTCGGATTATGAACAACTCTGGTGGGACACGGAAAGTAAAAACGGAGCAAAGTGGAACGGAGCAAAGTGGAACGGAGCAAAGTGGAAACGGAGCAAAGTGGAACGGAGCAAAGTGGAACAGAGCAAATGCCTAGAATACTTTGATTCCATGAAAAACCATGTTTTCGCGGTATGAAAGACAATACTTTGAGAAAGTATTCCTCGGAATACTTTCAAGCGTATCGTTACGCTTCCCATACTTTGCTGGTATGGATTTTCATGTAAAAAATTTTTGTGAGTAGATAGATATATCTTGGTATGAACTAACGGTCTGTAGGTTTGAGACATCATTTCAAATATAGGATCCCATCTGGGACACATGGCGTGGCATACTGGTAGTGGGTTCGACTATTGTGCGAAGAGTCCTGAGTTCGACTCCCACCCCGTGGCCGGTTTCAAGACGTTCGTTTTTTCACAAATGGTTTGAAAAACAAACGTTTTACGATAAAACTGGTTTTACTTACAAAAGTGTTTTTCCGGTTCCAAGAACAATCTTTTGTACTGAAAACGTTTGTTTGAACTTTCGTTTTTCGGTACAAAGCTGGCGCACTTTTAGTGAAACCTTTGATTTTCATCATTTTTCGTTATTAATTTGTTGTTTCCGACAAATATTTTGGAGTTAAATGTTTAATAGTTCGAATTCAGTGATCATGAGTGATTTAAAGCGGCAAAAAGTAAAATTATTAACTTTTAGAAACGAATGGAAGCTATTGACCGGGACCTCCGAGAATTTTGGATAAGAGGCTCGGTTCAGCGAATATTCCGTGACAGAGCAAATCCATTCGACGTCTTGTCGGATGCAGAATTCCGTAGGAAGTACCGTTTTTCACGGAAAACGTTCTTTGAGCTTCTCGAAACGTTCAAATATCAGCTAAGCAAGCCAACAAATAGAGGAAAGGCGCTTTTACCGGTTCAGCGTTTGGGCATTGCACTTGAAGTGCTAGCGTCTAATTCCTTCCAAGGAACTACCGCTGAGGTGTCAGGATGTAGCAGAAGCACAGTTTGCCGCATCGTTCATGAAGTATCGTCAATGATTGTTCGTAACGTCTGTCTCCGTAATGCTGCGATCGACATGAATGAGGCACAATTTGACGATCCCATTGACGATGATAACGAGTATCAGAACCTAGATAACCATGAAGTCGATACATAAAACACACCTGGAGGATCCGCTCTACAGAGCATGATAATAGGACAGTATTTCTCTTGAACCTAATTGAATCTCTTTGTTTTGTTCTTTATTCTTCTCTTTGAATTACAATCAATTCTCTGTAAATGATCTTATTTTCTGTGTCGTGCCTTGTTAAATGCTCTGTTGAAGAGACAAGTTGGGTCCGAACGTTTCGCTTTATCAAACATCGTCAGCGAATTGTTATCATCTAAATAACATTGATGAGCACAGCAGTAAAGAGTCTCTTTCTAATCTTTTACAGTATACAGCAAAAAGAAATCGAACTTTTACAAAAAACGGATACAAATTTACAGAAAATTACAATCCAAGAATTACAATCAATGGTTTATAACAGTGATCAAAAAATCGTTTAACATAATATCACATGTTGACGATTATATGAACGACATACATGGCTTCACTTTTCGGAAGATGGCTCTGAGTACTCGAGGCCGTTTACTTGCATTTTCGCCAGTATCGCCTCTCTCTGGACTTTGAGAAGTTCTTTCTTGAGAAATGTAATCTCCCGGTTGCTCTCAATAGCCTCTTGCTCACGTTGGATGCGAAGAACTGCGAGTTCTCGATCAGTTTTGAGTCGAAGATCCGCGATTTCGATACGTAGACAGAACACACGAAAAGCAGTATTTCTGAAGTAGAGTAAAAAAAAAAATAGACTGCTCTTTTCTTAGCATTGGGGCCAAAATGTTAGAAGACGCAACGTGAAAGATAAAGACGCAACGCGAACGCAACGCCTGAAAAAGAGCGTAGTGATGACAATTAACTTTTTCAACTTTGAGTGAAGATAAGTTTCTAAATTTTGAATTAATGAAAAACTGAACAAAGAGAGATGTTCATAGAAGACTTCTGAACAACATATCTGAAAATGCTCATGAATGGATATCTGAAAGCCTAAATTCGTGCAACGTCTATCTTTTTTCGTGAAACGTCTACCTATATCAGTGAAACGTCTTCCTATTTTTACAAAAATGTCTACTTATTTTGACAAACATGTCTACCCTATTTTGACAAACACGTCTACCTATTTAAGAGCAAAAAAGTGACTAGCGTCCCCTGCGGGGACGCTTGTCACTTTCTTGTTAGCTAAGTCAGAATGAGAGCCTAGTCAATTTTCGCTTCTCCTTATCTCCCTGCCTCAGGCAGCTTCGCTGCCTTCGTTTTCCCTTTTCTACTTTTCTCCCTCTCTCAGGCAGCTTCGCTGCCTTCGTTTTTTCACTTCTATTTTGCTCCCTCTCTCAGGCAGCTTCGATGCCTTCGTTTTCCCACTTCTATTTTTCTCCCTCCTTCAGGCAGCTTCGCTGCCTTCGTTCTCTCACTTCTATTTTTCTCCCTCTCTCAGGCAGCTTCGCTGCCTTCGTTTTTTCACTTCTATTTTGCTCCCTTCGTCCGCTGAAAACGGCCGAAGTTTACTTGGGGGGCTCCGCTTTATTCGGTGGGGCTCTTTTCGTTGCGTTCAAAAAAATTTTTAAAAAATTAAAAAATTTCTTATGCGGTCTCGTTCGCCTAAGCTGTACGGCCTCGTTAGCGTAAACTTATTCCTAAGCGTTTTTGATGTAAAAACAAAATTTTAAAAGTTATTTTTAAAAAGCCCCCCCAAGTGAAGTTACCCCCCCCCCCCAGTAAAACAGAACCGCTGAAAACAGCTAAGCCAAATTACTCAATTGGACTGGATAAAAATAAAATATTGTGGCTAATTGTTCTACATATACGGCCTCTTTCCTAAGCCGTACGGCCTCTTCAGCATACATTTTACCTAAGACTAAGCGAGAAAAATCAGTGAAAAATAACCTGCCCCCCAAGTAAAATGCGCCTCCCCCAAGTAAAAAAGCGCCGGAACAAAGCTAAATTGAGTGGGAATAAACTCTAATTCAAGGTCAAAAATGTATTCAACTTTATCAAAAGGCAGGCACAAGTTTACTTAGGCGAACCGCACTTTACTTGGGGGGGGGGGCGTGCGCTTCACTTTTGAATTTTTTTTATCTCATAAGGGTGAAAATTTTTCAACAACTTTTTATCTCATAAAATTGAAAATTGAAAAAAATTTATAGATGTAAGGCAAGGGTCTGTAAACAAAAATTTTCGCCTCCGGCGGGCGTCTATAGGATTTTCGGACCAACTGAAAAACCCCTGAGCGTAACCTTTGACTAAGCCTAATCGAGAGAAAAAAACAGTGAATGCACGCACCGTACGGCAAACAACTAAACTAAGTCAGGGTATTTGGAGCTTAAAAACGATTTTCCCTTAATTAGGTTTTTTGCGCTTCACTTCGAGAGGCTCTTTACGTCTTTTTAGAAATTCAGCCATTTGAAACGGCACGAAACTTGAAAATCGAGAAAAAATTTCATGAAGTTTCGTTTCCAAGCCGTAAGGCCTTATAAGCGTGTTTTTTACCTGAGCCTTTGCGAGAAAAACACTTGAAGTTTTTTGCTGTTGTCCCTACCCTCGATTGAAGTGTGCCCCTCAAATGAAAAAAAAACCTTCTAATTTTTAGTAAACACAGATTTAGAAAGTTTTCAAGAAAAAGTACTGAATATAGCGAAAAGGAGTTCTCTCTAAAAAAACAAATTGGCCCAACTAAAAGGAAAAGGACCGCGTTTGCATTGAGTGGGGGGGAGGAATACAGTTGCACCTCACTTTGGGTTGAACGCTTTCTACTTCGTCAAATTCGTTAAATAAGCCAGCAAAGTTATGATATTATGAGAAAGTTTTCAAGTAATATAGTTTTTATCCATCCGGTCCCGTTAGCATGACCTGTTAACCAAAGCAAAAACAGCTGAAAATAAACCAGTGATAAAAAATCGAAAACCGCTGAAAATTTTATATAATTTGACTGGTTCAAACATTTTTTGTGACTAATTGTTTTGTACGGCCGCGTTAGCGTAGCTTTTATCTAAACATGAGCGTAAAAAAGCAGTTACAAGTTACTGACCCTTTACCCTCAAAGAAGTCTCCTCCTGAATCAAAAACAACCTCCTCACTTCCGAAAAATGAGATTTCAGAAGTTTTTCGAGTGAAAAAGGATTTTATCGCTTAGGCTTATTTCCATCGCTTCGTAGTTGAAGAAAAATAAAGCGAGTTTCTTCAAAGTTCTCTGAACACTTCAGACAATAAATTCAACAGACAATCGTGCATAGGAACGAATCAAATAATGAAGTAAAAATAAGTTTCTCGGCACTTTGTTACTTGGGGGGCGCACTTTACTTAGAGGGGGGTGCAGATGATTTTATCGCTTAGGCTTAGGTATAGAACAATTAGCCAAAATTTTTTAGTTGTATCCAGTCAAATTGAGTAATTTGGCTTACTTGTTTTCAGCTATAATTCACTGTTTTTTGGCTTAGGCTTAGGTAAAGGTTACGTAAACGAAGCCGTACGCTTAGGCTAACGAGAACGCATTTGAAATTTTTTAATATTATTATTTTTTGGCAATTCATTGACTAAATTTGTCAGAAAAAGAACCCCCCCCCAAATAAAAGTAAAGTGTAAAGTGCAGAGGGGAGGAGCTTACAACGAAGTTAAAAAGTGCCATAAATCGAATGTATTTTTACTGCATAAATCAATTAACACTTTTTTTCATTTAACGTTTATTTAAACAGAATATTCTAGCGTTCAACGAAATTTCAATGACTAAATTTGTCAGAAAATAAACCCCACAAGTAAAGTGTGGCTCATCCAAGTAAAGTGCGGTCTTCCCTAAGTAACATACTGCTAGAGTACTTTTTAACTTTGCTGTAGGCTCCTCCCCCTCTTCCCTAAAAGTAACAGGGAGAGAGACTACTCTTTCCTCGCTGCGAAAAGAGTTTGTGTAAACCTGGTCTATATTGGTTGCTCGTTTTTCCTATATACATATAGTTTCTCTACTAATTTTACCAAGAAATTTTTTTAGTAAATTTTTTTATTAAATTTTCTGCGAAGGATAACATAAAGTGAGAGAACATAAAGAAAGAGAAATTCCTTATTCGTCTATAATATATATAAGGCAGCGAAGCTGCCTGATGCAGGAAGAAAAGGAAGAACAGGAAAACGAAGGCAGCGAAGCTGCCTGCGGTGGAGAGAAGAGAAGGAGAAAGACGAATTTGCCGCAGGAAGGAAAGGAGAAGAAGAATAACGAAGGCAGCGAAGCTGCCTGAAAGAGGGAGAAAAGAAGAAGCAGAAAAGCGAAGGCAGTGAAGCTTTCTGGAGCAGGAAAAAAAGGAAGAACAGGGAAACGAAGGCAGCGAAGCTGCCTGCGGTGGAGAGAAGAGAAGGAGAAATCAGGCAGAAAAATAGAAGTAGAAAAACGAAGGCAGCAAAGCTGCCTGAGGCAGGTGGAAAAATAGAAGCAGAAAAACGAATGCAGCGAAGCTGCCTGCGGCGGAAAGAAGAGAAGGAGAAAGACGAAGACAGGGAAGCTGCCTGAGCCGAGAAAAGAGAAGAAGGAGAAAAACAAAGGCAGCGTAGTTATCTGAGCCAGAAAAAGGAAGGAGAAGTGTGTAAGCGAAGGTAGAGAAGCTGCCTGAGCCAGGATTTGATCATCTGGGACGAAGCTCCTATGCAGAGCAATCACCTTCTTGGATATGTTGATAAGCTCATGCACAACATTGCATCTGCCGATCGAGCTAATTTATCATTCGCGCGGAACTGTTGTGCTGCTTGGAGGTGATTGGAAACAGACATTGTGTGTGATAGAGGGAATCGCAGATCGAGCAATCTGTAATTACACACTGAAGCGCAGTAGGTTGTGGCCTCAATTCAAAACACTGCGACTTACTGAGAACATGCGTGTGAATGTCGCAGAAGTCCAATTTGCGGAATGGCTCACAGAGGTGGGAGAAGGTCGCAACATTTTAATGGATGGACTCCACATCCGACTTTCAAATGGAATGGTTGCGAAGAGCGCTCATGAAATCATTGATTTCGTGTACCCTCAGAATGTCCTCAAGCAAACTCAAGAAATGATTGGGAGAGCAATTCTGACGGTGACCAACGCACAGAGCCTTCAGCTCATTAACCGGATCTTGGAGAAACTCCAAGGAGAATTGGTCAGCATCGCGGGCTCTACTGAAGCAGTTGAAGATGCTGAGGAATCATTGCCACCGCAGAACATAGAGGACTTGGAGAAAATTACTCCTTCAGGGATGCCGCCGCACATCCTAAAATTGAAAATAGGAGCACCTGTGATGCTGCTTCGTAATTTGAACCTTAAAGAGGATCTATGTAATGGAACCAGATTAATTGTTGAAGGCTTCCGGACCGATGGAAATGGTCGTGTTTGCATCCTTGCTTGTCGCAACATAACTGCTTCGATCAGCGGTATGGGTATTCATACCTCGGATCACGCTCAAGTTCGAAGACAAAAGAACGAGTGTTGGGTTCAACCGTAGGCAATTCCCTGTGCGTCTAAGCTTCGCCATGACGGTCAACAAGAGCCAAGGGCAAACGCTCAGCAAAGTCGGTTTGCTCTTTGATTCTCCGGTCTTCACACATGGTCAACTATACGTTGCCGTTTCTCGTGTACGATCCATTCAGGATCTCCGCGTCTTCTATCCTTACGGACTGAGGCAAGAGAAGGACGACGATGGCAGTGAAGTGAATATCATGAGAAACGTCGTCTACAGCGAAATTCTTTGAATTCCGAGATGATCTAGGTCAACTGCAAGCTTTTCGACTTGAGACCAAATTTGAACCCAACGGCCCTTTTCAGGGCCACAAATAACACTGCATGAACTGAACATGAACTGAATAAAGAGTTTTTCATTGTTGTTTGTTGTTGTAAAGATCAACTGTTCGCAGAGACATGAAAAGATTACCTTGCAAACGAGCGAAAACTTGAACTTTTCTGTCTTTTCAAATAAATCTTTTTTCACATCACACACTGTTACTGACCGATTACCATAATGATTCAAGAACTCGTTCCATAAACTTGACGCACAACTAACTTGGGACTAGCGTCCCCGCAGGGGACGCTAGTATAATATTTCATCTGGGATCCATGCCGGCGGTGTCGGACCATTACATAAGATTGATGCTATAATGTGTTAAGAACACCATCTATAGATGATGAAAAACACGACGTCACCTTATAGACGTGCTATCATCGCTCGAGGATGGTTGTTTCAGCAAGATAATGACACGATACATACTTCGCTTTGGTCAAGAACTGGTTCGGCCAGAGAAGAGTAAAGCTCCTACTTTTGCCGAGCCAGGCACCTGACTTCAATCTAAGTGAGCACTCGTGAAAGAGTCGAACAGAGCACTCCAAGGCAAAACTGCGAGAATTTTTCGGAAAAGTGTGTGCAACTTGAACAAGCTTAAAATATCTTCCTAATGCCTCGTAGATTTAGAAGCATAGGGTATGCAACTAAAATTGGCTATGTAATGGAAATACATTACAATTGTTTTCGTTATAGTCATCGTTCGTGTACTTTTTATCGGGACTGTATGTTGTTAGACAGTCCTATTTTTTTAAGTTTTGGTTTTTGTATAAAGTTAGTATCAAAAATTATGATTAGATTCCCAGAAATAACTCTCAACTTGCTCTTGGACAAATCACCTGTTGCTCAAAAAACTTTTTATTATAATGCATAAATGGTCTGAGATAAATGTTGGTGGAATAGCAACAAAAAATTTGGCCTCTATAGCTTCGAATACCGTTGTGATATTTCTGATCTGTTTGCATACATGAATGCAGTTTCGAAACAGACAAATTTCAGTATATGAAGTTCTTGCTGTACAGTGTTTATATCGACATTTTCTGTCCTCGTGCCTCATTTCACCTCACCGAATAAAAAAGACTCAATCATCAATAAGTGTTAATCATAGCATGTCGGTATGAAATTTCAATCTCCATGACATCCTATATTGTCATCAAAGCAAGTGGCCTTTAGTTAAGTTTTCAAAGTTTCTTTTTAAATTTTCTTTTGTTATGTCCTGAGAATGTGATTGAGCCGAAAAATTTCGTTTTGAACAATTCACTTCACTTATTCAATAGTTCCTTTCTTCTTCATGTTCACGTTCCTTCATGCACCGCCATTTGGCAACTAAGTATTGTAAATGGTCCATGCTCTTTTTTTGTTTTTCAACGTTCTCAATTTCCTCGAATAATTATACGGAACAAAAAGAATGAAAACATTTGTTTTTTTAAACATTCAACAAAGACATTTTCACAGCTTTCGATTTTTACTGCAAATTTTCTTATTCGCTATTGCGATGAATGCAAAACATGAAAGAAAAAGCTTTGTGATTCGAGGAATCTGTTTAGAGGTTTTTTGTTGTTGTTTGTGTTAAATTGAGATTCGGAATCTCTGTAACTGTCCCTACCCATCTTTCGCTGATCTTTACCGAACTCATAAATGGTTAGGGTCGAAGAAAGTTCGGTATTCGCGGTTATACGGTTATCTAAATCTCGCTGAGAAGTGGTAGGAGAGCGCGGAACGCCTTTTCAAGCGTGAAAAAACGGTCTTGCGACTGGGAGATCTTTATAATTCTTTATATCTCGCCATTTTAGCGAGAAAAGTGCCGTTTGATATCTGTCTAGTTGATTTCTCGAAAGCTTTCGATTTGGTCGACCATCGTTTCTTAATGCACAAACTAGAATCCTGCGGAGTTCATTCCTCTTTGTTGACTCTTGTATCCTCATTTCTTGCTGATAGGTCCTTCCGTGTTAGCATCAACACTATCTTATCGAATGAGAAAACAACAGCTATGGGAGTTCCTCAAGGAAGCTGTTTAGGTCCATTGTTTTTTAATGTGTTCATTAACGATATTGTGGATATGATACCACAAGGAGTTTATTGTTTCCTTTACGCCGACGACGTTAAAGTTTTCTCGGAAGATTCTATTCTCCTTCAACTCGCTCTAGATGCTATATCCGATTACGCCTCATAATGGTCTCGTGATACACTGTGGTAATAAAAACCCCAGTAAATCATACTTCATAAACGATAGTTTATTGCTCAGTCAAATTGATATTCGTGATTTAGGTATTAGTTTCCATTATTCACTAAATTTTTCCAACCATTTCAATAATATGGTTTCGAAAGCATTCAGGTGCATGAATATATTCTTCCGTTCTCTAAAAACCACCTCTATTACCATCCTGAGTCGTGCGTATAAGACTTACATTCTGCCCATACTTGATTATGGATCTGAATTTTGGTCCCCAGTTGCTATGAATCTCACTGCCTTAGAATACAGACGTGCAGTAGCCGACCTATGTTTCATATACAAACCTATTCAGAATCATGTTAATCTAGATACGTCAGTATCATTCAAAATTTCACCCTTCCCATATAAGAATAGGACATCACATTCATTTAGAACCGCTCTCCCCTTTGAGATTCTTGATTCTCAAAGTACATGCTCCTCTCGATGTATAAGTTCTTGGAATTCTCTTCCATCTCAGATAGTTGCAACATCTTCTCCAGTTTTATTCAAAAAGGCTCTTGTAAATCTCCCCTCTTCCTCTATTCTACCTGTGTCCAGAGTACGATTATAATTCCGATGAATTGATATTCACCTACTCTTTTCAAACTTAATCTCTTTCATCTCTTTTTTTCTTTTTTTTTCTAAATAAATTTGCCTGTACTGAAATCGCAACTGCGACAAATCTCCATTGTATGCATATGTTTATATGTCTTCAAGGAACAAAAATTTGAATTGAATTGAATTGAATCTTATGAGGTTCTACTCTGGAAACTCTTCTGTAGCCGACGTCTCGTAATCATTGTATTTAGTTTTGGGTTAGTTTGAATGCTTCAAAAAATAATAACATTAGAGACTTTACTGACGATAGACAACAATATTATTTCTGTGCGAGAAAATACAATGACATGGCAAGAATATCATAGGAACAGCTTTGGTTTCTAAATAAGTCCTCAGTGGAATTATCAGATGGCAGCTGAGATCGTCAGTGAAACGGTTAAGAGCGGTTCCGTTGTGGGAACTAAGCGATATGCATGTGAAAACGAGCGTGATCGACTTCAGCTCCAGGTCTCATCTCAGCTTCAAAAGCAGATTCACTGAAAGTAGTTCCTCTCTTTAAAACAGTTCTTTAGAACATTTATCCCAAAAACCGACGTTCTTGTATGTATATTATTATAGAAAAATGTAAAAGAGTTGATAAAATTTAATTTAATTTATTTACATTTAAGATATCACTGCTGAAAATATAATGTAGCAGAAGTCTGTTTCGCCTCAACTCAGACAGACTTCTGCTCTCTCTGGGTGGGGCTCATCAGTGAGTGCCCAGAGAGAAACGAGTATAATTATAACGAATAACTTAGAATTAACTATACAAAAACTAATAATAAAAACAAATAAACAAATATAAACAAAAACAAATAAATAAAACAAAGTGATGAAAATCAAAATGATGAAAAACTGGAAGATAAGATAGAGAATTCTATCCAAGCATTTTGAAAAGTAATGAGCAGGAATGTATTGAAGCAATGTAGAGCAACAACTAATTGTAGTCTGTAGTAGTGGTCTATTTTTCTTTATTTCTTAAAGTTCTATAATATGTTCTGTAATTCTATAGTTTACGGTATTATACTTAAGTTGTATTTTAGGATTTCTGTTTAGAGTTTTAATTATCCTATTAAGTATAATATCATCTCGAAATCGATTTTTTTGATATGTGTTAATCATACCGCGCATTCTCTTGAGGAAGTTTTCAAAGTATGTGCAATTGTCGGTAAACCTAAGTGTTTCTGTATATATAGTATTAAGCCCAATATATATTGGTATATTAGAAGTATAATGAGGATATTTAAGTATTTTAAAGTTATACTCGTCTGTTTTATTAAACAGTTTAAGTTTATTATTTCCATCTTCCTCGAGTTTTATATTGAGATCTAGGAAATCGGCTGTATTCTTATTGATATTTGTCTGTTCCAGAGTTAGTGAATTATGGTACATTTCTTTGGTTATTGTTACGAATTCTTGTGTTTTATCTGAAATGTGTAGTAGATCGTCAATATATCTGAATGTACAGTTTAAAGATCTATTTAATATATGATATCTATCTATATTTTTATTAATGTATTGGAACTCCATCATGGCTAATGTTAGATCTGCTAATTGTGGTGAAGCATTGTTTCCTTGAGATATTCCTTTATTTTGTTTGTATAGCGTACAGTTATATGTAACATAACTGTTTTCTAGAATGTAAGTGATCATTTTATAAATTTCATAAGGCAAATAAGTTCTTCTTTGTGAAGTGTCGTTAGTATAATAAGTAGAATAACCTTTGATTGTTATAGCTTCATAACCACTGTTTTTGAAGCATGTTTTAATTAGACTATCCATATTGCGTTTAACTACATCGTGAGGTAAATTGGTGATCAAAGATGTGAAGTCTGCACAAAATATTTCTCTATTCTTATTATTTGTCGGTTTCAATGCTTCTAATAATGGTTTTGAATTTAGTATAGAGAATAAGTGATTAATACCCTTTCTCTCGCTATTTTGTTTACAGTAATTTTTGAAATGTTTGATAATGAGTTGTAATTCAATAGAAATGGGTTTAAGACTACTATTGGATGCGCCAGTAATGAATCTGAATTTGATAGGGTTTTTATGCATTTTAGGTATGCCATAAACTTGTGGAATTTGAAATGGTTTTAAGTTCATAGTATCTATTTTGAAGTATCTGGTTTGTTTCAGATGACTGTTGATAATTTCAATGACGCTGGGAGATGTAATAGGTTGATATAATAATAGTTTATTGCACAGTGTATATAACGTAAATCATGGAGACGGTAAAGAATCGATTAACTTCAAACACAAGCGTATCACTTTGGCTAAAGTGAGAAAAGTTGATAAACAACAAAACCAAATCATAAATCAGAAACAAATCAGATCAGAAACAAATCAGCAAAAAACAAATCAGAGATAATTTTTCAAATAAAGGTGGTAAAACTAGAACAAAGCTCATTTCATGTTCTTTTTTTTGATCGAAAAACACATTAATACCTGATTTGAATGACATTATTGTGCTAGAATTAACGATTTCGACCGGAAGACTGTTCCAATGGTCGATGACCCTGACCGATAGTTCGTTTGAATGGTTCACAGTTCTAGATCTAGGCATTACTAGTGTCAATGAGTGAGATCTAGTGTTATAATCATGAGACTGAAATCGGAAAAAAAGATTGACAATTCAACGGAGTGCGGTTCGTTATAATTTTGTAGACGGTCATCAAATACCTTCTTCCATCTTCTAACTTCCAATTTATCCAGTCCCATTTCCTTGAGTCGTTCGGAATAAGCCATTTGAACTCCTGATCTTACGAAAACATTTCTGGTGTATTTTCGCTGAACATTTTCGATTAGATCCACATACCTTCTAAGATGGGGAGACCAGATAATGGAACAGTACTCAATTTGTGGCCTGACATAAGTCACAAACAACTTTTTTAGAAGGTCAACATTTTTCGTCTTGAAAGTTCTCAGTATGTATCCGCATCTAGCATTCGCCTTTTTACAGATATTTTCAATGTGTAGAGAGAAATTGAGTGTGTGAGAGTACTCTACTCCTAGATCACGAACTGTGTTGGACTCGGGAAGAAGGTTTTCCGCTAGATAGAACGAAGTAGGTGGATGATTCGATCCAAGTCTTATGACTACTGTTTTGGAAGCAGATATTGTTAGGCCCCATTTTTTTGACCAGTCATGGACATAGTTAATTCCTTTCTGTAAACAATTAGTGTCATTGATCGAGTATAACTTCACGTCGTCTGCATACATAGAGATATGACAACCAGTGGGAAGGAATTTGGGTAAGTCATTGATATATAATATGAACAGTAATGGTCCTATGCAGCTACCCTGAGGGACTCCAGTAGGAGTCGAGTAGAGGGGAGAATCGTCATTTTCTACTCGAACACTCTGTTGGCGATTTTCTAAGAAATCCTGCAAGAATCTGTACAAGCATCCATCTATTCCGAATGATTTCATCTTTATCATGAGAAGGTGAAGAGGGACAGCGTCGAAGGCGCGGGAAAAGTCGATTAAAGCACAGCTAATGAAGCATTTACTGTCTAATTTAGTATGCCAATCATGGTGAGTATCGAGTAAAGCGATTTCACACGAATGTTTCGGTCGAAATCCGAATTGGTGACAGCTAATCAGTTCATTCTCATTAAGATATTCCAGTAGTTTTTGACAAAGAATTCGCTCCATGATTTTAGAAGCGGATGGGGTGAGGCAAATGGGTCTATAATTTCTGACATCTTTCTTATCTCCTTTTTTCTTAAAGACGGGTTTTACAATAGCTTTTTTCCACTGGGAAGGACAACTCCCGTTAAGTAAGAATCGATCGAACATGATAGATAAAGGAGCACATATTGCGTGCGCAGTGTTTTTGAAAAATGTGTATGGTATGTTGTCCGGATATGTTTTGACGTTATTATGACTAGTATTCATTTCTTCATTCATAAATTTGAGATAGATTTTCTTACATATGAATGCGTTGGTAGCTTTATCTATAGGAGTGATTATGAATTCTTGTTGTAATTGATTAACAGCATATTGTATCTTTCTGTATTCTATGTTGTCATTATAGTGAAATTTATCTAAATAAACAGTTATTTTGTCTATGCAATATGTATTTAATGTTTCTTTATTTTTATTTCTATTTTTATAGTTGAGATTATATTTCTTAATAAGTTTACTTATGGTAAGAGATATAGATTCTTTGATTTCGTTAATAATGTATTCTTCACTAGAGTTAGAAGTGTTAATCCTGTATTTAGTGCCTTTATTGAGAATATTTTGTAGAATTGGATAAGGGGTGCAATGTGTATCACCTGTACATATATGTCCAAGGGTTTTGTCTATGAGATTAGGGTATTTATGACATGCACATTTTTCGTTTGATATCTTATTAATCAGATGACAGTCCAATTTTCTTTTAAAAAATAATTTCTTAAAAAATTTTTTTCTATGTGTGTTTTATAGCAACGCTATTCAACTAAAATTTCAGGGAAAGGGGGAAATCAGTCTATTACGCTTTCCTTGACTTGGAGAAAGCTTTCGACCGCGTGCCTGATACGGTTCTCTCTGCGAGACCACCTAGTCTCAGAAGAGTACATAAGATGGATTCAAATGATGTACGCTGACCCTAGAAGTACCGTAAGAAGTCCAGCGGGTACTTTGGAGTCATTCAAGGTTGCTGTAGGAGTTCATCAAGGTTCCGCGCTTTCCCCTCTGCTCTTCATACTGATAATGGACACGATCACCAGAGATCTACAAAGATGTCTCCCAAGAACTCTACTGTATGCTGACGCGTTGTGTGATGTTTTAACACATCAGAGGACTTGGAGAGACAGCTAGGAGGGTGGATCGAACGCTTCAATGACTATGGTCTACGACTTAACCTTCAAAAGACCGAGTACTTGGAATTGGGAAAGAGTACCACGAATATCATCAAAGTTAAAAGCATCGAACTCCGGAAAGTGGATGGCGTCAAGTACCCCGGATCCTACATCACCTCAGACCTAGACCCAAGGCTACAGTTGATGCGATAGTCAATGCTGTCTGGCTCGAATGGAGAGAATCAATCGGTGTACTATGCGACAAGCGAACGCCTGACAGACTGAAAAGTAAAATTTCAGTTTTCAGAACATTCGCGTTGTACGCCTCGAATGTGCTCCATGCACAATAAAGACTCTACAGATCATGCATGTTATGGAGATGAAAATGCTGAGATGGAGCCTCGGACTCACTGGTCTAGTAGACAGGGTGCGAAATGAAACCATCCGAGAACGTTGGGGCATCGCCCCTATATCTGACAAGCTCCGAGAGTCAAGGCTGAGGTGGTACGGGCACGTGATGAGTTCAAATCTCCATTCCGTTTCTCAATCGTCCTGGAATCTCGAAGTAGAAGGCAAAAGACCCAGAGGCGAACCCAAAACTAGGTGGCGAGACTGCGTCGAAGTAGACATGAAGACGACCAGGCTGAAGACTGAAGAGGCAGCTGATTGGGTGAAATGGCGTGGTTCAGTCTACAAAGCGGACCCTGCCCGGCGGCGGGATAAACGCTAGGAAGAAGAAGAATTCAACTAAAAATCTTTTAAAAGTTTCCGCTCAGTGAAACGCCTAAAAAATTTTGGCTTTTTTTAAATTTTTTTTAATAGATTAAGACATCTTATCCTTTTTTTATAGATTAAGACATCTTATCCTTTTTTTATAGATTAAGACATCTTATCCTTTTTTAATAGATTAAGACATCTTATCCTTTTTTTATAGATTAAGACATCTTATCCTTTTTTTATAGATTAAGACATCTTATCCTTTTTTAATAGATTAAGACATCTTATCCTTTTTTTATAGATTAAGACATCTTATCCTTTTTTTATAGATTAAGACATCTTATCCTTTTTTTATAGATTAAGACATCTTATCCTTTTTTTATAGATTAAGACATCTTATCCTTTTTTTATAGATTAAGACATCTTATCCTTTTTTAATAGATTAAGACATCTTATCCTTTTTTTATAGATTAAGACATCTTATCCTTTTTTTATAGATTAAGACATCTTATCCTTTTTTTATAGATTAAGACATCTTATCCTTTTTTTATAGATTAAGACATCTTATCCTTTTTTTATAGATTAAGACATCTTATCCTTTTTTAATAGATTAAGACATCTTATCCTTTTTTTATAGATTAAGACATCTTATCCTTTTTTTATAGATTAAGACATCTTATCCTTTTTTTATAGATTAAGACATCTTATCCTTTTTTTATAGATTAAGACATCTTATCCTTTTTTAATAGATTAAGACATCTTATCCTTTTTTTATAGATTAAGACATCTTATCCTTTTTTTATAGATTAAGACATCTTATCCTTTTTTAATAGATTAAGACATCTTATCCTTTTTTTATAGATTAAGACATCTTATCCTTTTTTAATAGATTAAGACATCTTATCCTTTTTTAATAGATTAAGACATCTTATCCTTTTTTAATAGATTAAGACATCTTATCCTTTTTTTATAGATTAAGACATCTTATCCTTTTTTAATAGATTAAGACATCTTATCCTTTTTTTATAGATTAAGACATCTTATCCTTTTTTAATAGATTAAGACATCTTATCCTTTTTTTATAGATTAAGACATCTTATCCTTTTTTTATAGATTAAGACATCTTATCCTTTTTTTATAGATTAAGACATCTTATCCTTTTTTTATAGATTAAGACATCTTATCCTTTTTTTATAGATTAAGACATCTTATCCTTTTTTAATAGATTAAGACATCTTATCCTTTTTTTATAGATTAAGACATCTTATCCTTTTTTTATAGATTAAGACATCTTATCCTTTTTTTATAGATTAAGACATCTTATCCTTTTTTTATAGATTAAGACATCTTATCCTTTTTTAATAGATTAAGACATCTTATCCTTTTTTTATAGATTAAGACATCTTATCCTTTTTTTATAGATTAAGACATCTTATCCTTTTTTTATAGATTAAGACATCTTATCCTTTTTTTTATAGATTAAGACATCTTATCCTTTTTTAATAGATTAAGACATCTTATCCTTTTTTTATAGATTAAGACATCTTATCCTTTTTTTATAGATTAAGACATCTTATCCTTTTTTAATAGATTAAGACATCTTATCCTTTTTTTATAGATTAAGACATCTTATCCTTTTTTAATAGATTAAGACATCTTATCCTTTTTTAATAGATTAAGACATCTTATCCTTTTTTAATAGATTAAGACATCTTATCCTTTTTTTATAGATTAAGACATCTTATCCTTTTTTAATAGATTAAGACATCTTATCCTTTTTTTATAGATTAAGACATCTTATCCTTTTTTAATAGATTAAGACATCTTATCCTTTTTTAATAGATTAAGACATCTTATCCTTTTTTTATAGATTAAGACATCTTATCCTTTTTTAATAGATTAAGACATCTTATCCTTTTTTATAGATTAAGACATCTTATCCTTTTTTAATAGATTAAGACATCTTATCCTTTTTTAATAGATTAAGACATCTTATCCTTTTTTTATAGATTAAGACATCTTATCCTTTTTTAATAGATTAAGACATCTTATCCTTTTTTTATAGATTAAGACATCTTATCCTTTTTTAATAGATTAAGACATCTTATCCTTTTTTTATAGATTAAGACATCTTATCCTTTTTTAATAGATTAAGACATCTTATCCTTTTTTAATAGATTAAGACATCTTATCCTTTTTTTATAGATTAAGACATCTTATCCTTTTTTAATAGATTAAGACATCTTATCCTTTTTTAATAGATTAAGACATCTTATCCTTTTTTAATAGATTAAGACATCTTATCCTTTTTTAATAGATTAAGACATCTTATCCTTTTTTAATAGATTAAGACATCTTATCCTTTTTTTATAGATTAAGACATCTTATCCTTTTTTAATAGATTAAGACATCTTATCCTTTTTTAATAGATTAAGACATCTTATCCTTTTTTAATAGATTAAGACATCTTATCCTTTTTTTATAGATTAAGACATCTTATCCTTTTTTAATAGATTAAGACATCTTATCCTTTTTTTATAGATTAAGACATCTTATCCTTTTTTAATAGATTAAGACATCTTATCCTTTTTTAATAGATTAAGACATCTTATCCTTTTTTTATAGATTAAGACATCTTATCCTTTTTTAATAGATTAAGACATCTTATCCTTTTTTAATAGATTAAGACATCTTATCCTTTTTTAATAGATTAAGACATCTTATCCTTTTTTAATAGATTAAGACATCTTATCCTTTTTTAATAGATTAAGACATCTTATCCTTTTTTAATAGATTAAGACATCTTATCCTTTTTTTATAGATTAAGACATCTTATCCTTTTTTAATAGATTAAGACATCTTATCCTTTTTTAATAGATTAAGACATCT
The DNA here is from genome assembly GCA_964056735.1 of Allodiplogaster pararmata. Taxonomy (NCBI): domain Eukaryota; kingdom Metazoa; phylum Nematoda; class Chromadorea; order Rhabditida; family Diplogasteridae; genus Allodiplogaster; species Allodiplogaster pararmata. Next base: position 11,113,220 of record OZ057406.1, read on the forward strand.
TATCCTTTTTTAATAGATTAAGACATCTTATCCTTTTTTAATAGATTAAGACATCTTATCCTTTTTTAATAGATTAAGACATCTTATCCTTTTTTAATAGATTAAGACATCTTATCCTTTTTTAATAGATTAAGACATCTTATCCTTTTTTAATAGATTAAGACATCTTATCCTTTTTTAATAGATTAAGACATCTTATCCTTTTTTTATAGATTAAGACATCTTATCCTTTTTTAATAGATTATTAAGACATCTTATCCTTTTTTTATAGATTAAGACATCTTATCCTTTTTTAATAGATTAAGACATCTTATCCTTTTTTAATAGATTAAGACATCTTATCCTTTTTTAATAGATTAAGACATCTTATCCTTTTTTAATAGATTAAGACATCTTATCCTTTTTTAATAGATTAAGACATCTTATCCTTTTTTAATAGATTAAGACATCTTATCCTTTTTTTATAGATTAAGACATCTTATCCTTTTTTAATAGATTAAGACATCTTATCCTTTTTTAATAGATTAAGACATCTTATCCTTTTTTAATAGATTAAGACATCTTATCCTTTTTTAATAGATTAAGACATCTTATCCTTTTTTAATAGATTAAGACATCTTATCCTTTTTTAATAGATTAAGACATCTTATCCTTTTTTAATAGATTAAGACATCTTATCCTTTTTTAATAGATTAAGACATCTTATCCTTTTTTAATAGATTAAGACATCTTATCCTTTTTTAATAGATTAAGACATCTTATCCTTTTTTAATAGATTAAGACATCTTATCCTTTTTTAATAGATTAAGACATCTTATCCTTTTTTAATAGATTAAGACATCTTATCCTTTTTTAATAGATTAAGACATCTTATCCTTTTTTAATAGATTAAGACATCTTATCCTTTTTTAATAGATTAAGACATCTTATCCTTTTTTTATAGATTAAGACATCTTATCCTTTTTTTATAGATTAAGACATCTTATCCTTTTTAATAGATTAAGACATCTTATCCTTTTTTAATAGATTAAGACATCTTATCCTTTTTTAATAGATTAAGACATCTTATCCTTTTTTAATAGATTAAGACATCTTATCCTTTTTTAATAGATTAAGACATCTTATCCTTTTTTTATAGATTAAGACATCTTATCCTTTTTTAATAGATTAAGACATCTTATCCTTTTTTAATAGATTAAGACATCTTATCCTTTTTTAATAGATTAAGACATCTTATCCTTTTTTAATAGATTAAGACATCTTATCCTTTTTTTATAGATTAAGACATCTTATCCTTTTTTTATAGATTAAGACATCTTATCCTTTTTTAATAGATTAAGACATCTTATCCTTTTTTAATAGATTAAGACATCTTATCCTTTTTTAATAGATTAAGACATCTTATCCTTTTTTAATAGATTAAGACATCTTATCCTTTTTTAATAGATTAAGACATCTTATCCTTTTTTTATAGATTAAGACATCTTATCCTTTTTTAATAGATTAAGACATCTTATCCTTTTTTAATAGATTAAGACATCTTATCCTTTTTTAATAGATTAAGACATCTTATCCTTTTTTAATAGATTAAGACATCTTATCCTTTTTTAATAGATTAAGACATCTTATCCTTTTTTAATAGATTAAGACATCTTATCCTTTTTTAATAGATTAAGACATCTTATCCTTTTTTTATAGATTAAGACATCTTATCCTTTTTTTATAGATTAAGACATCTTATCCTTTTTTAATAGATTAAGACATCTTATCCTTTTTTAATAGATTAAGACATCTTATCCTTTTTTAATAGATTAAGACATCTTATCCTTTTTTAATAGATTAAGACATCTTATCCTTTTTTTATAGATTAAGACATCTTATCCTTTTTTTATAGATTAAGACATCTTATCCTTTTTTAATAGATTAAGACATCTTATCCTTTTTTTATAGATTAAGACATCTTATCCTTTTTTTATAGATTAAGACATCTTATCCTTTTTTTAATAGATTAAGACATCTTATCCTTTTTTTATAGATTAAGACATCTTATCCTTTTTTAATAGATTAAGACATCTTATCCTTTTTTAATAGATTAAGACATCTTATCCTTTTTTAATAGATTAAGACATCTTATCCTTTTTTAATAGATTAAGACATCTTATCCTTTTTTAATAGATTAAGACATCTTATCCTTTTTTAATAGATTAAGACATCTTATCCTTTTTTAATAGATTAAGACATCTTATCCTTTTTTAATAGATTAAGACATCTTATCCTTTTTTAATAGATTAAGACATCTTATCCTTTTTTTATAGATTAAGACATCTTATCCTTTTTTTATAGATTAAGACATCTTATCCTTTTTTTATAGATTAAGACATCTTATCCTTTTTTTATAGATTAAGACATCTTATCCTTTTTTTATAGATTAAGACATCTTATCCTTTTTTAATAGATTAAGACATCTTATCCTTTTTTTATAGATTAAGACATCTTATCCTTTTTTAATAGATTAAGACATCTTATCCTTTTTTTATAGATTAAGACATCTTATCCTTTTTTAATAGATTAAGACATCTTATCCTTTTTTTAATAGATTAAGACATCTTATCCTTTTTTAATAGATTAAGACATCTTATCCTTTTTTAATAGATTAAGACATCTTATCCTTTTTTAATAGATTAAGACATCTTATCCTTTTTTAATAGATTAAGACATCTTATCCTTTTTTTATAGATTAAGACATCTTATCCTTTTTTTATAGATTAAGACATCTTATCCTTTTTTAATAGATTAAGACATCTTATCCTTTTTTTATATAGATTAAGACATCTTATCCTTTTTTTATAGATTAAGACATCTTATCCTTTTTTAATAGATTAAGACATCTTATCCTTTTTTTATAGATTAAGACATCTTATCCTTTTTTTATAGATTAAGACATCTTATCCTTTTTTAATAGATTAAGACATCTTATCCTTTTTTTATAGATTAAGACATCTTATCCTTTTTTAATAGATTAAGACATCTTATCCTTTTTTAATAGATTAAGACATCTTATCCTTTTTTTATAGATTAAGACATCTTATCCTTTTTTATAGATTAAGACATCTTATCCTTTTTTTATAGATTAAGACATCTTATCCTTTTTTTATAGATTAAGACATCTTATCCTTTTTTTATAGATTAAGACATCTTATCCTTTTTTAATAGATTAAGACATCTTATCCTTTTTTTATAGATTAAGACATCTTATCCTTTTTTAATAGATTAAGACATCTTATCCTTTTTTTATAGATTAAGACATCTTATCCTTTTTTTATAGATTAAGACATCTTATCCTTTTTTAATAGATTAAGACATCTTATCCTTTTTTTATAGATTAAGACATCTTATCCTTTTTTTATAGATTAAGACATCTTATCCTTTTTTAATAGATTAAGACATCTTATCCTTTTTTTATAGATTAAGACATCTTATCCTTTTTTTATAGATTAAGACATCTTATCCTTTTTTAATAGATTAAGACATCTTATCCTTTTTTTATAGATTAAGACATCTTATCCTTTTTTTATAGATTAAGACATCTTATCCTTTTTTAATAGATTAAGACATCTTATCCTTTTTTTATAGATTAAGACATCTTATCCTTTTTTTAATAGATTAAGACATCTTATCCTTTTTTTATAGATTAAGACATCTTATCCTTTTTTTATAGATTAAGACATCTTATCCTTTTTTTATAGATTAAGACATCTTATCCTTTTTTTATAGATTAAGACATCTTATCCTTTTTTTATAGATTAAGACATCTTATCCTTTTTTTATAGATTAAGACATCTTATCCTTTTTTAATAGATTAAGACATCTTATCCTTTTTTTATAGATTAAGACATCTTATCCTTTTTTATAGATTAAGACATCTTATCCTTTTTTTATAGATTAAGACATCTTATCCTTTTTTTATAGATTAAGACATCTTATCCTTTTTTTATAGATTAAGACATCTTATCCTTTTTTAATAGATTAAGACATCTTATCCTTTTTTTATAGATTAAGACATCTTATCCTTTTTTTATAGATTAAGACATCTTATCCTTTTTTTATAGATTAAGACATCTTATCCTTTTTTTATAGATTAAGACATCTTATCCTTTTTTTATAGATTAAGACATCTTATCCTTTTTTTATAGATTAAGACATCTTATCCTTTTTTTATAGATTAAGACATCTTATCCTTTTTTAATAGATTAAGACATCTTATCCTTTTTTTATAGATTAAGACATCTTATCCTTTTTTTATAGATTAAGACATCTTATCCTTTTTTTATAGATTAAGACATCTTATCCTTTTTTTATAGATTAAGACATCTTATCCTTTTTTTATAGATTAAGACATCTTATCCTTTTTTTAATAGATTAAGACATCTTATCCTTTTTTTATAGATTAAGACATCTTATCCTTTTTTTATAGATTAAGACATCTTATCCTTTTTTTATAGATTAAGACATCTTATCCTTTTTTTATAGATTAAGACATCTTATCCTTTTTTTATAGATTAAGACATCTTATCCTTTTTTTATAGATTAAGACATCTTATCCTTTTTTTATAGATTAAGACATCTTATCCTTTTTTTATAGATTAAGACATCTTATCCTTTTTTTATAGATTAAGACATCTTATCCTTTTTTAATAGATTAAGACATCTTATCCTTTTTTAATAGATTAAGACATCTTATCCTTTTTTAATAGATTAAGACATCTTATCCTTTTTTAATAGATTAAGACATCTTATCCTATTTTTTTATAGATTAAGACATCTTATCCTTTTTTTATAGATTAAGACATCTTATCCTTTTTTAATAGATTAAGACATCTTATCCTTTTTTTATAGATTAAGACATCTTATCCTTTTTTTAATAGATTAAGACATCTTATCCTTTTTTTATAGATTAAGACATCTTATCCTTTTTTTATAGATTAAGACATCTTATCCTTTTTTTATAGATTAAGACATCTTATCCTTTTTTAATAGATTAAGACATCTTATCCTTTTTTTATAGATTAAGACATCTTATCCTTTTTTTATAGATTAAGACATCTTATCCTTTTTTTATAGATTAAGACATCTTATCCTTTTTTTATAGATTAAGACATCTTATCCTTTTTTATAGATTAAGACATCTTATCCTTTTTTTATAGATTAAGACATCTTATCCTTTTTTTATAGATTAAGACATCTTATCCTTTTTTAATAGATTAAGACATCTTATCCTTTTTTTATAGATTAAGACATCTTATCCTTTTTTAATAGATTAAGACATCTTATCCTTTTTTTATAGATTAAGACATCTTATCCTTTTTTAATAGATTAAGACATCTTATCCTTTTTTTATAGATTAAGACATCTTATCCTTTTTTTATAGATTAAGACATCTTATCCTTTTTTTATAGATTAAGACATCTTATCCTTTTTTTATAGATTAAGACATCTTATCCTTTTTTTATAGATTAAGACATCTTATCCTTTTTTTATAGATTAAGACATCTTATCCTTTTTTTATAGATTAAGACATCTTATCCTTTTTTTATAGATTAAGACATCTTATCCTTTTTTTATAGATTAAGACATCTTATCCTTTTTTTATAGATTAAGACATCTTATCCTTTTTTTATAGATTAAGACATCTTATCCTTTTTTTATAGATTAAGACATCTTATCCTTTTTTTATAGATTAAGACATCTTATCCTTTTTTTATAGATTAAGACATCTTATCCTTTTTTTATAGATTAAGACATCTTATCCTTTTTTTATAGATTAAGACATCTTATCCTTTTTTTATAGATTAAGACATCTTATCCTTTTTTTATAGATTAAGACATCTTATCCTTTTTTTATAGATTAAGACATCTTATCCTTTTTTAATAGATTAAGACATCTTATCCTTTTTTTATAGATTAAGACATCTTTATCCCTTTTTTAATAGATTAAGACATCTTATCCTTTTTTTATAGATTAAGACATCTTATCCTTTTTTTATAGATTAAGACATCTTATCCTTTTTTAATAGATTAAGACATCTTATCCTTTTTTTATAGATTAAGACATCTTATCCTTTTTTTATAGATTAAGACATCTTATCCTTTTTTTATAGATTAAGACATCTTATCCTTTTTTTATAGATTAAGACATCTTATCCTTTTTTTATAGATTAAGACATCTTATCCTTTTTTTATAGATTAAGACATCTTATCCTTTTTTTATAGATTAAGACATCTTATCCTTTTTTAATAGATTAAGACATCTTATCCTTTTTTTATAGATTAAGACATCTTATCCTTTTTTTATAGATTAAGACATCTTATCCTTTTTTATAGATTAAGACATCTTATCCTTTTTTTATAGATTAAGACATCTTATCCTTTTTTTATAGATTAAGACATCTTATCCTTTTTTTATAGATTAAGACATCTTATCCTTTTTTTATAGATTAAGACATCTTATCCTTTTTTTATAGATTAAGACATCTTATCCTTTTTTTATAGATTAAGACATCTTATCCTTTTTTTATAGATTAAGACATCTTATCCTTTTTTTATAGATTAAGACATCTTATCCTTTTTTTATAGATTAAGACATCTTATCCTTTTTTTATAGATTAAGACATCTTATCCTTTTTTTATAGATTAAGACATCTTATCCTTTTTTAATAGATTAAGACATCTTATCCTTTTTTTATAGATTAAGACATCTTATCCTTTTTTTATAGATTAAGACATCTTATCCTTTTTTTATAGATTAAGACATCTTATCCTTTTTTTATAGATTAAGACATCTTATCCTTTTTTAATAGATTAAGACATCTTATCCTTTTTTTATAGATTAAGACATCTTATCCTTTTTTTATAGATTAAGACATCTTATCCTTTTTTTATAGATTAAGACATCTTATCCTTTTTTTATAGATTAAGACATCTTATCCTTTTTTTATAGATTAAGACATCTTATCCTTTTTTTTATAGATTAAGACATCTTATCCTTTTTTTATAGATTAAGACATCTTATCCTTTTTTTATAGATTAAGACATCTTATCCTTTTTTATAGATTAAGACATCTTATCCTTTTTTTATAGATTAAGACATCTTATCCTTTTTTTATAGATTAAGACATCTTATCCTTTTTTTATAGATTAAGACATCTTATCCTTTTTTTATAGATTAAGACATCTTATCCTTTTTTTATAGATTAAGACATCTTATCCTTTTTTTATAGATTAAGACATCTTATCCTTTTTTTATAGATTAAGACATCTTATCCTTTTTTTATAGATTAAGACATCTTATCCTTTTTTATAGATTAAGACATCTTATCCTTTTTTTATAGATTAAGACATCTTATCCTTTTTTTATAGATTAAGACATCTTATCCTTTTTTATAGATTAAGACATCTTATCCTTTTTTTATAGATTAAGACATCTTATCCTTTTTTTATAGATTAAGACATCTTATCCTTTTTTTATAGATTAAGACATCTTATCCTTTTTTAATAGATTAAGACATCTTATCCTTTTTTTATAGATTAAGACATCTTATCCTTTTTTTATAGATTAAGACATCTTATCCTTTTTTTATAGATTAAGACATCTTATCCTTTTTTTAATAGATTAAGACATCTTATCCTTTTTTATAGATTAAGACATCTTATCCTTTTTTTATAGATTAAGACATCTTATCCTTTTTTTATAGATTAAGACATCTTATCCTTTTTTTATAGATTAAGACATCTTATCCTTTTTTTATAGATTAAGACATCTTATCCTTTTTTTATAGATTAAGACATCTTATCCTTTTTTTATAGATTAAGACATCTTATCCTTTTTTTATAGATTAAGACATCTTATCCTTTTTTTATAGATTAAGACATCTTATCCTTTTTTTATAGATTAAGACATCTTATCCTTTTTTTATAGATTAAGACATCTTATCCTTTTTTTATAGATTAAGACATCTTATCCTTTTTTTATAGATTAAGACATCTTATCCTTTTTTTATAGATTAAGACATCTTATCCTTTTTTTATAGATTAAGACATCTTATCCTTTTTTTATAGATTAAGACATCTTATCCTTTTTTTATAGATTAAGACATCTTATCCTTTTTTTATAGATTAAGACATCTTATCCTTTTTTTATAGATTAAGACATCTTATCCTTTTTTTATAGATTAAGACATCTTATCCTTTTTTTATAGATTAAGACATCTTATCCTTTTTTATAGATTAAGACATCTTATCCTTTTTTTATAGATTAAGACATCTTATCCTTTTTTTATAGATTAAGACATCTTATCCTTTTTTAATAGATTAAGACATCTTATCCTTTTTTATAGATTAAGACATCTTATCCTTTTTTATAGATTAAGACATCTTATCCTTTTTTATAGATTAAGACATCTTATCCTTTTTTATAGATTAAGACATCTTATCCTTTTTTATAGATTAAGACATCTTATCCTTTTTTATAGATTAAGACATCTTATCCTTTTTTTATAGATTAAGACATCTTATCCTTTTTTTATAGATTAAGACATCTTATCCTTTTTTTAATAGATTAAGACATCTTATCCTTTTTTTATAGATTAAGACATCTTATCCTTTTTTTATAGATTAAGACATCTTATCCTTTTTTTATAGATTAAGACATCTTATCCTTTTTTTATAGATTAAGACATCTTATCCTTTTTTTATAGATTAAGACATCTTATCCTTTTTTATAGATTAAGACATCTTATCCTTTTTTTATAGATTAAGACATCCTTAATCCTTTTTTATAGATTAAGACATCTTATCCTTTTTTTATAGATTAAGACATCTTATCCTTTTTTTATAGATTAAGACATCTTATCCTTTTTTTATAGATTAAGACATCTTATCCTTTTTTTATAGATTAAGACATCTTATCCTTTTTTTATAGATTAAGACATCTTATCCTTTTTTTATAGATTAAGACATCTTATCCTTTTTTTATAGATTAAGACATCTTATCCTTTTTTTATAGATTAAGACATCTTATCCTTTTTTTATAGATTAAGACATCTTATCCTTTTTTTATAGATTAAGACATCTTATCCTTTTTTTATAGATTAAGACATCTTATCCTTTTTTAATAGATTAAGACATCTTATCCTTTTTTTATAGATTAAGACATCTTATCCTTTTTTATAGATTAAGACATCTTATCCTTTTTTTATAGATTAAGACATCTTATCCTTTTTTTATAGATTAAGACATCTTATCCTTTTTTTATAGATTAAGACATCTTATCCTTTTTTTATAGATTAAGACATCTTATCCTTTTTTTATAGATTAAGACATCTTATCCTTTTTTTAATAGATTAAGACATCTTATCCTTTTTTTATAGATTAAGACATCT
>OZ057406.1:11122856-11200301 GCA_964056735.1 Allodiplogaster pararmata
AGATTAAGACATCTTATCCTTTTTTAATAGATTAAGACATCTTATCCTTTTTTAATAGATTAAGACATCTTATCCTTTTTTAATAGATTAAGACCATCTTATCCTTTTTCTAATAGATTAAGACCCATCTCTATCCTTCTTCTTAATAGATTAAGACATCTTATCCTTTTTTAATAGATTAAGACATCTTATCCTTTTTTAATAGATTAAGACATCTTATCCTTTTTTAATAGATTAAGACATCTTATCCTTTTTTAATAGATTAAGACATCTTATCCTTTTTTAATAGATTAAGACATCTTATCCTTTTTTAATAGATTAAGACATCTTATCCTTTTTAATAGATTAAGACATCTTATCCTTTTTTAATAGATTAAGACATCTTATCCTTTTTTAATAGATTAAGACATCTTATCCTTTTTTAATAGATTAAGACATCTTATCCTTTTTTAATAGATTAAGACATCTTATCCTTTTTTAATAGATTAAGACATCTTATCCTTTTTTAATAGATTAAGACATCTTATCCTTTTTTAATAGATTAAGACATCTTATCCTTTTTTAATAGATTAAGACATCTTATCCTTTTTTAATAGATTAAGACATCTTATCCTTTTTTAATAGATTAAGACATCTTATCCTTTTTTAATAGATTAAGACATCTTATCCTTTTTTAATAGATTAAGACATCTTATCCTTTTTTAATAGATTAAGACATCTTATCCTTTTTTAATAGATTAAGACATCTTATCCTTTTTTAATAGATTAAGACATCTTATCCTTTTTTAATAGATTAAGACATCTTATCCTTTTTTAATAGATTAAGACATCTTATCCTTTTTTAATAGATTAAGACATCTTATCCTTTTTTAATAGATTAAGACATCTTATCCTTTTTTAATAGATTAAGACATCTTATCCTTTTTTAATAGATTAAGACATCTTATCCTTTTTTAATAGATTAAGACATCTTATCCTTTTTTAATAGATTAAGACATCTTATCCTTTTTTAATAGATTAAGACATCTTATCCTTTTTTAATAGATTAAGACATCTTATCCTTTTTTAATAGATTAAGACATCTTATCCTTTTTTAATAGATTAAGACATCTTATCCTTTTTTAATAGATTAAGACATCTTATCCTTTTTTAATAGATTAAGACATCTTATCCTTTTTTAATAGATTAAGACATCTTATCCTTTTTTAATAGATTAAGACATCTTATCCTTTTTTAATAGATTAAGACATCTTATCCTTTTTTAATAGATTAAGACATCTTATCCTTTTTTAATAGATTAAGACATCTTATCCTTTTTTAATAGATTAAGACATCTTATCCTTTTTTAATAGATTAAGACATCTTATCCTTTTTTAATAGATTAAGACATCTTATCCTTTTTTAATAGATTAAGACATCTTATCCTTTTTTAATAGATTAAGACATCTTATCCTTTTTTAATAGATTAAGACATCTTATCCTTTTTTAATAGATTAAGACATCTTATCCTTTTTTAATAGATTAAGACATCTTATCCTTTTTTAATAGATTAAGACATCTTATCCTTTTTTAATAGATTAAGACATCTTATCCTTTTTTAATAGATTAAGACATCTTATCCTTTTTTAATAGATTAAGACATCTTATCCTTTTTTAATAGATTAAGACATCTTATCCTTTTTTAATAGATTAAGACATCTTATCCTTTTTTAATAGATTAAGACATCTTATCCTTTTTTAATAGATTAAGACATCTTATCCTTTTTTAATAGATTAAGACATCTTATCCTTTTTTAATAGATTAAGACATCTTATCCTTTTTTAATAGATTAAGACATCTTATCCTTTTTTAATAGATTAAGACATCTTATCCTTTTTTAATAGATTAAGACATCTTATCCTTTTTTAATAGATTAAGACATCTTATCCTTTTTTAATAGATTAAGACATCTTATCCTTTTTTAATAGATTAAGACATCTTATCCTTTTTTAATAGATTAAGACATCTTATCCTTTTTTAATAGATTAAGACATCTTATCCTTTTTTAATAGATTAAGACATCTTATCCTTTTTTAATAGATTAAGACATCTTATCCTTTTTTAATAGATTAAGACATCTTATCCTTTTTTAATAGATTAAGACATCTTATCCTTTTTTAATAGATTAAGACATCTTATCCTTTTTTAATAGATTAAGACATCTTATCCTTTTTTAATAGATTAAGACATCTTATCCTTTTTTAATAGATTAAGACATCTTATCCTTTTTTAATAGATTAAGACATCTTATCCTTTTTTAATAGATTAAGACATCTTATCCTTTTTTAATAGATTAAGACATCTTATCCTTTTTTAATAGATTAAGACATCTTATCCTTTTTTAATAGATTAAGACATCTTATCCTTTTTTAATAGATTAAGACATCTTATCCTTTTTTAATAGATTAAGACATCTTATCCTTTTTTAATAGATTAAGACATCTTATCCTTTTTTAATAGATTAAGACATCTTATCCTTTTTTAATAGATTAAGACATCTTATCCTTTTTTAATAGATTAAGACATCTTATCCTTTTTTAATAGATTAAGACATCTTATCCTTTTTTAATAGATTAAGACATCTTATCCTTTTTTAATAGATTAAGACATCTTATCCTTTTTTAATAGATTAAGACATCTTATCCTTTTTTAATAGATTAAGACATCTTATCCTTTTTTAATAGATTAAGACATCTTATCCTTTTTTAATAGATTAAGACATCTTATCCTTTTTTAATAGATTAAGACATCTTATCCTTTTTTAATAGATTAAGACATCTTATCCTTTTTTAATAGATTAAGACATCTTATCCTTTTTTAATAGATTAAGACATCTTATCCTTTTTTAATAGATTAAGACATCTTATCCTTTTTTAATAGATTAAGACATCTTATCCTTTTTTAATAGATTAAGACATCTTATCCTTTTTTAATAGATTAAGACATCTTATCCTTTTTTAATAGATTAAGACATCTTATCCTTTTTTAATAGATTAAGACATCTTATCCTTTTTTAATAGATTAAGACATCTTATCCTTTTTTAATAGATTAAGACATCTTATCCTTTTTTAATAGATTAAGACATCTTATCCTTTTTTAATAGATTAAGACATCTTATCCTTTTTTAATAGATTAAGACATCTTATCCTTTTTTAATAGATTAAGACATCTTATCCTTTTTTAATAGATTAAGACATCTTATCCTTTTTTAATAGATTAAGACATCTTATCCTTTTTTAATAGATTAAGACATCTTATCCTTTTTTAATAGATTAAGACATCTTATCCTTTTTTAATAGATTAAGACATCTTATCCTTTTTTAATAGATTAAGACATCTTATCCTTTTTTAATAGATTAAGACATCTTATCCTTTTTTAATAGATTAAGACATCTTATCCTTTTTTAATAGATTAAGACATCTTATCCTTTTTTAATAGATTAAGACATCTTATCCTTTTTTAATAGATTAAGACATCTTATCCTTTTTTAATAGATTAAGACATCTTATCCTTTTTTAATAGATTAAGACATCTTATCCTTTTTTAATAGATTAAGACATCTTATCCTTTTTTAATAGATTAAGACATCTTATCCTTTTTTAATAGATTAAGACATCTTATCCTTTTTTAATAGATTAAGACATCTTATCCTTTTTTAATAGATTAAGACATCTTATCCTTTTTTAATAGATTAAGACATCTTATCCTTTTTTAATAGATTAAGACATCTTATCCTTTTTTAATAGATTAAGACATCTTATCCTTTTTTAATAGATTAAGACATCTTATCCTTTTTTAATAGATTAAGACATCTTATCCTTTTTTAATAGATTAAGACATCTTATCCTTTTTTAATAGATTAAGACATCTTATCCTTTTTTAATAGATTAAGACATCTTATCCTTTTTTAATAGATTAAGACATCTTATCCTTTTTTAATAGATTAAGACATCTTATCCTTTTTTAATAGATTAAGACATCTTATCCTTTTTTAATAGATTAAGACATCTTATCCTTTTTTAATAGATTAAGACATCTTATCCTTTTTTAATAGATTAAGACATCTTATCCTTTTTTAATAGATTAAGACATCTTATCCTTTTTTAATAGATTAAGACATCTTATCCTTTTTTAATAGATTAAGACATCTTATCCTTTTTTAATAGATTAAGACATCTTATCCTTTTTTAATAGATTAAGACATCTTATCCTTTTTTAATAGATTAAGACATCTTATCCTTTTTTAATAGATTAAGACATCTTATCCTTTTTTAATAGATTAAGACATCTTATCCTTTTTTAATAGATTAAGACATCTTATCCTTTTTTAATAGATTAAGACATCTTATCCTTTTTTAATAGATTAAGACATCTTATCCTTTTTTAATAGATTAAGACATCTTATCCTTTTTTAATAGATTAAGACATCTTATCCTTTTTTAATAGATTAAGACATCTTATCCTTTTTTAATAGATTAAGACATCTTATCCTTTTTTAATAGATTAAGACATCTTATCCTTTTTTAATAGATTAAGACATCTTATCCTTTTTTAATAGATTAAGACATCTTATCCTTTTTTAATAGATTAAGACATCTTATCCTTTTTTAATAGATTAAGACATCTTATCCTTTTTTAATAGATTAAGACATCTTATCCTTTTTTAATAGATTAAGACATCTTATCCTTTTTTAATAGATTAAGACATCTTATCCTTTTTTAATAGATTAAGACATCTTATCCTTTTTTAATAGATTAAGACATCTTATCCTTTTTTAATAGATTAAGACATCTTATCCTTTTTTAATAGATTAAGACATCTTATCCTTTTTTAATAGATTAAGACATCTTATCCTTTTTTAATAGATTAAGACATCTTATCCTTTTTTAATAGATTAAGACATCTTATCCTTTTTTAATAGATTAAGACATCTTATCCTTTTTTAATAGATTAAGACATCTTATCCTTTTTTAATAGATTAAGACATCTTATCCTTTTTTAATAGATTAAGACATCTTATCCTTTTTTAATAGATTAAGACATCTTATCCTTTTTTAATAGATTAAGACATCTTATCCTTTTTTAATAGATTAAGACATCTTATCCTTTTTTAATAGATTAAGACATCTTATCCTTTTTTAATAGATTAAGACATCTTATCCTTTTTTAATAGATTAAGACATCTTATCCTTTTTTAATAGATTAAGACATCTTATCCTTTTTTAATAGATTAAGACATCTTATCCTTTTTTAATAGATTAAGACATCTTATCCTTTTTTAATAGATTAAGACATCTTATCCTTTTTTAATAGATTAAGACATCTTATCCTTTTTTAATAGATTAAGACATCTTATCCTTTTTTAATAGATTAAGACATCTTATCCTTTTTTAATAGATTAAGACATCTTATCCTTTTTTAATAGATTAAGACATCTTATCCTTTTTTAATAGATTAAGACATCTTATCCTTTTTTAATAGATTAAGACATCTTATCCTTTTTTAATAGATTAAGACATCTTATCCTTTTTTAATAGATTAAGACATCTTATCCTTTTTTAATAGATTAAGACATCTTATCCTTTTTTAATAGATTAAGACATCTTATCCTTTTTTAATAGATTAAGACATCTTATCCTTTTTTAATAGATTAAGACATCTTATCCTTTTTTAATAGATTAAGACATCTTATCCTTTTTTAATAGATTAAGACATCTTATCCTTTTTTAATAGATTAAGACATCTTATCCTTTTTTAATAGATTAAGACATCTTATCCTTTTTTAATAGATTAAGACATCTTATCCTTTTTTAATAGATTAAGACATCTTATCCTTTTTTAATAGATTAAGACATCTTATCCTTTTTTAATAGATTAAGACATCTTATCCTTTTTTAATAGATTAAGACATCTTATCCTTTTTTAATAGATTAAGACATCTTATCCTTTTTTAATAGATTAAGACATCTTATCCTTTTTTAATAGATTAAGACATCTTATCCTTTTTTAATAGATTAAGACATCTTATCCTTTTTTAATAGATTAAGACATCTTATCCTTTTTTAATAGATTAAGACATCTTATCCTTTTTTAATAGATTAAGACATCTTATCCTTTTTTAATAGATTAAGACATCTTATCCTTTTTTAATAGATTAAGACATCTTATCCTTTTTTAATAGATTAAGACATCTTATCCTTTTTTAATAGATTAAGACATCTTATCCTTTTTTAATAGATTAAGACATCTTATCCTTTTTTAATAGATTAAGACATCTTATCCTTTTTTAATAGATTAAGACATCTTATCCTTTTTTAATAGATTAAGACATCTTATCCTTTTTTAATAGATTAAGACATCTTATCCTTTTTTAATAGATTAAGACATCTTATCCTTTTTTAATAGATTAAGACATCTTATCCTTTTTTAATAGATTAAGACATCTTATCCTTTTTTAATAGATTAAGACATCTTATCCTTTTTTAATAGATTAAGACATCTTATCCTTTTTTAATAGATTAAGACATCTTATCCTTTTTTAATAGATTAAGACATCTTATCCTTTTTTAATAGATTAAGACATCTTATCCTTTTTTAATAGATTAAGACATCTTATCCTTTTTTAATAGATTAAGACATCTTATCCTTTTTTAATAGATTAAGACATCTTATCCTTTTTTAATAGATTAAGACATCTTATCCTTTTTTAATAGATTAAGACATCTTATCCTTTTTTAATAGATTAAGACATCTTATCCTTTTTTAATAGATTAAGACATCTTATCCTTTTTTAATAGATTAAGACATCTTATCCTTTTTTAATAGATTAAGACATCTTATCCTTTTTTAATAGATTAAGACATCTTATCCTTTTTTAATAGATTAAGACATCTTATCCTTTTTTAATAGATTAAGACATCTTATCCTTTTTTAATAGATTAAGACATCTTATCCTTTTTTAATAGATTAAGACATCTTATCCTTTTTTAATAGATTAAGACATCTTATCCTTTTTTAATAGATTAAGACATCTTATCCTTTTTTAATAGATTAAGACATCTTATCCTTTTTTAATAGATTAAGACATCTTATCCTTTTTTAATAGATTAAGACATCTTATCCTTTTTTAATAGATTAAGACATCTTATCCTTTTTTAATAGATTAAGACATCTTATCCTTTTTTAATAGATTAAGACATCTTATCCTTTTTTAATAGATTAAGACATCTTATCCTTTTTTAATAGATTAAGACATCTTATCCTTTTTTAATAGATTAAGACATCTTATCCTTTTTTAATAGATTAAGACATCTTATCCTTTTTTAATAGATTAAGACATCTTATCCTTTTTTAATAGATTAAGACATCTTATCCTTTTTTAATAGATTAAGACATCTTATCCTTTTTTAATAGATTAAGACATCTTATCCTTTTTTAATAGATTAAGACATCTTATCCTTTTTTAATAGATTAAGACATCTTATCCTTTTTTAATAGATTAAGACATCTTATCCTTTTTTAATAGATTAAGACATCTTATCCTTTTTTAATAGATTAAGACATCTTATCCTTTTTTAATAGATTAAGACATCTTATCCTTTTTTAATAGATTAAGACATCTTATCCTTTTTTAATAGATTAAGACATCTTATCCTTTTTTAATAGATTAAGACATCTTATCCTTTTTTAATAGATTAAGACATCTTATCCTTTTTTAATAGATTAAGACATCTTATCCTTTTTTAATAGATTAAGACATCTTATCCTTTTTTAATAGATTAAGACATCTTATCCTTTTTTAATAGATTAAGACATCTTATCCTTTTTTAATAGATTAAGACATCTTATCCTTTTTTAATAGATTAAGACATCTTATCCTTTTTTAATAGATTAAGACATCTTATCCTTTTTTAATAGATTAAGACATCTTATCCTTTTTTAATAGATTAAGACATCTTATCCTTTTTTAATAGATTAAGACATCTTATCCTTTTTTAATAGATTAAGACATCTTATCCTTTTTTAATAGATTAAGACATCTTATCCTTTTTTAATAGATTAAGACATCTTATCCTTTTTTAATAGATTAAGACATCTTATCCTTTTTTAATAGATTAAGACATCTTATCCTTTTTTAATAGATTAAGACATCTTATCCTTTTTTAATAGATTAAGACATCTTATCCTTTTTTAATAGATTAAGACATCTTATCCTTTTTTAATAGATTAAGACATCTTATCCTTTTTTAATAGATTAAGACATCTTATCCTTTTTTAATAGATTAAGACATCTTATCCTTTTTTAATAGATTAAGACATCTTATCCTTTTTTAATAGATTAAGACATCTTATCCTTTTTTAATAGATTAAGACATCTTATCCTTTTTTAATAGATTAAGACATCTTATCCTTTTTTAATAGATTAAGACATCTTATCCTTTTTTAATAGATTAAGACATCTTATCCTTTTTTAATAGATTAAGACATCTTATCCTTTTTTAATAGATTAAGACATCTTATCCTTTTTTAATAGATTAAGACATCTTATCCTTTTTTAATAGATTAAGACATCTTATCCTTTTTTAATAGATTAAGACATCTTATCCTTTTTTAATAGATTAAGACATCTTATCCTTTTTTAATAGATTAAGACATCTTATCCTTTTTTAATAGATTAAGACATCTTATCCTTTTTTAATAGATTAAGACATCTTATCCTTTTTTAATAGATTAAGACATCTTATCCTTTTTTAATAGATTAAGACATCTTATCCTTTTTTAATAGATTAAGACATCTTATCCTTTTTTAATAGATTAAGACATCTTATCCTTTTTTAATAGATTAAGACATCTTATCCTTTTTTAATAGATTAAGACATCTTATCCTTTTTTAACTATAGGTTTTGATTTCTTCATCTTTCTACCTCCTGTCTCCCCTTTCATTCTTTTTTCTTGTAATTTTTTCGTTTTGTTTTTTTCCTCTGGGAAATTCCATTAAGCCCTCAAATTTGTTTCACATCATCTTGCCAGTGAAACTCTTTCCTAATAAACTTTGGAGATTCTTCTCTCTCTCTCTCTCTCTCTCTCTCTCTTTTTTTCTCTCTCTCTCTCTTTCTCTCTCTCTATCTCTATACCTTTATTTCTCTCTCTCTATCTCCCCTACTCTGTAGCCCTGTTTGTATAAATTTCTCTCTTTCTCTCTCTATCTAACTCTTCAGTGACTTGACAGCATTGATGCGTTACTAAGTGTCAAACTCAATTGCATTCACAGAGAACTGACTTCTCACAGACAACTGGAATCCATTTGGCGAGCTCCTCTGAAGAAATATAAATTTAAATCAACGTAACAACATAAAATTCGACAATGATTTTTGAGAAGTACTGGGACAGAGGATAAAGTCAAGCTTGGGTGAACACGCAGAGAAGAATAGGAAACCGCTTGTCGAGAAGACTACTTTACATTATTTTCTTACAAACTCTCTGCTTGCACGCGAGGTCTATCTATCGCCCTTCTAAAAAATTTATGCGACGAAAAATTCTTCTACTTCTAAAATAACTCATGAATCTTTCTGTTGAAAGCTGAATTAACATAAATGTTTCGTCTTCTGCGAAGGTGATTGTTTGTCTTGCCGTCTCAAAACGATTGAAAAAGGAGGAGGAGGAAGTGTTTGAATACTGACTCGCAGCTACAGTTCAGACCTTCCAAAGCGCAAGATCTCCATCGGGTTATCGTGCCATTTATACACGGAAGGTGAATGTACCATTCGTTCCAGTAGGTAGAGCTACCTGGAACATGTTAAGCCCATGATTGCAGTTTTGCTCACTATTGAACACAAAATATCTTCGCTTTTACAAATTTCCTGCGATCACAGTTTTCAGTGTTTTTGTTAGCAAAATTTTTTTCAACATTTTAATTTTCTAGTTTAGTGACATTTTTGTTGCATATAAAACTTTCATTCTCCCTCTGTTAGAGTTTACTTCACCTGTTTGGTCTCCTTACAAGGTTACACTGATTAGGAAACGAATAAATCATGTTTTTAAAAAAAACACTTTCATCGTGATACTTACTAGGGGGGCAGCACTCGAGGCTGTAGGCCTCAATATTGGATGTTCCGCAAAAATACATAGCAGCATTGTAGTTGATTACTCTTTCTCCAGAACAGCAAGGTGGACCGATTTCAATTTCGCACATAGAAAAGGAACAAGGCCCGGTGTCTGTGGTTTGGCCAGTGCAGGGACAATTATCAACGGCGGAATGACACTTTCTGGTCCGAGTTACGTTGGAACATGCTCCACAAGTGTGAGGACAGTCTCCAGTGGCTGCGACCCATTCACTCCACACTCCTCCTGGCGGGCAACAGCTCTGTAAGCAGAGCACATCTTACTAGTTTCATGCCAATTTTTGACATTAAATAAGATAGGTTATTGAAGAAAAAAGACCAACTCTACGGGGTTATTTTTTACATATCTACCACTGTAAAAATTCCCTCGCAATCTGAAGAACTTTTGACAGTTTCATCTGTCATCTCCAGAGTGCTTTTGAAGCCAGCATCACAGTTCCTTAGGTGTTTTAGTCTTTCAAAAACGTTAGTACGATAATTTTATGTCGTTCAACTTCCATTCCTACCTCGAGCGAAAAATCTAACACCACGGCTCGAACACATATTTAAAATGAGGAAAGAATTTTATTCGTTTGAAAAAAATTTCGGAACTTTGTAGGGAGTGAACTGAACCCATGACTTTTGGTTTGTCATGTTTTTGATTTGTGTCCGTATCTATTTTGTACTATCATCATTTTGGTGGCTCGTTGATAAAAATATTTGATCATTTAATATTCGGAAAAGTTTTCCAACAATTGTTATTTGAAAATGTTACCTACATATCGAGTTAAGTTAATTTTCTTCAAGACACTTTCTTTTCTTTCGTTCTCTCTGATCTCTTTCCGAATCAGAAAAAAACAAAAAACTACCGATCATATAATACATGAACTAGACTGGGCTGAGCGCCCAGTCTAGTTCATAGAGACAACAAATCCACATCAAAAATTTTGATTGAAAAAATTTGTTCTTGAAGCTTATTTTTCAATCTGTAATGAGCTTGCGAAAAGTTTACTGCTAGAAGTGTGGTCGGGGTTGTTATTGTAGTTGTTAATGGCTCAGTTGAGGTTTATTAAGTTGTTATGGTATTTTAAACAGTTGAGGTTGACTCAACTGTAATTGTTGTTGGCACTGATGAGGTTGTTGACTTAGTTGTAGTTGACACGTTTGAGGTTGACTCAGTTGTAGTTGTTTTTGTCACGGTTGGGGTTGACTTAGTTGTAGTTATTGTTGGCACGGTTGAGGTTGACTCAGTTGTAGTTGTTTTTGTCACGGTTGGGGTTGACTTAGTTGTAGTTGTTGTTGGCACGGTTGAGGTTGACTCGGTTGTAGTTGTTGTTGGCACGGTTGTGGTTGACTCAGTTATAGTTGTTTTTGGCACGGTTGATGTTGACTCGGTTGTAGTTGTTGTTGGCACCGTTGTGGTTGCCACAGTTGTAGTTGTTTTTCGCACGGTTGAGGTTGACTCGGTTGTAGTTATTGTTGGCACGGTTGAAGTAGACTCGGTCGTAGTTGTTGTAGGCCCGGTTGAAAAAGACCCAGTGGTAGTTGTAGATGGAAAAGCCTTTGTGATCGTGGGATTTGACGTGGAAGTTTCAGCTAATTTTGAAGTTGTCGAAGCTCCTGTAAGAAAAAGCAATTGAATTTAATTTCAAAAACTCAAAGTCGAGAACTGATGTTTTGTGTTCAATTTTGTTATTCTAACCTAGAGAGTCTTGGATCGGCTCAAGACCTGGAGGACAAGTATCGCTTCCCGTCGTGGCTCTCACGTAAAGTCGACCATCAAACACGACTCCAGGTAAGGGAACATCAGCGTATAGCCGACAGGAGTATAAGACGGCGGTCGCGGAGAAGATAAATGCTGTACACGAAGGGTTCTGGAAGTACGATTCTGGGTTTTGGGCGCTTCTAGCTGATATAGCCTCATGTCTAGATAGCCGTATTTAACGTACCCTTGAGTAAAACATCCCAGAAGTAGCGCGGGACTAACATTCGTTTGTCAAGATTCTTATTCCATAAACAAGGAATTGAGGTCTACAGCAAACACTCTACGCCTCAACCATTCTACTCTAACCACACTGAAAGATGCACACTGTGGGCAATCTAACTTATTCACAGAAAATATGTATCGACTTGTGGTGGGGTTGACTTAAAAGTTTTTTGAGCCAGGAAAGTAGTAAGACTAGTAAATCCTAAAAATTTTAGACTTCTGGTGGGGTTAGGGTAGAAAGGTAGAGTGTTTGCTGTAAACCTGTCGATGAAGTAATTGAATAATAATTATTGAATGAGGCATCGAAAGAACTTGTTGACATGTCGCAGCACAAGAATGAGGACTTGTTTCGGCACTCGATGAGATAAGGCTGTTCACTGACTGGTTAAGGGACCTGTCAAATCTTGCAGCAACAACTGAAGAGACCTGAACAAAGAGTATAACTACAATAATTTAAGACCACAGACTTTTGTGTTTGCCTCTTTGTTTAGATGCTTTTTAATTCCTACGGCAAAAGAATGTTAGAGCGAAAATCAAGAAAAGCAGAATGTTTAAAAAAAAGAATTCAACCCAAACTAGAGTTATAAAGAAGGTTCTCATCGTCCTGTAGATGAAAATTTCGCATCGGTTGGAAATCACGGCGTCAATGAGTACTGTTTCAGTCTCTCATCTAAAAATTAAGTTCATAACACAACTTCTTCATGATAAAAAGCCATTATAACCTTAGCCCTCAATACATTTTTACTTACTAAACTCTCAGCAGCCGAGTTCATGGCGTCAAACGCTGTTTTCGTGAAGAAAATACGTATAACATTGAAAAAAAATTAACATTGAAAAAAAAAAGCCATGAACAGAAATTGGAAGCTCACCAATTCAAAACTAAATGTACTCTCGCTTTTCCGCGAGGAAATTGGAAAAAAAGGAAATTAAAATGACATGAAAAAATTCTATGAAAGCAAGTACAATTCAAAAACAAAATGACTGCTAATAAACAGAAACGAAAGTACCCTGAGACAGAAAAGAAAAAGAAAGAGCTTCGATGTCTTTTGCTATATGAACAAAAAAGTCGTTTAGTTCTCAGATCTGCTTTCAACTCCGCCTGCGTTTCCAAGATAGAAATTATTACCAATTTTTATCCCTTTTTTCTGTGAAGGGAAGAAAGTTTTAAAATGAAGAATTCTATGCTCGAAGACATTTGGGTCGAAATAAATTCTTTTTTTGATGCATTATGTTATTCTTATTATAACAACAATTCAGAGTGAGCTTCACTTCATAGATATTGAAGGTTCGGTCTCAAAGTCCATCTATAAAACATTAGAAACAAGTTTTGCAAAAAAGTCAAAGTTGCTTCAGTTTCGAAAGAAATACTCAATAGATTATCTGGCCAGAACTATAATGCAGCCGAAAAAAAGGTGAATTTCTCAAATTAAGCTCGAAAATTGTGCGTAATCGCTTGCCCGCTCACTAACGCTCAAAGCCCACAAAAAACTCGAATTTTTAGATCTTACAAGAGATCTATTTGGGGATTTTTTTCTTCTTCAATATTGCGATATTTAAAACAGTAAGAGAACTTACGTCGTCGTATAAACCTATTTCTACTCATTATCTTATAAGGTCTAGTCCAGACACTTACTAATGATCCTATACATAATAATAACCCTAAATTTCATGTAAATTTCATTATTTTGCTTTACGTGGTCAATGAGCGGTTGTAATCAATATCGCTGTGTCCCTAATTCCTGACCAGCTCGTAAATGCCCTACCATCCCTGCTCTCTCCACTAGTGATGTGCTCTCTCGACACTCCGCGGATATCAAGTTGCTTATCGAAGCAATTAATCGCCAAAGTGACCAGTTTACCCAACTTTTGACAGCCGTGACGTCCACCTCCTTCGCATCTACCCTTCCTCTTCTCATCCAACTCTCATCGACTCGCAACCAAGTTCTCTCCCATGTCTCTCAGCCGGATCTGATAGCCTATGATGTTGTTAGGCGAGTTCTGCAAGAGGGCAATCCAATACTGGAAGAAAAAGCTCATGACATCGTGTTCGTCGGTATTTCGGAGAAGAGTGATGATAAGGAAAAAGATGCATTTGAGAATTCCTCGCCACTCTCGTAGCGGAACTCAATCTTCCATCGGTTTACGCTGCACTTGAAGAAAATTCTATCACTCATCGTCGCTTTGGTTATCCTCAGAACAAACGAAGAATTCTGCCGCGACATTAATCTCTCGAAAAAAGTTGAGTGATCGGACGATGTATCTGTAAAGATGACATCATTGCTCGATGAATGAGATCATCGAGTCAGTGTTAATACAACTGAAATTTTTCACGATGAGATCATGGCTCTCGCACTTTTTAGGCAAAAAAATGTTGGATCAGTGAGCTATGAGATGATCTTGCGAGAGCACGCGAAATAACATCTTAAAGTACGAGAAAATGAGATTTCACATGTCGTCTTGCTCTCCAAATGAATCTTAAAATACTAACTAATCGCAAGCTAATTTGTTTCCGTACTCAAAAATCATTTTACTTTTTTGTTGAACATTTCATTAAAATTTTTGTTTTTTTGTTGTATTCTCGACACTTCGTACCGCGACATTTCGTACCCCGAAACTTTGTACCCAACATTTTTTCTTCTTGTTACCACTTTTTTCTTCCAACATTTTTCAAAATTTTCGCCTAATTTGAATGACATGAGGTCATCGCACCGATGATCTCATCGTTTAGAGATTAATGTCGCTGCTGAAGGCTCCTCCCGAACCTTTTGCTTCTTCCTGAAATGCTTTAAAAATTAAGGATTCTTCGATTTAATGCCCTCAGACAACATCCGAGGGCCAACGCTCGTGAAGACCTGACTCGACAACGTCTTCAGTTGGAGATAGATTGCAAGCTCCACTGGCCGATAGGATAAATAGGACAACATTTTTATGCTGGTTCAAATATTCATAGAGTTTTGTCTGGTTGTAATTCTTCTTTCAATCCTATTGGCGATGTTTTTCAAATACATATACGAATGGAGCGACATTGTAACTGTCGCTCCATTCGTAACAAATTGTATGAATTACAGTTTCTTCTTTCCTCAACTCTATGCAAAACTATTTGCTCAACTGAGACTTGGCTGCTCGATAGCGATTCTGACATGTCATTAGTCTCGGGCCATCCTTATTGAGTATCTCAATAAAAAGGCTTTGCCATAGTGATTCTGACATGCTATTAGTCTCGGGCCATCCATATTCGGTATTTCGATAAAAAAGGTTTTGTCTTCCCAGTAACAGACAAGAAGGTTTCAGCTTCCTATCTCTTTCCTTCTCTCATATCTTTTTTTTCTAGTTACGAGTAGTCATTGTGGATTTTTTTTTGAAATCGGTTTATAATAATCTTCTTCGCGTCTGTTCCCGCCTCTCGGCAGGGTAGTCGCTCCCTTGGGGTGCGGGACAGACCTACCCTGGTAGAACCAGTGGCTGCCTGCTATATCACTGCTAGTGTGATTAGCAGCAGTGAGGAGTGACTTTATTCTCTACTAAATCCTCGAATACACCACTGATTGTTGTAGGAGATTTTAACATGTCTTTTATAGACTGGTCCAACCTCCCTTACCAAGAAACTACTCAGCTAATTTCATTCTTGCCTTTGCTTGAGACAATAATTTCTCTCAATTTAATGATCAGCCCACTCGTGGTAACAATACATATACTAGATCTACTTTTTTGCAATTCTCCAATCATTTCTTACTGCAATGTCCTAGCCACATTCACACCAAGTTGCGATCACGAAGTAATCGTTTTTGATGCTCTCCCTTCCTCATCTCTTAAGCCTAGAGTACAGCCTATTAAATTATACTTTCAGGGCGACTGCTCTGATATTGAACTATCAATTATACATGAATGGACTATTGCTTTATCTTGTTGTGACATGAATCAATCAAACACCTACCTTACCTAATTTCTTTCTGATGTGTTTGGTAGCTTTGTACCTTCAGCTTTACCAGCTTCTCCTATGACTCGTTTTTCTCTGAAAATTGCAAAGGCTGTTCAACAAAATACAATAAGTATCGAATAGGGCTCCTTATTCAGAATACTGGGCCAAGATCTCGAGAAATTTTTCAGATGAGCTGTTGAAGTTTGAAACTTCGCAGGTAGCCTCGCTCATACTTGAAGAGAAACGTTAAAAAATCTTCTTCTGTTGTAGTCGCCGCTTAAAATCTAGTGAAGAAAACTTCAATATTTTCTGATAACAATGTGTTTATTACCGATACTTTATTCAAAGCAGAAAGGTTCTCTTGCTATTTCAGTTCGGTTTATTCATCACCTTCTCATAATGTTCTCAACCCTCCATCATCAAGTCTTGGTCCGTTTTCCTACATTGATTTCATTGAGGACTCTACACACAGAGAAAAATTGATCATTTTTGATACATTTTCTGAACAATATAAAGGGGACGATGTGGTTAAGGCCCTTTATATTGTTCAGTCTGTAGTAAAACTCGCCCCAACTCTCCCTAATCCGCGAACTGCGAAACTGTTCACTTGTGGTCAATAATATTGTTCACTTGCAAAAAAGTGTGCAGTATTAAACCTCGCCCATAACTTGCAGCTAGTTCGTTCTTGTTTTTTCATATTGTGCATTAGTGAAACTCGCCCATAACTTGCGAGCTAATTCGTTCTTGATTTTCATAGTGTGTAGTAGTGAACCTCGCCCATAACTTGCGAGCTAATTCGTTCTTGATTTTCTATTTCGTCCTTTCTTGGCTTTTTTCTTCCAAATTAAAACAAAAATTGCGTTTTTCTTTGGAATGTAATGAACACTCAACAAACTTTTTTTCCAACAAGCATGATAAAATCGTTTTTAACAAGCATTTACGAAATAACCAAAGAAAACTATTCCATCAAAATATTCCATCACAGTATTGATGAACACAAAGAGAAGAGTTGAGCAGAATTAAAAAATCAAGGTTCTTTATGATGGGTAACTGGTTAAAAAAATCAACAAGCATGATTCGATCATTGCCGAAATGAAGAGAAGAAAAGATTTCAATAATCGCAACAAATGAAAAACAGACGAGTCGAAGCACAATTAAAATTTTACACTGTTCTTTCTATTACACTGGTTTCACAAAAAAATATTTGGCATGATGCGATGAAAGGGAAAACCATCTCTAGCTTTTGTTGTTCGGATCATTCCGTGGCACTTCTCTAGTTCGACGTAGGCTTCTCCCCCATGTATTTTGATGTACGATGTTGCTCCTGTTCTCTCTCATTTTCCTCCTCATCCCTCTCGCTGTTATTTTTACATTAATTCAAGCGTACTTGTCCAGATCTACGTAGGCTCCGCTCCTCCCCCTCGGGGGGCGGAGTCACGGATTTATGAATACTCTTAGGCTTAGTAATAGTTTACGCTAACGAGGCCGTACGGCTTAGGCTAAAGAGACCGTATAAAAAATTAGTCATAAATCCGCGATTCCGCCCGTCGAGGGGGAAGAGGGGCGGTCCTACGTCTATCTGGACAAGTACCTTTTCTTGTTCTTATCTTAAGTAGCAAATATATGAAAACGCATTTCGAAAACACGAGAAAAAAAAATACCATTTTCACGTTTTAAGTGAACTTTTCTCTCATTCTAACCCTGCGCTGATCTTCTCATGAGTTCATTTCTGACCTGCAAGCATTCGGAGTCATCAGAAAAGACATGAAGACCTAATTTTGTTGGCATTCTCGAAAGATCAAATCTAAAGTTTGAAGAATGCAACAGCAAAAAAACCGGAATGAAGAATGCAACAAAAAAAAGAACGCAACAAAAAAAACACGAAATCTTCTTTGTTGGAATTAAAATATATGTGGAGTAACATACTCAACCTCAACCATAGCAGTCAAACTGAGAAAATAAAATACGGCTTAGGTAAAACATACTGATAAATATATAATGTTCAGTTCCTGCGCTCTCAGCGCAACCAAAAATGTTCAAAATGTTATCAATATGCGTTGAACCTTTTATTGGTGGTCAATTTTTTTCTGTGTGTATGATATTGAGTGCTATTTATCGACGAGAATACAAATTTAATACATGACCTGACGGAGTTCCCAATGTCTTCATCAAGAAATTTAAATTCGATTTGCTTGCTCCTCTTAGGATACTTTTCAAAAATTGTATCACCACAGGACAAATACTCGATGCTTGGAAATTCGCAATTGTCAAACCTATTATAGAGCAAAGAAGATCATTGAGTTCGTCTTAATATAGGCCGATTTCACTGACATGTTCTTTCTCTGATGTATTCGAGAAAATCTTAGCCAACTTTCTGTACGACCATCCCGATAAGCAACACACAGAGAAAATTTGATCACTTTTGATACATTTTCTGAACAATATAAAGGGGACGATCTGGTCAATGTCCTTTATATTGTTCGGTCTGTATTAAACCTCGCCCTAATTCGCAAACTGCCGAACTGTTTACGTGTGGTCAATAACATTGTTCACTTGCAAAAAAGTGTGCGGTATTAAATCTCGCCCATAACTTGCGAGCTATTTCGTTCTTGTTTTTCAGAGCCTTTCTTGTTTTTTTTCCGAGTTAAAAAAGCGTGTTTATATTTAATGAACACGTAAATCGAAAACATTTTTTATTAACAAGCATGATGTGATCGTTATCGTAATAACAAAGAAAAATTATTCATCATAATCTCGACGGTGGAAAACAGAAGAGTCAGAACAGAAATAGAAAAAAATTCAATTTTTGCTTTGATAGACTGATTTTTTTTAATTACACAAGCATGATCCGATCATTTTCGAAATAACTAAAGGAAAGGATTTCAATGAAATCTCAACTAATCAACAAAAAAAAGACGAGTCGGGAGGGGGGTTAACGGTTAAAAGACGGTTAACGAATAAAAAGTATTCGGAAAGGAGAGGTTCAAAGATCAAAACATTATAATCTTGCTCTACATTGTATGGCGTCTAGATACCATGGGAAAAAGGGTATGGCATTCGGATATGATATTAAGGGGATAAGAGTAAGGGGATAAAAGCCAAATTATGATATTCTCTTCCCCTCCACATGTCGCAGATAGGTAAGAGGTTAAAAAATTCTGCGAGAACAATTTAAGAAAAAAAGTTTATTTCCGAAGTTTGAAAAAGATTAAACCTTCACTTCAAAGTTTGAAAAAGATTAAACCTTCACTTCAAAGTTTGAAAAAGATTAAACCTTCACTTCAAAGTTTGAAAAAGATTAAACCTTCACTTCAAAGTTTGAAAAAGATTAAACCTTCACTTCAAAGTTTGAAAAAGATTAAACCTTCTCTTCAAAGTTTGAAAAAGATTAAACCTTCACTTCAAAGTTTGAAAAAGATTAAACCTTCACTTCAAAGTTTGGAAAAGATTAAACCTTCACTTCAAAGTCTGAAAAAGATTAAACCTTCACTTCAAAGTTTGAAAAAGATTAAACCTTCACTTCAAAGTTTGAAAAAGATTAAACCTTCACTTCAAAGTTTGAAAAAGATTAAACCTTCACTTCAAAGTTTGAAAAAGATTAAACCTTCACTTCAAAGTTTGAAAAAGATTAAACCTTCACTTCAAAGTTTGAAAAAGATCAAACCTTCACTTCAAAGTTTGAAAAAGATTAAACCTTCACTTCAACATCACATGACTATATTTCAGAAATGACCAATTCACGCCAAGAAGTTATTGTGAATGAAATTTTTTAAAACTGCGAAAACAAATCATCACACATATCAAGTTCAAACAATCACACATATCAAGTTCAAACAACAAACATAATTGGAGAGAGGAGTTTCAGGAGTGTAGAAATCTTCTTCCCAGGTGATTTCCTTTTTTTAGTTTGAAAATTTGAACAGAATTCGATTAGACTCTTCAAATACCAATTGGCTTAGCTCTTCGAAACATCCTTAGAGCAAAAAAATGCTCTGATTTGAAGCTTCTCAGCTGGCTAGAAAAGTATTGCAAGAAGTATATAATTCCAAGAAACAACTGAGAGGCATTTGAGAGCAGTCAGAAAAAAACAAGGACCTCGCAAACTGTGGCTAAGAGTACCGCACTGGCCTTTTCACTATATCGCATTTACTTCCCTCACCTTGCCAAACACTTTTACTTATAAAATCTTTCTGTTTGCTGTGAGACAATTCAGCGATTGAACGTGCACTTACGTTGTATACATAGACCTATGTATGTATTACCATTTTTTAATGAATATAACTATTATTATAGTTATTATTTTATTTTTTCTTATTATAATAATTATTCCTATAATCATTGGCATTATTATAATATTTATTTCTTACAATTTTTATGAAACGAGTTTGGCTATTGTAATTATCATAGTCGATTCGCTAGCATTCATTTCAAGTTAAGATACTGCGTGCCTTTTGGAGAATTCGTTTTTATTTAAATCCCTGAGTAACACAAACTTCGTGCTATGGAATAAGATGATTTCCGAATGGTCAGGGATAGTTTTCTGGTTGAAAGAGAAGTTTTAGTCTCCGTAACTCTTGTCTCATGCTTTCTATTCGAGATTAGGCGACTTTTTGTATAACCTTACGTCCATTTCCGGTTTCAGGAGCGGTCCGTTTTCTTCCTCTGCCATGTCAACGACCCTTCCATCTTTCTGCCATCGTGAAAAGCGGTGGACTGGAAGCTTCATTGATTTCCTTGGTGTACCCGTGCCTGTGTGTATGAAGAATGGAAGTGATGCCATTGAATTGGAAATAAAAATTATATAATCAAAAATTTGTTGTAATATAGAAAGAGACAACGGATGCGGCCTTCCAATTTTTTTATTTAGTTTTATTTTTAGTGTACATAAGAGCGAGCATGCCATTGCCACAAATTCGCTTTTTACTCTGCAAATAAAAAGTTTTTTGTGATTAGATTTTTTAAAGTCTTCTTTTACATCGTGTTTTACTTTGCATTCGAATAGAGTACGCACTCACCTGAATAGAGGTGTGAACCTTACCTGGTAAAACCAGTGGCTTATACTTAGATTATTCATCCTGTGACAAACAAGGGGGAAATGAAAGGCGTGTGATTACTTAGAATTTGAATCATCTGTCCGAAATGGGGTCAAATTCTGACCCGAAAAAAATGAAGACAGGCACATAAACATCACGCCACATCGTAACGTTTTTTTCCTTTATAATTTCTTCAAAGAAATTTTTTACAATAAATTTCTTCTAGCGAAAAGTTTAACATAGTCAATATCGAGTAACGCAAAACTGTTTCCTGATATTCACAACTGTAAGAAACTGAAACCTAATGTTTAAAAAAAACAAATGTTGAAGACTGGAGCATATGTAACAAAACTTGTTTATCTTAATCTCATCCAGTTTATATTTGAGTGAAGTCATGTCAAACTCTATTGAATGCTTCAAATGGCCGCACGCGTCCTTGCGATTCTTTCACGTGCAGTTTGAAAGCGAACCAAGGCAAAAAAGGAGTACATGCAGTGAAATGCCAATTTGCCGTAGATTGGGAGAAGGATGAGAAATGGATTAGGGAATACAGAAAAGTTATGAAAAGAATGCTTTTATTTGATGCACGAAATGAATGAGTCAATCAGATATTCCGAATTCTTTGTAAAATAACCTTAAAGAGGAAAGAAGAGATGAAAAAAGAGAGGTAAAAGGAGAGAGGATATTAGGAAAATAATAATGCTTCAATAGGCTTAGCTATGGAAATTCATTGTAAACTAATTGCTCAATCAAATCGTTCCGATTCAGAAATACTGACTGTTATGTCAGAGAAACCTAGTATTATTTGCAAGGCCCATCATTTTTGTGCTGGCCGGAATGAATATATAAAGAAGTTTTACGAGAATTGAGACGGTGTAGGACTGCATTACTAGTTTGAACCAGCTTAGGATTTTTTGTTGTTAATTTTTTCAAGGTTTCCGAATGCTTTTTTAATGAATAGCTTCTTTTGCATTTTCAATTGCTCTGATTTTTTTTGATTTATCAACTCTTGCTTGAGAGTTCCTTCTTTTACTTTTGTTTGTTTCGATTGAATATAATTTCGGAAGCTTTTAACCGTTTGACTAGACTGAAAAGCTTTTCCGTTGTTACTTCAAATCATTGCTTTTTTTCAAGATCGTCAGAAACTCGGGAAAAGTTGTTTACCTCAGTTGAGAAAGCTTCGTTAATTCCGATAAAGTTGTGTTTACTGTGGAAGTTCGAAAGATTTGTGATAAAAAAATTTGAAGGAGCAAAGTTCCATGCAGAATGGGTTCATATCTGCTTTCAGCTCTTCTCCTTCACTATCTCGGATCAGGAACGGGAAGCTTGGTAGGAGTTCATAAATGTGTCCTGTTCCTCCATTTGGTCTTTTTCGGCTTCCGTTTTGTATTTTTACTCTGTTTCTTTTTTACTCATAGGTTTTAAAAACAATTTAATTTTCTGTCCCAAGATAAAAGAGATTCTCCCAATTCAATCATTCTCAACTTTAAAAAATGCAAGAACTTACTCAAATTCGTAATAGTTGACCAAGAGCAATATATACACATATTTGTTAAAGTTCCAATCACTAGACGATGTCACGCAAAGAAGTGAGAATTTTTCAAACGATTGAAAAGGTTTCTGATTGAGGAGACGCAAACAGAGTCTTCAGCAAGTACGCCTTTGGTTTGTCAGCTTCATTTTCACTTCATGAAAAAATATAAATGAGCCATCCATGAGAACTAACAACGCTCGAAGATGGACGCTTAACTGAGAACGAATGAGGCAAATAAATGAACAGACGCTTGCTCAACAAGCTCAGAACATGTATGAAAAAATATTGTTCCGTGTATTGATATCAGCAGTTTGGAATGACTCGGTTTAATTTTTTTCGGCTCTTTCAAAAGACTCTGAAGCAAAAGCCAACGACTTATGTAATTGGTGAATATCACAACAGTCGCGGAAGTCTACTCTATCTTGAGCGTGTAAACAAGAAAAAACAATTGTGATGAAGATTGCTCTAGTCTGTTTCCAGACTCCTTTGCACTCGTGTTGTCCAGCGTTCCGTGCACCCAACAGAGGGATTTGGAGTGAGTGGGCGCCTGCTGCAGGGCCGGACTCGTGTCCAGACCACTGTGGATCGTGTGTGACCGTTCCTCGAGTCCGGAAGTGCTTGTCACAGCCGTATTGCGCGTGTGATGGTAACTCAACAGACGTGGGCCCCTGTGGGATCGCACCCTGTACGCATCCGAGAAAGGAATGCTGTAAGGGATCCACTCTCGTCGCGGATTCCAACTCGTTGACGCTATTTTGCGGAGTTCGCCGCGTCCTCGGTACACCTGGAGGCTGCTGCCTTCCTGGTGAGTTCGCTTCCTTTCTCTTCTCTCTCACTTTCTCTATATCTCTTTTACCCTCACTTGCCTCTCTCTTCTTTTTTTGCTTCGAAAGAATGGGCAAGAAAAAAATTAATATATCGCTTGAACGTTCGGCTCCTCTTTCGATCTCTCTCTCTCTCTCTCTCTCTCTCTATATATATATATATATATATATATATATATATATATATATATATATATATATATATATATATATATATATATATATATATATATGTCCATCTCTATTTTCAATAACCTCAAGATCTCGCTTTTCCTCTCTTTCTCTTTTCCGCTGTTTTCTTTTTGTTTATTCTCTTTATCGCTCTCTCGTTTTACCTCTAAAATGAAAATCTGATAGGAGCTGCGCTTTATTGGAATCAGTGGAGTTCCTTTTCTCCATGTTTGGATGGCCTGCAATATCGGAACAGAACATGCGCAAGAATGGTAGATGGATGTGTTTGCGAGTTAGTTAATTCAATTTCAATTCAACCGAGTTTTGCTCCATTTTACGAAACATCAAGTACCAATGACCAAAAAAATGCTTTCTGCAACTATTTAGTTATCTCATTAAAGTGTGAGATATAGAAAGTAGTGGTTGATGCGAGAAATTTGGGCTTTTTTAACTGACCTTCCCATTTTATTATTTGCTAAAGGCTCGAATATTGTGTCTCAACAAATGGAAATAATACGAGAAGTGAGACGAACATATTTTATATTTATATAATAGGGACTCTCAGCAAATTGTTCGATTTATAATTAAATTTTATTTGGAATATTCAGTCGGAAGTCATCGGACAGCAAAAATTAGAAGAAGATTTTACATTGAATTCGAAACTAAGTCTATATAAATAAATAAATAAATATATATATATATATTTTAAACTAAAACAAGTTCTCTTGGATTTATAATTAAATTTTATTTGGAATATTCAGTCGGAAGTCATCGGACAGCAAAAATTAGAAGAAGATTTTACATTGAATTCGAAACTAAGTCTATATAAATAAATAAATAAATATATATATATATATTTTAAACTAAAACAAGTTCTCTTGGAATGGTTCATCTGAAGCATCACAAACATGGATGGAAATTCCTTCAATGCAAATGTGAATATTATAGAACAAGAAAGTTTGAGAGAAAAACCATGCGAAGTAAAATTGCTGAAAGGCTGTAGTCAAACACATGACAGATCAGAGCAATTATTTCACTAAATCGAACATATTTTTCACTTCCACCTACATCTTTCGCTTTTGTCACTATCCAGATAAGAAGTGATTTACAGCGGAGCGTTCAACGAAACTCGAGTCTGTGTAGCTCCGACTGGACCCTTGTACTCGACTTCATCAAGGACACATCATTCAACTTCTACCCCCGTTGGACTATTTACAATGTGCATTTTAGACGTAAATAATGCATGATCATCGAATATAAATAATCTAAGTGCTGAAATTTATAAGTTTCACCTAAAGAGGGGAATCGAGCGAAAACTATCTCTAACTTGAAAAATTTTTGAGTTTAAACTTTTTTGAAAAACTTAAAGCAGAAATAAATGCAAAGTTTAAGCAAGTTTATATATTGGATTTAGCATAATTTGCTACAGCACATGTGAATTGAGAGTAAAGGTGAGATAGAAGCAACTCTCTGGCAAAGAAGGAATGAGAAAATTACTTAGTTGACTGACGAGACATTGATATTCTGCGGTGTGAGTATTTATTTTCTTCGATTAGTTCCGTTTCTTCTTTTCATTACTCTTTTTTAAGACCTATGTATACACCGTCAGCTTATTTCTTGCCGATTTCCACAATCATATTCATCTCATAATCACAGAGAGGAAGATAGAACGAGAGAACAATGAAGGTAAACGAAAGGAAAAAATGAAGGTAAAAAATAATTGGATTACCACACAGGGAATTGATTAGAAGAGGAGGGCGCAAAATAGACGGAGCGTGAAACAGTGCTCAACAATCAGATGAACATGAAAAATGAATGATCCATGATGTAGAGAGTTTATAATGAGCCCATTTGTCTTTCTCTTGCAGAGTTGTTGCCCACTAGGCGGAGTGTGGAGTGAATGGACCCCTGCCAAAGGAGACTGTCCTCACTCTTGTGGAGCATGCGTCAACGTTACCCGGACTAGAAAGTGTCATTCTGCCGTGGATAATTGTCCCTGCACCGGGGAAACTACAGATACCGGACCTTGTGGGCTGCGTCTCTGCTCTTTTCCCACACCAGTGTGCTGTTCTGGAAGAAAACAACTGGACAAAAACCGTAGAGTATTCTTCTGTGGAACGTCCTCAATTGACTCCTACAGTTCTGGGTGCTGCCCCCCTAGTGAGTCGCTTGATTAATTTTTGTCTAAAAAAACAATTATAATTGGATTACCATCCTGTTCTTCCTCTATTAAAGTTTCTCAAAAAAGTTTCGAACAGTTCTCTAGAAACATCTGTTCGTTGCGTCTTCCGATTGAAGTCTTCCAAGGTGCAGGTCTTGGTTGAGCGTGTCCAAATATCTTGTCTTCGGTTTGCTTAGTGAACGTTTGCCTGGTACTTCCATGTCAAGAGTGTGTCTTGCGATGTTGGTCGCGTCTCTTCGCATCACGTGTCCATACCGCCTAACTCTCTGTTCTCGCATCGTGTCTTGTACGCCGAGTCTTCCTCTCACAATCTTGTTACGCACATAATCTAGGCGAGTCAACCCTAGTGTCCAGCGTAACATTTTCATCTCATTTCGGTAAATAATGTTCTCCGTTGCACGCGTTGTAGGCCAGGTCTCCGTCGAATAGAGAAGCACTGGACCGATCGCTGTTTTATACATCCTTCCGCGTATGCCAGCTGTGATATTCCTATCAGGACACCTGTAGCTTCTCTCCATTTCATCCAAGCTGCATTCACTCTTTGGCGTGCCGCTGCATTCGCTGACGTTCCGAGGAGATGACAGAACCAAGGTACTCAAATTCGGTGGTCTTCGGGAGCGGTTCACCGCTGATGTGAACAGTTGCAGTCGTTTGCACTCCGATTTCCTGGTACTCGGTTTTCTCGATGTTGAGGCGTAAGCCATGTCTACTAAGAGCGTCATTCCATTCTTGGGTGCGTTTCTCGATTTTGGCACGTGTAGGAGCAGCAAGGAGAATGTCGTCGGCGTATGCGATGGTTGACGGAGCTGGAGTCAGTAAAGGACGCGTGATGATATCCATAACCAAAAACGAAGAGAAGGGGAGACATAGCACTCCCTTGGTGCACTCCTACGTTTACTGCGAATGACTCTGTGATGCCGACCGGAGTTCTGACAGTACTCTTCGAACCATGGTTCATCGCCATTGTCCATGGAATGTACTTTTCAGAAACCTGATGTGCATATGAAATAAAATCATGGGGGACTCTGTCGAACGCCTTTTTCAAATCCAGGTAGATCAAATGGAGGGGTGATATTTTCTCTGTGTGCTTCTCGACGAGTAAACAAACGGAGGGCTAATATTCAATCTGTTGTGTCTCTTCCGTTCACGAAACCGCATTGTTGAGCTGGGATTTCGACGATATCTCGTATGCGTGAATCCAGTATCCTCTCAAATATCTTCATATGTTGGTTGAGAAGACGTATTGGACGGTAGTTTCTGCACACTCTGACATCGTCTTTTCCTCTGAAGACTGGAAAGGTGCATGAATATTGAGAAGAATCCAGTATCCTCTCAAATATCTTCATAGGTTGGTTGAGAAGACGTATTGGACGGTAGTTGCTGCACACTCTGACATCGTTTTTTCCTCTGAAGACTGGAAAGGTCGTGGATTAGCGCCAGTTATGCGGGATTCGGCCTTGCTAAACGATGCTGTTGAACAAGTGCACGAGTTGTGCTAGTCCAACATCACCCGCAAGTTTCCAGGCTTCGGTGGCTATGTCGTCCGGTCCAGCCGCTTTCCCAGTCTTCATCTTAGAGAGTGCCTTCTTTACTTTCTCGGTCGTTATGGTTAGCACTGGTCTTTGTACGGCGTGAGAATTCGGGATGGGAGAGTGCTCAAACTCTTGGCCGCTCATTTCTTCGAAATGTTCGCGCCACCTGTTTCTGACTTTTGTTTTTACTTTATCGTGGCTGCTCTCTGGATTTACAAGGTGTTGCGGTGTCGAGCCTTGGCAAGCCGATAGATGGCTCCTGGTTGCTCCATCTTCTCATAGAGATCGCGGAAGTAGGAGGCTTTTGAAACTGCGACAACTCTTTTGGCTGCTTTCTTGGCTGAGCTGTATGCAGCCTCATTTGACGTCCTCCATCTCTTGTACGCATTCTTTTTCGCCTTTATCACTTCCTGAACTTCGGAGGAGAAAAACCAAGTGTCTTTCTCGATTCTTGGCTTTCCGGGTTTCGTCTTTCCGAGGATGCTTGCGGCGGGTGCTCTGATGCTGTCTTCAAGGAGCTTCCAGTGTTCAGAAAAACAAAAGTATTTGAAAACCACAAACTCATTTTTTTTAGATTTCAAAAAATTACAAATTTGACACCGAACAACATGCTTGCGTAGCAAAAAACTTGGATCGTCGACCTAGCTTGTTCCAGGTAGCTCTACCTACTGGAACGAATGGAACGTTTACGTTCCTTGTACTAATGGCACGGTAGTTCGCAAGAGAACCTGTGCTCTGGCTGGCTGGGATTGTCCCTGCGCGTCAGTATTTAAACGCTTCTTCCTCTCCTTCTCCCACTTTTTCTTAAAGGGTCATCTGGGAAACACAGAAAATTTAAGTTACCGAAATCGTTTTGTTACAGATAGATTTATGAGTTTCGTAAAAAAAGGAGATAGAAACTTTCAGAAGACAAGCAAGGGGTTTGATAACAACAAAAACATAAATCTTCAAATGCTCAGTTACACAGTTTTAAGGCAGTGACGCCTGGTAGAGAAGACACATTGATCAAACCACCGCACGGAAAAAAGCTAGTCACCGGGGGGACTCGAACACATGCAACCATCTCTCCTCTATCCGGGAGCAAGCGTGTTAACCATTACACATAGGTAGAATGTAAAGCGTGACGTGGTTATCATACATCATATGATTATCATATATAAGAAGAAAAATTCGTTTTATTCTTCGTGAGTTCATTGTAACTCTTTTTTTCTCTTCAGACCGTCCGTTTTGTTTTGTCTTCAGAGTCAAACTTCATTTTTTCACGTTAAATATTTTTGTTTTAAGAGGAGATGATAAGATGGTTTCTGCTTGTACCTGAGAAGCTGGTTCCTACTAATAAAAATAACAAGTGAGTTTGGCAATTAACGCATCAATCATGTCGGAAAATTCATATAGAAAAAGAGAGAGAGAAGATCAGAGATAAATAGATAAGGAGATATCCTATAAGAAAATAAGAAATCGATAAGGAGATAAGGAGAGAGACAGAGAGGGAGAGAAAAAAATAAATAGAAAGGAAAGTTGGAAGAGAGAAAAGGTCGAAATTGGGCGGGAGAGAATGAGAAGTTAATTTACATGTAAATACATGTAAAATTAGAGTAACAGTAGCTCCAGTTTTAATTGTTATGTGCTTCCTAGCATAACGTTCGGAAAAAAATTTAGTTATGGAGTGTGTTGTCGGTGATCGATGTGAATGTTTTTAAACATATTAAAAAGTTGTAATAGAACCTTTTTATTTACATTTTAGTAGGGCGGCATTGGATACTCAGATCTGGGAAGGACGTTACTCGCTCGTTTTCTAAGACTTCTCGCTAAGTTTTCCCATCAAAAACCGTTCTGAACTGTATGTATTTATTATCAAAAATTTTTTTCTTACAAGCTTTTACTCCTGTTTTTACACGTGAATAAATGTACAGAGCGTTAAAAAAATTTCCGCGTTCAGTGTTTCGGAGCAATCAAACCGGCCCAAAATGGAAGATACATATTTCTTTTGGTACATTGACTGCACAGAAGTAATCAGAGAAGAACATATCATTTTCACCTGTGCTGTCGCATGCTTCCAAGTCAAAAAGGCGGTCCGCGTTTCTTTCGTAGGCTTTATCATATCCGCGGCAGACTATGTCTCATTATCTCGTGTCTTTTTCTCTTTGCAGGTTTGTATGTAAGTCGTAGGCTTTATCATATCCGCGGCAGACTATGTCTCATTATCTCGTGTCTATTTCTCAACCGCTTGGTGAAAAGGATTGAGTTCGCTTTTTGAAAGATTTTGAATATAACTGTCAATGAAGTCATGGGTTGTGAAATAGTGAAGATAGTTTATCACAACTGTAAATTTGTTGATGCGAGCTAAACATGGAAGGTTGGCAAAAGGATAAAGTGCAGAGAAAAATAAAGCATTAGACTATCAGTCTGAGCGCTCTCAAATCGCGGGTTCGGCTCCCATTCTGACCGGCAAAAGAGTTATTGTTTCTCCACCTCCACTATTTTTCATCTACTCATCAGCATGATTGAACTCGGTGTCTAGCAGGAATCGGACCGTATCGTCAAACCATATTCTCTTATCTCTACGTTCAACGTTATCGCTTGTACTTCATCAGGAACAAGATTGATAGAATTGGGATGATTTGTATGAGTTATGGCGCTTCATGTCTATGATATTGATTATAAAGCTAATAAATAAAAACTTTAATAAATATATGTTGTTTAGCAGAAGTTTGCGACTTTAGATTCGGATGAATTTTTTAAAACTCGCCGTGCAAAAAAATTTGTTTGAATTTTTTTCGT
Source organism: Allodiplogaster pararmata (assembly GCA_964056735.1). Classification (NCBI taxonomy): domain Eukaryota; kingdom Metazoa; phylum Nematoda; class Chromadorea; order Rhabditida; family Diplogasteridae; genus Allodiplogaster; species Allodiplogaster pararmata. The sequence continues at coordinate 11,152,963 of OZ057406.1, forward strand.
ACTGTTTCTATTGCATGCCTCCGGCAAGCCACTAAGAGAGTCTTGGCATGCGGCCTAGCCGAGGCCAATCCTCTCTCACTCATACAAAACCACCAGTTCCAAGTGCTACATAATACACGAACACCATATGAAAGAGTGAAGGTACAATTACCAGGGTTACTTGTAATCCTGAAGGATTAGCGTCCAATAAACACCCAGGCTACTACGGTAAGCATGCTCTCTTGCTCCAATCAAGTACCGAAACTTAATGTGCTTGTAAGAAGGCAGGTTACTTCTGATATCAGATAGTGAATTGTATCATGATAGTGAATTTCTAAGAACAATTTTCTAACCACACCGAAAGTTAATTCCTTTTTGCGATTAACCAAATTTCCGGTTCAATGACTTTTCGCATGACGACAAGTCGCACTGCCGTTCAATTCACACAAGATAACGAAAAATTTTGTCAAAAATCACGGAAATAGGAATACTAATAATCGAGCTGCAACCAGTAAACAAATGTATAACAAAGATCCATTTTTGACAACAAAAAAATTAAACTCATACAAATCATCAAAGTTATAATAATAATAGTTTATCGCATTTAGAATTTTTAATGACGATAAAAACAAATATATAGCACAATTGCAGCTACACTGAAAATGTGACACTTTTTCTAAAGTGAGAAAAGTTGATATAATGAATGAATTCAATAGGTTATGAACAACAAAAAGGCTGAATTTTATATCGAAAGGCTTTCACACTGTTCGACGAGAACACAGTTTCTGGTAAATTGTTCGTACCCGCGACACTTCGTACCGCGATACTTCGTACCCGCGACACTTCGTATATCGACACTTTGTACCAATGTTAATACGACACTTCGTACCGCGACACTTCGTACCCCGAAACTTTGTAACAGACATTTTTCTTCTCGTTTTTCGATTATGCTGTTTTAGGTACTGAGTTGAATAATTTTGCTGTTTTAGAAGACCAATTTGAATGAATTTGTTATTTGTTTTCTCAAAGAAAAGCGCATCGAAAGTTCTATATACTTGATCAAATGATTTAAAATGGTATCACATTTGCTACCGCGACACTTGCTTCCCGACATTTGCTTCCACGAAATTCGCTACACACATTTGCTACCGCGACATTTGCTTCCCAAATAGAAGTTTCTAAACAAAATTAATCTTGAAAAGAGGTTTTTTAAACTAATGATAACTGATAACTAATTTTTGGTTAAATATATATTATGAAATTTTTTCACTAACCGATTTAGGCTCTACTGGAGTGTAATTGGCAGCGCCTGGTTAGCTTAAACGCTACGGTTTCATAAATTTTCTTCATAGGTGATCATTTTGAGCATCAGGGATTCCGTTTCAATGAAAAAGTTTTTACAAAAAAATTATTTTTTACATCAAAAAATTATTTTTACATTAAAAAATAAATTTCACATTAAGAACGCTTAGGCTTTGTAATAGTTTATGCTAAAGAGGCCGTACGGCTTAGGCTAACAAGACCGTTTTTTGTTTTGTTTTTCCTTTCTATTTTTACATTAAAACTATTTTCACATCAAACAATTAACTTGACATTAAAATTTATTTTTACATTAAAAACGCTTAGGCTTAGGAGAAGTTTACGCTAAAGAGACCGTAAGGCTTAGGCTAACAAGAACGTATAAAAAAACAGATTTAAAAAAGAAAATTTGGTAGGAAATGTCGCGGGTAGCAAATGTCGCGGGTAGCAAATTTCGGGAAGCAAGTGTCGCGGTAGCAAATTTCGTGGATTCGAATTGTCTGGGAGTGAACCGTCGGGAGTGAATTGTCGTAGGAGTGAATTGTCTAGGAAAGAATCATCGTAGGAGTGAATTTTCAAAGTAGTGAATTGTCTGGGAGTGAATTGTCTGGAAGTGAATAGTCCGGAGTGAATTTTCTAGGAGTGAATCTTCGTGATACCGGCCTGGACGCTTAAAAACGATTGTGGATATGGCCCTGAAAAAGTAGGCAATTGGCAAATGAAGATGAGGGGACTACAAAACTCAGAGTCAATTGTATATTGGTTCTAACACTCAACATACTGTGGTCTCGTTCCTAAGCCGTAAGGCCTCCTCAATTTGAACTTCACTTGAGCCTAAGCAACAAAAAAAACAGTAAAAAAATACTTAAGTTGCCTGAATTCCGTAGTCCATTCACGTTAATTTGTTAATTGCCGACTAAGTACGCTTCGTTTGACCTTATGTGCTCTTTTGAAACTTTCTTCGTTTACGGTAACTTGCTCGGATGAAAAGTTTGTATTTGACGTTCAAAATAGTATTTCGACCAATTTTTATCAGGGTTATATGTGTAATGTGGTTTGTAAAGCACTCAGATCGGAGCCTGTGATGTAAAAATTCGGAATCTTTTCCCTGATGGGCATACTAGACGCCAGGCAGTGCAGAGTGGTATTTTTTAAAATTAGGTCTTAGCCTAAGCCGTACGGCCTCGTTAGCGTAAACTTTTACCAAGCCTAAGCGTTAAATTTTTTTTGAAATTTTTTTTTGTAGTTTTTTTTTTCAAGAACCGGAGTCTCTGATGCTCAAAATAATTATGTGAAAGAAAACTTCGAAACCGTGGCGTTTGAAGCCAATTTTTTTTCTAGTATTCCAATGTCTGCAAGACAAGACGCAGTGTATACCCTTCAGGGAATAATAGCCATAATTCGTTCTACTTGTATTTACGTGAATAAATCTTTTTTTTCCTCGAAACTTTGAAAAACCCAATCTTCTGAGCTTAGATCCAAAAGTTATTAGAGTGAATTGTAGTATCGATCGTGAGAAAAAGCTTTTCTGATTCAGCCTTGCTCTTGGCGCTCAAGCGAGGTTCTCGGAAGAAATTTGTGTGAACGGATTCAGGCGTTGCAAGCAGGTATCAAATTTACTAATTTTTGTTTGTCGTTTTAGTAATCGGCAATTTTTCGGCCTTTAACTAACATGACACGATGTGACAACACTTGATTGACATTTTGTGACAACACTTGATTGACATTTGAGCCAACACCGAAAATAAATAGGGTAAATCACAGACAGGATGTTTCTCTGACCCGCAGTGCGGGTAAAAAAATCTATGCGCTCTCCGAAAAACAAGGGAGTCTATGCGCTTGGAAAATTTTGCTCGGATCTTTCGTAGCAAAAGTTCAAATCATTGGATAACTTGAAAGTTGAAGTCTGAAATTTTAAAAATCTATGTGCTCCAAAAAAGCTGTGCGGGTGCCACAGAAATTTTATTTTCGGATCAACTGTCAATTCACATCTTGTTACGTTTATTAAAAGCCCGATTTTGCAGATAACGAGTGTTATTTATTGCTGCCAGGGGTTAAATAGTGACCGGATCAGTCCCGTCGGTGGATACATGTACACACACTATTCACGAAAAACTCCATATTTTCTTACCCTTTCCCTTCATCCCCTCTTCTTTTTTCCTTCAAACTTTGAGCGGCGGATACATGTAAACCCGAATTGGGCGGCTCCATTTAACCCCTGATTGCTGCTGATATTCTGCGGCCTTTTTTCCTTCCACTTGTGTTTTGATAAAAAACTAAATTTTTTATGTAAATGGAATTTTTTTGCTTTGAGTCACTCTAATAACATCTACGAAATAACTTGAACAAGAATTTTTTGAGAATGGGAAAAATTGAAAAGGTAATCACTACAAAAACAGCTCTACAACCTAAGCCGTAATGGTTTCATTAGCGTAAAATTTTTATCGGATTCTAATCAAATTCCGATGTTTGAATATTTTGAACGTTAAAAAAACTCAATTAATTCGCAAAAGTGACTCAACGTACTTTATTTCGTACATTTCTCGTTAGACACTCACACTGCACTTACACTACAAATGATCGAATCTCATAGCCCTACCGAACTATCTGTTGTCAACAACAAGAGTGGACACCAACGAAAATTGATTATCTTATTCCCCATTATTTCCCTTCCTATTTCATGATTCCATATAAGCGATGGCCTTACAAGCAGGGGTTATTTAGTCATGACAGATATTCTGTCGGCGGGCCTCTGTGTTCCAAATCTTTAGGTGGGACCCTTATGTGAAAAAATTTTTTTCCGGCTTCGGCGGCCCTCTGTTTTTCCAAATCGTAAGGGGGGGACCACCCTTATGTGAAAAAAATTTTTTTGCCTCCGGCGGGCCTCTGTTTTTTTATTTGAAACATCGTAAGGGGGGGCACCCTTATGTGAATTTTTTTTCGGCGGGTTTCTGTTTGAAAAATCATAAGGGGGGGACCCTTATGTGAAAAAAATTCATGTCATTTTTTTCTCTCACACTAAAAAACCCCTGCCTACAAGCTATCATATGGTAACAAAGAATTTCAAATATCATATACCAATTAACTCTAGAAAAGCCCGTTTCCCTACTAAACTCTGAGTCAGACAGGAATATTTCCTTTGAAAATATAAAAAGATAAAGCTAAAATAAAAGTTGAAAATAGAAATTTGTGAATGTAGCAATGCTTTCGCATTCGCACTTCAATGCCTGCAGCTATACTCTGCAGTTCTCTCTTTCAGATCTTCGTGATAAATGTCTGCGACAGGCACCACAGCTGACGACTCAGCCGATCGTAATGTTGAGATTTGGAAGATCAAGAAACTCATCAAAAGTCTCGAACTGGCCAGAGGGTACGTCTCTTACTGAAATATTGAACTCATTCAGCTCAGTCTTGTTCTCTTCGAGCTGTCCGTAGCTCACCAAAACTTGTCACAAAAACAATCAAAAACGACCGCTGATTCAGGCGGGGTCTAGAATAATGAGAAGAGGGCGGTAGATGACACATTACAAAAGGTAACACGCGCTCCCGGTTTGTGTCAGAGATGTTTGAGTTCGATCCCGCCCTGTGGACTAGCTTTTTTTCTGTGCGATAGTTCAATCATTCGTCATCTTAACCAGGCGTCACTGCCTTTAAACTGTGTAACTTAGAATTTGAAGGTAGACTGAAGAGGGATTCATTATTTCAACCCCAGCGCTCGGATATGGGTCATTTTTAAGTTTTTTTCACAAGCGCATGTGAGCTTTGGTGACATGTTTTTTTTTTAAAAAACAGATTGGTGAAAGATCGTTTCTCAGAGACGCCCTCTGTTGTTCATGATGCGCTCATATGCTAAAGTGAACTTCAACTCTTGCAGAAAACCTTTACCTGTTGAACTTTTATAAATATTAGCGTCGTAACCATCCAGTTTTAGAACTTTTCTAAATATTAGCGTCGTAACCATCCAGTTTTAGAACTTTTATAAATATTAGCGTCGTAACCATCCAGTTTTAGAACTTTTCTAAATATTAGCGTCGTAACCATCCAGTTTTAGAACTTTTATAAATATTAGCGTCGTAACCATCCAGTTTTAGAACTATTATAGCGTAGTTGGTTACCATACTAAGTATCAGGTCGAGCTCTCACATTATGTTTCTTAACTACTCGGTCATTCTACTTCTTTGATGGAGAGAGTATAGAAGGTTTGTAATTCTTTTAGAAATGGCACATCCATGATCTCTCTCATCATCCCTCCGCGAGATCAAATCCCTCGTGTTGCCAAGATGCTAGCGGAAGAATACGGAACCGCGTCCAACATCAAATCGAGAGTGTTCGTTCTTTGTAGAAAAGCTCAGAATTTCTTTGTTTTCAAAATAGGAAACTGAAAAGAATGAAAATAGTAAGACGGAACGTGAAAATTCTCATGATATGCTGGATTTAAACACATTCATTCAAGGTGCGACAGTAAACGATAGTAAAGTAGGAACTATAGGCAGAATAATCTGAATTAGGCAGAAGATTCTTGTAATTTGCACTGCTAATTTAAACCGATACTTTATCAGGGTGTTTTTATCAGGATGTTTTTCTGACTAGCACTGCGGGTAAACAAAAATCTATGCGCTTTCCAAAAACCTCGAAAAACATAAAAATCTATGCGCTTGGAAAATTTTTTTGTCGGGGTTTCTGTAGAGAAAGTGCAAATCATTGGAAAAATTGAATCTAGAACTCTGAAATCTTAAGAATCTATGCGCTCGAAAAAAATTGTGCGGGTGCTAAGAAACAGCCTGGTATTTATGCTTCTAAACGAAGCGGAAAATATCTTCACTGCAAACCTTGCATCAATATCCTGGTTTCTGTCAAAGCTAAACTTGTGTTGTTTTTTGTTGATTGACTAGTGGAAATTTTGAGAGTTTTTTTTAGCAATAGCCAAAATGATTATCGTAATCTTAAAGTCATAATTGACTTATTTCTATGCACATGTTAAAGTTAAGGGAATGAATGAGAAGGAGCTTTATTGAGTGAACATGGTCAAGGCCATCCGATCGATTCATAAGTAAACTGCAAACTGGCAAGAAAATTCTAAGGCGACCGAAGTACCGACCCGATATGTTAAATCTATCTTGATTTTCAAGAGGTCCGGCTAAAATTTCCGCTTTCAACTTGACGAAAACGGTTGAGGCTGATTTATAACAACAAAAAAAACGTTATATTTATGTATTTGAAGATTATATTTATGTAAATGAAGATTTTGTAACTTTCAATTTCAACTGTAAAAATCTGATACATTCATTTCGAGGAAAGGAGAGTCGCTCAGAAAATTTTTTTAAAAAGGCAGTTTACCTATGACCGACCCTCTCCCTCACTAAAAATGAAGGCAGTTTACCTATGACCGACCCTCTCCCTCACTAAAAATGAAGGCAGTTTACCTATGACCGACCCTCTCCCTCACTAAAAATGAAGGCAGTTTACCTATGACCGACCCTCTCCCTCACTAAAAATGAAGGCAGTTTACCTATGACCGACCCTCTCCCTCACTAAAAATGAAGGCAGTTTACCTATGACCGACCCTCTCCCTCACTAAAAATGAAGGCAGTTTACCTATGACCGACCCTCTCCCTCACTAAAAATGAAGGCAGTTTACCTATGACCGACCCTCTCCCTCACTAAAAATGAAGGCAGTTTACCTATGACCGACCCTCTCCCTCACTAAAAATGAAGGCAGTTTACCTATGACCGACCCTCTCCCTCACTAAAAATGAAGGCAGTTTACCTATGACCGACCCTCTCCCTCACTAAAAATGAAGGCAGTTTACCTATGACCGACCCTCTCCCTCACTAAAAATGAAGGCAGTTTACCTATGACCGACCCTCTCCCTCACTAAAAATGAAGGCAGTTTACCTATGACCGACCCTCTCCCTCACTAAAAATGAAGGCAGTTTACCTATGACCGACCCTCTCCCTCACTAAAAATGAAGGCAGTTTACCTATGACCGACCCTCTCCCTCACTAAAAATGAAGGCAGTTTACCTATGACCGACCCTCTCCCTCACTAAAAATGAAGGCAGTTTACCTATGACCGACCCTCTCCCTCACTAAAAATGAAGGCAGTTTACCTATGACCGACCCTCTCCCTCACTAAAAATGAATTGTACAGCTAAAATTTGTACAGTTAAAACTTGTACAGCTAAAAAAACAGAGTTTGTACAGCTAAAATTGTAAGTAAAAATTTTTCATTTCTCTACATAAATAGAGGCCGTATGCATGGAAAACAGATTATAACAATCTGAATTAGTCAAATCCAAGGATTACAAAATCCAAAAAAGTTTTAAAAAATTTAGGATTGAGAAAATCGGTATGCATGGATGTCAGATTTCTTAAACTTGGATTATTGTCAAAAAGGACGCGGAAAGACAAGCGTAAGCACTAAAATGCACTCTAAAAACTATAATTGTCGAAAACTAAATGCACTCTAATCACTATAATTGTCGAATATTAGTTAGTATTGTAATAACAAAAAAATTTCCGTTCCGTTTTACTTTCACTACACACTTCAAAACGAGCAACAGGAACGGAATGGGTCAAATTGAGCTGAGAATCCTTTTGGATTAGTCACTAACCCACCTCCGGAGTAGGGTTACGAATTTTGTCGGATTATCTCCAATCCAAAAGTATTATAGCTTCCATGCATACCGGATTAGTGAAATGTATTTGGATAACTGCAAAGCCAAGCTCCTAATCCTTTTGGATTGCTCCATGCATACGGCCTTAGAATGTTTTATTAGCCATAATTCAGCCTCAGTCGGTTTTGTAAGGTTAAAAGTGAAACTTTTAACCTACTTTAGCAATCGACCTATTAAAAAAATCAACAGATTTTTTACCTTTGGATCGATTGGACTAAGGCATCTTTGTATGGCCACAGAGATCACTGTTGTTGTTGTTGTCTTGCCCAACGCGTAGATTTTCCTTCGCGAGACACTGGAGGAAGTCGTTGAAGCTCTCGACCCTCCACCGTTATAAGCCCACACACTCTCTCTCTCCTCTCTTATTTTTTTTATTTTTAAAATTCTTATTTTCTTTTTTGTACTACAGAGATCACTCATGTAGGTCTTTCTGTATGCTTTCTTTTTTCAGGAATCGACTTTCTGTTCTCGGAGCTATTACATCTGTTCAAGGCAGACTGAAGCTGTACACTAGGGGTTTCATTTTAGTCTTTATTCGTTCATTACGCGCAACAGAGGAACTGCCATGATCATAACTCACCAGGATGTGTTGAAAAATTCGTTTTCGGGTGGGTGATCGGGCGACCGGAAAGGGTGGGGAGTAATGAATCGGGCGACCGGAAAGGGTGGGGAGTAATGAATCGGGCGACCGGAAAGGGTGGGGAGTAATGAATCGGGCGACCGGAAAGGGTGGGGAGTAATGAATCGGGCGACCGGAAAGGGTGGGGAGTAATGAATCGGGCGACCGGAAAGGGTGGGGAGTAATGAATCGGGCGACCGGAAAGGGTGGGGAGTAATGAATCGGGCGACCGGAAAGGGTGGGGAGTAATGAATCGGGCGACCGGAAAGGGTGGGGAGTAATGAATCGGGCGACCGGAAAGGGTGGGGAGTAATGAATCGGGCGACCGGAAAGGGTGGGGAGTAATGAATCGGGCGACCGGAAAGGGTGGGGAGTAATGAATCGGGCGACCGGAAAGGGTGGGGAGTAATGAATCGGGCGACCGGAAAGGGTGGGGAGTAATGAATCGGGCGACCGGAAAGGGTGGGGAGTAATGAATCGGGCGACCGGAAAGGGTGGGGAGTAATGAATCGGGCGACCGGAAAGGGTGGGGAGTAATGAATCGGGCGACCGGAAAGGGTGGGGAGTAATGAATCGGGCGACCGGAAAGGGTGGGGAGTAATGAATCGGGCGACCGGAAAGGGTGGGGAGTAATGAATCGGGCGACCGGAAAGGGTGGGGAGTAATGAATCGGGCGACCGGAAAGGGTGGGGAGTAATGAATCGGGCGACCGGAAAGGGTGGGGAGTAATGAATCGGGCGACCGGAAAGGGTGGGGAGTAATGAATCGGGCGACCGGAAAGGGTGGGGAGTAATGAATCGGGCGACCGGAAAGGGTGGGGAGTAATGAATCGGGCGACCGGAAAGGGTGGGGAGTAATGAATCGGGCGACCGGAAAGGGTGGGGAGTAATGAATCGGGCGACCGGAAAGGGTGGGGAGTAATGAATCGGGCGACCGGAAAGGGTGGGGAGTAATGAACAGAATTTTTGTTAAGTTTTACCGATTGAATGGATCTTTTAATTCACGTAGCACGGGCCGGAGTAATCGAAATTTTGTTCACTTACAAACGCTTAGTTTTTTTTTCGAAAAAAACATCTGTTATATTTTCTTCACCATTAAATTTTTTTCTGGAAAGTTGGGCGGACGACCGGGAGAAATTTAACAAGCTTGGTGAGCTATGACCACCGTCAGGTGTTTTCTTTGGAAGAATATTAAAGTTTTCTCATTAAAAAATCTTCCACTTGTTTCTTATCAATAATCAAAAAGTAGCATTTTTTTAAAGTAAAAAAGAACCTAAAGTTTTTTTTCTTCAAAAGATTTTCCAGTCGAAATTGTATAAGAAAAGGCTTACATGTTTGATAGACGAAATATGTTTTGATTTTTCAATAGGTGGATCGCCCTATTAGGTCAAAAGTTCTTTTTTTAACTTGAATAAACCTCTTTGGGCTTAGGTATGCGCACTCGTTAAATGAGGCCCGTCTGAGGCATGTTTGTACGTGCCGAGCGAGTGAAAAAAGGAATGGGAAAGGCAAGAAGAGTGGAAAGAGAAGTAGAGAAAAAGTCAAACAGAACGGAAGGAGAAGAGAATGTAGATCATTCTCGGCGCGAACATGTTTGCGCCAACATAGCTGGTCCGGTAACCATTTAACCCCTGGGTATGCGTATGAAACTTATCATTTACTGACATAAAGATTTTTTTCTTTCAAATAAAGCTTGAAAACTTTGAGAAATTTGACCTAAATTCGAGGTGAGGGAGGGATTTTGTCTGCAGCACCCTTCTCTTTATCGCAGATTCCTCTACTCGATGAGCAGTCGTTTTTTTCAACAACCGCTAGTGACTTGTGTCAAACTATGACTAGCTTCAAGAAAGTGTGCATTAAGAATTAGAAAATGTTCTTTATTTTCAGTTCCTCCAAATGGCTTGGTAGTGTACTGTGGCACAATAATAACAGATGAAGGCAAGGAGAAGAAGGTAATTTTTTGAGAAAATTTCTAGATTCTTTTAAAATTAGTTTTTTTATAAGATTAAAAGTCGGATAATCGTTCGTTTGTTCAAATGAAAATTAGGGATAATCTTCGAAATCATCCTAGTCTTTTTTATTGATTTTAGGTAAATATTGACTTCGAACCATTCAAACCGATCAATACGTCGCTGTATCTTTGCGACAATAAATTTCACACGGAAGCGCTACAAGGTTAGACATTATGTTTTGAGATCCGAAAAGTTTCCCTCTCCACTGTTTTGCTTCGGTTAGTTTCAACCTTTTCTTCGAAATTCATCGAAAGTGACTGACGCATCATTGATAATTTGTAAAAGCCTATAAATGTTTGGAGTTTTTTTGCGTTGAGTTTCAATGTTTATCCGAAAAAGTTTTATATTCACTTTGATCATTAAAAGGTTTCATGATCCCTTCAAAATATAAAAAAAGTAACGAATTTTCGCTCAATTGAGATTCGAGCATACTTTTCCGTCGATTAGAGGGTAAGAAAGCAATAAGTAGGAAACTTCGAACGTGAATGAAACTTATAACTACGGAGTTGAGTGAAGTCTACTCCCTCTTTTAATCCGTAATTTTATCTCTATCCGTCCAAATACATTATTTATCGCTGTCTCCAACTTGAAGAAGAATGAAATTTCCGGAAAAAAATTAGTGAAAAAGCGTCACCCCAAAACCAAAAGCGAGCGAGGTGTCTATCAAGGTTTTGTTGTTTCATTTGAACTTTTGTCAGCTCTACTGGCGGATGATAACAAGTTCGGCTTTATTGTTATGGACGGTAACGGTTGTCTGTTCGGAACCCTTCAAGGGAATACCAGGGAGGTACTCAACAAGTTCACCGTAGATCTTCCCAAGAAGCACGGTACGTTCTGCGATTGGAAGTTCAATGTTGAACAGGTTAAGCCCTGTGGTTGGCATAGGTTAAATAGGTCGATTGCTTGAGTAGGTCAAAATTTTCACTTTTGAATTCACGAAACCGGTTGAGGCTGAGTGGAATGTTGTATATGTGGAGGAATGAAGATTTATTTTTGAATTTAAGCTTTGAAAACTCTGATAATTTCATTTCGAGGGAGGGAGGGGTCGGTAGGTCGTCCAAGAAAAGTTTTTTTTGCCAGTTGGCAGTTTACCTATGGTGGTTGGTATATGTAATTGTCTCGAAAACTTTCGGCTTTCAAAATACAATGAGAGTTTAGATGAAAAAACTATGATTGTTTTGAGGAAGAGGTGGTCAATCTGCTCTTCGTTTTGCCCGACTACGAATGGAGAAGCGACACAATTATGTCCGAAAGGTCTCTACTCCAATATGATTGATGTGAAACCTGTATTTTGTGAAGAGTCAAGCAGAGAATTTATACGCTCATCCGTATTTTCTCAAGTTCTTCGTCAAAAGATGTTTTTGAATACCCGTGAAGAGGAGCGTGTCGTACTAATTTAATTATCAGAGAAAAGCAGACTTAGGAGAGAAAAATTTTTTCGAACGGTGATAGTAGAAAAGGTCATACGAACAGAGAAATGGATAAATGTACCGTCGAAGATTGTACCGTCGATCCAGCTTTTCGTTGTTTTTTTGGGAGTCGAGGGCTCTCGCTTTACCAACCGAAAAAATACGAGATGTTTACTGGTAAGGCACCACTCGACTCGCAATTGGAAAGAATAGCGAAGTATTGGCTAATGGTTCATATAGGGAATAGCTAAGGCTATGCCGGCATCTCCATGCTTTGACAAGCTATACCACTCATTTTCGATTGGGCGAGCCCGCTATCCTAAATTCCCAGGTGTATGAAGACATTCTTCAATCCGCCCCGAGGGCGCGCTCGATATGGATGAACCGTTCCCTTGCGATGGTGTGGATTTGTGTCGCGGGCTCTTGTAATATCGAAGATAGTCAAGCTGATTGGCGGGAAGATGTCTTGAATTAGGTCAAAACTAACAGAAATTCAGAATAGTTGAAGAAAAGCACATGTTGAGGTGGCAGAAACGGCCGTCGAGATGTTCATCCGGAATGACAAAGTTTGCGTGGCTGGACTGATTCTCGCTGGGTCGGCAGATTTCAAGACTGAGCTCGGGCAGTCGGATATGTTTGATCAGGTGAAACTTTCTTTCATGTGAGCGCTCTATTCAACTCGGCTTGACTGCATTTCATTGTGAGTGCAACTTATTGTTTGAAATCATTGAAATGCTGCAAATGTTAAACTTATGCAGTTTTTGTTGCTGATATCATTTAATTTCTTCGTGGAATTTTCATAATGCAAAAATTTTTGACTTTTCCAGCGTCTACAAGCGAAAATGATTAAAACTGTGGACATTTCATACGGAGGAGAGAACGGATTCAATCAGGTTCCTTTTTTGTGATGGTTGAGGGAGAGGCCAGTTCTGCGATCTCCACCAGTGAAATGATTTCCCGCAATCTTCCAACTAGCCCTCGTCTTGCCAAAGCGTATGATCCGTTGTGCAATAAAGGATTGTTTCATGATTATAATAACTGAGCAACTAAAAGTAGGGGAGGGCTCGATGTTTGTGCTAAGGAGAGGGCTCGATGTTTTTGCTAAGGAGAGGGCTCGATGTTTTTGCTTAGGGGAGGGCTCGATGTTTGTGCTTAGAGGAGGGCTCGATGTTTGTGCTTAGGGTAGGGCTCGATGTTTGTGCTTAGAGGAGGGCTCGATGTTTGTGCTTAGGGAAGGGCTCGATGTTTGTGCTTAGGGGAGTGCTCGATGTTTGTGCTTAGAGGAGGGCTCGATGTTTGTGCTTAGGGGGGGGGGGGGGGCTCGATGTTTGTGCTAAGGAGAGGGCTCGATGTTTTTGCTAAGGAGAGGGCTCGATGTTTTTGCTTAGGGGAGGGCTCGATGTTTTTGCTTAGGGGAGGGCTCGATGTTTGTGCTTAGGGGAGGGCTCGATGTTTGTGCTTAGGGGAGGGCTCGATGTTTGTGCTTAGAGGAGGGCTCGATGTTTGTGCTTAGGGGAGGGCTCGATGTTTGTGCTTAGGGGAGTGCTCGATGTTTGTGCTTAGAGGAGGGCTCGATGTTTGTGCTAAGGGGAGGGCTCGATGTTTGTGCTAAGGAGAGGGCTCGATGTTTTTGCTTAGGGGAGGGCTCGATGTTTGTGCTTAGAGGAGGGCTCGATGTTTGTGCTTAGGGTAGGGCTCGATGTTTGTGCTTAGAGGAGGGCTCGATGTTTGTGCTTAGGGGAGGGCTCGATGTTTGTGCTTAGGGGAGTGCTCGATGTTTGTGCTTAGAGGAGGGCTCGATGTTTGTGCTTAGGGGGGGCTCGATGTTTGTGCTTAGGGGAGGGCTCGATGTTTGTGCTTAGGGGAGGGCTCGATGTTTGTGCTTAGGGGAGGGCTCGATGTTTGTGCTTAGGGGAGGGCTCGATGTTTGTGCTTAGGGGAGGGCTCGATGTTTGTGCTTAGGGGAGGACTCGGTGTTTGTGCTTAGGGGAGGGCTCGATGTTTGTGCTTCTCATACTTCAGCTTTCTCTAAATATTGACGTGTCTCGAGAGCGCCCGTCTAATGAGAAGCTAGGGTTTTTTAAAGCCTCACAAATAACTGAGACCTTAAATTTTTTTATAGAAATGTTTGAAAGAGACTCGCTGGTTGGAATGTGACTCCTTTTTGAAACAGAGGGAGAAAAACATTTTCATGTAAGTGAGGCTATTACATAAAAATTCTTGAAGTTTCACAAGTTTTTGAACCGAGGTCCTCGAATAGAAGTGAAAACTTGATCATTTGGAAGTTTATCCTATCATGGGAGAAAAAAGGGCTGACTTTTTGTATGATCTATAGAACTCTATTGAGGCGATTGAACTTTCGGCTGACGCTTTGTCGAATGTGAAGTTCATCCAGGAGAAGAAGCTTATCGGGACGTATTTTGATGAGATTTCTCAGGTATTTTTTTTCAAATTTAATCAGTCGATTTTCTTGTTTGTAGTAGCGCATTTATAATTTATCTGAGTGGTTCATAATGAATAAGTGTCACAGACTTGGAATTTCTTTCTAGTTTTGGTTGAACATCTGAATGTTGCAGGACACGGGAAAGTACGTCTTTGGTGTGAAGGACACCCTACAAGGCTTGGAGATGGGCGCGATAGAGGTGCTCATCTGCTGGGAAAATCTCGATATCATGAGATACAAGCTGAAGAACAATTTGGGAGGTCAGTCATATTTGTCGTTGTTTACATTCGGAACAACTTTTTCGCAGTCCACGATTTTGTCCAAAGAATGATTTGTCAAGATATTTTCACAGTGAAAAACTGCTTTTGATGCGGAGATAGTCTAGCAGAAACGGAGAAAGGTCGTTTTGAAAAAAAAGGCAGAGAAAAGTGATCATCTCGAGTTGAGTGGGTAAAGAACGATCCAGTAAATGATTTTTTTTCTCGCTTTCTCAGAAGAAAAGATCCTGAATCTGCGACCGGATGAGGAGAAGGACAAGTCCCATTTTACGGACGCAGATACGGGCACGGAACTGGAATTAGTAGAGAGTATTCCCTTGCTGGAGTGGCTCGCGAACAATTACAAGGTTAGCATTTGTTGTACCCAGGGGTTATTTAGTCATGACAGATCTTCTGTCGGCGGGCCTCTGTGTTCCAATTCTTTAGGGGGGACCCTTATGTGAAAAAAGGTAAGGGGGACCCTTATGTGAGAAAAAAATATTTCATTCCTGAGGGGGGACCCTTATGGGAAAAAATTTTTCCGCCTTCGGCGGGCCTCTGTTTTTCCAAATCGTAAGGGGGGACCCTTATGTGAATTTTTTTTTCGGCGGGTCTCTGTTTGAAAAATCATAAGGGGGACCCTTATGTGAAAAAAATTTACCGCCTTCGGCGGGCTTCTGTCCCTTTTTCTTGCACACTAAAAAACCCCTGGTTGTACCAGATTATACTTTCCGTGAGTTTGGAAGATCGATAAAGGTGGTATGTATGTACCACAGCTGAGAATCGTTTTCCAAGCCGTTATTGCAAAGAATGGGATGGGAAGACCAAGAGGAGAAAAAGTCGAATGAAAAAATTCAAATGGGCTAAAAATAATTCCCCATTTTCATCGATTACTGATGTTCGGATGCTGAGAATGCTGAGTTACACGGTTTGAAGGGAGCGACGCCTGGTTAACATGACAAGTGATAATACCATCTCATGGGTTACTCGGTTTGAAGGGAGCGACGATTGGTTAACACGACAAGTGATAATACCATCTCATGGGTTACTCGGTTTGAAGGGAGCGACGATTGGTTAACACGACAAGTGATAATATTATCCCACGGCAAGAACATCTTTTTTCCTTGCGATGGTATTATCAATTGTCATTGAAGTTAATTCTGATTTCAGACCTTTGGAGCTCAATTAGAGATTGTGACTGATCGGAGCCAAGAAGGCGCACAATTCGTGAAAGGATTCGGAGGCATTGGGGGTTAGTTATTCACAAGTCTGAAGAGAAGAGAAGGAGAGTAGAATGAGTCCTCAACTCTTTCACCATCGAGAAGAGTAGCTTGGTCGCCATGTCTGAAGATAAGAACGGCCTACTCAAACGTTCAGTGCGTCTACGAAAGACATTCAGGCCCTTTTTAAGCGATTTTTGTGCCATAGATTTGTCGATAGCCAAAAACTGGTTTTATCTAACACGAAACTTTCATAGATAAGGTTCTTTTGCTATGAATTTGAGGAAGAAAAAAAAGGTTCTTTGACATAACTACATCTTGGCGTAACATAACATACTTCACATTCAATCCATATAAACTAGTACTCGAAACACACTGGCAACAGTGGCCATCCGTGACAGGCTCTTAATGCTGTAGAGTCACGAATGGCCACTGTTGCCAGTGTGTTTCGAGAAGGATAAACTAAGATCTCCTAAAGAACACAATAGGTTTAAGGTTCGAACCTTATTTCTCTCTACAGGGTGACCATAAATTACCTGGACAAACGTAAATGTTTGTATTTCCTTTCAAAACGAAGTTCATATCTATCATAACATACTTTATCACAATATATAACCAACAGTTATTCACAATCATGTTCGATATGGCCGCCTCTAGCGCAAACGCATGCCTTGAGACGACGCTCGTATCCACATGCCAGTGACCGCAGGTAGTCGTTGTCGAGTTCGTCCCATGCCTTCATAAGGGCGGCACGCAGAGAATCGAGAGTGTGGTGGTGGATAGCTCCAACCTTTACCTGCATAACTCCCCAGACGCTGAAGTCGAGCGGGTTCAGGTCGGGGGAATTCGATGGCCATTCGGAAGTGCTTATGAAGTTTGGGGTGTGTGTGCGTCACCACTCTTGTGCGATTTTGGACTTGTGAGCAGGTGCCGAGTCCTGTTGAAAGGTCCAATCAGCTCCATTATAATGTGTCCTACTCCAGGGTTCTACCACGTCTTCAACTATTTTCTTTACGTCGAAGTTGGTATCCATCTTGTTGTTGTTGTCTTGCCCATAGGTCCTGTCGAGGGGAGTCCTTTTGGGATAGGTTGGTGTTGAGGATCCTTTTGAGTCCGGTATCCATCTTCACACCTGGAGAGACGAAAACCTACGGTGTTTTGCCTGTTGCGCATACTCCTCCCCAAACCATGAGGTACTTGGGATGGCTGCTTCTTCCGACTGTGATTCCATGCTCAGCTGCTCCATTACGATCGTGAGCAAGTATTCTGTCGTTTTGAGAATTCACCAACATCTCAATGGTGAATATTTTTTCATCAGTCCATAGCGTACGGAAATGCTCGGCTCGCGCACATCGTTGCAACAGATCTTTGCACCGTTGATGACGAAGAAGCTTCTGTCGAGCATCCAATCCATGTCATTTCTGCATCCTGTAGGGGTACATCCCGAGACGATGTTTGATTATCAGTCGCGTTGATTCACGGGAGATACCGACCGACGGAGCGAGCTTCCTCATGGATTACGTGCGATGCGTTTCCGGAGAATGCTCCTAATCTGGGGCGTGTCGGATGTCGGTGGACGACCTCTTCCTGCACGGTCCTTGCCATCGGCTGTCTCCCGAAGACGATCGATGGTGACGTAAACAGTTGTTCGGGGAGTATTGAGTCGTCGCGCGATGTCCGCTCTCGTGTGACCGGAGTGGTGCAGTGCAATGATCGCTGCGTGCTGCACGAAGAAGATTTGATTTCACCATAACTGTACAAATAAAGCTAGAGTCATGAAACTTGAAACAAGAAACAACCAGTCTCAAAGCATTATCATGGAAAAATGAAAACAAAGAACAATCAACTGTGTCGCGCAAGAGAGCGCGTAAAAAGTTTGTCCAGGTAATTTATGGTCACTCTGTAAATGTTTGCAAACTTGATATGTTTCTCTAGTCAAAACCAGGGTTTTTCTCTCACTCGCACTGCGGGCGGAAAAATCTATGCGCTGCCTAAAACCACCGGAAACCTTCAGATCTATGCGCTCGGAATTTTTTCCGATTTTTACCTCAGTTAAATTAATAACTCATTGCGAAAAACACTTCGATTTCTTGGAAATTTTGAAAAATCTATGCGCTCGAAAAAAGTTGTGCGGGTGGTAAGAAACGCCCTGGTCAAAACCCCCTTCTGCAGGGCTGCTACGGTACCGCGTGGACTTTGCCGCGCAGGACGTCTACGCGGACAACGGCATTGACCTCGACGATTATTGACCGCGTGCGGTGGATTGTGGCGAATCTCTTACTTCCTCTCCTCATCTCTCTATTTTTCTCATCCTCTTCTTGCCTCTTCTCTCTCGCCCTATTCTCCTGCTATTTCTGAGTATCTCTCTTCTCTCACATTCGGCTTATACTAACTCTCTGTGCTCTCTCTTCTGTCATTTCATCAGTCTTTTGTTCCCTTATCGCCACAACCACCGTACCATTGTCCACACGTCGCAGGCAGATCGCTGCAGGAGCCAGGCTAGATGTGCTTGGCAGCTGGTTGAAGCAGGTCAGTTAAGACTAACAAATTCAAAGGATTGAAAGAAATATGTTTCATAAAAGGGAGGAAGAAAGAAAGATCTCCAGGCAAGGGTTAAAGAGCTTGTCTTATAGAGAGAGGCACGCAGATCCGTCACTTGTCGTTTGTAAGGTTGTTAACCCACTCGAATACATAGGTCTTACGCTGTGTACAAACATTGCCTGGTCGGGTGTCATGGTTCGGATACAGGGTTTTTAATGTGCATGAAAAAGGTACAGACGCCCGCCAGAGGCGGAAAATTTTTTTTCATATAAGCGTCCCCCTTATGATAAAAAAACAGAGGCCCGCTAAAACAATTTTTTTACATAAGGGTCCCCTCTTATGATTTCGATTAAAAAAACATAGGCCCTTCGACAGAAGGTCTGACATGACTATTTAACTCCTATTTGTATGGACTGAAATGATTGTGGACAGGGGTTAAATAGTGACCGGATCGGTCCCGTCGGCGGATACATGTACACACACTAGTGACAAAAAACTCCCTCTCTTTTCTCACCCTTTTCCTTCATCCCCTCTTCTTTTTTCCTCCAAACTTTGAGCGGCGGATATATGTAAACCCTAATTGGGCGGCTCCATTTAACCCCTGATTGTGGACTTAAGTCTAAACAAGTGTATAGGAATTCTATTATTCGGAAAAAAGCATTGTTTTTTCTCTCGAGCGGAGACGAAGAACGTAAAACTATTAACAGGTTCCGAATTCTTATCGAACCGAAGCAAAGATATCCGCGTGACTGAAGGATTCGGGAGAGGTGGGGCAGAGAGGAAAGAGAAGGAAGACAACAACGAATTAGCAGAGAAGACTTTTTTGTGCGAAAAGATTTTTTATTTTCATTTTTTTATACGCGATCAATAATGAGATTATGTGTATTGTTTATTAGTAAAAGATATTTTTTGTAGATTGCATAAATACAAGGATTGCGGGTAATTTAAATAGGAATAAAGAAACGAAACTTTTAGCGCCTTTTTTGAATATGTGTAGATTTGACTCGAGTGTGGGTGAAAACCACAACGTGGCCAATATTTGACCATGCTTCGTTTTCAGTATCGAAGATATAGTAGAAGAGAGTGCAACTGAAATTGAAGTCCATCTCGTGAAGCCTGCCCCCATTCCCTGGAATAAACCTCTCTTTACTCTTCTACATCATCCTATCCATCCCATTCAACTGTTGCGAATTCCGAATTGCTCTCGAGCTCCGTAAGAAATGCACTTGAATTATCTTTTTTGATTGACTTGATGGTTTAATTATACAGTAATCGTCTCAGACGCTTGTTTTTTTCAAAATGCGAAAAAATGCTAGAAATCAAAACATTTGTTTGAAAATGAGGTTGTGTAATTCAATGAATATTAATTCTTTCGCTATGAATAGGGAAAGCTCTCGGCCTAGAAAATCAATTTCTTTCCCAAAATTTTATTATTGTTATTTTAAGGTAAATCATAAGCTAGGTATGACAGTGGAAATGATTCGAGAAAGTGCTAAGCTTAGGCTTCTTGAGGGGAGTCTTGTTAAGCGAAACGAGATAGCCCATGTCCTGCAGTGTTTTCTTCTCAAGTTATAATATATCAGTTAATTCTCTCTATTCCAATATGTTTGGTGGGTTTTGTTTCTGTTTTTTGTGGTTGTGGTGGTAGGGAAAGTCGGAGGCGAAAAGATGTTGCTAATCAGCAGCATTAGGTCTGTGAGAGGAGAGTCTTTTACCGACTGTTGAGGATCAATGTCGAATAAGGAAACAAAATGTGTTATAGGATCAATATTATCTCTTGTTTTTTTCTGCGATTTTTCTCATTCAATACAGAGTTTACTTGAGCATAGTTCATATTGAGGGAGCGAACTTGTGTTTTTCCTTGGTTTAACAGTTCTAAATCGAGATGTTTTGCTGTCAGTTTCCTTTGTTTCCGTGAGTTATGCTGTTGACAACATGGAGGGGAATTTATAGCAATGCTCGCACTTTTTGTTTTCTCGGTTTACTTAGTGCATTCACTGGATTGCCGGTAGACAAACAGTCACTAGATTGTCGGTAGACAAACAGTCCACCAAATTTACGATAGGAGTCAATACGGACGACAGATCACATCTTGGCTTTTGGAAGATCGGGAGGTTGATACTTTATTGTCATGGACTAAAAAACACTCTTGAAAGCAGTCATCCGGAACTTTTGATATGTTATATTTTATTCTCACGAGCATATAATGTTTCTCATTGAACCTGTCTTTAAACTGGTTCCAAACTATTTTTCCCCCGTTCCATGGTTTTGCCCCATCCTTTTCCCTATTTGCTAAGCGTATTTTTTCATTGAATGCACTTTCTGAATGAGAATGAGCAGATAAAATGAGCAGATTGTTTGTGTTGTGTAAGACGCAGAGCAACATTGAGAGAGAGAGGTGGAGAACTGTCGAGTTAACAGCAATCAGAGACATATCTGTTATCACTTGAAACAAGCACCGGAACTGGACATTGATTGATCAGCAGAAATAGTTATAATCTCGATGGGTCAGATAGCGGAAATAAGTAAGCAAGATAAGAAATGGAGTTCAATCTTCCTTCCACAAGGTCGGAAAGAAGGAATCCATGAGCGGTGACACTGGGGTTCGTGCGTTTCAAGTCTGCTTGATTGGAAATGTATGAATATATTTTACGTTTTCGATATGAAGAAGTATGGCTTGAAGAAAGGGAAATTTAAGCTACAATTCCTGTTGTTTTGCCTAGACAGTTAAAGCTTGCTAGTGAAGAATAGGGGTCACTCCGGAAAGAGATTGCTTATGAAGAGTAGGGGTCACTCCGGTAAGAGATTGCTTGTGAAGAGTAGGGGTCACTCCGGTAAGAAATTGTTTATGAAGAGTAGGGGTCACTCCGGAAAGAGATTGCTTATGAAGAGTAGGGGTCACTCCGGTAAGAGATTGCTTATGAAGAGTAGGGGTCACTCTGGTAAGAGATTGCTTGTGAAGAGTAGGGGTCACTCCGGTAAGAGATTGTTTATGAAGAGTAGGGGGTCACTCCGGAAAGAGATTGCTTATGAAGAGTAGGGGTCACTCCGGTAAGAGATTGCTTGTGAAGAGTAGGGGTCACTCCGGAAAGAGATTGCTTATGAAGAGTAGGGGTCACTCCGGTAAGAGATTGCTTGTGAAGAGTAGGGGTCACTCCGGAAAGAGATTGCTTATGAAGAGTAGGGGTCACTCCGGTAAGAGATTGCTTGTGAAGAGTAGGGGTCACTCCGGAAAGAGATTGCTTATGAAGAGTAGGGGTCACTCCGGTAAGAGATTGCTTATGAAGAGTAGGGGTCACTCTGGTAAGAGAATGCTTGTGAAGAGTAGGGGTCACTCCGGCAAGAGATTGTTTATGAAGAGTAGGGGTCACTCCGGAAAGAGATTGCTTATGAAGAGTAGGGGTCACTCCGGTAAGAGATTGCTTGTGAAGAGTAGGGGTCACTCCGGAAAGAGATTGCTTATGAAGAGTAGGGGTCACTCCGGTAAGAGATTGCTTGTGAAGAGTAGGGTTCACTCCGGAAATAGATTGCTTATGAAGAGTAGGGGTCACTCCGGTAAGAGATTGCTTGTGAAGAGTAGTGGTCACTCCGGTAAGAGATTGCTTGTGAAGAGTAGGGTTCACTCCGGAAATAGATTGCTTATGAAGAGTAGGGGTCACTCCGGTAAGAGATTGCTTGTGAAGAGTAGGGGTCACTCCGGAAATAGATTGCTTATGAAGAGTAGGGGTCACTCCGGTAAGAGATTGCTTGTGAAGAGTAGGGGTCACTCCGGTAAGAGATTGAATACAGCCATCTCATATTTACCTGCAGCTTGTGCTACGCATAAAAAAGCGAGACTCAGTCAACATTCAACGGTATAGAATGGCTAAGTTGTAGATGAACGCCTCTCTCCGCAGTTCCTGCAAGAAGATTGTGTGCGTAGGTCGAAACTACGTTGCACACGCCAAGGTTTGCAAAGAAGTCACTCAGCTTATTTTAAACTCGATATGAAGCTTATCACCAGTCTATCGTGTGGTTTTTGTTGGTCGTTACAAAGTTTTTTAGAGTGCAAAGCCGGCATGAAATATTACGATGAAAGACGACAGTTTATCGGAAACCCAGTTTTCAATTCTGGGAAGCTCGGAAAATCTCCTAGATAGGTGATTCCTAGACTATAGAGTTCTTCCGGAGATTATTATAATTTGAACCTTTTTTCAGTTGTTTCACCTTTCTTCATACTTACATACATATGTATATATTACTATCCATAGCTATACAAACAATCGTCTTAATATGTTTTTATTAAGTTCTTTTTCTCTCAAAGTGTTATAATTGACATGACCTTCATTCGCAGGAACTCGGTAACGTTGTTCCCAGCAAACCTCTTCTTTTCGTCAAAACCGCCAATGCTCTGATAGAAAAGGGCGAGCCCATTCGAACCCCTCCAGGTTATGCTTGGAAGGAATGCATTTATTACGTGAATTTTTCACATAACAATTCAATAGGAAACACGAGTTGAAACAGCAGAATTCTCAATATCAGTGGAAAGGCGAGCTGCCCGGATGGGTAAAATTCTACTTCGTAAAGTTCAAGAGTGCCATAGTGCAGTTTAAAGTGAGAACCGCATGTGGTAGATGATCTCAGATTGAAAAAATGCGGCATTTTTCATAAGTATTAATATATTTTGATAGTTTCCCCACATAAGAGCTTCAACAGTTATTTCAAAACATCAGTTTATTTTACTGTTTCTCTTATCACTGAGGGGAAGTTTCTATATTCCGCTTAAGAACCCCGCTAGAAGACTCTTTGAGTGGATCAATTCTTTAAATTACCTGATTTGGATGTTTTTCAAAGAAGAATCGGAAGAATAAATAGTCATACAATGATACACCTTTTCTATGTCGTACCTTGTTAATGCGTTGGTGTGTAGGAGACGGTTTGGACGTTTTGCTCTATAAAAGCATCGTCAGCGAGAGAAATTCATCTATAAAACTGTAGTCGTACAATGGATGAAATGTAAAAAAAATTCAAATGTTGTATGTCTTCTAAAGGAATTTCGAGTATTTAGTTGTGAAGAATTTCAAACTGAAATGGGATTGTCTATTTGCTTTCGATGCAACTACTGAACATTGATAAGAGAAGTTTAATTCTGTCAATGATGAATTCCAAGTCACAAATTTCATCAAAACATAGCATTATATTCAATGAATAAAGAAACAGGTTAGGTTTTTCTTGGCCAATGCGGAAGACTGGGCGTTCAGGCAGGTTGTGATTGTTGTCTTGCCCAACGGGTGGATTTTCCTTCGCGAGACACTGGAGGAAGTCGTTGAAGCTCTCGACCCTCCAGCTTTATAAGCCCACACTCTCTCTCTCTTTCTCTCCTCTCTTTTTTTTGTTTTTTTTTTCAGGCAGGAATAGGGGTAATTGTCAATTTTTAGACCTTTGAAAAACCTCATTTTTTCGATTCTTGTAGGGTCAAGTTGGATTATAATTCTCAAAAGATAGACTTTTATTTTGCATTTGAAAGAAGCTGTTCTGCTAACGATACCCAATGTCTTATAAAAAAACAAAGCTATCGGCCTAATAAGCTCCCCTGTGGAACGCCACTTTTAACTGCGGCTAAGAACGATCTATCATTAAGGTACTTTTTTTCAAAAATCTTGTGGGGCGGTAGGTGGATTAGTTTCACTCAGTCGAGCTCTAAAAAGGACTTTTATTTTTTCAAATTAATGTGGAACAACTCCGAATCCTTTGAATGTCATGATAAGGAGTGACTGTTTAAGGTTGTAAAGATCTCCATCAAGAAGCGGAACTGGCCGTCGTGATTGGTAAGCGAGCATCTGGTATCTCCCGCGATGAGGCCATGCAATATGTCAAGGGATACACCATCGCACTCGACATGACGGCGAGAGACTTCCAGGTTCGATGAGAGCCTTTAATGTCTCACTACTGCGATGGTATATGCATGCACACCAGAAGGCGAGCGGGTTCTGGAAGCGGTGCAACTTCCGTTCCATCGATTCAAGTACGACCCGTGTGACGGGTGAATCCGCTCGAATTTAGTAAGGCTTGCATATCTCTCATCCCTCCCCTCTCTCTTCCCTTCTATACACACAAGCAGATATCGATTGAGGAGCATCTGGTTCTACCAAGCTTGATCTTTATCTCAAATCAAGGGAGCGCGTATTGTGCCTTGAGGCGGGTTAAGAAAAAGAAGTAAAGCGCAATAAAATCCTTCAAAACTTTTTTATATGTACTGTTCTACGACAACTTATATAATCATTGTGTAAGGTAATTAAGGGTTTTAGTTTGCAGTTGTTGAAAAAAGAACCTTGCTAGCAGCATCTTGTCAGTGATCATAAATGCGGAACTATGTTCGCTTAACAGTTAGCATATTCGTCGAATACGTAGTAAATTTCAATTTTTTTTGGTTTCAGGATGAAGCGAAAAAAGCTTCAGCTCCCTGGTTTCTTGCAAAATCTTTCGACACTTCGTGTCCTATTGGTGATTTTGTGTCTAAAGAAAAAATACCAGGTTGGTTACTTAATCTGGATTCTCTTTTTTCTTTTACGTCGGGATACTGACCTTCATCAAAAAATAACTTTCACTCTCTGGCACTGTAAGTCACGCTTTCTCTATTTACTTTCTCTCAGTCTTCCACTCTTTTTGTTTTTATTTCTCTCTCTCTCTCTCTCTCTCTCTCTCTCTCTCTCTCTCTCTCTCTCTCTCTCTCTCTCCCTCCTTCGTGGAAGTTCTAACCATCTCTTATCGCACACTTAAATGAAGAACGCTGCAGACCCTTCCGACTTGACGCTTTTCTGTAAGATAAATGGTGTGGAGAAGCAGAGGAGCAAGACGAGCTTAATGATCTACGATATCCCGACTCTTCTTGAATACACCACAAGGTATACTCAGTTACTCCTCTCCTTGTCCAGCAATCAAATCAAGCTTGTTCGCTATGAGCGCTAATTGTAAATGAATGCATGAAATGAATGAATGAATGTAAGTACAATATTAGACAGCCGAGTCTCTCATAATCTCTAGTTGTCTATTTTCTTGTGCTTTGTTTTTTTTTTCTTGTTTTAAAAAACCGAAACGTCCGACAATAAACCAGTATTCTTCCGCATCGTCTCACCGGCACAACAAAGCACAAGAAAATATCAAAACCTTCACGATGCGAGTAACCAAGCACGCCAAAATCTAGTTGTCTAAGGGCATTATTCCGTTTGATGTGAAAGAAAAAAACCTGCTTTAATGAAAAGCGTTTAGTATGTTGTTTCTAACGGTACCCAAAGTGAAGAAAGCAGTAGGAATTTTTAACTATATCGCTAGACAGCATCGGAGTACGAATGAGTGTTGCTCAAGACACTGCAATATGAGTCTAATAAAGAAGTTTGATCTTGAAAAATTCTAGGAAAAAATTATGCATCGTCTATACAATTTAAACTTTTCTTCAGATTAGCCTACAACGTCTGAAAAAATTTGAATGATAGTCATATGTCGTAAAAATGCAGGGGAACTTTTAGATTAGTTTGTTTCTCAACACTCAATTTAGGTTTGTAACTCTGGAAGACGGCGACCTTCTTCTGACGGGAACTCCTGCGGGAGTGTCTCGAGTCCTCCGAGGAGACAGAATTGTGTGCGGACTAGAGGGAATTGTGACGGCAGAATTCGTGGTGGAGTAACTGCTGGGAAGGGAGCCAAAGAGGCAGAGTATTCTACCAGAAATAGAATAGCTGTCAGGGGTTCAGTTTCAGGGGTTCAGTTTCAGAGGTTCAGTTTCAGGGGTTCAGTTTCAGGGGTTCAGTTTCCAGGTAGTAAAGGTAACTCCAGAAGATGACTTTTTCCTGCAAGAGAATTTTTTTCACAAAAAAGTCATAGAAAAGCCGTGATATTGCAAAAAGAGATCAAAAATACATATGTAAAACGTTTAGCCAAGAAAATGCGGGTACTTCAAAAGATTTTACCTAACAGCTCAGTTTTAGATTTATCTACTTTTTGTTGCAATTCGTTCAGTTCAATTAAGTGGTTTTCTTGTTATTCATTGTGATGCGTTAAGTGAAATCTCTCTCTTTTCCTTTTTTGAGTGGAGCAATAATAATAAACTGTTTTCACACTTTTCCGTTTTACGAAAAGTTCTCCAAAATAACTTACAAAATTAAAGCTTTTCATGATATATGATATACATGATATACGTATGAATAAAATGTCCGAAAGAAAGCATCGTTCTATCAAATCTTGACGGTTTCGAAAACCAAAAATCATACATATCTTCTTCCTGAATTAGGTCGATCTAGGGAAGTTTTGTTGATGCGAGTATGAGAAGATTAACAAATTTAGCGGTTGCGGATCCGTTCGCTCAATACAAGTTTGATAAAGTTTTTGGTGTGTGTGATAAAGGTCTCTTATCATATTTAGTTGGATCCAACCAACCAACCATTATCATATTTAGTTGGATCCAACCTCATGGAATAGCACTTTTCCGTGAAGTAGTCTTATCTTTGTGAAGATGTTTAACTTGCTTCACTTAGATACAATATATTAGATGGTTCGGTTGCTGGCGAAAATTCTTAGAATTGAAGCTTTTAAAAGGCAACTTATTGTTTGATTTTTTTTTTGTTGTTCATACAAGATTCTTCTGTAGTACTTAGTTGTTATGAACTAGTGCTGATTCGTCTCGCGCCGAAATTCTCGAAGTTTATCAGCAATAAAACAATGCGTAATTGTGGACTTACATATATCCTATTAAGAGCAAGAGACAGAAAAAAAAGATATCCTCTCAAGAGGCGGAGCATAGAGTGGGGTAGATGTTTCGCAAGGAAATGAATACAGAGGGACTGCGCGAAGAAGGAAGCGAAAAGTTCGGTATAAACCCTCAAAGGGGTGTCGCTTCATCGTGAATGGGCTGCTCACGGGGAAGATATAGGGTATGTGAGTATTTTTCGGAACTGAATTGTGAGCTGAAGTTAGCGAATGCCCTTGGCATGAGATCATTGGTGTTGGTAGCCGTTTGGTTAGCGTGCTAGCCTATTAATCGGAAAAGCCGCGGGCTTATGCACGGGAGTATTCGTTTGTTGTAGATTAATAAAAATTTCTGAGATTCAATATAAAGCATTCAGTTGTTTTACTGTTTTCTTTTGTTATGGTTTGAAATCAAAACGGATAATTAAGACATATTAAAGTTTTATAATTAAGACATATTAAAGTTTTATATTGTGGTTTTTCTGTGCGTGGTGATCTTGCTTTAAACGAATCTTTAACAAGACGACTTTGTAACGGAAATGGAAAGAAGTGCTCTAGGAAATTTTTTATATATGATATGGTGACAGAATCTGGGAATTCTCTTCGGAATAAACTGTTCCGTTGTTTGTTTTTCCTCCAAGTCTCACCCTGCTCCACGGCGCGTGAGAATCTCTGTATCACTCATACACAACAACAGATGAACTCTTTTTTTCCTTTTTTAGGTAAACGTTTCCTGGAGAGTCACAAAAGGCGATTATGCATTTTAAGGGACAAGGGAGGGCGGGAGATAAGATGCTGAAAGTATTCTATTCGTCATAGCTGTAAAGTTAAATTCGTCCCAAATTTCATGATGACAATATCTATAAGGTTCTCTGTATCAGTGTTGATTTGGTGAGAAGTAGATGGATTTGGCATTCCAACGCCAGATTTGACCATGATGAATTATATCATAATGCATCACAATCCCGGACTGGATAGAGGAACTAGTAGGGCTGTAATTGCACTTCTTTCTCTAATGGTTCCCCACTTTTCTTTGTTTCTTTCTTCAGTTCTTTTTTCTCTTTCAAATGCCATCTTCTCTCACTACAGCAGCCTTTCGTCTTTTCTAGTTCTTGCTAGCCTGCTTACTCATTCTAGTTCTTGCTAGCCTGCTTACTCATTCTTGCGCACTTTTTTCAATGACTCGTGCCACATCGTTCTCTTCCCCCATTTTTCATCTATCTACAAATTCTCTGTCACCTTCATTCATCGAGACCTTTAAGTCTACTTACACTACAAGACTAATCTCATCGTTTTAATCGAAACCTTTCAACTGTTCTGAATTGCGTTACTCACAATCTGTGAGATATGTGCTACACTTTTTTCCCGCACTAAACTGAGTAGAGTTTTTGTCCTGAAGTATTTATGTTAAGAACTGAAGAGAAAAACTTGAAGATTTAACTCGTATAAACGATGAAGTATATCTAACTTATACGTGATGAAAATTTTGATCAGAAAAAATCTCTAAATGATCCTTGGAGGAGTCTTGATAAAAATCAATTGATCGCGTCAATTTCTTCGTCTTTGATGCACCGCGGCTGCATTCTGATAAAATCTGCTGCAGCCTGCAGTGATATCTTCTCTAATCCTTTGCAATGTGCGTTAAAAAGACAGAAGTTGTTTGTTCAAGTTTACAAAATTTAATGAGCTTTCACTTCGTTAGAATGAGAGAGAAGGGTCATATTTACATATCGAGAAAACGGCGTAAGTTCAGAAAGAGAGGAAAAAAGAGATAGGCTGAAAGAGCGCGTGAGATGATTAAGTTTAGAGATAACAAATCTATATGGGGCAGGCAATCAAAGAATGAGAAGCAAACGGGAGTATTCATGAGGAAATTTGTATCAGAAAGGCTTAATAGAACAGCATATAACATGAGAATAGTGAACGCTTAGAAACAAGAGGACCAAATTTGGATGGGAAGAAGAGAGACTCAGAGAAAGAATATGAAAGTGAAAGCACATTAAATTTTGTAAACTTGAACAAACAACTTCTGTCTTTTTAACGCACATTGCAAAGGATTAGAGAAGATATCACTGCAGGCTGCAGCAGATTTTATCAGAATGCAGCCGCGGTGCATCAAAGACGAAGAAATTGACGCGATCTGTGCTGTTGGAAAGTTTAGATCGATCTCTAGCCGTCGAGTATGTACATATGTATATTGACGATTGAAGCGAGTGTGAGAAGGAATTTAAAAAATGCATTCGTAGGTCAGCCTTCGTGAAGGAGAAAGATAGATAGATAGAGAGAGAGAGAGAAAGAGAGAGAGAGCGGCTCAGTGAAATGAGGTCTGAGCATGCCCTTTCATGGCAGAATGTAAGTAATTATATTATAGCAAAGGTGACGAAGAAGTAAATGAGTTATAGTTAATATAATAAGATGATCAAACATGTGAAAGGTGAAATAAGCACAGAGAAAAGTAAAATGTGACTGCAAAGAAGATTTTGCAGAAGTCTTTTTCGCCCCCGCTAAGTAGTAAGTGAAAGTTTGCCTATCATCATGAAACAGTCACAAAACGAACAGAACTTTGTAAAAAAAAAGTTGATTGGTGAATATGTCTCGCGATATGTTAATTTGGTTATTCAATTACTCGAAGGCTACAAGAAAGTTTTGAGGCCCAAACTCGTTGCTCAAAACTCCGAAAACGATATTGTCTCCTTTATTACATTATGCGCCAACAGTCATGTATTCAGCAAGAGGTCTAGTTAACCTGTCTTCCAGTTACTCGTATTTCTCTCTATATATCTCTTTCTCTCTCTATATCTCTTTCTCTCTCTATATCTCTTTCTCTCTCTATATCTCTCTCTCTCTCTCTTCCTGTCTTTCCTACTACCTTTATATTTTCTGTGGGCGAAAAAAAAACCAAAAAAAAATTTTTCGATCTTAAAAACCAACAAAAAACGAAAAAAAATTGTTTTATCTGAATGAAACTTTTTCTCATTTTTAAAGTGTTATTTTATGATGCTTCTCAAAGTTGTAATATATTTATTCATCTCAGATGATCATTGTCTCTAATTACCAGTTTGCAACAATCATACATCACGAAAATCACCGTTTAAAGCTAAAGACTCGTTTAGCAAAAACAGCAACAAACAAATTATTAATCTCTGATACAATAGCGTAAGAAAAAGTTTATAGAACTTCCACGTTCTTCTGAGAACCTCTTTCAAATGAAAGGTTAACATCGAAGATACTTGCTTTTTTGAGTAGGACCAATTTCTTTAGTAGGACCAAAGGAGTAGGACCGACCAATCACTCGCAAGTTCTTTCCGAAATCAACGTGGACCCCTTCGAACTCATATGTTATCAAATCCTTCGACCTCATGTTTCCCCTCACATGGAAAACCCCCTTCCTTATACCTTACCACGCATTTTCCATGCATAATAAACTCAAACTCAAACTCAAGAAAAACCTAGACGTATTTAGGCCATTCTCAAAAGTATCTGTGCTTGAAAAAAGGGATCCATGACACTTTGTTACACGACAGTTTGTTACACGACAATTTGTTACAGGGGGTTTTGTTTTTAGTGTGTTTTAACTACTGTATGAATCGACAAAAAGTCAAGAAAGGGAGAAATTTTTTCATGCGGTCTCTTTCCTAAGCCGTACAGCCTTGTCAGAATACATTTTAAATAAGCCTAAGCGAAAAAATCTGTGAAGGGCGTGTAACAAACTGTCGTGTAACAAAGTGTCTTGTAACAAACTGTCGCGATACCGAAAAAAAGGTTCATAAACAAAACCAGAACTCATTCCTCACACTATAAGTTGTATAGGGCGGCTGAACACTAAAAGTATACCAAGTACGCAAGCATAGCGATTTTATGTATTCAGTGAAACTTTGGAGCACATTAGAGTCATTAATGAGGGCCGATGAGGGTGAGGTTCTGATTCAAGAACAACAGCTTGGATAAATTTAATCGGAACCCGCTGACAGGAATTTTGTAATTTTCAACAAAAGCACTCACATTGGAAAAAGATAAACTCCGAGAATACCGGAATTCAGTTCGATCGGGTCAAAAAATTATTAGCACGCAAGCGCTAAAACTCTGTTTGTGAAAAGCACTGAAACATATGCCAGGCAGGCAACACCAAAACCACCGCAAAAAACTCTATTTTTGGCCTTTTTTTGGTTTGCTCTCGAAAATTTTTTCGACACTTCGAAAAAAACATTTGTTGGAATTTTTTTTCGAAATTTCGAAAAAAAAGTTTTTTTCGACATTTTGGTTTTTCGAATTTTCGAAAAAGTTTTTTTCGACATTTTGGTTTTTCGAATTTTCGAAAAAAGTTTTTTGTCGACTAACTTGTTTTTCAAATTTTCGAAAAAAAATTTTTTTTGAAAATTGTCGAAAAAACCAAAAACAAAAAATGAACGGCCCTGATCAGTATGTGCTCCAGTCAAGTCAAATCGTTTTTATTTCTTCAATCTAACCATTCTTCAATGGGGTTCTCGCAAGCAGCGGTTATTCTCTGGAAGGATTCTTGCATTTTTCGCAGAGTGTTTTTTTTCTCTGAATGTTGACGGCTTTTCAGTGATGAATCCTTTTCTGCTTTCTTTCTTGACATGTAATTTTCTTTTTTCCCATTCTTTTCTCTGTTCCTTTCTTTTTCCGAGTATCTGGTTTCTTCCGACTAAATATGCTGCCTCTTCTGTGGGAAAATCTTGTGTGAACCCCACTCACCTATTCATGAGACTCCTAGCATTGCCGAGCACTGCTCCAGCACTGATAGGCTATATAAAAGTGTTGATATGATCTAGATTGGTTATGACAGACCATGACGATTTATTCGTCCAAATGGGGCATGGCAGCCCCTAACAGCCTATTTATTCCTTCCAGCCTGACTATAGTCTCTCATTCATAGCCCAACTACACTTGTCTAAAATTCAAAAAAAAACAGCGTTCATCCAAGCATCGGTTCTTAAGTAATAAACCTGACTCTTCTTTGCCCTTCACATCTCGCTCGCTTCTTTTTTTCCGAATTCCTAGCCCGAATGTGTGGTCGCTTTTCAATGTATTTTGACAATCTCCGGTGAGCGACGCTTCCATTCTTAAATGAATTCTAGTTGTTAAGCTTAAAGGCTTAGTTCAGGGTGTTTCTTACCACCCGCATAAATTTTCTCGAGCGCATAATTTGAATTTTGAAAGAGTTTGGAGTTTTTTGTCTTCAAAGACTTGGAATTTTTATAGGTAAAAATCGAAAATATCTTCTTTCGAATGCATAAATTTGAATGTTTTCCGGACTTTTTGAAGAGCGCATAAATTTATTTTTCAATCACAGTGCGGGTGAAAGAAACACCCTGGTTTAGTTTATAAAGAAAAGAATGTCATTCAAGACTCCGTATAATAAAATCATCTAGCAATTCCACATCAATCAACAACTTTCATTCCACCTAACAATAAGTCATTGATGAACGGAACTACTTCGACTCCCACACTTACTTCTTACTCTTCGCACTCTTGTTCTCTCTTCATTGTACGATCTCTCGCACCACTGGCCTTTCTCATTCACACTCACTTTTATAACGCTCTAATTGTTTCGTGGTTTCATCGCTCGTGCTCGTGGCTAATTTTTTGCTCTGAAATAATGTTCAAGTTTTTCTAAGCTCCGTATTTCTAATTATATATCTGGACATGAAGGGCCCACGAAACATTCAAAGTTGTATCTAGGACCATTCAAGTGGAATAATCACATTCTTCTATCCACATTCAGGGGTTTCAATAGTGTGTACTAATGAAGTACGATTGATTTCCATAGGTTGAGGCATGTATGGTAAGTTAAGAATTTTAGCCTAACACATCTCTCCTGCTAAATTTCAACATTTGAAAATTACAATGATGTCGAAAAATTTTTGTCAATTTAGTTTAAAATTCAATTGAAATTGACTAATGACTTGAAAATTTAAAAAGTTTCAGTAAAATGATTAAATTATCTTTGAAAGTTTAAAATATTCAGCTCAATATGGGCGAACACTTACTACCGATCGCGACTACCGCTGCAGTACTAGTTGCGACTTCAGCAGTTCTGGTATTCTTATGGAAGAGATTTGGAGGAGGAAGCTGCCCTTTCAGTGGAGCATCAGTCAAAGTAAGCACTTTAAAAGAATAAATTTACAATTTACAGTGTTTTTTTATAGCGATGGTAATTAGGGTTCAAAACAAGATGCTTGAAATAAAATTTTTAAACTAAGTGTTACAATAGCATGCTAACAATGGTTTTGTTTTCGCATAAAACTGTTTATACCTTTTTTATGTAATATTTGCTCTTCTCAAGTTAGTTGTCTTCTCAAGTTGTTTTATATAATTATATCATTTTTTTCTTTTCTACAACTATACAAACTTAATTGGAATTTTATTTAATTTCATTCAATTTTATTTATATACGAAAGCAATGTGAGTAAAATGCCTTCTGCTGGATACTTTGTGTTTGTTTGTAACATCTGTAATGATCAAGAGATAAAGATGATGAATAGTCATTAATTGAGTGTAAAATATGTCTAGCTTCGCCTCGCAAGTTTTTTGGCTTTAAAACTTTTCTCGGCAATGAATGGAATAGTTTTTTCTTTGTTCATAGAAGAGCACGCTCCCGAAGCTTCTCGCAAACGAAGAAGAGAAGTATCCTCTTCCGCTCTATGAAAAACTCGAGGTAAACTTTTGTTTACCAAATTGTTTAATATCTTTGTAATATTATTCCATTGATATTGTGGAACAATGGAAACTAGAATAAATCAAAAATTTAAAAATAAGTGTGGAATTAATGAAATAAATATAAAGTTGAGCACCCACTCAGACCCTCTTCAGTGCAGATCTACCTAAAGCCTGTTTTACAAATGTTAGGACAAATCTTGAGCATAGATGAATGAAACTTGTCAGAAAATTTATCAGGGCCGAGTGGCCTAGAACGAAGATCCTGGTGAGAGGAAGAAAAGTCAGAGGGGGAAATTCCGGAGATGTGATCAGGCAGGAAACGATTCCTTGAAATGAGATTAAAAGCCAATAGCTATGAATGATTATTTTTATTAGCATTCAGAATGATTCGAACTCATTTGTTCATATGTAGAAGTTTCTCCATTGCAATGATTGAAGGCAGGGGTTAAATGGTCCCTTCGGCGGATACATGTAAACCCTAATTGGGCGGCTCCATTTAACCCCTGATTGAAGGTTTCCCACGATACGAGAAAGTTCCGCTTCAAGTTGCCAACTGAGCGACACGTGCTTGGTCTGCCTACTGGGCAGCATGTTTACTTGTCCGCTAAGGTTGTTAAACGCAATTTAATCACTTCTTTTGAAACTAGGTCTGATTCAAACGCTCCATTTCGATGTGAGAAGAAACCGCTGAATATTTAACCCCTTCAGGTTGGGTCCAGGGGTTGAATAGTGACCGGATCGGTCCCGTCGGCGGATACATGTACACACACTATTGACAAAAAACTCCCTCTCTTTTCTCACCCTTTTCCTTCTTCCCCTCTTCTTTTTTCCTCTAAACTTTGAGCGGCGGATACATGTAAATTCAAATTGGGCTGTTCCATTTAACCCCTGGTTGGGTCAAAAGAAGATGTCATCTTTTGGTCGATGGTGGTTTTATTTCTATAAGCCGATTTTTTTCGATTTTACATGATTTACTTCTTGAGACGTTATGAGAAGAGCAGAGAGGAAATACAGAGTTGACCGTTAAAGAAGAAGAAATGG
Source organism: Allodiplogaster pararmata (assembly GCA_964056735.1). NCBI lineage: Eukaryota > Metazoa > Nematoda > Chromadorea > Rhabditida > Diplogasteridae > Allodiplogaster > Allodiplogaster pararmata. The sequence continues at coordinate 11,187,862 of OZ057406.1, forward strand.
TGGACAGAAAGTGTCTAGAAAAACTCAAAAGGATCCTCACCACCAACCTATCCCAAAAGGACTCCCCTCGACAGGACCTATGGGCAAGACAACAACAAGAATCGTTTGCGAATGTACAAAAAAAGTGATATAAAATAACGAATATATTTGTCATTGTTGGTTCTTTCGTGTTCGCTGTCTGAATATTGAAATTTTTTATGATCTTTATTTTTTTCAATCACGACGCGCAGATTAGAAATTTCACTAGAGTCAAGATGAGCTCGAACATGGTTTTTGGCTGAGTATTTAGAGTAAAACTTAAAATATACAGAGAGCATGATAACAAAATCCGACAGTAAAGTTGTGATATAAATACATTGTATATATTGAAAAGTAGAATAAATGATATTGTAATAGAGATAATAAAGCTAGTTAACAATTACTTGAAGATATAACAACTTTCTAGAATTAACGTACAAAGTTGGGAGAGTAGATGGTTACAGATTGATGGGAAACTAGTCGTCCGCCCGTACACTCCCATTTCCAGTGATGAGGACAAAGGTTTCGTCGAGTTGATGATAAAAGTGAGTCGTTATAGGACTCCATTTTTTTCCAACTTAAGAAGGAAATTTCTACTGCAGTTTTCATTTAAATTGTTGAAATTAGAAAATGTGGATTTCCAGTAAAATTAGATGTTAAGAAAGATAATTTCAGTTTCATCATGTTATGTTTGTGTGAAGAGTCACAAGTTGAAATTGCCAATAAGGACGGATTGAGCAAAGCCAAGAGAGTCGATGAATGGCACTAATATGATTCTCCACGTCGTTGCTTCAGACATTAAAAGTGGCTAAGAGAGAAGCCACTTGTTCTACCTGGCTAGTTCTGTGAATTATCTCAACGCCGCTGGATCGGAATGAGAGCGAAAAACATATTACTATGCGTGTAAGTATCTACATATGTATGGGCCTATTTGTAGTTGGTTTAGTTATCAAGAAGCTCAACAATGTCGTTTCGTTGGGATTTCAGACAAGTAAAAACCAATAATAAAAATTTCTTGAGGTGTACTTCCGTGGAACGAACGAAAGGTTCCCCGATGGCGGAAAGATGAGTCAATACCTGGAATCTCTCCAGATTGGCGAGACGGTTTCTGCGCTCAAAATCATTCATTCTTACTTCATTCCGAAATTTTGAACGAATTCGAATAGAAAACACTCTTTGTTTGCAAGAGTTTGAAGCAACGCTCAATTTTCGATTTGCAGATCGACTTTCGAGGGCCTTCGGGACTGATTAACTATAAAGGACATGGACGCTTCGCGGTGAAACCGGATAAGAAGAGCCCGCCAAAAGCGCGACATTTCACGCGGCTCGGGATGGTCGCCGGTGGAACTGGAATCACGCCCATGCTGCAAGTCAGACTCTTTCACTCTAAGAAGAAGAAGTTTGATCAGCTTTTGCATTGAATCAAAATTTTTTGCTGATATCTTGAGAGTTGGGGAGAAGCCCGGTTGAGTCCCGCTGGCCCATGAGTTGGGGAGAAGCCCGGTTGAGTCCCGCTAACCCATGAGTTGGGGAGAAGCCCGGTTGAGTCCCGCTAACCCATGAGTTGGGGAGAAGCCCGGTTGAGTCCCGCTAACCCATGAGTTGGGGAGAAGCCCGGTTGAGTCCCGCTGGCCCATGAGTTGGGGAGAAGCCCGGTTGAGTCCCGCTAACCCATGAGTTGGGGAGAAGCCCGGTTGAGTCCCGCTGGCCCATGAGTTGGGGAGAAGCCCGGTTGAGTCCCGCTAACCCATGAGTTGGGGAGAAGCCCGGTTGAGTCCCGCTAACCCATGAGTTGGGGAGAAGCCCGGTTGAGTCCCGCTAACCCATGAGTTGGGGAGAAGCCCGGTTGAGTCCCGCTAACCCATGAGTTGGGGAGAAGCCCGGTTGAGTCCCGCTAACCCATGAGTTGGGGAGAAGCCCGGTTGAGTCCCGCTAACCCATGAGTTGGGGAGAAGCCCGGTTGAGTCCCGCTAACCCATGAGTTGGGGAGAAGCCCGGTTGAGTCCCGCTAACCCATGAGTTGGGGAGAAGCCCGGTTGAGTCCCGCTAACCCATGAGTTGGGGAGAAGCCCGGTTGAGTCCCGCTAACCCATGAGTTGGGGAGAAGCCCGGTTGAGTCCCGCTAACCCATGAGTTGGGGAGAAGCCCGGTTGAGTCCCGCTAACCCATGAGTTGGGGAGAAGCCCGGTTGAGTCCCGCTAACCCATGAGTTGGGGAGAAGCCCGGTTGAGTCCCGCTAACCCATGAGTTGGGGAGAAGCCCGGTTGAGTCCCGCTAACCCATGAGTTGGGGAGAAGCCCGGTTGAGTCCCGCTAACCCATGAGTTGGGGAGAAGCCCGGTTGAGTCCCGCTAACCCATGAGTTGGGGAGAAGCCCGGTTGAGTCCCGCTAACCCATGAGTTGGGGAGAAGCCCGGTTGAGTCCCGCTAACCCATGAGTTGGGGAGAAGCCCGGTTGAGTCCCGCTAACCCATGAGTTGGGGAGAAGCCCGGTTGAGTCCCGCTAACCCATGAGTTGGGGAGAAGCCCGGTTGAGTCCCGCTAACCCATGAGTTGGGGAGAAGCCCGGTTGAGTCCCGCTAACCCATGAGTTGGGGAGAAGCCCGGTTGAGTCCCGCTAACCCATGAGTTGGGGAGAAGCCCGGTTGAGTCCCGCTAACCCATGAGTTTTAAGAAAGGATAATCGATGAATTGGTTGATACACCCGTGATGATTTTTTAAATCTAAACTTGTTGAATGAGCGGAGTTTCTTAAATGCACTCCACCTTTTCAAATAAACATTTGATGTTGAAAGAATCATAAGCACCGTTTTTCTATCGTTCCCATATGCAGATTGTCAATAGAATCTGAATCCTTCTGGTTAATGCTCGGAGAAAGCTGACCTTTGCACAATAGTTAACTATTGCACAAAAGAGACCCATATTGTAATAGGGACCCATTTCAAATTAGGTAGGCTGTCTGACTCACGAACACATATTGTAATAGGGACCCATTTCACATTAGGTAGGCTGTCTGGCTCACGAACACATTAAATAGGGACCTGTTTCACATTAGGTAGGCTGTCTGACTCACGAACACATATTGTAATAGGGACCCATTTCACATTAGGTAGGCTGTCTGACTCACGAATACATATTGTAATAAGGACCCATTTCACATTAGGTAGGCTGTCTGACTCACGAACACATATTGTAATAGGGACCCATTTCACATTAGGTAGGCGTGCTACAACGATGTCCGCCTTCACGCGGTGCAGCACGACAGTCTACAGACTGCAAAGGACATCAACAACCTTCTCCGGAAGCATCACGCTCCGAAGAAACTACAAGAGAGCCTCTCTGTCTCTCTCTCTCTCATCTCTTCACTACACCTCCGTCTTCGTTCTTTTTTTCGCCTGAGGGACAGTCCGATCCGGCTGGCCTGTCCCAACTACTTCTCCTATTGGCCGGAGACATCGAGAGTAACCCAGGACCAAGGATCTGGCTGTGCACTACATGCAAGAGAAAGGCGAATACTAACTGCATCCAGTGCTCCTACTGCTCAGAGTGGGTCCACACTAAATCGACATGCAGTGGCCTCTCCTCACTCAAAGAATACATCCAAGTCGAATACCGCTGCCCGTCATGCATAACATCAACGACTCCGCTGACGACCACGAACACCAGGCAAACTCTCTCCTCTGACCCCACGTCCAACAGCAGGAACCTCAAGATTTTGCAATACAACTGCAATGGCTTGGCAAAACGACGGAACTCGTCACTCGTCTGAAAGTCGATCTATTTCTCATCCAAGAAACTAAGCTAACGAACCGTTCCAAAGGTCCACAAATTCCTGGATACACTATCGTAAGAAAAGATCGTGAGAAGAACTCCGGAGGCGGTCTTATTACCGGAATCAGCGAATCGCTGTCCTACACTGTAATGCCCTCTCCGACCGACACACATTTGGAATCTCTCACCGTCCGCATATTCGATGCCGATGGGAAGTCGCTCGATGTTACCAACATATACATACCACCGACGAGCTCTTGCACCACTGGTTACACGCCCGACCTCACTCCGTTCTTACACAATCGCGAGAAGTCCATCATACTCGGTGATCTTAACACTCCTGATGCCGCATGGTTCTCCAAATCTTCAGACAGCAGAGGCTCTCACATCGCAGAAACGATCGATGCTTCAGAACACGCCGCAGTAAACCGTGACACGCCTACCAGAGTACCAGTCAACGGAAGACCATCTTCTCCAGACATCTCCATTTGTTCGCTGGACTTACTTTCTCAAGTCTCATGGAAAACAATACCATCTGGAAGCTCCGACCATCTACCCATCGTAATCGTCCTTGAGGGTTCCAACTACATCCGTACGCACAGGAAAGTCTCCTTCACCAACTTCGGAAAAGCGAACTGGAAAATCTTTGAACAGCTCGTCGAAGAAAAGTTATTCACGACACCTCTTCCCGACCTCCCCGCCGCCCAAGCTGAGCCCTTCTTCCGGAAGATCCTGTTATCTGCAGCCGCCAGCTCAATCCCACGCGGTCGCATCAAGAAGAGAAACGTCGCCTTAACACCAGAAATCCGAGATTGGATGACCAAACGAGACGCTTTACGAGAATCAGACCCATCAAGCCAAGACATCAGCACCCTCAACATGAACATCAGACGAGCCACGGACAGAAACAAAAGGGACATCTGGAGAAACTTCATGGAGACCTTTGATCCCAAACTAGACAGCAAGAAACTGTGGAAAACGATCAAGATGTTGAATGATAAAGGACGTCCCCCACCAAACTGCGCCATCGACTTCGGGAAAGGACCCCTCACATCCTCCTTCGAAATCGCGAACCAGTTCAACAAACGCTTCACACGCCCAGTCGACTACAAAACAAAAAAGAAAATCGGAAAACCATGAAGAAAGTTCACAACATCCACGCTAAAGATTTTGTCGAGTACTCAGAGGCCGCAGTGAAATCAGCTATTAAGAAGACAAAGAAATCAACAGCCCTCGGACCGGACGGACTCGCTCCAATACTCTTCCATTATCTCGGGAACAGAGGTATAGCCGCCCTCACAAAGCTCATCAACGACTCCCTCAGCTCTGGCAGAATTTCCATGATTTGGAAATCTTCAGTCATTCTCCCACTCCTGAAAGCAGGAAAAGAGGCAACGGATGGACCAGGATACCGACCGATCTCCATACTCTCACCGATGGCGAAAATCATAGAACGACTTCTATTGGAAGAACTCAAGCCGTACGTAAGAGTAGCTGAGCACCAGCATGGATTCACCACAGGAAGATCCACCACCTCTGCCCTCCTCACTCTTTCAAAAGACGTAGCTGCAGGTTTTAACGCGAAGAGACCAGCTAAACGTACAGTGATGTTGGCAATCGACATGTCAAAGGCCTTCGACAGCATAGACATAGCGGTACTCATAGATCTCGTCCTACAAACCGACGCCCCAAACTTCGCAAAGAAATGGCTAGCATCGTACCTCAGAGGACGAACGAGCCGTACATCCTTTCGCGACGTCCTCTCAAGCTCATCCCTGATCAGAAGCGGAGTCCCTCAAGGCAGCGCACTCTCACCGCTTCTTTACAATTTATATCTAAGCGATCTTCCGAACAACGATCCAAACATCAAAATCGTCTCTTATGCTGATGATATAACGCTATGGGCGTCAGATCCGAACATTTCCACTGCCTCGCTACACATACGATCCGGTCTCCCACACATCGAAAATTTCATCCACGATCGTGGACTATCTATTTCTCCTGCCAGAAGCCAGCTTCTACTCTTCACACCTTACAGCAAAGAGTACAAGACTATCCTAGATGTCTCGATCGGAGGTCAGAGCGTACCCACCGTGAATACCGCCAAAATCCTTGGAGTTACATATGATTCTATGTTCACATTCAGTCATCATGCGAAAGACATAGCAGGCCGAATGTCGCAACGTAACAATGTACTGAAGGCGCTAGCCGGCAGTACATGGGGCAACCAAAAGGAGACACTCCGTCTCACGTACAAAGCCATTTGCCAATCCATATACAGCTACGCAGCTCCAGCCTGGGCCAGCTTTCTCTCCTCCTCAGTGCATACCAAAATTAAAAGAGGACAGAACAATGGCCTGCGTATCGTAACAGGAAACCATCAAATGGCCAGCGTCGACCACATACATGCTGAAGCTAAAGTTATGAGATCGAAATCGCACCTTCACATGCTATCAGCCCAATACTTGGCAAGGACCTTGAGCCAAACTCACTTCCATCACGGATTATTTCTCCAAGGACCCCCACCACGCAACATGAAAGCTGATCTTTACATCGCATGCAGAAGCACTGTTGAAAAAGCCCTGTCGGAAACAGCAGAGAAGAACAACGGGAAAAGCGTCGCCAACCGAGTCCACACAAACATGGTCTCAGAAGAAAAGGAAACCATCCAAGGTCCAGTCATACTGGGCGGCCGACCACCACCGGACATAAATGAAGAAGAAGTGGACCTCTCCAGAAACGCCCGCTGCACGCTGAGCCAACTCCGCTCAGGCTACAGCAGGTACACCAACCACTACTTACACCGGATCGATGACTCGATACCTGACTACTGCCCAGACTGTCTCAATGGACCTCACGACGTGGCCCATCTCTTCAAATGCGCTAGACGTCCAACAAGACTCACGTTGGAAGATCTCTGGATGAAACCAAAAGAAGTAGCCTCATTTCTGAGACTATTGTGAAGAAAAGAAGAAGAGATGTATTTAAAAATACAAAAAAAGAGAGGAGAGAGAGAGGGAGAGAGCGGCTCTCCATAGCCAACTCTCTTCGACGCGAGACGTTTGCCGGCAACAACAACAACAACATTAGGTAGGCTGTCTGACTCACGAACACATATTGTAATAGGGACCCATTTCACATTAGGTAGGTTGTCTGATTCAAATAACACGTATTGTTGTTGTTGTTGTTGCCGGCAAGCATCCCGCATCGAAGACTTGGTTATGAACACTCTCTTTAATGAGAGAAGTTCTCGTGTTCTTCGGACAAGATGCGTGCGGAGAAGGGTTTTGATGTCCTTTTGCAGTCCTGAGACTGTCATGCTGCACCTTGTGAAGGCGGACATCGTTGTAGCAACCTGTTCATGCTATAGGCCTTGTGAGTGGGTGGTCAAGCCGGCCTAGCATCGTTTTGGGTGGGAGTAAAGACGTCTCGCCTGTCGTTGACCGGAGATAGGCAAGAGGCTATTTGACTGGCGCCTCGATTCGCCATTGAAAAGTATAGCGGAGTATCGGCTGATGTTTTGTCCGGTGGCATGCTCAGGCCGGTCCGGCATCGCCCTCCTTTGACGAGCTATACTACCCAGTTTTGGTCCGCGGTGGGATTTCTCCCGCTACCTCCCAGCACGATTTATTCGTAGGGAGGCATCCCTCTATCCGCCACCTGAGGTCGCGCTCGATTCTGCACTGGATGATCCGGCTCCATCCGTGAAAGGCTCTTAAGGCTGTAGAGTCACGAATGGCCACTGTTGCCAGTGTGTTTCGAAAAACAAATATTGTAATAGGGACCCATTTCACATTATGTAGGCTGTCTGATTCACGAACACACATTGTAATAGGGACCCATTTCACATTAGGTAGGCGGTCTGATTCACGAACACATATTGTAATAGGGACCCATTTCACATTAGGTAGGCTGTCTGACTCACGAACACATATTGTAATAGGGACCCATTTTACATTAGGTAGGTTGTCTGATTCACGAACTTTATCGTTGCGCTGTAATCGGTTACGGACTCCAATATGTTTTTCTCAGATAATCAGCGCAGTTCTGCGAGACGAAACCGATCCAACTGAGATTTCCTTGCTCTTCGCCAATCAAACTGAACCAGATATTCTCTGCAGGTCATGTTTTTTCTTTCATGTTTTGTCACTCAACTCAAAAAAGATGATCGAGAAGAATTACGTCTTCCTTGTTTTCTATCTATGCTTTACTCACAGTCTTGTGTTGCAGGGCAGAACTGGATGAGCTTTCTCTACGATATCCAAACCGATTCAAAGTTTGGTATACGGTAGACAGACCGCCGGAGGAAGGATGGGCCTACTCCAAAGGTACATTATTATATCAGTCCTCTCTATGCGTTGCTTTGGTAAAGTAGACAGATCTAAACTGGTATAATCAAGAGCGACTTTCTCGGGCATGGTACAGTGCTGGACATTATGATAAGACACCCCTGATTTTTGATGATATCAGCCGAACGGTAAAGGTAAATGGAAAATTATCATTAACATATTTTTTTTCGCCTTCGAAAACCATAGTAGCCGTAGTTTAAAAAAACAAAATTTCTTAGTTCTCGAGAAAAACGTTTTTTTAAGGATTTTGACCTGGACATAATGATAAGACACTTAACAGCTTTTTATCAATAAATCTTTATTTGATATTTCTTGTCAACAAAAACGATTCAATAATTGATAGCACGACCTTTCTTCAAAAGAATGTCAGAAATCCGATTTGGCATGCTTCTATATAACGCAGAAATTACATGTGGCTCTATTCCATCCCACTCCTTGGTTATCGCAGCTTTAAGCTCGGCTATAGTGGCGTATTGTTTGTGATTTTTATAAACCCGACGAACCAAGAGTCCCCAGAGATTTTCCATCGGATTCAAGTCCGGAGAACGAGCCGGCCAAGGTAGCAGAGAGACGTTCTTAGCCAACAACCCTGACTTGGTGGAGGCGCTGCCGTGAATAGGAGCGTTGTCTTGCTGGTAGACAAGCTGACGACTGCTGTGACTCCTCATGAATGGAATGAGAGTTGTTTCCAGCACCTCTGACGTTTGATGTGAGGATTACGGCGAATAGCGCGTTGAATCGTTCTGCGAGAGACATTCAAGTTGAGCTCTGCCTTAATGTCCATTACGGAGGCGGTCGAGTTCGAAGCTTTTCTGGCGATTTACCGCTCTTCTCGTTCCGTGAGCTTGCGTGGACGTCCTCCAGAAGTTTTCGATCCATATCCAAGAGGGTCGGCGAGGTAGTTGGTAATCACAGTACGCGAACGGCCCAGTATCTTAAGTGTGTCTTATCATTATGTCCAGGCCGGCTCTACCTTGGCCGGCTCGTTCTCCGGACTTGAATCCGATGGAAAATCTCTGGGGACTCTTGGTTCGTCGGGTTTATAAAAATAACAAACAATACGCCACTACAGCCGAGCTTAAAGCTGCGATAACCAAGGAGTTGGATGAAATAGAGCCACATGTAATTTCTGCGTTATATAGAAGCATGCCAAATCGGATTTCTGACATTCTTTTGAAGAAAGGTCGTGCTATCAATTATTGAATCGTTTTTGTTGACAAGAAATATCAAATAAAGATTTATTGATAAAAAGCTGTTAAGTGTCTTATCATTATGTCCAGGTCAAAATCCTTAAAAAAATGTTTTTCTCGAGAACTAAGAAATTTTGTTTTTTTAAACTACGGCTACTATGGTTTTCGAGGGCGAAAAAAAAATATGATAATCATAATTTTCCATTTACCTTTACCGTTCGGCTGATATCATCGAAAATCAGGGGTGTCTTATCATTATGTCCAGCACTGTAGAACCAGTGGCCACTTAAAGATCACAAGTAAAAGTATCAGATACTGAGAGTGAGACTTTAGAGGTCAAAGCATGTTCAAGAAGAAGGCTTTTAATGCAGGATTCATAACGTCGGAGATGATGGCCGAGCATCTCCCGCCCCCTTCAGATTCCACGGCAATCTTGATGTGTGGCCCTCCGCCCATGATCAATTTCGCATGTACTCCCAATCTGGACAAGCTCGCATATTCCCCGGACAATAGACTGATCTTCTAAATCAACAGAACTTGTGCCAGGACCAGATCTTGTTCGTGTTTCTATGTCCGCCTTTCTTTCTTTTTGTATCTCTCTCTCTCTAACTTTTATGTTCTTGTCTGAGTTAGCTCGGTGTGAGGTGTACGCTTGCGGGGGAGGGGGAACACCCTGTTTTACCGTGAGAAGTGACCAATCGCACTCTTGCTCTACTTTTCAGTTATCTCAGAGGGATGTCAATCGTTAGTAAGCGTGTGGGTAATTCTCCGGTTACAGCTAAGTTCTCAAAAAAACTGCTCAACAAACAAATAATTTGGTTATCAATTTAAGTTGAGTAGAATGTCTATGTGAAGCATGTCAGAAAAATTGCTGCTTTCTCTGTGTCCTTATTCTGGCTGCTTCTTCACAATGAAATTTTTGTTGAGTGGTTTTGACTGAGAACGTGCAAGGAGAACCATTTAGCTTGCTCGGCTATCCAATGTGGTAACCACGGTCTGGTTCTGACCAAACCCTATTGAACTATCGGAAGCTGTAGAATGTTGATGTTTGACGAGCTTTTGATTTACTAGAATCTCAAAAATCTATATGCTAATATGTAACATTTCGAGTGTTGTAACGAATATTTTTGTATAAAATTTTTTTGTCATCATTGCATCAAACAACTTCTGGGAAAACGAAAGATGACAGCGAACACAGATGGATACTATTTTGAAAAAAAAAATTAATCACTTTAAAAGATTTTGTTTTTCAACATCCGTAGCATCCCCATTCCGTGGGATGCTCTTCATTCCCTTGTCGTGTGGTGTGGACTTTAGACAGATGGGAATGGGACGGAGAGCATTGTGGGAGAGGAGTGTCGGCCGGCTGGTCCCCGTCAAGGGCCCAGCACCCACTGCCAGTGGGGCGTGGCTAGCACACGCCGCACTGGCTAGGGCGATTATATAATGTGTATAAAAGATGCTAGGGGGCCCGCCCCCGACACAACACACAAATAAACATAGTGAACGTTTGAGTACTTCGGAACGCCTTAAGCAGAAATAAATGAGATAAATTCTGTTTCATCGCTACAATATTTTGAGTATCACAGAGAAACAAAGGATGAAAGCAGCCGAAAAGCAACCTTCAAAGCTACAATTCAAACTGCTTTGCTGGTTAAAAGTGAGAATCATGAGATTGCTTACTCATTCACTCAATTCTCATGTATAATTTCAATGTATTTGGTGCGACTTTGCGAGCAAATCATGAACTTTTCTCAACTTTCTTTTTAAAAAATCTAACTTTAAGGTACAATGTATGTACGAGTTTTCTATCTGACATAGAGATTGATTAAGGCTTGTCAGTATTCTCTTTTGAATATTCTAAAAGTGTCACATGAAGTCAAAGCTCTTAAATGATATGCTTGCAAGAGCATTACCTTTTTTTGTGACCCTTTTTTAATTTCTGCAGTGAGGAAAATAGATTTTCGCGTTTGAGGAGAAAAGTCTTTGTTAGAAATGCGATGCATGTAAATGAATATGTATTGATGACAATCAACATCAACTGCGGCTCTCTTTCCTACTAATGCTTAATACAAACACCCTTTGAAATTTTTATGAAGTAATATCACACATTACATCGACGTCTCATCGGTTGTGTAATGGGAAATTTTTAAAGTCTACCAAATCAACGCGACGTCCACCAAATAAAATAATTACGTCCACCAAATAAAGTGATGACGTTCACCAAATAAAATGCTCTTATCCACCAAATTAAAAAATTTTGTGGAGACGTATACCAAATAAATTTTTATTGTGGAGATGTCCACCAAATTTGTTCGAAATAAACTTTAAAAAAATTTTTTGTAAATAGGAGTTGGAAAATGTCGAAAAAACCGGAAAACCCTAGAAAAGTCGAAAAAAATTTCGACATCTCTCGAAAAAAGTCGTGAAATTAGTTTTTAAAAAACCTTTTAAAAAATTCAATCGAAAAATGTGCAATCCTGTTCAGGAATGAATTGTTATGATACCGTAATAATGGCTTCCTGTCGACGAGTCACGAATCACGAAGAAAAAAATTTGGTAGACGTCTCCACTAAGAAAAATTTTTGGTGGACGTCTCCACAACATTTTTTATTTAGTAGACGTCTCCACAATTTTTTTTGCATTTGGTGGACGTCTCCACAATATTTGATGGACGTGAGCATTTTATTTGGTGGACGTTTCGATTTATTTGGTAAAGGTTTCGATATATTTGGTGAACGTTTCGATTTATTTGGTGGATGTTTCGATTTATTTGGTAGACTTCTAATTCACGTCCTTTGTGTAACGGGCTTGCAGTAGGGATCAGAATAAGATATATGGTACTGCTCTGTGGACTTTTTTTGGTGCGTCTGGATTAATCTATTTTTCAGCTCGTTTTATCTCAAGTAAAAAATATTTGGAAAATAAAGCTAAGTTAGACGAGTTTAATATAAGGAATCGAAGTTCAACGCAAAAAAACGGATTTGAATGCATACATAGTGTCCCTTTTTTGTACACATAAATCTTATCACAGACACTATCAACTACATGTATGTGTATTAGACTTTGGAGACCGAAGCTCATCTCAAAAGTTACTTTAATACTCTCTAGGAT
>OZ057406.1:11200501-11336621 GCA_964056735.1 Allodiplogaster pararmata
AATAATTTTTCCCCATAAAGATTGTTGTTATCATTTATATTCTCCTACTGTCACGACATTTGCTACCGCGACACTTGCTTCCCGACATTTGCTACCTGCGACATTTGCCACCACGACATTTGCTACCCACAACATTTGCTACCGCGACATTTGCTACCGCAACATTTGGAACATTCATAAAGCCTATCTGAGTTTCAAATGTTTAAAAACTATCTCTTTCCTATGACTTATTGATGAGTTTTCATGGTTGTGAATCACCAAATGGGGAACATTCTTATAGAAAGGCGAAAGAGATAACGAGTGGCATCACGGTTTTACGATGTGTTTTGCCTACCTCATTTTGAATTTGCTCTTATCTCTTTCAAACACGAATGTGACATCGGAAAAGAAAGGTCTCTGTTAGCTCTAGTCTTTTCATATTGCAAGCACCTTCGTTTCCACATTTTTTCCGTAGTTTTTTTAATTTTAACTTCTATTTAGTTTTGCTACTCCACAGGAACAATCGAAAAGCTTCTCACGTTTCCGCAAACATTTTCTTCACAACTCAACGAACTAATCAGAATAATGCTTCTTTATCTCATCTAGATTGAGTAACTTTGTTCTTTTTTTTGAATTTTTATCGGTTAAATTTTACTTTATCGTTTAAAATTTACTTTTTTTTCCACTTTAGGTTAAATTTTTTTTACCGCACAGGACAAAATGCACTGCGAAAGTTCTATTATTTTAGTTCTATTATATTACATTTAGCTTCCCACTTTTTTAAACCCGGGCTTTATAGAATATCATGATATAGTGGTTTGTTTCATGCCTCCCATGGCCAACTATTTTCGTTATGTTTGTTTGAATTGTACTTTTTCTATGAAATGGTTGCTTTGGCTTAGGACAAGGGGAGCTTAAATTTCAGGAATTTTCATTGGAGAAGTGGCGCTGTGAGAGGGGCCAAAATCAAAAAGATCCGGGTTTGTACTTTAACTCCCCATTTTGTATGGTGGGGAACTAAACTTGAATGGTACACATTTTACTTTAGACCCTTCCATATCTGCTCTTCACCTCTATCTCCTCTCTATTTTGTTATGTTCTACTATGTATTATGGGGGTTCTCGTATCATAGGGGTGCTAAAGCACAATGGGGGATAACAAATCAGATGATTGATGTTGAAAAGTTTGAAAATATATGGAAAGTTCAAACATGCTAGAATAAATCTGTTATATTCAAATTTAACTTCGGTTTCGTTATGGGAAAAAGGGGAAAGAGTGCATCTAAATCGATTTTCCATGCCCTCCCTGCCTTTTTCCCTAGTTTCACGGTTTCCACCCTATTTTCAGTGTTTTTCCTACTCTCACATTTCCTGTTTTCTTTCTCTAACCATCATCGATGTTCTCTATTCTCCCCTTTCACCCGTTATCTCTATTCTACGAGTTCGCTAAGTTTCTCTGTTTTTTCTCTTTCTCTCTTCTCTATCTCCTTATACCTCTCTTTCTTCTCTTGGTCTTTTCTCTCGTTTCCTCTTCGCGCTATGTGCATACACACCCTTGTATTTTCCTTTTCCAATGTTCTTCCAAGCCCGGTGCTGGCCTCTTTTTTGTGCCCCCCCCCAAAGCCATCTCTTATTCGTATTCTTTTCTTTTTCGGCGTGCTGCTTAATTCCTGATGGCATTCGCCTTCTCAATAGCTTCCCGACTGCTTTCTGTTTTCATTTTGTGCCTTTCAAGCCAGTACCCGACTTCCTTCTTACTCCCTATTCTTATATGCTGCATTCTCTCCATGAGAATTGGCTTCAAATTCATTCCGCCATTAATACCTTCACAAGTTTTTCTCGCTTTCTGAAGTTCTTCTTCATAATTAAAGACGATCGGCTAACCAATTGCAGTCTCTGATGGTTCTCTTGAGAAAAAGTTCAGAATTAATTGTAAATCTGAAAAGGTGGACATTCTCGAAAAAAAATTTCAGTTGAGAAGATACTGTTTCTTTGGCACTTTGTTGCGATTTACATGCTTCGCTTTAGATTATCAGTTACGCAGTTTAAAGGCAGTGAGGCCCGTTAAAGATCACAATAGGTTATGATGTACCATTCTTTTCGAATGGTGTTATGGTAACGCGGCCGGAATCGGGAATATGAGGAGCGATTTATAGGTTACCAATAGCTGTTTTGAATGCTTTGACTGTATTAATCGGAAATACATTCTCTGGGAGTTTGTTCCAGATCGGAACTACTCTGGTTAAGACTATTAGAGAGCATAACATGTTTGAAACTGAGTTGCGTCAGTCTGAACTTGTCTGACCTAGTGGGGTGTCTGTGCTCTTGAGGGTAGAACATCTTGAATCGAGGAATGTTGGTTCTTCCGGTCAGGATTTTGAAGGTCATCACGAGATCGGTCTGGTCCCTCCGTTTTTCGAGGGACTGCAATTGAAAAAATATGTTTCTCTCTTGGTATGTCATATCGGGCAGTCCGGCTCTTATGCAGACTTGTTCTGTAAAGATTTGAACCTTTTCTATGAGTTCTTTACAATATTTTTGGTGAGGTGACCAGATCACGGACAGGGGTTATTTAGTCATGACAGATCTTCTGTCGGCGGGCCTCTGTGTTCCAAATCTTTAGGGGGGACCCTCATGTGAAAAAAAAGGTAAGGGGGACCCTTATGTGAGAAAAAAAAGGAAAAAATTTTTCACTCTTAAGGGGGTACCCTTATGTGAAAAAAATTTTTCCGCTTTCGGCGGGCCTCTGTTTTTCCAAATCGTAAGGGGGGACCCTTATGTGAAAAAAAGATTTTTCGCTTTCGGCGGGCCATTGTTTTTTTTTTCATAAGGGGGGACCCTTATGAAATTTTTTTATTTGAAAAATCGTAAGGGGGGACCCTTATGTGAATTTTTTTCGGCGGGTTTCTGTTTGAAAAATCATAAGGGGGACCCTTACGTGAAAAAAAAATTCCCGCCTTTGGCGGGCGTCTGTCCCTTTTTCTTTCACACTAAAAAAACCCTGATCACGGAGCAATATTCAAGTTGAGGACGAACGTAAGCAACGAAAAGCTTTTTATAAAGATAAGGGTTTCTCGATTTGAAGGTTCTTAGAATGTAAGCGCATTCGGCTGTTGCTGTGTTGCACCTATTTTCTATATGTGTAGAAAAGCTTAATAAGTTATCGTATTCTACACCAAGGTCCCTTACTAGTTTATCCTCTGTGATTTGTTGAGGTAGAAATTACTCTTGGGGTGAGTTTTTTCCTAAAAGTGTGTGTGTGTGTAACATTCTTTCGAGTTTCCGTCAATTCATAAATATTAAAACCTACAATGAGACTTTTCACTTTGAAGGAACCCTTTCCTAATCAAGCCATTCTAGCAATTACCAGAATAAGTTTTCTTGAAGGTGTTATAATGTTTTTAATGTAATTTTTGCCTGAAAATTTGCTACAATGTTCCTTACTTCAACACAGATCATTAGCCAAATTTCCTCATTTTTTCCACTCTTTGCTCGCTCATAGGTATTTATTTACAATTCAGAGCCCCCTTCTCCTAGTAATTACCCATTTTATGTCTGCCCTTTTCCGAAAGAAGAAAATTTATTGCAAACGAAGTCTGAAAAGGATAGTTTTTTTCTGGTGTTGAAGAATTCTACACGCCAATTTTTTCATCAAGTTGAGGAATTTTCTATTAAAAAAAGTATATCAGATTTAGCTAGAAGTTAAATAAAGTCAATAGAAAGGTATCTTTCACTTTAATTCTTCCTTATACTTTCGAAGTGAATGGTAGCATCATTCTTCTTCTTCGGATTGGGGTCCGCTGTATGACTTCTAGCTCTCCAGAATCTTCTGTCCATGGCGTCCCCAGGATGAAGACGGGCAAGGCGCAGGTCTTGGTTAAGCGTGTCTATGTATCTCGGGCTTCCCTCGCGGCCGTTTACCCGCGACTTAAATCATGAGGGCATGTCGTGCAGTGGTCTCTCTTCGCATCACGTGGCCGTACCAGCGTATTCTGCTTTCACGCATCTTTTCCTGTAGGAAAGCAACTCCAATTCTTTGTCTCACAATGCTGTTGAGTACGTGGTCGAGGCGTTTCACCCAAGACTCCAGCATAGCATATTCAGCTCGTTTGTGTGGAGGATGTTTTCAGTGGCTCGAGTCGTTGGCCAGGCCTCAGATGCGTAGAGAAGAACAGGGCGGATCGCTGTTTTGTACATATTCCCTCTCAAATCGGCATTTATCTTCCCATCGCACAAGACACCTGTAGCTTCTCTCCATTTGATCCGCGCCGCATTCACTCGTTGACGTGCTGCAGCTGTGGTAGATTTGTCTGAAGAGATGACCGATCCGAGTTACTTGAAGTTCGTAGTTTTAGGAAGAGGTTCGCCGTTGATGTGCACCGTGCCATCCATTTACTCTCCAACTTCCTGGTACTCAGTCTTCTCGACATTGAGACGTAGGCCGTATCGGGAAAACGCATGGTTCCACTCCTGAATACGATTCGCTATCTACACGCGTGTTAGAGCAGCAAGCAGTACGTCATCAACGTATGCAAGCGTCGTTGGAGTTGGAGTCAAAATTGTCCGTGTGATGGTGTCCATTACCAAAATGGAAAGAAGCGGAGAACGGAAATTTCCTTGGTGTACTCCCACTCTGACTGGGAACGGTTCTGTGGTGCCGACGGCAGTTCTGACTGCACTGTTCGATGAGGTATAAGTCGTTCGGACCCATCGGATATACTCTTCTGGGTCCAAATTATCTCGTAGAGCGAGAGCGATGAGGTCGTGCGGAACTCGATAGAATGCCTCTTCCAGGTCGAGGTATGTTAGATGTAGGGATACCTTCTTTTCTGGGTGTTTGTCAACTAGAAATGTCAGAGCGGAGATGATATATATTGTTCCTTTTCCAGGTACGAAACCACATTTCCGCGCCGGTACCTGGTTGATGTTCCTGATGCGCGCGTCCAATATTCTCTCAAATATCTTCATTGTGTGGTTGAGGAGCCAAATTTGTCGTTAGTTGTTGCACATCCTTGCATCGCCTTTTCCTTTGAATTTTGGCACAGTTGTGGATTCACACCAGCTTTGTGGGATACGGCCTCGTTGTATGATGGTGTTGAACAGTTGTGCAACGTGAGTCAGTCCTGCGTCTCCAGCCAGCTTCCATGCTTCCGTGGCAATGTCATCAGGGCCAACCGCCTTTTCATTTTTCATCTTCTAAAGAGCACTCTTCACTTCCTCTTCTGTCATCTTTGGTACTGGTCCGAGAACAGGAGGTAAAGTAGGTAGATGAGGATGCTCGAATTCTTGGCCGCTTATCTCTTCAAAGTACTCGCGCCACCGGCCTCTTACATCTCGTGCGTCCGTGATGAGCTTTCCTTACTTGTCTCTTATCGTGGTGGCCCTTCTGACGTCTAACGAGTTGCGGTGTCTTGTCTTCGCCAGTCGATATATATCTTTCTCTCAGTCCATGTTTTCGTAGAGCTGACTGAAGTAGAATGCTTTGGCTACTGCCACAGCTCTCTTCGCTGCGCTCTTGGGTCATTTGTACTGAGCACGTTCCTCAATCTCTCTAGATTTCTTCCATAGCTTGTACACCGATTTCTTATCTTGAATCACATCTGGCACTTCAGGCGTGAAGAACCAGGTGTCTTTCTCGATCCTCACTTTCCCAGGTCTCAGCACACTTATGGCTGGTTGTTTGATGCTGTTTTCTAGAACCCCCAGTGTTCATCGACGTCCGCCGGAAAGTGCTTGTAGAGCTGCCTTGGATGCCGTGTGAGAGAAGAAGACGTTCCTTTTTTCTGAATGCTCGCAACCACTTCATTTGAGTGCACTCTGAATTACAAGTTCCTAAGCTTTGCCTTTCAAGCTTGTAATCCATTATGAGTGGGTGGTGCTCCAGAACACTTGAGGGTAGCATACTTCTTTAAAAAAACATTGGAGAGACCTCGCGTGCTTTGTACTCTCATAACAAGCCATAGCTCGCTAATTTCGAACCGGAATACTGCTATCTGATATGGGCAAGCTTACAATGTGACTTGTAGAATGTTTGGTCTGAGCGGACATTAAAAATAGGAAGACACACAGAGCATATTTTCTTGTTTTTCGAAGACTGTGTTCTAACCAAACATTTCTATCAAACCGTTAGGACCACATTCAAAACCCTTAGTTGCGAGGGGCGGTAAACCAATCATGTATTTCACCCTTGTGCGGGAGCGATGGCTCACTCAATATTAAAGGCTGGGTGAGGGTGTTCACTAATCAAATACCTTCTCGCGATTGTGTTAGGCAATCTCTACCCATTATACTTTTATTAATTGAAAGAAGGGGCCTCTATGTCCGTTGGAGTACTTCTTTACCGTTTTCCGGGTTATGGGAAAGCTGTGTTAATATCGAATACCCCTTGGACTTCGAGCAGTATGTACATATATGTCTCTGAATTACTACGGAGGGTGCTGTATGCAAACTGGTACCACTCAAAGGCTTTGTGGGGTACGCGCGAATGTAATACTCCCGCTATTCCGAAGGGGGTTCTTACTCACCCCTGAAGTTGTGCAATGTGACAGTGAAGAAAGCCAAAATAGCCTCCAACCACTTTCTTGACAATAAATTTGAGCAAGACTCATCTACTATTTTATACTATTGCCATATAACCATATAGGCTTTTCTCGCTCGAGAAGCTCGCCTTCTCTTTCGAATGTGCGTCATGGGCCAGGACGGGGGGAAAGTTAGGCATAGAGTTGAGGGTACCACAGGGAAAAGAAAAAGAGAGCATGTGAGAGTTGAAAAGAGCGAGTGGAAAGAGTATTTTGCATAGAAAGGGAGCACCATGAGAGAGCATGCGGTAGAGACCGTATAAAGGGAAGAGAAAGGGAGTTGAAAAAGCAGAAAAAGTAGAGGTAATAGAAAGATATCGGAGAACCCGTAAGCAAAATCGGAGAAGTGTCTCCACGACAAAAAAGAAATAAGTAGACATCTGGAAAAGAGCAAGAAAAAGAGTCAAATTCGAAATGGACGAAGATTATTGATTGAGGTTTATTGATTGAGGTTTATATTATTGAGCGGTTTCGCGAGATGTTTTTTTGAAGAAAGAAAAGCAGGGAAAGTTGGTAGAAGTTCTGGATGAGAAAGAGAGTGGAGAAGGAAACCAGAGAGTCGAAGAGAAGATGAGCAAAGAAGAGATGAAAGAATCTGATAGAAAAAAAGAAGGTCAAGAAAACTACTGAAGGTAATTCTAGAAGGTGAGGGAATGGGAAGGAGAGAGATAAGGGAGAAGAGAAGAGACGAGGGAGATTGCGAAGTGAGGAAAACTGCATAACAACAGAAGAAAAGATGAAGAGAGAAACACAGAATGAAGCAAGAAGAGCGGCGATTCATGGAAATACGTGAAACGGAAACAGACTTGTGATTTCCATCTTTTCTCGGGCATTTATTCATATACATACGAGAAACGAAAGAAATATAAATAATGAGAGAGTAAGAGTGTAGAAGAGAATTGGAGATCAAATTAAATAGTGAGAAAGGGAATGGAGCAAGGTTTTCTATCCCAGCAGAAGCCGGCATATAAATATGGAAAGATATTTTTCATTCTAGTTTCCTTACCTAGAGAGAGTGAGAGAAGGGGAAAGAGATCTAGAAAAAGGCAACAACAAAAAAGCCAATGAAAAAGGTAGAGGGATATTATTGGGAATTCCAAGGGATGAGGCATGAGATGCCCTTCCGAAGGCGCATGACTGCACGGAAGAACACGGCATAAGTATGCATTTTGTTCTCAGGCCGTATGTACGGCACGTACCTTATTTTAGTGTTTTAGGAAACGAATTAAAGATTTTCACTCTTGAGACTTGTACTCGCAACCCTTCGAGTCCATCTTGTACCCGATGTATATGCAAGTTTATCTCATCTAAAAAGTTTGACCAGAAGTCTGAGTACTGAACAATTATTTAAATCATTTGTGAATCCTGAAAAAAAAATTGGAAGGTTCAATGGTTGGGTAACTGCTGAATCTAGTTATGCACGGTTCGGTGAACGTCATTTCGTACAGTTAAAAAGTTCAAGTCGGTTCTGCAAAATAAGTAACTTTGCTGTTGACACTAATTCATTATAAATTGTTGATATGAGAAGTAGAAGTCGTCTTCATTTTATTGATCTAAACAGAATATTTTGGGCGTTTTTTCTGTTGGAGTACAAGTATATGTATATGTTGGGTGAAAAAACTTCGATGTCATTCGTCTTTTCTGCAACTGACTCCGATGATTATCTGGAATGGAAATTTTCATTACGGTAGCTAAGACACTAAATCTGTTTTAGTTCCACAGTGACTCATTCTTAGCATCAAATTCACCTGTATAACGATATAGAAGCGCTTGTATCTGAAGGTTGTATTTCATATATTTTTTATCGAACTTTTTTCTAATTTACCGATGTTTCTTCCATATGAAATAAGCTGTGCATTAACTTCAATCACGTGATTTTGAGGAATTGAATGATTTGCTTGAACGAACCCGCGAAGTGTTAAGTGTAATGTGACGTGTGCGCGTTTCATGATAAAATTTAGTACTTAGTTTTGTGACCTTTTTGCGAAGTTTATTTCGTATAGTCAACACAAGCAAAAGTCATTTCCAGACTTCGTCGGAGTGCTCATTTCTTCGTCGCAAAGACGGATCTTTCCTTGAAGTTTTTTGCGCGAGAGACTAAGCTGAATAATGGAAGGTTGGATGATAACTGAGTTGAAGGGGAAAAATTTCGTAACTTTTCAAATTCATCGTATCAAATTGAGCTTGCCAAAACTTGAAAAAAACTTCTAATGCAACTTGGATGATTACTGAGTTGAAGAGCTACTTTTCAAAAGCATATGAATTCATTATTTAAATTTCTCGGCAGCAATTCAGTATTAAAACACTAACCAAGTACTTATTTTTTTCATTTGTTACTGAGCCGCACAGCCTCGTTAGCTTGAACTAGTTTTTTTTTTCTTACTTTATCATCATATCAGTTCTGAGCGTTTCACTTTGTTCATCAAAAATACAATAAAATAAAAGAATTAGCACCAAACTCTGGAGTCATAGCTCACCAACACTTGTTAAGTTTTTTTGTTGATAAGCTTTCATCCCAGTGGGAGAGGGAAGCGAGGCCTGCAATAATGAATCTCTGAATTTTTGCCCTTTAACTCTACGACTTGTAACTTTTCTAGACTTCCTGCTTGGCGGTAGTTTGAGAAATCCTTGTGAAATTTTTTTTGGTAAAATTACTACAATTTCGAGAATGGCAAACGATATTTTACTGTAGAAGTCAGATTCAAATGTGAGTTCAAATGCGCAAGCTCTAAAGTTTATGATGCACCGGTGCAGGCGGAGGAGATGCGGGCGGTAGCCAGGGACCTCGTCAGTCAAACAAGCGACTGCAGCAGACCCAGGCGCAAGTCGATGAGGTCGTCGGTATCATGAAGGTGAATTCCCATCGCAGGATTTTTATGGGGTGTTCTGTTCATAGGTAAACTGCCAACTGACAAATAAAATTTTCAAGGGAGACCGACCTATCGCCCCTCTCCCTCACTCGAAATGAATGTATCAGAGTTTTTACAGCTAAAACTAAAAGAAAAAAACTTGATTCCTCTATATAAATAGAACGTTTCATTAGCCATAACTCAGCCTCAACCGGTTTCGTAATGTAGAAATTAAAACTTTCAACCTACTTAAGCGATCGACCTATTGAAAAATCAAGACATATTTTACCTATGGTTCTGTCATACGTTCTAAAAGGACACAAACTCCTGCAGAAAAGTTCTAATTTCCTTGAGAAGATTCATAGACCTAGAGAAAAGCATCGCTAAATAAATGGCTAGAAAAAAATTTCAATTTTATTTTACAAAAAAACAATTTTTTTTGTTTCCTATTTATCGTGTTAGAAAAATAATGGTTTTGAAGGGTAGATGATGAACTGTGAATGACTTCAAATTAGTTCTCGATTTCCATGTTGAGTGTTTTCAATTCTTGGCTAAAACAGGTAGTAAACAAGTTTTTGTGACTTTGCTTATCATAAAAGCTTAAATCTACTCTCTTTCTCTATTTGTTATTTCTTATCATCTCTTTTTCTCTGTATATCTCTATCTTTTTTGTGTCTCTCTTTTTATTGGAAAAGATGTAACCGTGTTATTGGTTCTTGGCTTATCTCTTTAACATTCTTCCCTGAACAGTTCAAGAGCAACCGAAGCGTAAGAACCACGTGAAAGTAAGTAAAAAACAACAAAAACATTTTTGAATGATGTTAGTCGATCGATCGCTTTGATCACTAACTAGTAGTAAATACACTGGTTACAACACGAATTGTTTTGGTGTCCTTCTGCAGAGTAAAAAGAGTAGTCGATTGCAGGTTAATGTGGAGAAGGTTCTGGAAAGAGATCAGAAGCTCTCACAGCTCGATGACCGCGCGGACGCACTTCAGGCTAGTCGAATGCTTTTTTAGTCTTGGCCATAGCTTAACTATGTGAAATTATCTTAACTATGACTAAGAGAACAAGGCATTTGAGCCTTTCATATAACACTATCGCACGGAATAGCAATGTGTCTTCGTGGTGTTACACATGGTAACACGCGCTCCCGGTTTGAGTCGAGATGGTCTGGGTTCGATCCCGCCCGGTGGACTAGCTTTTTTCTGTGCGGTAGTTCAATCATATGTGAAATTAATAAAAAGACCGTTCTTTGAGAGGACGGTCTAGAATAATGAGAAGTTTCACCTTCTGAACAGTGAGGAGGATGACAATTTAAATATATCCGAAGGCAGAGTTCCAAATATTGATACCGCCTCATACAAAAGTTTTGTGTCAGAAGGAAATCTTGAAGGGAAGAACTAGTCGTAAATTGTTAGAGCTTCTCTAGGAACAGGGAAATGTAAGATTTGGGTGGTTGAAATGTTCTTTTGAATTAGTTTATGGATGAAACATGAATAATGAACGGTGCGTCAGTGAGGTAAGAGATAAATTAGTAGTCTGTAGATGCGAGACCTGCTCTAGCAAATATGCGCCTCGTGAAATTCCTCTGGACGCGTTCCAGGTGATTGACGAGTCCAATGATATGTCGGTGACTAGCTCACTGGCATGTTCAAAAAGAGGTTGTTGTTGGTGCCGGCAAACATCCCGCATCGAAGACTTGGTTATAAACACTCTCTTTAATGAGAGAAGTTCTCGTGTTCTTCGGACAAGATGCGTCCGGAAAAGAGTTTTGATGTCCTTTGCAGTCCTGAGACTGTCATGCTGCACCTTGTGAAGGCGGACATCGTTGTAGCAACCTGTTCATGCTAAAGGCCTTGTGAGTGGGTTATCAAGCCGGCCTAGCATCGTTTTGGGTGGGAGTAGAGACGTCTCGCCTGTCGTTGACCGGAGATAGGCAAGAGGCTATTTGATTCGCGCCTCGACTCGCCATTGAAAAGTATAGCGGAGTATCGGCTGATGTTTTGTCCGGTGGCATGCCCAGGCCGGTCTGGCATCGCCCTCCTTTGACGAGCTGTACTACCCAGTTTTGGTCCGCGGCGGGATTTCTCCCGCTACCTCCCAGCACGAATTCTTCGTAGGGAGGCGTCCCTCTATCCGCCACCTGAGGTCGTGCTCGATTCCGGACTGGATGATCCGGCTCCATCCATGAAAGGCTCTTGAGGCTGTAGAGTCATGAATGGCCACTGTTGCCAGTGTGTTTCGAGAAAAAGAGGTAGTATATAAGCCCTACAGGTTGTTTATTACCACCCGGACAACTTTTTTCGAGCGCATAGATTTTAAAGGTTTCAGAGTTCAACATTCAATTTTTCCAATGATTTGGACTTCCCCTACGAAAAATCCAAGAAAAATTGTTTCCCAAGCGCATATATCTCAATGTTTTTCGGGGTTTCTGGCTAGCGCATAGATTTTTTCTACCCGCAATGTGGGTCAGAAAAACATCCTGAAGCCCTGTATGCTCTGACAAGGGCTGAAGTGGATGATGTTTTAGAAGACCTGAGAAGCCTATTGACTGCCATGATGGCTTTCATTGTCACAATTTCAATATAACGGGAGAAACTCAAGGACTCATCTAGATGGTTTATGTTCTCGAAACACACTGGCAACAGTGGCCATTCGTGACTCTACAGCCTTAAGAGCCTGTCACGGATGGAGCCGGATCATCCAGTCCAGAATCGAGCGCGACCTCAGGTGGCGGATAGAGGGACGCCTTTCTACGAAGAATTCGTGCTGGGAGGTAGCGGGAGAAATCCCGCCGCGGACCAAAACTGGGTAGTATAGCTCGTCAAAGGAGAGCGATGCCGGACCGGCCTGGGCATGCCACCGGGTAAAACATCAGCCGATACTCCGCTATACTTTTCAATGGCGAGTCGAGGCGCCAGTCGAATAGCCTCTTGCCTATCTCCGGTCAACGAAAGGCAAGACTTCTCTAATCCCACCAAAAATGATTCTAGGCCGGCTTGACCACCCACTCACAAGGCCTATAGCATGAGCAGGTTGCTACAACGATGTCCGCCTTCACAAGGTGCAGCATGACAGTCTCAGGACTGCAAAGGACATCAAAATTCTTCTCCGGACGCATCTTGTCCGAAGAACACGAGAACTTCTCTCATTAAAGAGAGTGTTCATAACCAAGTCTTCGATGCGGGATGCTTGCCGGCAAAAACAACAACATGGTTTATGTTATATTGCGAGGAAAGATCAAACCTGTCAAGAAGAAATACAGTTCTGAGGTTATTTTAACTAATGTGACTGGCAGAACATCTGGAATGAAAGATGGTAATTGACCAAGTTGCTGCATAATGTAAGATGGTATCTAGGGCTGATTGAAGAGAGATAGGAGAATCACAAAAAATCTAAACGTCGTCGGCATTTAGGAGGAAGCAAAATACATCAGAGGTGAGTAATTATACTAAATCATTTACAATAATTGTGGATAGAAGAGGACCCCATGAGCTTCCCTGTGAACTCCCTCAGAATAGAAGAGGAGCCAATGAGCTTCCCTGGGGAACTCCCTCAGAGTAGAAGAGGACCCAATGAGCTTCCCTGGGAACTCCCTCAGACTAGAAGAGGACCCAATGAGCTTCCCTGGGAACTCCCTCAGACTAGAAGAGGACCCAATGAGCTTCCCTGGGAACTCCCTCAGACTAGAAGAGGACCCAATGAGCTTCCCTGGGAACTCCCTCAGAATAGAAGAGGACCCAATGAGCTTCCCTGGGAACTCCCTCAGAATAGAAGAGGACCCAATGAGCTTCCCTGGGAACTCCCTCAGACTAGAAGAGGACCCAATGAGCTTCCCTGGGAACTCCCTCAGACTAGAAGAGGACCCAATGAGCTTCCCTGGGAACTCCCTCAGAATAGAAGAGGACCCAATGAGCTTCCCTGGGGAACTCCCTCAGAATAGAAGAGGACCCAATGAGCTTCCCTGGGAACTCCCTCAAGAACGGATTGCTCGGCAGAGAAAGATTCGTCAATATGCACACTGAATGATCTGAGAAAAAAGATTGGACGAGAGATGAGTGAATCTTTGAGCATTCGATTTTATGGAGAAGGGCCATGTGATTCACACTATCAAAGGCCTCAGAAAAATCGATTGAAGAAATATCAAACGACAATTTCCTGGGAAAAAATGAGAGATATAATGAATGAGAATGAACGAATAATGAGACAGTAGAAATTCTGACTGGTTGGGATTAAGAAGAGCTCAGCTGAAGATGGTTGGAATTAAGAAGAGCTCAGCTGAAGATGGTTGGAATTAATAAGAGCTCAGCTGAAGATGCTCATACATGAGGTTGAAAATGTATTTCTTCAATACCTTTGACAACGAGGAAACAAGAATTATCGGCATTGTGTTTCTTAGCACCCACAAATTTTTTTCGAGCGCATAGATTTTTAAAAGTTTCAGAGTTCAACGTTCAACCTTTCCAATGATTTGGAATTTCCTATGAAAAATCCGAAAAAAAAATTTCCATGCGCATAGATTTCTATGTTTATCGGGGTTTTTGGAGAGCGCATAGATTTTTTTCACCCGCAGTGAAAAATTTTTTTTTCTGACCCCTCCCCCGCAGTGCGGGTCAGAAAAACACTCTGATTATCGGACGATAATTGGTAGAATCAGATTTAATTTCTTACTTGAAAATTGATTTAACTATATCAGACTTCCTGCTAGATGGATAATAGCTCAATGTGAGACAATTTGAAAAAAACTAGAGTGGAATTGTAATATGCGCACAAACTTAGAATTTGAGTTTGTTTTATGTTTCTACCGTAAAAGTTTTCGCTGCAATGTTATCGTGAGAGAAACTATCTTGTTTTTCATAGAGTTATTAAAAAAAATCATACCTATGAATAGTTTTTTTATTAACAAATCATACCTATGAATAGTTTTTTCCCCGTGGTTGCTATTGATGAACCCAACACAAAAATATACAGAAAAGTACTGGCAAAGAATATAAGGATGTGAGGAAAGTGTTAAACTCGGAGAATGCGTGATATTGCAGGAAGGTGCATCGCAGTTCGAGAAGTCTGCGGCGACTCTGAAACGCAAATACTGGTGGAAGAACATCAAGATGATTATCATCATGTGTGCCATAACGACCGTGCTCATTATCATCATTGTGATCTGGGCGGGCAACAAGTGAGAGAGGAGCTCGTAGGATAAGCCACCAAAGGCAGCTGGTGGGAATGAGGAGCTCCTTTAAAAGTTTTCACTTTCTGTAAAGTTGCCCCCGACTGGTCCAAAGATTATCCAGAAGGCGAGGACTTATAAGCACCTCTTACAAGTGATTTTATGAGCAAGAAAAGCCCATACTGACTGAAAATCTTTTGTTTTCCTATTTGCCTGGGGTTTTGAAGGGAATAGTTCGACCCGCTGGCCTTTACGGTAGTTCGACCCGCTGGCCTTTACGGTAGTTCGACCCGCTGGCCTTTACGGTAGTTCGACCCGCTGGCCTTTACGGTAGTTCGACCCGCTGGTCTTTACGGTAGTTCGACCCGCTGGCCTTCACGGTAGTTCGACCCGCTGGCCTTTACGGTAGTTCGACCCGCTGGCCTTTACGGTAGTTCGACCCGCTGGCCTTTACGGAATTTTTAGATCCTTCAAGACGCGTAAGGTGTTTTCCGAAAAGGACGGGGCTAGTCTTTAAGATATTTCTAAGGGCTATTTAACAGTTTTTTCACCTTTTTTTAGTCTCCATTAAAATTTTCAAAATTGTATTAGAACTTTGTAATAGATATTTTTTGAATCGCAAACATAATGCTTACTGATTTTTTGTTCCAGAGTTCACTTTTTGTACTAGGTTTTTTCTCTCTCCTCTCGAAGTTTTGTTAGTTGAATTAAACTTGAGTTAGAGCTCTTCATGGTGTTAACGTGGTTGTGGAATTGTTTTCTTCATTTTCATTGCACTATGGAATGTAGGTAAGACTTGTGGGAATTAACGACGGTGATCGAATCGGCAAATGGAATCACAGATTGAATTCAGCTTTTATGAACTTGATCCCTTCGTGATTTTTAACTAAGTAGAATTTTTAACTAAACTAAGAAACAAGAAACTCATTAGCTGAGAATTGATATTTTTTGGTATGAGTCAATTACAAGCAGGGGTTATTTAGTCATGACAGATCTTCTGTCGGCGGGCCTCTGTGTTCCAAATCTTTGAGAGGGACCCTTATGTGAAAAAAATTTTCCGCCTTTGGCGGGCGTCTGTCCCTTTTTCTTTTACACTAAAAAACCCCTGATTACAAGGACCAAGTGTCGCACAGAAGGCTAGAATTTCATGTTGAGATGTGTAAATTTGAAATACATTTTTACAGCTTCATAAGGAAAGTATTTTATTTAATCGAAAAAGTGTTGGTCCAAAAGAACTTAGATTTTCAAGCGAGTTGAAGGAAATTCCTGGTTGTCGTAATGCAATAAGAAGCCATATTATATACTAATTAATCATTTATCAGCTCTTGTTCCAAGATTATATTCGTACTTTTTTTTTTTCATATTTGGCTGAATTACTCGGAAATTTTTTTATTCGGAAAGGTATGAATGGAGAAAGAGAGCTGTCTGCTGGTCCGAACTCATTGAGAGAAGAGTAGAAAAAGAGCGTTTATCAATGTTATTCAAGGTATAGAAGTAATGACGTTCGTCTCCTATTTCCATGTTTCATTCATTTGTCAGTTATGCGAACATAAGACACACAAGAATAGTCGGATTTCCTGAGCGGATATGCAATTGAAGTCGAAATTTTAGATGGAGCAATCGGATTAATATTCATGGAAATTGTATGTAATGTATGATCCCAAACTATCGAATATCCAAATGTCATCGGATAAAGTTGTATTTATTTGCACCATTCCTTGCGCATTCCAAGGGCGGAGAAGCACAGGCCGATCGATGGAATCGGACCACCCAGGAGGGTATCTCGATTAGTCATATAAGTATGCAGGAAGGGGGGGGGGGAAGTCGATATTATCAACATTTAATTAAAATACTATTCCTGTCTAGTATAACCCTGTCTAACCTCGTAATGTATGTTCATCACCGTACGCCTTTGAAAACTATCCACGTTTTGTCGAAGGAAACTGTAATGAAAAACCATGTAACGATGACAATAAAATTATTATTATTATTAAACTGGGCAATAGATGCAGTAATTAGAAGGAATTAAATCGAAATATTTAGCATTCTTTCTCTCACAGCATTAGAGTATTCCCCTGAATCGGTTCAGTTTTACACGAGGGTCTTGTTAACGTAGGGTGTTTGTATGAGGAAGACGGGACAAGATTACCATCGGTTGGGTTTCTGGTTGCACAATGAACCGATTCGGTGTTCGCTAGATCATTGTCAAGTTGAATGGATGATCCAGGCTGGCAGTTATTATTGGGAACAAGCTTATCTCGCTTTAATTTTTCAAAATCCCTCTGGATAGTATAATCAACGTTACTGCTAGGGATAGTTGTATTAAGTTCCCAGTAATTGAGAAGGAAGATGCCTTCCACAGACGTCACTCCTCTTTTTCGTGCCATCGCCAAGATGAAAGCAGTCAAGCTCACACAAGAAGGTTTATGCTAAGTTATTGTGCTGAAGAATTATATTTTTAAAAAATAATTAATGTTTTGCCTAAGTACTGGTTCGTAAACGATGCTAAAATTTCGAACAAGATCTGACAAACATGAAAAACGGCGGTTGTAGAGACGAGAAAAGAAGAGAAGTTGATGAAAATAATCTTCCTCTTTTTTGAATACGAAAAAAACGTATACAGTCAGTCTTTCGGAAGGTCTCACGTCAGTTCTTTGAAGATCTGCCGAGGATCTCGGAGAGAAAAGCTCGCCACTCTGCTGAGTTCTCCCTGCATTCTCGCGGCCTGGCCGAGCTTGCGGCTGATCTGGCGGGTAAGAATGAGAAAACAAATTGACACTCTTCAACAAAATCACATCAACATTTTGAGACTATCGAAGACAAAGTCTACTACCAAAGTTTCGAAAATTCACAATAATTTCATAAGTGACAGTAAAACCAGTGCGTTTCTCTAACCCGCTGTGTGTGTAAAATATATGCGCAAATCTATGCGCTGGTCAAAAAAGCTAGTGATACAAATGCTCTTATCGTCTGCATCCTCTCTTTTAACATAACACCATCTCGCATTCATTAAAAGGCCTGTCGTTCACTCGTAATTAGTCATATCGATATACCCAGTTTGTCTACGGTAGGGAAGAAACAGCCTGAATGAAATTCTATAAAGTTGGGCATTCTTAAATATTTAATGACAAGGTTATAGATATTTGCAATCATCAGTCTTGTATCCGGGTGACTGTGAGGCATTTCATGAGAGCTTTCATTGAAAATAATTTTTGTATTGAAAAATCGCTCAAAAGCACCAGAGGACACGCGTTGTCATAATCTTTATCTATGGAAAATGAACACAGTATATGATTGTCGAACGTGGAACCTATTTACTCAACTTTTGATTTAAATTTTTTAACACTTAATCAAATTTGATCTAAGTTATGTTAAGCTCTGGTCAACGTCATTCTGACTCAACGAGCCGATTATCTCGCCTTCAATGCGCCCACGCCTCGAATGCGAGACTCGCAGCGAGATCGATTTGACTCAGACTCGGAGAAGGTGAGTTGGACGCCAAGAATTCAATACCGTGTACATCGATTCCCGGTAGGTAGAAAAAGTTTATCATCTAATTCTTAAACAAAATACGATTGAATCTGAAACAAAACAAAAAACGCTTGGTGTCCTGTCTTACAGAGCCTCGCATATAAGGGGTTCGGTCATGGGTGTTCAGCCCCATTTTCATCCTTGCTGCGTCTCAGACCCTCGATAAGACCCTTTCAGAATCATCCAGACTATTTGGAGTTGTTATCTGTCTAAAGCTCATAAAGTTGCAAGAAGTAACCAAAGGTTTGAGGCCTTGCTAACAGAAGTAGATAGATTTGTATTTAACCCTACTAATAGATCAATTTGTGGGAAAAGGGGGCAGTAAGAGGTTTCCGCTAGCTAGGAAATGTAAAATGTACATGGCTTTTCAGTTGATGTATTTTCGCAAAAGTTTTTCTTTTTCGGCTAAATTTTCGGCTTTATTACATTCCAAAAACCCAAAGTCATGTGTTCGCTTTGTGTATGATAATTCCCTATTATTTTCGCAAATGTAAAGTCTTTCTCTGAATCGGGCTGTTTCTGCATGAAAAGTATTTTTGACCCCTACGTCTTTCTATTTTGACCCCTACGTCTTTCTAAAAGTATTTTTGACCCCTACGTCTTTCTATTTTGACCCCTACGTCTTTCTAAAAGTATTTTTGACCCCTACGTCTTTCTATTTTGACCCCTACGTCTTTCTAAAAGTATTTTTGACCCCTACGTCTTTCTATTTTGACCCCTACGTCTTTCTAAAAGTATTTTTGACCCCTACGTCTTTCTATTTTGACCCCTACGTCTTTCTAAAAGTATTTTTAACCCCTACGTCTTTCTAAAAGTATTTTTGACACCTACGTCTTTCTATTCGGGTTTTGGGAAACAACAAGAAACTGCTCTTCAAAAAATGAGAGAAAAAACTGTTTTGATCGTATTAAAAAAAAAAAACTGTATTCTTAGTCTGTTCCTCTTGAAGGAGTGATAACCTGAGAAGTATTCTTTCTGATCTATCTTTTTCTCTCCTATTTTCGTCCTCTGCTATTATGCATAGAAGAGAACTCCCACCCTTTCTCCTATTAGCCGGCTTCGCCTGATTACAGGCTCTGCGTCAGATGCAATCGCTCCTCGAAGCTACAAATAAAGATATCGATTCGGTGAGTTGTTGTTGTTGTTTGCCCATAGGTCCTGTCGAGCGGAGTCCTTTGGGATAGGTTGGATGAGGATTTGGCGAGTAGAAGGGGGTTTCAATCACATTTTTTGTGTGGGTGAGTTCGTAGGAAAATCTTTTTTGATAACTCCAAAAAGTGTGAGCATGGACTAATACAATGTTTCACAGGTTGTATGTCAAAAAAAATAGTTCAAGAGCGGAAAGAACTGAGAAGAATTTGACCTTTGGAAGAATTCAGCTCCAGGAATAAACAAGTGTTTGAATCAGTGCAGATGAGAAACCTGCGTATTTCATTTTGCCGTTCTCATTGAAATGTTCTCGCTGAACCTTCTCTAGTGGAAAATTTTGGGAGTTTCTCATGATATACTCTTAGAAGAGAGAAATCATAAGGACAGGGTCAACCATTTTCCGTAATGATCATTTCATGAACGTATTCCTTGTTCCTCTTAGATGACGTCTAAGGGAGAAGGTCGAGACCAAGAGCGCCGTCATCTGCAGTCGGTCGTCATGGCCATTCAGCGTAAAGCAAGAGAAGTCGCGCAGATTGTGGCACAAATGAGGTCTGACTGTTTGTACCAATTTTTGCAAACTCGTTTGGTTGTAGAGTTTATACTAATATTGTTATTCTTTTCGGAATTTATAATATTCGTGGCACTTTCTCTCTCCTCCCGGTAGGCTTCGCGCTACCTTGAGGTAAATAAGACCGAGTGGCTGCTGCCGCGGTCGTGGCTAGTGTGTATTGCAGCAGTGAGGAAAGTTAGGTCCGTGGAAAACCTCTCGGTTTGGTTGGATCGACCATGAGAGTCAAATATTAAATTTTTTTTTCACAAACATTATAATGCACCCGGAAATCAGTGGTATTATTAATAGTATTACCACCTATTTATATCATCATTATTTTTCTTTTTAGAGAAATATCATGTCTAGACATTTTTTTAGAGCTCTCCGCTTGCGTCATGACGCACGCCGTCGTTCCCTGCTGAGACTCTCTTCGCTGGTACAATTTGCGAAAGAATCTGGATCGGAATTGTTACTTGAATGCTGAATTTTTATTGCTTGATGTGTACACAGTTTAAGGCATTGCGGTATGGCCAAAGCGGAATTTTATATTTTCAAAAGTATGTACGGATTTGATGATATTGTGTTTGAGTTGAAGCAGTGTAAGTTTAATGAGGCTTGAGTTGAGGTAAATGAGGCTTGAGTTGAGGTAAATGAGGCTTGAGTTGAGGTAAATGAGGCTTGAGGTGAGGTAAATGAGGCTTGAGTTGAGGTAAATGAGGCTTGAGTTGAGGTAAATGAGGCTTGAGTTGAGGTAAATGAGGCTTGAGTTGAGGTAAATGAGGCTTGAGTTGAGGTAAATGAGGCTTGAGTTGAGATAAATGAGGCTTGAGTTGAGGTAAATGAGGCTTGAGTTGAGGTAAATGAGGCTTGAGTTGAGGTAAATGAGGCTTGAGTTGAGGTAAATGAGGCTTGAGTTGAGGTAAATGAGGCTTGAGTTGAGGTAAATGAGGCTTGAGTTGAGGTAAATGAGGCTTGAGTTGAGGTAAATGAGGCTTGAGTTGAGGTAAATGAGGCTTGAGTTGAGGTGGAAGCAAGAAAGGAACACATTTTTTGTAATGAAGAAACATGTGAGAAATGATTAACCAAAAAAGAAATGATAGTTCAAATCGATACGAAGGTAAAAAATCGCTAGCATGGCTAGTTTTCTTGAGATATAAAACTCTGTGTTCATGAGGCCTTCGAATGCTTCGGGAGGCCTCTCTCCTGTGCAGTCATTCGCATCATATCTTATGATGAATGCAAATGTTACAGATGGCAATTTGCGACATCGAAAACCAGGTCGCTTTTCTCTCTTTACTCAATCTCTCTCTTTCTCCCTCTCTCTTCATATTTCTTTCTCTTTCACTCACTCACTCGCTCTCTCTCTCTCTCTCTCTCTTATATTTCTTTCTCTTTCACTCACTCGCTCTATCTCTCTCTCTCTCTCTCTCTCTCTCTCTCTCTCTCTCTCTCTCTCTCTCTCTCTCTCTCTCTCTCTCTCTCTCTATTTCACTCACTCACTCACTCCCTATCTCTCTCTCTCTCTTTATATTTCTTTCTCTTTCACTCACTCACTCGCTCTCTCTCTATCTCTATCTCTCTCTTTCTATTTTCTCAGGGATACCGCTTGAAATTAGGGGTATTTCTATTCTGCTCGAAATATTTTCTTCTTTCTCTTCTCTGTGTTTAAATCAAAACAAAAAAATTATAAAATAATTTGTTTCACTTTTTTCAAATTAAATTTGAAAAAGTTTTTCATTTACATAGAAGGATACCTAAGTGACTTGTTAATTTTAGAGTACAAAAAAAAGAGTTGCGGATAATTTTGATGATGAAGTTGATGTTTTAGTTCTTTTTTTGGCTCAATGATAGTCGTTGAATGAGAAAAGAGCGTTATTTTCGTATTTTTAAGTTTATACCACACATTATGAGATAAGTAGGTTTAAAACTACCCAAAGTTTTCTGCGTAGGCGTTTTCTTGTGGAAGCCATTTTTTTATCGAAAACTTCGAATTGAGAAGCAACAATTGACTCAAAAACTTTTTTTTGTATAATTAAGATGATCTCGTATCCGTATTAACTCCATACAATTTTTAACCCAAACAATTCGCAGAGAATCCTCGAAAATTATCTTTGGGAGATGAAGGATTGGTAGGGAATGAAGAAGAGAATTCGAGAAGAAGTGACGTGGAGAAAAAGAAAGAAAGTGGAGAATACACCGAGAAAGCAAAGGGAAAAAGTTATGAGGTTAGAAAAGTATGATCTTCTTTTTCTAGGGGTCCTTTTAGAGAGATTTATAAGGATTGTATACTGAATAACGTTTTAAGTCCAGAAATTTTTATCGTTTTTTTGCTTATAGTCGTCATTTAAATTTAAAAAAAGAATTTAGAAGAAATGATGACAGCAGAAAGAAGACAGTGTTGAATCATGTAAAAAATGTCAGAGAAATATATCATGGGACTGGAAAATACAATAGAAGTACATATCTACTATTTTATGATGAGGGCTTGATATTAAATAGAAGAGAGTTTATTGGGATGTATTTAGCAATGTAGACAGTGTAAATGATCTTCTGCAACAATATGAATTGAAGGAAATGGGAAGAAAAGAAGAAGAAGAAGAAGAATCAACTGAATGTCTCCCTGCAAATGCACAAATGGTCGCCGAGAATGAAAGAGTTTATGAGAAACTGGCGAGTATTCACAAGGTTCTTCCATATTTATTCAATTGCTACGAAATAGGGGATAGTTTGATGGAGGGAGCCTCCTCAGTTGGTCTTCCTATGGTTCACAGATCGGTCTTTCAGATGATGATTGATGATTGTTGCCCGTGCGGTTCCTTTGAGTTCACGGTAAAAGCTCAAGCACACAGTCACACTCACTCACTTCTCTCTTTCTCTCTCTCTCATTCACTTTTTTGCCTCTTTTCTTTTCGCTTTTTTTTTGGTTTCGGGCTCTGGCTTTTTAAAAAAAAAAGCTGATTCCATCCTTCCATCCATATTCATTCAATAATCAAACCTACATAGACAACAGCAAGAACAGCAAACAACTATTTAGACTGGCAATGAAAAACAATATTCATTTGGCAATGAAATCTGCAACATCAACAGATCTGTACCATAGGTCTAACGGCGTAAGTCTAGTGGGGTTACAACGGCAGTTAAACAAGTGTACACTGTGTGATCTACCTCTCTACATAAAGGACAGAGAGGAGAGTCAGTGGCACCTATTCTATGTAGGTAACTATTCAACGTGCTCGAGTAGCCACTTCTAATCGGTCTTTCAGAACTCGTTTCTTCCCTCTCAACCATAATCTCAATTATTCTGAATATTTCTTGTTGTTGTTGTTGCCGGCAAGCATCCCGCATCGAAGACTTGGTTATGAACACTCTCTTTAATGAGAGAAGTTCTCGTGTTCTTCGGACAAGATGCGTCCGGAGAAGGGTTTTGATGTCCTTTGCAGTCCTGAGACTGTCATGCTGCACCTTGTGAAGGCGGACATCGTTGTAGCAACCTATTCATGCTATAGGCCTTGTGAGTGGGTGGTCAAGCCGGCCTAGCATCGTTTTGGGTGGGAGTAGAGACGTCTCGCCTGTCGTTGACCGGAGATAGGCAAGAGGCTATTTGACTGGCGCCTCGACTCGCCATTGAAAAGTATAGCGGAGTATCGGCTGATGTTTTGTCCGGTGGCATGCCCAGGCCGGTCCGGCATCACCCTCCTTTGACGAGCTATACTACCCAGTTTTGGTCCGCGGCGGGATTTCTCCCGCTACCTCCCAGCACGAATAATTCGTAGGGAGGCATCCCTCTATCCGCCACCTGAGGTCGCGCTCGATTCTGGACTGGATGATCCGGCTCCATCCGTGACAGGCTCTTAAGGCTGTAGAGTCACGAATGGCCACTGTTGCCAGTGTGTTTCGAGTGAATATTTCTTTGAATAGTTCTTTCGCGATTGGAAATACCAGGTGATGTTAAACCTATCTTCCGGCTCGTTCAAGAGTTCAGCGTCGAAGAATTAGATGTTATCTCGTTTTAATTTACATACATATACATAATATAATGGTTTGAAAATTGAATGTATACTATAGTTATTTACGACGGGTAAGTTTCGAATAAGAGGGTAAGGCGCGAAGGAAACGAAGCCTTGAGCTCATGCATCACTTCCTACTTTGACAATTGAATAAACTATCGTACGGAGGAAAACGTAGAAACATTTCTATTCCTAGCTATGGTGCTAAATGAAATGCTCAAATGCCTTGTTAGTCGTTGATTCGGGAGTTATGACGCAATGGCCTAATGAACATGCGTGATTAAGAGAACAAGGCAATTGAGCCTTTCATATATGTAGCAATTTGTCCCTGTGGTGTAATGGTAATGAGCTCACATTTGGATAGAGTTATGAGAGGACGCTGGATTCAATCACGACCGGTGAAATGGATTTTTTGGTATGAAAGTTCAGTCATGAGTTACTTCAACCAGGCTTCACTGCCCTCAAACTGTGTAACTAAGAATTTGACGGTTTGTAGTTATTATTATATTTATAGCTTACTACTGTACTAAGAAACAGCTGGAGTTTCTCAAACAAACACTCACTTTGATTAAATTCAGGAGTTGGACACAATTGAGGAGCACGTGGCGGAGATTCATCGGCTGCAGGAAACTTTTGCAGAAAAGGTGAAAGATGTTTATTTGGTTTCTTAGTTGAGCAAGAAGGTACTCAAGAGTATACGATTAATCTTCAAGAGGGAAGTTTTTTCGAAAGTAATTCTTCATATTTGGGGTTTCTACTTTCAATACTTCTAATTATTGTCAGGGTCAATGTTTTGAAAATCGTGATGAAATAATTTCTCGTATCATCATCTGCATAAGAAGCGCGTAGACCAATTATAAAAACTTCTTCTTATGTTTTTAGGAGAGCGCGTAGATTTCTAATCGCAAACTGTGAATTGGTCTTTTGCAGCTTCTAGGCCAAGAGCGAGACATCGACATCCTCCACGATGAAGCTATTCATACAACGGAGAACCTGCGGGAAGGCAACGCGTGGATACGAGAGGCCATCACCAATTCAGGTTCCCCAATCATCTCATAGACCCTTAGCAGGCATCACCAATTCAGGTTCCCCAATCATCTCCTAGACCCTTAGCAGGTATCACCAATTCAGGTTCCCCAATCATCTCCTAGACCCTTAGCAGGCATTACCAATTCAGGTTCCCCAATCATCTCCTAGACACTTAGCAGGCATCACCAATTCAGGTTCCCCAATCATCTCCTAGACCCTTAGCAGGCATCACCAATTCAGGTTCCCCAATCATCTCCTAGACCCTTAGCAGGCATCACCAATTCAGGTTCCCCAATCATCTCCTAGACCCTTAGCAGGTATCACCAATTCAGGTTCCCCAATCATCTCCTAGAACCTTAGCAGGCATTACCAATTCAGGTTCCCCAATCATCTAGACATTTAGCAGGCATCACCAATTCAGGTTCCCCAATCATCTCCTAGACCCTTAGCAGGCATCACCAATTCAGGTTCCCCAATCATCTCCTAGACCCTTAGCAGGCATACCAAATGCTCTCTTGAGTGCAATGGATCGTGCGTGTTGGAAGTGCACTGACAAGAATATCTCTTTCGAGCAAGAAGATGTGGGTTCAGTTCGCGGTCAATGCGAAATATTTGCATGAGTTCTACCGTTTGGTTCCCATGATCACCGGTCGAATTGAATAATGAATGAAAGTGCATTTACAATTGCAGCGAGCCGGAGAGTGGTCGTTCTTTTTTGCATAGTCGTCTTGACGTTCGTAATCCTTTTCGTCGATTGGTACAATCCTTGATTGAGAAGAGGAGAACAAGGAGAAATGAAACAGAGGGGAGGCAATCTCGAGAGGGAAAGAGCAAAGGCAATTGGACTTGAATAATATGGGAAATTGGCGAATAAGGAGACGAGTTTCAACAAAATTGTGAACGAGTTACAAAATTTAGACGATTTCCAGTATTATAGATTTAGACAGAGAGAAGAGATAAAAAAAGATGAAGAGAGATAGAGATGGTGAGAGAGAAAGAGTACATGTGCAATGATAACTGGCAGCATAAAAGCATCAGGGATACCTATATGTGTGATAACTTTTGCATTTTACGTTTTTATAACAGAAACAGATATCAATTCGTCTCAATTGTTTTTTGTATGTAATTCACATGAAATAGTTTGAAGTTTAAGATTTTATAAAGTTTAAGATTTTATAAAGTTTAAGATTTTATAAAGAATGTAAGCGGACAACCACGATAAGATAGATGGTCGTGTAGATGTTAAAACTAAATGAGACGATAGGAAGTCAATATGTTAATACCTGTGCAATGGGGGGCCATTTTTGCAATGAGCATGTTTCTTGTGTTTAAAATAAAATCAAGTTGCAGATTCCATGGAATTTATAGTTTTGTTGTTAATCTACTCCTTGTGATTGGTTGTAACCGCTCATAAAAGCATGTTTTACTGGTTTTATATTTTACATTTGTTTTTCAAGTAGAGCTACAAAATGAGTGCGTTCATCATAAATGAATGCACCTTAAAATTTCTTTTAATTTAATTACTTCTGTTTTTATTGCGAATAAACTTATTCTAATGTTGAATTATTTAAAACAGAGGAAATACAAAAAGTAATTGAGGTAAATTTAGACTTTTTACTTTCGACCATTCAGTTTCTTTCTTGCATAACTCGCCAAGGTGTTCTAGCTTTAATGTCTCCTGCCTCGAGGTGTTCTAGCTTTAAGGTCTCCTGCCTCGAGGTGTTCCAGCTTTAAGGTCTCCTGCCTCGAGGTGTTCTTGCTTTAAGGTCTCCTGCCTCGAGGTGTTCTAGCTTTAAGGTCTCCTGCCTCGAGGTGTTCTAGCTTTAAGGTCTCCTGCCTCGAGGTGTTCTAGCTTTAATGTCTCCTGCCTCGAGGTGTTCTAGCTTTAAGGTCTCCTGCCTCGAGGTGTTCTAGCTTTAAGGTCTCCTGCCTCGAGGTGTTCTAGCTTTAAGGTCTCCTGCCTCGAGGTGTTCTAGCTTTAATGTCTCCTGCCTCGAGGTGTTCTAGCTTTAATGTCTCCTGCCTCGAGGTGTTCTAGCTTTAAGGTCTCCTGCCTCGAGGTGTTCCAGCTTTAAGGTCTCCTGCCTCGAGGTGTTCTTGCTTTAAGGTCTCCTGCCTCGAGGTGTTCTAGCTTTAAGGTCTCCTGCCTCGAGGTGTTCTAGCTTTAAGGTCTCCTGCCTCGAGGTGTTCTAGCTTTAAGGTCTCCTGCCTCGAGGTGTTCTAGCTTTAAGGTCTCCTGCCTCGAGGTGTTCTAGCTTTAAGGTCTCCTGCCTCGAGGTGTTCTAGCTTTAAGGTCTCCTGCCTCGAGGTGTTCTAGCTTTAAGGTCTCCTGCCTCGAGGTAAATAAAATACATCAATCCAACTATTTTTTCCGTGTTTGAAATTCAAAATTTTGCGATTGCGGTTAGGAATCATTCGAAAAACATCAGAAACATGTGAGACTCCTTGATGTTTCGTTTTTGAATAATAGATTCAGAATTCAACCATTTTAAATGCGCAAACCGAACATCTTTGATGTTCTCGAAAAATCTTTGATGTAAAATGTTCTGAGAACCGTCGTTTGAAAATTTTCAGTCAGGTCAAAATTCCTTTTTTGAATGTTTTTGCGACATGCCTGTATATAAAATTTAATGAACAGAAGCTTCTTTGAGATCACACCATGACACTTCGCATCCTTACAAAAGCGAGCCTCATCATCTCAATTAACAATTCTCAGTAAAATTTTGATTATTGAAATATTGGGGCTGATTCTTATGAGGGGTTCAGGTAAGGCATAGACGCGGGTGCAAAGTTTTTGTGGATACATTTATTGCAGTACTGATCTCTAAGATGTGTGGCCTTGGGTCGCTCAGTGTGATGTAGGTCAATGGGGCCGATTCAATAATACTAAGAGAACCTCTTATTTCCTGAGTTATGGAATTTTCTTGTAAAATTATGTATTTTTAACTCACAATCTGAGATAGTTTGAGTAGTTTAGTGTTGCTTTTTTGTTGATCTCCGAAAGACCATGGTTGGGAAGATATAATGGTAGAATTATAGGGTTCTCATCGGAAGTGTCGAGAGAGGGCGAAGGAGGAGTTGACAGGGCTTACCTCAAAATAGTACGCATCCACGAGAGAACATTTCCCAAATGAGCGGGATGCTGGGGACACGTGAACGAATGATGAAGCACGAGCTTCAATTGAGATGCTAGAGAAAATGGAGAGAGTGATAGAAAGAGAGAGAATGACACCGGGAACTAGACGGAAAGGAAGATAGAGAGAGAGAAAGACAAGGCAAGCCAGAGCCGAAGAAAGAGAGAGATGGAAGGGGCAGTTAAGAGGGTATCATAAAGGAGGAGGACAAGCCGGAATCGCACAATTGGGAAGAGAGCAGCGAGAGAGAGGAGCATTAATGTTCTGGCTATATTCAGTGTGCTCCCTCTGCTGATACTTCATTTGCTCTCCCGTACTTGTCCTTCTTTTTTCACAACATCTAGCTATAAATTGCCGAATTTTCGCCAGCATTGAGTTATTATTTTCAGTTATAGATTTAGCATTCAGTTTTTACTTATTATATCTGGTTCTCAGTTATTCCTTTGAGAGTCTTATCTCGCATTCAATCATACAGTTATTGTTTCAAGAAATAATTTTTACCACCAACTAGAATAGTGATTCGTAAAGCTATATCCATCTCGAGAATCTAGAGGTTCGTGACTTGTGAAATATTAACAAGAAAGAAAACAGTTCAAACCTTTTTTAAATACTGCATATTTCAAATGAAGGAAAGAATATGTATGTTAGGACGTTAGGACAATTTTTTCGGACAAGCTCTTTGTCGCAAAAAAGTGTAATAGAGTAAACAGCGGAGCATACGCCTTCCATGTTCAAACTACGTACATATCGTAAGATTAGTTGTTTATTGCTTGGTTTTGAAGTTTTCTGATTTTTTGACATAGGCTGGCCTCGTTACATCTCTCAGCAAATTATGAATAGACTAAGTGTAATAAAGACTTCCGGAAAACTTCTTATTTTCCATCATGGTTCCGTAAAGAGATGAATCGTGATAGTTTCAAATGTTCGCTTAATTATGAATATGTTATTTAGGTTTAAAAACATTTTGCTTATTTTTAAACAACAATTCCGCGTGGTAATTCATGTGAAAGTCTTAGTACATTTATACCTTATCTAATAATTGATACAATTTGTTATTTCTGGAAGATAAGATAACAAGAAAATGCCATACAGAGATAAGATAAGAAGATAATTGTGATAAGATATTAAGGGCTCTTTGAGATTTCGTTTCTTAGCCGATTTTTTCCGTTCTCAGTAAGTAACAGATGCTCAAGATGCAAATCCTTTGGCAGATTCGATACGTTCCCTATTTTATGTTTCTATGTGGGTAATGGAAGTAAAAACTGGTAAAATTAGTTAAGTCAATGTATATTTCCACATAAATGTCATCGAGTGTAACGAATCAAAGTTCTCGTGGCATATTTTCCTTGAGAATAAAAATGTAACCGAAGACTGGTCTATAAATAATGAATGCATTTTCATAGGTTCGTTGGTCTGTCATAGTTTATTTTATATTTTAAAGATTTTTGTAATAAAAAAATTAGTTTTTTTTACCAATTGTAATCGGCGTTTGACCACAATTTACTACTTCTGAGTGTGTTTGAATAACACACCTAATAAAATTCCTTTAAAAAAACACATAACTCAACGACTTAATTCATTTGAAATTTTCTAACTTGAAAAGGTTGCGAGTTTCTTTGGCCGTTTTTAAGTGGAATAAGATATGACAGAGCAGTTAAATGATTATATAAGGTAAGTAGAGAGCATCTAATATGCATTGTTCATTCATTCATTCACTCTTTAATTTATTATGTTGTAAGTTATACATAAGAATACGTCCGAGGTCCACACCATTCCTCATCCTATTCTCAACATGAACTCTTTGTAAAGCGTAGTATTTAGTATCCGCTGTCTGAAGCATCAACTTGCCGTTTGATTGTTTGTTCAGGGACGGATGATGTCATGAAATTGTGCTTTCACATGAATTATAACTCTTCAAATGCTCAGTTACACAGTTTTAAGGCAGTGACGCCTGGTAGAGAAGACAAATTGATCAAACCACCGCACGGAAAAAAGCTAGTCACCGGGGGGACTCGAACCCATGCAACCATCTCTCCTCTATCCGGGAGCGAGCGTGTTAACCATTACACCACGGTGACACATTGCTATTCCGTGCGATAGTGCTTATTAAAGGCTCAATTGCCTCGTTCTCTTAGTGACGCATGCTCATGAAGCGAAAGCGTCGTGAATGGAGCATAACTCCAGATTTCACAATTAAGACAGAAGAGAGGTCGAAGATGGATGATAAATCTTCAAATGCTCAGTTACACAGTTTTAAGGCAGTGACGCCTGGTAGAGAAGACAAATTGATCAAACCACCGCACGGAAAAAATCGAGTCCCCCCGGTGACTAGCACTATCGCACGGAATAGCAATGTGTCACCGTGGTGTAATGGTTAACACGCTCGCTCCCGGATAGAGGAGAGATGGTTGCATGGGTTCGAGTCCCCCCGGTGACTAGCTTTTTTCCGTGCGGTGGTTTGATCAATTTGAATTATAACTCTTTTTATAGCCCAATAGCTGAGACTCAGCTTATTTTTCATAAATGTTTCTATTCTCAAGTACTGGGTACATGTTCGAAAGAAAATACGGATA
The DNA here is from genome assembly GCA_964056735.1 of Allodiplogaster pararmata. Taxonomy (NCBI): domain Eukaryota; kingdom Metazoa; phylum Nematoda; class Chromadorea; order Rhabditida; family Diplogasteridae; genus Allodiplogaster; species Allodiplogaster pararmata. The sequence continues at coordinate 11,231,053 of OZ057406.1, forward strand.
CATATTCTAAAATTAAACGTTCCTAATATCATTTAAATGAAGAGGTTTCGAAATGAGAAAGAAGGTGAAAGAGAGACAGGGGAGGATATAGAGAGAAAGAGAGAGAGAGAAAAAGGGAAAGATAGAAGGAGAGATATAGAGAGAAAGAGAGAGAGAAAGGGAAATATAGAAGGAGAGAGATAGAGAGAAAGAGAGAGAGAAATGGAAAGATAGAAGGAGAGATAGAGAGAGAAAGAGAGAGAGAAAGGGAAAGATAGAAGGAGAGGTATAGAGAGAAAGAGAGAGAGAGAAAGGGAAAGATAGAAGGAGAGATATAGAGAGAAAGAGAGAGAGAAAGGGAAAGATAGAAGGAGAGATATAGAGCGAAAGAGAGATAGAAAGGGAAAGATAGAAGGAGAGATATAGAGAGAAAGAGAGAGAGAGAGAAAGGAAAAGATAGAAGGAGAGATATAGAGAGAAAGAGAGAGAGAAAGGGAAAGATAGAAGAAGAGATATAGAGAGAAAGAGAGAGAGAGAAAGGGAAAGATAGAAAGAGAGATATAGAGAGAAAGAGAGAGAGAAAGGGAAAGATAGAAGGAGAGATATAGACAGAAAGAGAGAGAGAGAAAGGGAAAGATAGAAGGAGAGCTATAGAGAGAAAGAGAGAGAGAAAGGGAAAGATAGAAGGAGAGATATAGAGAGAAAGAGAGAGAGAGAAAGGGAAAGATAGAAGGAGAGATATAGAGAGAAAGAGAGAGAGAAAGGGAAATATAGAAGGAGAGATATAGAGAGAAAGAGAGAGAGAGAAAGGGAAAGATAGAAGGAGAGATATAGAGAGAAAGAGAGAGAGAGAAAGGGAAAGATAGAAGGAGAGATATAGAGAGAAAGAGAGAGAAAGGGAAAGATAGAAGGAGAGATATAGAGAGAAAGAGAGAGAGAAAGGGAAAGATAGAAGGAGAGATATAGAGAGAAAGAGAGATAGAAAGGGAAAGATAGAAGGAGAGATATAGAGAGAAAGAGAGAGAGAGAAAGGGAAAGATAGAAGGAGAGATATAGAGAGAAAGAGAGAGAGAAAGGGAAAGATAGAAGGAGAGATATAGAGAGAAAGAGAGAGAGAGAGAGAAGGTAAAGATAGAAGGAGAGATATAGAGAGAAAGAGAGAGAGAAAGGGAAAGATAGAAGGAGAGATATAGAGAGAAAGAGAGAGAAAGAAAGGGAAAGATAGAAGGAGAGATATAGAGAGAAAGAGAGAGAGAGAAAGGGAAAGATAGAAGGAGAGATATAGAGAGAAAGAGAGAGAGAAAGGGAAAGATAGAAGGAGAGATATAGAGAGAAAGAGAGAGAGAAAGGGAAAGATAGAAGGAGAGATATAGAGAGAAAGAGAGAGAGAGAGAAAGGAGAAGATAGAAGGAGAGATATAGAGAGAAAGAGAGAGAGAAAGGGAAATATAGAAGGAGAGATATAGAGAGAAAGAGAGAGAGAGAAAGGGAAAGATAGAAGGAGAGATATAGAGAGAAAGAGAGAGAGAGAAAGGGAAAGATAGAAGGAGAGATATAGACAGAAAGAGAGAGAGAGGAAGGGAAAGATAGAAGGAGAGATATAGAGAGAAAGAGAGAGAAAGAAAGGGAAAGATAGAAGGAGAGATATAGAGAGAAAGAGAGAGAGAGAGAAAGGGAAAGATAGAAGGAGAGATATAGAGAGAAAGAGAGAGAGAAAGGGAAAGATAGAAGGAGAGATATAGAGAGAAAGAGAGAGAGAAAGGGAAAGATAGAAGGAGAGATATAGAGAGAAAGAGAGAGAGAAAGGGAAAGATAGAAGGAGAGATATAGAGAGAAAGAGAGAGAGAAAGGGAAAGATAGAAGGAGAGATATAGAGAGAAAGAGAGAGAAAGAAAGGGAAAGATAGAAGGAGAGATATAGAGAGAAAGAGAGAGAGAGAGAAAGGAAAAGATAGAAGGAGAGATATAGAGAGAAAGAGAGAGAGAGAAAGGGAAAGATAGAAGGAGAGATATAGAGAGAAAGAGAGAGAGAGAAAGGGAAAGATAGAAGTAGAGAGAAAGAGAGAGAGAAAGGGAAAGATAGAAGGAGAGATATAGAGAGAAAGAGAGAGAGAAAGGGAAAGATAGAAGGAGAGATATAGAGAGAAAGAGAGAGAGAAAGGGAAAGATAGAAGGAGAGATATAGAGAGAAAGAGAGAGAGAAAGGGAAAGATAGAAGGAGAGATATAGAGAGAAAGAGAGAGAGAGAAAGGGAAAGATAGAAGGAGAGATATAGAGAGAAAGAGAGAGAGAAAGGGAAAGATAGAAGGAGAGATATAGAGAGAAAGAGAGAGAGAAAGGGAAAGATAGAAGGAGAGATATAGAGAGAAAGAGAGAGAGAAAGGGAAAGATAGAAGGAGAGATATAGAGAGAAAGAGAGAGAGAGAGAAAGGGAAAGATAGAAGGAGAGATATAGAGAGAAAGAGAGAGAGAGAAAGGGAAAGATAGAAGGAGAGATATAGAGAGAAAGAGAGAGAGAAAGGGAAAGAAAGAAGGAGAGATATAGAGAGAAAGAGAGAGAGAGAGAAAGGAAAAGATAGAAGGAGAGATATAGAGAGAAAGAGAGAGAGAAAGGGAAAGATAGAAGAAGAGATATAGAGAGAAAGAGAGAGAGAGAAAGGGAAAGATAGAAGGAGAGATATAGAGAGAAAGAGAGAGAGAAAGGGAAAGATAGAAGGAGAGATATAGACAGAAAGAGAGAGAGAGAAAGGGAAAGATAGAAGGAGAGCTATAGAGAGAAAGAGAGAGAGAAAGGGAAAGATAGAAGGAGAGATATAGAGAGAAAGAGAGAGAGAGAAAGGGAAAGATAGAAGGAGAGATATAGAGAGAAAGAGAGAGAGAAAGGGAAATATAGAAGGAGAGATATAGAGAGAAAGAGAGAAAGAGAAAGGGAAAGATAGAAGGAGAGATATAGAGAGAAAGAGAGAGAGAGAAAGGGAAAGATAGAAGGAGAGATATAGAGAGAAAGAGAGAGAGAGAGAAAGGAAAAGATAGAAGGAGAGATATAGAGAGAAAGAGAGAGAGAAAGGGAAAGATAGAAGAAGAGATATAGAGAGAAAGAGAGAGAGAGAAAGGGAAAGATAGAAGGAGAGATATAGAGAGAAAGAGAGAGAGAAAGGGAAAGATAGAAGGAGAGATATAGAGAGAAAGAGAGAGAGAAAGGGAAAGATAGAAGGAGAGATATAGAGAGAAAGAGAGAGAGAGAAAGGGAAAGATAGAAGTAGAGAGAAAGAGAGAGAGAAAGGGAAAGATAGAAGGAGAGATATAGAGAGAAAGAGAGAGAGAAAGGGAAAGATAGAAGGAGAGATATAGAGAGAAAGAGAGAGAGAAAGGGAAAGATAGAAGGAGAGATATAGAGAGAAAGAGAGAGAGAAAGGGAAAGATAGAAGGAGAGATATAGAGAGAAAGAGAGAGAGAGAAAGGGAAAGATAGAAGGAGAGATATAGAGAGAAAGAGAGAGAGAAAGGGAAAGATAGAAGGAGAGATATAGAGAGAAAGAGAGAGAGAAAGGGAAAGATAGAAGGAGAGATATAGAGAGAAAGAGAGAGAGAGAAAGGGAAAGATAGAAGGAGAGATATAGAGAGAAAGAGAGAGAGAGAGAAAGGGAAAGATAGAAGGAGAGATATAGAGAGAAAGAGAGAGAGAGAAAGGGAAAGATAGAAGGAGAGATATAGAGAGAAAGAGAGAGAGAGATAAATAAGGATTGGAGAAAACAAAAAGAGAAATTTTTTGGTAAGAACGAGTTAGCTTTCTAAATATTCTCTAATTTTCATCCGCTTCAATTATTCCTTGCTCAGCTACATTCTATATATAAATTGTATTTTCCCAGGTCGTCTTGAATAGTCTTTTCATTTCTTTATTTCATTTAATTGATCGTTGTATGCATAAAATACTAAAGACTTCGTAATACGTAGCGAATGCATTATTATTAGCACAAATACTGGATAAAATACAAAATTGATGCGTTTGCTTTTGAAATTGAAACGATTGATGTATAAAACAATTTGTTGGATTAAATTATTAGTCATCTCACATTTTTCTTGTGTCATTCTCGGTTAGATAATATTGGTTCACATTAAGTTTGTCTGGTTAGTCGATGCAGGTTCTTACAGAAACTGTAGCGAGTTAGCTTCTAAGTTGCTCATTACTTTGAGAAAAGCATTGTTCAATGCTTTTAAAAATAATAATTGCTCCACTTTCGGTCGCAGAAAAGTTTTTTTAAGCCTGAAAACCTCTATTTATTCGCCAGACAACATATTGAATTTCCTGTCTTAATCATTTTGTCTTAATCTTCCCAGCGTTCGTCGAGATTCCACTCTGTAGATATCATTTCGCCATATAACACTCGGTAAAAGCACTGAGGCTTAAAATTTGATAATGAACGTTTCTAAAGATTCTTTGTTTCGTACATATGTATTTACATACATACATATGTATATGCATCTGTCAGAACTTTTTTACATTCACTGGCATTGAAATTGCCATTGTCATCTTCGCAGTCAACAAACGTTAATTCTTCTGCAAACTGCCTGATTGCAGACTGGCTACTCATCCGCTGCCCGTATGCATCGTGGGCGCCGGCGTCGCTGGCTTGGCGGCGGGTCGTCTCCTTCAAAAGCACAACCTCCCCTTTGTCATCTACGAGGGTGGCGACCGAATCGGGGGTCGAGTTTATCCCATCCAGCATGGTGAGACCAATTGCACATTTGCTTGAATTGAATAAAACGCTTGTCTCCGTCTGGTGGCAGGGTACGCATTCCCTCAGATTAGATGCAGACCGTACTAGGTAAAACTAGTGTTAGCTTCCTGGGTAATTTACACTGTGTATGGCAACACCGAGGGATTCCTATTCACGCAAGCATAACAAATTATCATAATCCCTCTTGGTTTGGGTGAATCTATATTGGTAACCTTCGCGCAATAGCCGCGCCCACTATCATACTGCTACGCCCAGACTACACTTACTCGATATCAAACAGTCATATCGCCGAAGAAAAACTTTTTCAAAGTCATCGCTCACATTACTGTACAGGGTGCGCGAAAATTCCATGTGGACTAAATGCAGTTTTTTCCGAAAAAAAAACTTAACGGAATGAGCAAATCAAACAAAATTCTAAACAAAGTGCATTCAGATATTTTGAAAAAGAGCTGCACTTTTGAAATTCGAAAATTCCTCCCTTCTCCTATACGCAAGCGCGGAGGCGCTTGTGGAAGGCACCGACCGAGGTGGACAGGTATGTGACGTCAAGTTCATCCCACGACTTTTGAACCTCGCGCTTCAGACTGTCCAAATTCTTGTTGGAAGGAGCGCAGGCCTTGCTCTCAATGATCGACCACACAGAGAAGTACAGGGAATTCAAATCAGGCGAGTACGGCGGCGGTGATCATGGAAGGGACATTGGTCTTGCAACAATTCAGCCTTGTGCGCGGGCGCAGAGTTCTGCTGGAACGTCCAGTTGCGTCCCACGAAGTGAACCTGGTTCCAAGGAAGTATTTCCTTCACGAGAATGTCGTTCAGGTAGTTATGGGCATCCACTTTGATTCCTTGCTTAACGGAAACTGTAGAAGTCTTACCAGTCGCGCGAATCCCGGCCCAGAGCATGACAGAAGCGGGATAGCCCTTTCTCGAGACGTAACGGCCTTTCTTATTCGCCTCGTTGACCGATTTCGGGGACGGTCATTCGTCGTATCAGTCGAAAACGACGTAGGAAGTTCTCAATGGTCCTGCGGGAGAATCTAGTGATTCTGGCGATGTGCTTTTGAGTGTGCCCGGACTGGATCAAGCGCAGAATGTAGCCTCGGTCCATATCAGAGGGCATTACCGGAAAAAGAAAAGAGTTTTCATTCGGGGTTTTTTCAGCTTTTTTGCAACGTTATGACTAAAATACAAACAACAAAAATTACGAAAGCTACAACAAACAAAAAAATACAAAATGAAAAAGTCGTCCACCTGAACTTTTGCCGCACCTTGTATGAAAATTTTGTTTCTTTTTAGGAAACACAGAAAACAGGAATACGTTTTAAATTGTCAACATAGTTCGGTTGAAATTTGAACCTCTCATACTCGAAAATTCACAGAACTTAAAAGGATTAGCGAAACGGCTAGAGACGAAATTTATCAAGAATCACTACGAACATCCATCTTTCCTGTGCGAGAGAATCACTCAGATGAGCTAATCGATAGATTGTAATATGTAGTCATACTCGGAATTCATTCTACAATTATCGCAGTAAATGAAACACTGAGTAGACAAAAATCTTCTGATATTTTTTCTTCTCTCTTTCCCTCTTTCTATCTATTTTCTCCATCTTTATGACTTTCTCTTTCTGATTCCATTTCAAGTTAATTCTTCAGCTCCTGAATCTTTAATCTGACTGTATAGAATAAAACCGTTGTTTTCTCTAAATTTAAAAAAAAACCGGTATCGGCATCGAAAGCGTTTGAACACTACAGGGTCATCAGTAGATTTAATGGCAAACTTTGGGTACGTGTCGAGCGCGAGCTGAGTCGATCTGCAGATCTTAAGGCTGCGCACTGTTTTGCTCACCAACCGTTTTTAACCGTAAAAAAGTAAAACTAATTTGCTCACATACAGTTATAAATTCGCTCACATACGGTTAATTTTTACGGTTAAAAACGGTTGGTGAGCGAAACAGTGCGCAGCGTTCTCTAATATTTGTTACTCGCGAAATGGTGCGTTCTCATCCTAGTCGGGGCGCAATATTGTCGCTGAGTAGTGCTGGACACTCTCCTTCGGAGACCTATCGTCGGCTGGGAGTCGCCCGTCAGACTGTGCATCAAACTCTCAAGCGAGGTACACTCCCTGACCGTCGACGCTGTCGTTGTCCCAGTTCCGCTGCCACCTCCCGTATCACAAAAATCGTCAAGCAACGCCTGAACCGCAACAAAAGCAGAAGCATCAGAAAAATGGCTGCCAATTTGGACACGTCATTTGGTACGATGTGGAATGTTGTTCGAAAGAAGCTTGGTATGAAGTCATACTAGTACCAGAAGCGTCATAAATTAACTCATAAGCAGCAGGAAGCACGGCTCAATAAATACCCTGCTCTCCTTGCTCGAACCGTGACTGGAGAGCATCTCACGACCCTTTTTACCGATGAGAAGACGTTCACCATGGTAAGGAGTGACAACAAACATAATTATACGGTGCTTGTTCAGTCTTCTGAAGAAGCTGATACTGCCGGCCGAACAGTCCCACGTGCTTCACATTCGGAATCTATCATGGTTTTCGCTGGAACCTGCTCCACGGGTCGAACTCCCCTCTTTTTCGTCAAAAATGAGGCCAAACTAAATACGCAAGTGCTTTTCTCGGAGGTCCTCGAACATCATGTGAAGCCTCGGGCCCAGAGGCACTTTGGGACATGAAACTGGACGTTCCAACAGGACGGCGCTCCTGCTCATACCAGCAAGAAGACACAAGAGTGGATATCACGAAAGTTCTCCTCTTTCATCGCCGCCAAAGAATGGCCTGCTGATAGTCCAGATTTGAATCCAATGGACTACTCCATCTGGTCTTTCCTGGAGAGTGAAGCTTGCGCTGAAACCCACAACTCGTTGTCCGGTCTCAAGACTTCGCTTGAGTGAGTATGGGACGGAATTCCCCAGGAGGTTTTGCAGTCCACGGTGTCTGCCTACTCCCGTCGCCTGGAGGCTTTCATTCGCAAAAGAGGAGGTCATTCGAGTGAAAGTTATAGAATATTATCATATGATAGATAATAAAAATTGTTGAGAAGAAAGTGGAATTTCGCTCGCATTAAAGGAAAATTTGCGGTAAAATCCGTGTCATCCAATATATTGGTCACTCTGTACATATTACGAAAGAATACTCAAGAAATTAAACTGGTTCAGTAGTGCTTTAAAGCTTTTCAGATAGTGATCTGGTTCGGCACTTGAGATAACTTTTTTATCATAAAAACTTCACACTTTCATATTATACTTAAACTACGAGTTCAAATGGACTCTCATGCTCACATGAATATACATAATGGATTCTTACTCTCTGAGAGTTTCAGAGAGTGGTTATCTCCAGCATGGAGCGACATTCATCAATGGTAAGCAGAATCCAATCTACACCATGGCAGCCGAGCTGCAACTCATAACGAAGTTTGCTTTTTTCTCTTTACTGGCTCATTCAAATGTTCTCTGAGTAAAAAAAAACTTTAATAAAAAAGTTTCAGGGAAACTACTATTTCAGCTCGACTTTGTTCTTGAGGCGAGGTCAAGTCAGGCGAACAAACTAAAAAGTTACATCCAAAACTTAATCTGAGCTGACCCATTAATTAAAAGATTACTTCTCAGAACTGTTGGCGACTTCGAGCTATTTCAAGACATTTCTGGTCTCAACTGCGAAGGCGCCAATGTTGACTCGTTAGCTTTTGACATTTCTGGTCTCAACCGCGAAGGCGCCAATGTTGACTCGTTAGCTTTTGACATTTCTGGTCTCAACTTCGAAGGCGCCAATGTTGACTCGTTAGCTTTTGACATTTCTGGTCTCAACTGCGAAGGCGCCAATGTTGACTCGTTAGCTTTTGACATTTCTGGTCTCAACTGCGAAGTTTGACATTTCTGGTCTCAACCAATGTTGACTCGTTAGCTTTTGACACTTGATAAGGTTAAATAATCAACTCTGAATAAGACAATTTCTTCTAAGTTTAAATTTTTCTCTTTAGTCATAATATGTATAGTGGTATATCGCGTATCCGGTCATGCTAAATGCATATGTCAGCCTTTTTCTATTCTTCGGACTGATAGCTTCCTAGATATAAAAAAAGATATGAAAATAAAAGTACTCATAAGTACTGCTGATGGTTCGAGCTCTGCGAGTCTCCTGAAAAGAGTTGTGCTTCCAATATAAACCTTGGATCTTGACAATATGAGTTGTGCACAAATTTGATGAGAGTACCAACAGAGATCTCTTTTTAATGTTTTAGAAATCAGAGACCTATTGTTTGAGAGTCGAACTTCAGGGTGGATCTCACCAAGTTCATGGCCTTCATCGGTCCACTTGAAGAGTCTTATCGACTGAATGCCGACAAAGATCCCAGTGCAACCGTTGGACAACTGTTCAAGCAAGACTTCGCAGAATTCATCAAGGTTCCTTTTACATCGTCGAATTAACACATGATATGTTTTACTCAAAAAGGTAAGACAAAATATTGCAAATAGTAAAATAATTTTAAATGTTGATAAACTTACCGAAATACGTACAAATACATATCAAGATTGAACGAGAATATGAGAAAACACGGAAGGGCGGGAAATCAACAAAGACAGAGCAGGGAAGACAAAAATTGAAAGTAGCGGAAGAATTTGAAGACATTTCATTTATTCCATGTTGGATTGACAGGGAGGAAGGTTGAGAAAGACATGTTCGGAAACATGAACTGCACTAATAGATTTATTTTAGGTAACTCACCTCACCTCATGGTTGTTGAATGTAATCGTTAAACGATCAATCGTGACAGAATTTTCCTCCATATTTTCCTCCACAGAATCGCTCACCAATTACCATATAATTTTGATGACATGTTTTGATTCTTCAATTGTTTGGGGATTTAACTATCAAGGGATTGAACTAACTATTTTTTCATATGGTGACTTTCGGATGAAAAATTTTCTCAATTACTCATTTAATTAGGGAAAATTATTGGTGAAGTAGTTTTTTACGTCTTAGATTCCCCGAATCATATTTTTTGAATTTAAAATTCTTTCGTGCAGATCTTGTTGTTTCAGAACCCATGCAATATTAGTAGGAGAGTGGAGTTCGAAGCTCTCGCGCGTTTCTTCCTCTCATTCTTCGAGATGGAATGGGCGGCTGATGCAGATCACGTAAGTCTTCTTCCAGAGTTGTAACAGTTCACAGTCACGATGAAATTGTCAAACTTTTGAAGGTTTTTTTTGCGAAACGCTAATTGAGCTTACATTTAATTGACAGTTGTCCGTGGCAAACTTCTCAAGATGGGATGACGAGTCATCTGATAGAGTGTCATCCTTCTGTCTAAACCGGTTTATTTTTCTTCTTTGCAATGAGATGCATATTTATTTCCTTTGTTGTTAATACAAACGGGCAGCTTCCACAGGCAATCAGTGTAAGAGTTTAAGTAGTTTGCACTACTGGGATCTCCGAATCAAACCTGGAAGCTAGTTCTAAAGTTGCTCAGACGATATTAAAACGGTGAAACCTTGATCGTTCTGTTTAGAACAATGTCATTGAGTCTTGAACATAGCACGCTCTCTTTCACAGCGTGTTGGTAACGCTTTTACTTACGGTTGGGTTCCACACCGCCCGTCGAAGTACGAATGTATCATCCGTACAATAGTTTGGATATTTGTCCGTTACTTATGTTTTTGACGTGTAAAGTGACAAGTGCTCAAGTTTTTTTTAAAAATTCTGGAGTGACTTGCTCACACTATCCGATTTCTTCTTTCAACACTTTTTAACCCGATATATGTAGGTCACCCTCAAACTGCTTCTTTTTGATCAGCTCTTTAAGTCTTCAACCTGGAACATGCTTGGATTTCATTGAATAAATATATGAAATTTTCAGAAAATAGTGTCTTTTTCATGCACAATTTAACGATTTTTACGATCATTTTGGACCTAAAATTCTACCCTCAGTTCAGTATGTTAAATACCTAAGGACTCATTTTTATCGTTCACCCTTTTTTTTCGGAGGCAACCAAAGCTAGGAATTTAACTCTACACTCCTCCAAAACAACTCTTATTTTTTCCATTCGCGCGTACAAGGTTTGGGTACAATACTCTCCCTCTTCTCGAACACGGTTTCGAACTGAATTCTTCATGGGCCATAAATCATAATAACGATTTAGAACAAGTTGAATGAATTTACTAGACGTGTATTCGCCAGAGAATGAATTTACTAGACGTGTATTCGCCAGAGAATGAATTTACTAGACGTGTATTCGCCAGAGAATGAATTTACTAGACGTGTATTCGCCAGAGAATGAATTTACTAGACGTGTATTCGCCAGAGAATGAATTTACTAGACGTGTATTCGCCAGAGAATGAATTTACTAGACGTGTATTCGCCAGAGAATGAATTTACTAGACGTGTATTCGCCAGAGAATGAATTTACTAGACGTGTATTCGCCAGAGCCGGTCTTGCGGCTTCGAATTATCTTTTTCGTTTGCAATTTCTCTCACTTGCAACGCTAGAATACCACCGGAACATTCCTCATTTATGTTATGTACATGTGATTGTAGAAGGTAACACGGTCCTAGACTATCAGCACCTACTCTTTTTATAACTTCATTCCGCATCCGCGTAAACCATCCATGTACTAATAATCCCTATGTACATTTCTACGGTTATACATGTAATAATGACAAAAAATGAAAGAATGATCGCAAAGCTAACCCTAGAAATTAAAAAACACCGTATTCATTCAATGGAAAGGTATCTTTTGAGGATCGGCTATCAAGCGATCCTGGATAAGATGCTCTCGTATGTTGGGCTACATCGTATTCATCTCAAAAAGTTTGTAAGCAATATCGATTACTCCTCAGGTGAGATCTCCTATATTAAACATGCTTATATGAAAATACATGCTTATTTAAATCACTACTTCATCATTAAAAGTGTAAATAATTTTCTCAAAAAGTCGATAATTAGTTTCTAAGAAAAGCTCACTACTTTGTTGAAAAATGACTCAGAAGGTCTGAGAATTCATGCTAAGAGTCCTTGTTCCTTTCGGGTTTAAATTATCGAACAACAGGATTCATGAGTTCATATTGTCTTCTAATTCGGCGTTTTGACCTTATAGTAAAATATTTATAATAAAAAACCTTCTATCGGCTATCTTTCTCTTCTTGTTCTGCTTTTCATATACCTCTATCTCTCTTTTACTCTCCTTTTCCCTCTATCTCTCTTTTACTCTCCTTTTCCCTCTATCTCTCTTTTACTCTCCTTTTCCCTCTATCTCTCTTTTACTCTCCTTTTCCCTCTATCTCTCTTTTACTCTCCTTTTCTTTATCATTAATTATTTTTGTTTCCTTTCTTACTTCCTATGTCATAATTTCCGCTTTGAACGAAATGTTTGTTACGAAAAATATACGGCTAATTTCATGTCGATTTTCAGGGAAGGAAGTTTGTGTGACGACTTTGGAGGGTAGCTCAGAGATCTTCTCAGCAGTGATTGTCACGGTCTCTCTCGGGCATCTCAAAAAATTTTCATCCGATCTGTTCACACCGACGCTTCCCAAAAAGAAGCTCGAGGCTATACATGCGATTGGTTTCTGCTTTTGAATGTTGCTACTCTAGTCATTCAATTTTTGTAAGCAAAGTAAAAGTTGAAATTTTTTTTCCAGGTTCAATTTCAATAACTACATGTGAAAAAATCGCAATAAAGTTTTGAATAAAGCTCTTAATTAGCTATTGAATCACTTTGTCATGTAATCATCCTCATAGCATCATACACAGTTTATGTGTGGAGTTGTTAGCAGATAAGAGTTGGGGAAGTTTATTTAACAACTCATGAAATAAATGTTACGAGCATAACTTTGATAAATAAGACACAAATAAGCTGATAACAACTCAATTTCTGCTAATCTATAACAGAGCCAAGTTGCTAATGAATCCACAATATCAGGTTTCACTTTCCGAAAAAAAAGTTCAAAAATACTTTTACCTTTTCAATAAAATTCTAGTTTGTTAAAGAGCTTCTGATCTGTCAGAAAGCTTTTAATTAGTCAAAAGGCGTCTTTCAAAATTTCCCTTGCAGGCTTCGGAAATACTCAGAAAGTTTTTCTCTGCTATTCGAGACCATTCTGGCCTGTTGGAGAGCAATCATTCCAAGTTGGGAGTTTTCAGTTGGGGAAGCTGATAAACATATACAGGGTAGCCCCTCAGTAGGGTAAACTGATAAACATATACATGGTAGCCCCTCAGTAGGGTAAACTGATAAACATATACATGGTAGCCCCTCAGTAGGGTAAACTGATGAACATATACAGGGTAGCCCCTCAGTAGGGTAAACTGATAAACATATACATGGTAGCCCCTCAGTAGGGTAAACTGATGAACATATACAGGGTAGCCCCTCAGTAGGGTAAACTGATAAACATATACATGGTAGCCCCTCAGTAGGGTAAACTGATGAACATATACAGGGTAGCCCCTCAGTAGGGTAAACTGATAAACATATACATGGTAGCCCCTCAGTAGGGTAAACTGATGAACATATACAGGGTAGCCCCTCAGTAGGGTAAACTGATGAACATATACAGGGTAGCCCCTCAGTAGGGTAAACTGATAAACATATACATGGTAGCCCCTCAGTAGGGTAAACTGATGAACATATACAGGGTAGCCCCTCAGTAGGGTAAACTGATAAACATATACATGGTAGCCCCTCAGTAGGGTAAACTGATAAACATATACATGGTAGCCCCTCAGTAGGGTAAACTGATGAACATATACAGGGTAGCCCCTCAGTAGGGTAAACTGATAAACATATACATGGTAGCCCCTCAGTAGGGTAAACTGATAAACATATACATGTTAGCCCCTCAGTAGGGTAAACTGATGAACATATACAGGGTAGCCCCTCAGTAGGGTAAACTGATGAACATATACAGGGTAGCCCCTCAGTAGGGTAAACTGATTAACATATACAGGGTAGCCCCTCAGTAGGGTAAACTGATAAACATATACATGGTAGCCCCTCAGTAGGGTAAACTGATAAACATATACATGTTAGCCCCTCAGTAGGGTAAACTGATGAACATATACAGGGTAGCCCATATATTCGGCAATCAAACTTTCGGCGTTTTCAACTCAATTCATATTGAACGCTGCATTCTTTTTTCTCATGTGTGTTTTTTTCTCCACATATTTTCTTGATATGTGGTTGAAATTTCACTCCCTTTGATTCAATATCAAAAGAATCGCTGACATTCATAGAGCACGCTCTTTGATTATAGACTTTTGCAAACTTTTATGATAGAATACGCGCATTGCTAAGATTCCTAAAATTCCTCACAATCGTGTGGAGGAAAAAAAGAAAGTGGAATACAAAAAATAAAAGTGTGGAATACAAAGCGCGCGGAATCATCCGAAAACAACAACAATCCCAATTAAGAAAAAAAACATCTATTTCTATTTCCTAGTATTCAAATTTTTTTAAATTTCTCTTTATTTTTTTAATTTCTCTTAAATAGCTTCTCGGAAAATTCGCTCATTCGTACTTAAAACTTCTATTGGTATCTTAGAAAACCAATGGGTCACCCGCGAAAAAAAAAAGATTAAACCGTGCTGCATCTTTTTTATCTCTATGAATAATCCGTGTATGTTCGTACGCGTTTTGGATACATATTTAAAAACGGTATCACGACATTTCGCACCATGACAATTCACACCCTAAACTTCACAATCGAAATATTTCCATGTATTTTTTTATTTCAATTAATCATGGTTGGAAGTTTATGCTTAGGCTCAGGTAAAGATTACGCTTACGAGACCGTACGGCTTAGTACGTCACGGTATACAACGATCAGCTTTGGAGAAAAAATAATGCGATTTACGAGTGCGAGTTGTCGCGGTGCGTGCGAATGCGAAATATCATGGAACCTTGGTAAACAGAACACTGCCTATAATTGATCCTTCATTCATTATTTTCCAAGACAGGTTATAACGCTAGACCCTTCAAACGAATCGTCGAAAATCACTTGAGGCGCACCCTATATCGCTCTGAAGAGGCTGTCATCCTAACTCTGTAGAACAAGGAGGAAAGAATCAAAAGACGCCGTGTCTTAATCCTCCAGACGCCCAACAATTCTCATCTTAGAACATTCTTCTCGGATGAGAAGTTTTCAACTGTTGAACTGGCCTAAAACCCTTATACTGTCCGAGTGCTTGCTCGGGAATCCCAGGCAGCTACTGAAGCAATTGGAATCGCTCCTAAAGCTTTTCATCCTGCATAAGTCATGGTTTGGGCCGGAGTGCCACTCAGAAAACTCGCTTCGTTTTCGTCGAACAAAGAGTCAAAATAGATCAGCCATACTAATGCCAGCATATTTTTGAAAATTATTACTTATTTGGTCTGTTTCTGACTACGGAAACACATCTTGGGTCTTTTGGTAGGTTCCATGACTATTCACTCCCGGACAATTCACTCCCGGACAATTCACTCCCGACGGACAATTCACTCACGACTCCCGACGACGGACACTTTCACAAAATAAAATTTTTGTGAAGCTCAATGTTTATCAAAAAAAAATGTAAAGTTTTTCTTTTCAAAAACTAGCTTCGTGAAAGATATCAAGCGGTGAAGTTGTGTGCACGCTCGCTCCGGAGTGAATTGTCGTAGGAGTGAATTGTCCGGGAGTGAATAGTCGTGATACCCTTTTGGTAAGACAATGCGCCCTCTCATAAAGTAATGGGAACACATGCACGATGCGAGACTCATTTCCCCGACTTCCTCTCCAGTGCAGAATCGCCCTCTTCATCGCCCTATCTCAACACGCTGGGCTATTCTGTGTGGTTCTACCTTGAAAGCAAAGTCAATGCTCCTCCCCACTCGAATAAAGAGTATTTAAAAAAAATCCTGCAGAAAAAGTGGTCCAAGATCAACGACAAGTATCTTCGTCCAGTGATCGAAGCCTTCTCACAGAGACTCCGGCCTGTCTTTTGTGCCAATGGAAACCGATTCGAATGATTTGAGATACAATGTTCTTATTAATGTGAAGTGATGAATTTACAAAATTCAGCACTCTCGCTTGTTTATTCACTGAGATACACGCTTGTTAACGCTTTGCCGAATACATGGAATACACTGTAGAGTTTTTTTAAAGCAGAACATTTCTCACGAGATCAAAAACGTGGATAAGTTATCAAACCTTATTTCAAATAAGACAGTATTATTTTGCAGACGACTCAGATCTCCTCGCAGCCATGTCCGCTCCTGGGAGGCGGGAATCTATTCGAAATAGTCGAGTGGGATCCCAAGGTAGGTTGAGAACACTTCAGTTGTTGGTTTCCCGGCTAACTTAATTCAAATCGGTTTATGTAAAGAAACTGAAGTAATCGATACTCGATGAACATTATGAATAACTCTTTCTATGAATGAATGTGAATTTCACAAAGAAAGAATAAATCGAGTTTTCTATGAATAACTCTTTCAAGTCTTCAATGAAAGCTTTGAGAAACCATTTATGTTCAAAAGCTATGTAAATATTTAGTTGTGTAACAGTCGATTTTTGTTAGCAATTTGTAGCATCATCCATTCCGCATATAATAGAGTATAACGCGGGGCAATTAACTTTTAATCATGAGTGTTTTCCCCATAGTGAATGAGGCTCTACCGCTGATTGATCTTCAACAACTCAATGTTTACTTGTTGAAAACCCTTAAACAGCAGTTTACTCGCATTCTTTTCTCCTCGTTAAGCAACTTAATAAAACTCGGTTTCTAGCACGATTCGAGAGCAACATCTTAATGTCATAGTCTCTGACAATTCTAAAAAAAAATCAAATCAGTGATCAATCTATCACATATTTGAACTATTATGAACAATCACAACTGCATTTAGAATTCTTCAGTTAACGGGCTTTGCTGTTCTCGAAACTGTTTCTTAGCTGTCCTGGAGAGAAGACTCTTTCCCGACTGAGTCTACTTTTCTCTGATGGCTCCTTTCCTTTTCACAGACTCTGGTTTGGTGGCTTTCCGGTCAAGCGGTTCCCACCGCGGCTAAGATGACTGATGCGCAGGTGGCAGAGAGGATCACCGCTCACTTCAGAGCTGCTTTGCAGGATGATGCCATACCGTATCCAGAGAAGATAATGAGGTAAGTTGAAGATGCTACTATTTAGAAAAATTAAAGTAATCAAACGAAGAAATGAAAAGAAAGAAAAAAGAGAACGAGAGAGAGAGAGAGAGAGAGAGAGAGAGAGAGAGAGAGAGAGAGAGAGAGAATGAGATAGCTAGATTGAGAGATGAGAAAGTAGGAAGTAAAGAAGAAATTTTTTATTCTTTTCGAATTAATTTGTCAAAAATACCTTGTTGAATTTTTCGGTGTGTGCAATTACATGCTGATGTTTCACCTTAGCTCGGTTTGAATAGTAATGAAGACTTGTATGTATAGACAGAAAAAATGAAAAAGGTAGGGGACTTTATCGTGAGCTGCTATTTAAAGGTACAACTGGTCAGAATCTCCTCTTTTCCTCGGTTCCTACTCCTACTTGACCCCCTCGGCTGTCGAACTTGGAGATCCCAATTCGCTAATTGCCGAGCCTATTTTGGATGACCGACAGAAGAGGTCAGCATTGTTTGTTTATTAAATTTTTACTTTGAAAAAATCAACAATTTATTATTATTATTATTTAATTTGACTTTTTAATTTACTTTTAACATAGGTACTTTCCCTTAATATGTACTCAGTTTTTTACTGTTTTTCAGATACTCAGTTTTTCTATCAACATTTGAGTTCTGTCTTCTCATGGTCAAGGATAAGTTGAGACAGATATTGATAGTCAAAATAATTCAATGGTTTTCCTTTCTAGTGTTAAACTCCAGAAAAGCGTGGGAATTCGGTGAGAGGCAATAAATAAAAGACGAAATGTCGTTGGTACGGTGGTGTTAAAAAGATTGCTCTCAGTCAGAGTGAAAGAGACACCGCTGGGTTCAATCCAGTCGTTCCGCCCCTGGGGTAGTTCAAGCATAACTATTTTCAAATAGCTGTTGGCTTTAAGCTGTCTAACTGAGCACTTGCTCATTCTCAATCAAAAACAGTAAATTGATCAAAAATATTTTGTATGAGTGGTAAAATCTACTAGGCCTTTGGTTCTCTTTGCTGGTGAGGCAACTCACTCCTCTGTCTACCAAACGGTCAACGGTGCTTTCTACTCGGGCGAGAGAGAAGCCAGACGGATCATCCAATTCAATACGCCCTCTGCTTTGTAACCCGAATAGTTTGTGATAGAAGCTGTATCCGCACATCTGAGACCGCATCGTCTATTTCATGGGTATAACTGAACTTCCATCCCATTTCTTTCTTCTCGCCACAACCCTATCTCTTCTCATCCTTTTTCGTGCTCTCAGCATGTTTACATCTATGTATGACAAGTGAAACGTTGTCTTTGTATTGACCTGATCTTTTAAGTATATGTATGATAATAACCCTTTTTTCATGACACTCTTAGCATGTTAATTTTTAATACAATGTCAAAGTGTGATTGTTTACAATGTCAAAGTGTGATTGTTTACAATGTCAAAGTGTGATTGTTTACAATGTCAAAGTGTGATTGTTTTCCATGAATGAGGTAATTCACTCCCTTGCTCTACTAATTTTTCAATGGTTCAAAATGTGTAATGACGACGCTTTTACAATTCTAACCTCTTCCATTATATATCGTTAAACAAGAAAGTCTAAATTAAATATCAACGGAAAACATGTCAATTTAAACACCTTGTAGAAGTTGTTTTTGAAAAAAGTTGAATTTTATGAACTTTCTAGAGAAAACATTTCTTATGCTTTTGATGTTTGTTTGACGCTTGACCTGATTGGAGTGCTTAAATAACCTAATTGATATACAATAGCATCGAATGTTTGAATTAGCTAACTTGTTGTTTTATTTTCAAAATTTTTTTCTCCATAAACGTCCATCACTAAATCAAAATGAATGCGTATGTATGGGTAAAGTTGATTCTTTTGCCCCTTAGTCTTTCAAAGTTTGGAATTCCCAGATTCTATCACTTATGAATTCGCTCTTCTACAAAATTTTTAAGGGTTCAGTCTGAATTGTTCATGAAACTTTTTGATTCGTAAAATTCAAACTAAACATGAATAAAGCAGTTATTTTATGATTCGTGCTTCCTAATAGGTTTAGGAATGCTTTTGCTATTCATTGATCTTCAATCATGGAAGAAAAGCTCAAAACATTTTTCGTCTTTGGAATGAGAAATTATTGAAACTTTGTGGTCGGAAAAACATGATAAACTATATTCTTACGCTAATTTAAGGTTCACTTTATAACGTTTTCTACTAAGCTTTTGATACAGAAGATGAGAAAAATAATTGTTTATTAGGTATCGTCTTCAAAATATAGTTGAAAACAAACCCTTTTACGCGAAAAATATGTTGATAAAAATAAAATAGTGAGTGTATGCACATGATTGCAATAGCAAGCAAATAAGAGATCGGTCAACTTAGCCGAAGAGATGAACAAACTCCAATAGCACAGAAGGTCAACTCTCACTTGCTCAATCAATTTACCAATGTAATGGGATTTACCCAAAACTCAAGTAATTTTTGCTAATAAGACAAATATTCCAAAACCGTCACTTTAAATCCGTATTTTTCTATAAACTTTCAGAATAGGAAATGTGTAGGAAACAAAAGAGATTCATCGAATTCTCCGTATTGACTTCAATATCGCTAGGAGCTAAAACAACCGTATTCAAGCAACGGTGGACTTGAGTCCTGAGACTGTACAAAAAATTTGTACAAAAATTTGTTTTAAGAGGTTATAAGTAACATTTAAAAGTCAAACCAGATGCATCATTAAAAAATGCAGCATTATTCATGGAAAATCATCCAAATGTATTCAATAAAGCTCTTTTCTAGACGCTTCGCTAAATAATTATATGAATATCAAAAATATGAGTAAATGTTATATGCATACATCACTTGAGAACAAGGCTCAATATCTTTGGTAAAGTCACACACAACGCGGATGAACTCACACCTGCACATCCGTTTCATCTCTGTTACCATAATTTATACATAAGTGTAATAGCTAGATCTGAACTAACTCATGAGAAGACTGAAGTACGAAAGCTTTTTGATCACTGGGGAGCAAAACCTGAAATCGTTCTAAAACAGGGAGATCAGTTCCTCCTCCATCCGCTCTAAAAAAGATATGATTGAGAAGGCTCTCAAAATACTGTGCGAATTATTTCTTAGCCTATAAGAAAAAATTATGGTAAGTCGAAACCTTAACTATTTGAAAAAAGAAAAAAGTTTGGAAGCAGTATGAATTTTTTCAGAATGATTCTTTCTGTAAAATCGTGAAATTAGGTTTTTTAGAGAAAGAAACACGGGTGAAAAAGCTCCCGTGAAGAGAACATCAACCAGGTTCATGGTTAATTTCAAAGAGTTAATTACAATGAACTTAGGTTCTGAAAAGTTCTATCTCAACAAAATAAACTCCTTCGGGTGAATTTAAGAAATAAAATACGGATACGATTTCTATGAGTATCATTATTGATGAAAAAATACAGAATGGATTGGTGAAACGGGTATCAGAATTTTTACGAGAATTTTTAATAACCTGCTTATTCCGAGAAGTACTTTGCTTCGTTTTAAGTTCCCATTCAAGTTGCATTAACTCTATAATTTTATCTCAAACTATTTAACACTGTGAAATGAAATTGTTCTTTGAAGTAACTTGCATAGTTATAAGAACACTTGTAAAAGTTTGGCAAGCTCAGTTGGGGCCTTTTCACAAAAACGAAGCAGACAACCCAGAGCAGGGAGGATAGGCAAGAATGTAAATTCATATACATAAAAGAATGTCTTTTCTACTTGCAAAACTGGTTTTTAGCTGGTGCAGTCATTCAGTTTCAGAAAAAAATTCTGATCTTAGTTCACGGGAAATTGTGGAATCTCCGGGCTTTTACCATGTAAACAAGAGATAGAAACTGCAAGATCATCAAGAGTTATACTCGTTCTCGTCCATGACTTCGGCAAGAACTCCTTCAACCAATCCCTTCAAATTCTGACTGCGGGAGTTCAATGCCTTTTTTGCCTGAAATTCTGAACTTCAGAAAGCAGTTTGGAACATATGTGATGATTTAAAATTGTGCTCACTTCTCAGTTATAATAGTTATTTGCTTAGCTGGGATGGTTGCACCACTCTGGGCAAGGCTATTGATAAAGCTTTTTTTGTGATAGGCTGAAGATGGAAGTCTCTTTCTGTGCAAGGAAAAGAATGGAAGCATCGTTTGGTGCCAGAATGCGGATGGAATAATGGTTTTTGCTACAGCGAGGATGAACGCATCGGTCTGTGTCAGGCTATGGATCACTATTAGGCTGAAGGCAGATGCATCGCCATATGCGTATAAACTGAGCTGAGAAGGGAAATAACGATTGAAGTAATTGCTTGAGCAAAAAAGGGTAGATTGAGACGTAGTTTCAACCTTTTGAATCGGCCGAAGAGATTTTCGGTCGCAGCTGCAGTTTGGTCCGCAGCAAGGAAGAACATCGGAAGAGTATTTCCCGAGCACCGGCTCGCCTCTGTCGCGCGTCAGAGAAGAGCGATGCTCTTCGAGGTGCTGCGAGACGTGGGCGCGTACCTGAAGGGAGAAAGTTACATTCGAACAAGGATTTTTCATAGCGTAACTTACAATTTCATAGCCCACTTTTTTCATTACCATTTTTCAGTCTTAAAAGCGAACTTTTGTTTCTGATAACTAAAGGCTCGTCTCTTTATTAATAGCATTTTCTATCTCCCCCCACCCCTCCCCTAGTTAAGCAACCTTTTGCTTACACACACCGCCACTAGTAAGACAGTCCATGCATATCCGCTATTGTTATTGTTCACTGTGAACCGAAGTTGAATATAATCTGTGCAAGGAATAAAGAATGAATGAATGAATGAACTGAAAGTTCTTTTATGAAGCCAAACATGTAAATCCTTTCCTTTTCATTCAACGATGCGTGTGAAATATATGAAAAGCCAGGAACGTGACGAAAGGGTTTGAGAGACAGTGAAGAAATGAGAAAAGATAAAACTCGTGGAAGCTTTTTTATGGCAGCCGTGCCGAAAAAAATACATGAAGAAATAAGGATTCTAGAAATTAATAAATTTAAATGTCACTCATATTGAGTGTTGACAGAAGAGCAAAAACCTTCAATTGAGGGAAATAAATTCAATTTCCTGAAAGTGTTGACTGAAAACTTCTAGGATATTTGGAGAAACATCTATTATTATCGTGCTTATCTATCTTCCACGTGATTGGCATGGAAAATTTCAGCCTCCAGTTTACTCGTGAATTTCAGTCAAAATTTTTCTCATTTTTTTCTGCATAACTGAATAGGTTTGATATCGCAGAATCATCTAAAACAATTTTTTCGGCTTTTCATGTCTCGATGCAAAGACAGGACTTGTTTGTTTTGTATTACCCTTTGACGACCCGTTATCTCCGAATTTTATGTAACTCTCTAAGGAAACTCGATCTTCTTATTTCGCACTTCTTCACGTTCACAAGAAACGAAATAAGAAACTATCATTATAAAACATTTATAAATTGGGTTTTCATCAAAAAATAGAAGAACCGTTTCACCTCCCTTGTTTTGTTTTCATTTTCTCACCCGCCACGATTCTTGCTCATCCACGATGGGATACATCTCGTACGGATCCGCATTCAGGTTGTAGATCAGCGGTGGATTATGGCTAACCAATTGATCTTCCGGGCAACGTTGGCTGACATACCTATGATAAATAGTTAATTGTTAGAGGATCTTTTTTTTCACCATAATCTTGCATGGTAATGTCGATAAAATATATAGGAGAAATGTTTCGCTTACTTGATTGCTGACAATCCTATATGTAGTCTTATTCAATGTCTGTGCTCGAATTTCAATTTTAATATGTGTTTGTTTTTGCATCGTATGATGTAGATAAAATATAATTAAATATAAATATATATATATATATATATATATATATATATAACAGTAGATACATCGTGCATCAAAATGCATGGGGTGAAGAGCTTACGTCGAACTAGACAAGTACCGAAAGATAAGGCAGGTATAGGGCAGCGAGAAAGGACAGATGGGCAGAGGTACACAATTGGTACAGCGAGAAAGGGCAGAGAAATCGGTAGAAATGGTAGAGAGAGATGGCGTAAAGAGCGTAGTGTTGATTTTTTTTCTTCACACGTGAATTAAGTGTTATCGTATATAATAAAGTGTCCAAGCTACCGTTATACATAATCAATCACCTTTCATCATATATGTAAATTATTTGAATATTCTAACTAGTATTAATAACATTAACTAGTCTTCCCGTGTGCCGCGTTAAATAAGTAATCTAATAACAATTTAACAATAAAAAGGGGGGTGTGTCGAAATGGTAAAAAAATCGATTCTGATATAATCTGATATAAGGATCTGATATAACTAATGCAGTGTTTTTTCTTGCGAAAACATAATGGAACATAACGACATCCCGTTTTTTCGAATTGCGTTAACGTCTTGTTCTGACCTAATATTTGAACAACTTTTTTACTCTCGCACCGCAATAAGAAAAGACATTACTGCTCATGTCTCTTACGTTATTTCTCTCTAACTATTTGTACTAATTTTAGGTATGTGTCCAGAATTTTATGTGTCCAGAATACGATTATAATTCCGATGAATTGATGTTTACCGACTCTCCTCAAACTTAATCTCTTTCATCTCGTTTTTTTCTTTTCTTTTTTCTAAATAAATATTCCTGAAATCGAAATTCTCCATTGTATGCATATGTTTAAATGTCTTCAAAAAATAAATAATTGAATTGAATTACTAGATTTCAAGAATCTAATTGATAGATCAACATACTGGATCAAGAGAACCCAATCTTCCAATAAAACGATCATTTAGTAGATCAAGAAGGATTGATCGACCCCTTACCAGTCATCAATCGGCCGTCCATTAGGACAATACTCTTTCAATGCTTTTGCTGAGGTCTCATTCCGGAAGATTGGCGACGTTTTGTAATGTACCTTAAACAAACAGTTACTGCTTTTTGTCTGCCGAGTTGATTATTAATTTAACTTAGAGTCTTCTTTGTCGATCGTACCGATTTTTTTCTTCAAATTCCTTTTTTTTTTTTTTTACAATTCTGAGATCAGAAATCATAACATGTAAAAAAGTCCATTCAGATCATGAATGAAATTTCCTGTGGAAAAAAGCTATTAACACACAATTAATATTTTTCTTAAATTTCTGATTCCAGTACTGATTATCTCGATTTCAAAACATTTTGTACCAAATTGCAAGAGTTGGAGAACTCGGAATTACCTTGTATTTCGACCATCTAATTGCCATCAAATGCATATTGCAGTAGAAGAATATGGGTCGCTGTGTTGCCAACTCTTCCCTGTTGCCTTTGACTCCATGCAGCTCAGGCCAGATGTTGATTCCGTCCAACTTGGGCTCTGGCTTGAACTGAAATTCCAAAATACTTCAAGTTACTTTTAAGTCATATGAATAGCTTATTGGTCAAGCCTCGTTCCTCATTGTTTTTCGCTCTAAAATATTCATCCTTAATGTTCTTTTTAGAAGTTGTTATACTAGAATGCCCCCGCAGAAATCGGGCACCTTACAAAAATGAGATATGTTCGGAATTGTGAAAACTATGGCTCATCATGTCTCTGACGTGAATCAAAGAGAATTAAAAACTCAGAATAAATTGGTTAAAGACTGCAGATGATGAGTAAAGTTATTTGATAAAAGTTCAGCACTAATATTAGTTCACGTCGCTGTAATAATAGTCAGTTTCACCTCGGACGAAAGTTATTTTCACCACAGCTCCGATAGATTTTCATGTTCTCCACTCTCAGATCATCAGTAAGCCCCTGAGAAGAAGAATAATACGCTGATTGAAGACATAACTAACAGATCTGTTCATGTGGTCGCAAGTGTTGATGGTCTTGAGGGTTGCGAAGAGGTCCATACTGGAGATGACCTCAGAGGAGACTTTGCCTTGAGGGACGCTCCCCGGCTGCCAAGCTACGAAGGGAATGCGGAAGCCCCCCTCGAAGCTGTTTGACTTCCCTCCTGCAAAAAGCTTTTCTTCTAAAATATTTGGACACTGCAGAATCAATCAATATTCCTTCACTTTGTGCTTTTCAATCGTTTCCAGACGTCTTCCAGCAGTCTCCAACAATTTATCGGAAAAAAATCACAAAATATACAGTAGTGTTAAAAAAAGAATTGTTTTGTTACTAATGACAATGAAAATTTTCAGAACTAAACTTGAATAATCCGTGTATACCTTTTTTATTACCATAAAGACAAAAGTCTGTTTCACCCTATTTTTACCTCTTGAACTCCTTTTTTATCAGAGCAGCCGGTTTTCCCATGTCTAATGACTAAGTAAACCCACAAACTTTTTCTCTGACTAACTAACTGGATCTCTGGACCCCGAAGATGTGAAGTTTGGTCAAGAGTTCACCCTCATAAAGCACTGCTACATGATATTTGGCTGATTGCACCAACCGCCTCCGAGAAAAAACTCAAAGTTGTCCAGGTCTAGGTCCAAACATTTCATTTCGTGACCTTTCTACGTCGCTTCTCTCACGATGCTCTCAAGAAGAGAAGCATCAGCTCTCAAGAATCAGAGATGGGGAAAAAGGAGGGAGGCGGGGTGATTCCTGTTTTGTGTCTACCATGACGAGAGTAGTGTATCAGGGTGTACCTCTCAGGCCAGCAGTAGATCCACCGTTCAGGCAGAGTTCCGCGTGCGGTCCATGGTCACTCATGAGAATCACAAGAGTGTTCTTCTCGATGTGGTGCCTTCGCAGACTCTCCAGCACTTCGCCTACCGCCCACGCCATTTCGTTGATATTATCTCCGTAAAGACCTGAAAGAGAGAGAAAGAGAGAGAGAGGTAAAAAAGAGAGAGAGACGTGGAAGAATAGAGGAAACGGGTGAGAGAGAGAAAAAGTAAAAGAATGAGAGATAGAAAGAGTGAGAAAAAGGGAGTCGGAAAGAGATGAAGAAAGAAACACAACGTGGTGTACTTTACTAACTAGGGCTCAAAAATCATGGAAGACAAAACATTTATTCTTGAGAATTGACATAAAAAAGGGAATTGGAGAAAACGAAAAAAAGATGAAAATTAAGAAAGAAGCGGCGACAAAAAAGTAAGCGTGAGACAAGAAGATGAGAAGTATGAAAAATAATAAGAGATCAAGTTAAGTAATAAAGTTATTAAAAAAAGAGGATGAAGATTTGGATAATGCTAGGTGAGCGAAGCAAAAAAGAAGGATGATTTGAAATAGGAAAGAAAAAGAGAGAAAAAACAAGAAATTAAGGAAGTTAACTTTTTTTTTCAATATCGCAATAATCTTTGAAAGTGTCCTCACCTCGGACCGATTTTCCTTTGAAGGGTTCGGCCGCGAACTGGGCACTGTGGACATGAGGGAATGAAAAGTAGAAGAAGAATGGGCGCTCGTGTTGATCCTATATCATTCATACATTCATACATTTATACAAGCCCTTATAATCATTTTTAAATATTGAGCATCAATATTTCAATTGAATTCACTTCACACTTGCGCGGATCTAAATTTAAAAAAAGAAACCTTTATTAAAGCTTACAATCATCGTTGTATTCATAACAAATTGGGGCATCGCACACTATTATTTCAATCACAATAGTTTTTTCCATAACATATTTGATGAAGGTAGGAATCCAGAACTATTTCAAGGTTTTCGGCCATCTGGAGATCAACGTTGTGCCCTTCCCTGTAGATGGCCATCTGGAGATCAACGTTGTGCCCTTCCCTGTAGATGGCCATCTGGAGATCAACGTTGTGCCCTTCCCTGTAGATGGCCATCTGGAGATCAACGTTGTGCCCTTCCCTGTAGATGGCAAACCTGGAGATCAACGTTGTGCCCTTCCCTGTAGATGGCAAACCTTTTGCATGCGAGCGTTAAGGAAGTGCTTCCAGTCGTTCACTAAATCTTCCGTGATAGTCTCAAAGCGGAGTGGCTGTTGCACAATCTCATCTCTGTCGTAGAGAAAGCACAGCGTTCCATTCGGCCCGTTCTTCATGAAGTCCTAAGGAGAGATGCCAATTATATATATACTTTATCGCAATGGGTTAAGTTTGGGTGTAAGGGGATAATGGATCCAGGTTGAAGGTGTTGACCCGAGCGTGTCACTTTGATAACTAAAGTGCCAATTATATATATACTTTATCGCAATGGGTTAAGTTTGGGTGTAAGGGGATAATGGATCCAGGTTGAAGGTGTTGACCCGAGCGTGTCACTTTGATAACTAAAGTGCCAATTATATATATACTTTATCGCAATGGGTTAAGTTTGGGTGTAAGGGGATAATTGATCCAGGTTGAAGGTGTTGACCCGAGCGTGTCACTTTGATAACTAAAGTGCCAATTATATATATACTTTATCGCAATGGGTTAAGTTTGGGTGTAAGGGGATAATGGATCCAGGTTGAAGGTGTTGACCCGAGCGTGTCACTTTGATAACTAAAGTGCCAATTATATATATACTTTATTGCAATGGGTTAAGTTTGGGTGTAAGGGGATAATGGATCCAGGTTGAAGGTGTTGACCCGAGCGTGTCACTTTGATAACTAAAGTGCCAATTATATATATATATATACTTTATCGCAATGGGTTAAGTTTGGGTGTAAGGGGGATAATGGATCCAGGTTGAAGGTGTTGACCCGAGCGTGTCACTTTGATAACTAAAGTGCCAATTATATATATACTTTATCGCAATGGGTTAAGTTTGGGTGTAAGGGGATAATGGATCCAGGTTGAAGGTGTTGACCCGAGCGTGTCACTTTGATAACTAAAGTGCCAATTATATATATACTTTATCGCAATGGGTTAAGTTTGGGTGTAAGGGGATAATGGATCCAGGTTGAAGGTGTTGACCCGAGCGTGTCACTTTGATAACTAAAGTGCCAATTATATATATACTTTATCGCAATGGGTTAAAATTGGGTGTAAGGGGATAATGGATCCAGGTTGAAGGTGTTGACCCGAGCGTGTCACTTTGATAACTAAAGTGCCAATTATATATATATATACTTTATCGCAATGGGTTAAGTTTGGGTGTAAGGGGATAATGGATCCAGGTTGAAGGTGTTGACCCGAGCGTGTCACTTTGATAACTAAAGTGCCAATTATATATATACTTTATCGCAATGGGTTAAGTTTGGGTGTAAGGGGATAATGGATCCAGGTTGAAGGTGTTGACCCGAGCGTGTCACTTTGATAACTAAAGTGCCAATTATATATATACTTTATCGCAATGGGTTAAGTTTGGGTGTAAGGGGATAATGGATCCAGGTTGAAGGTGTTGACCCGAGCGTGTCACTTTGATAACTAAAGTGCCAATTATATATATACTTTATCGCAATGGGTTAAGTTTGGGTGTAAGGGGATAATGGATCCAGGTTATAGGTGTTGACCCGAGCGTGTCACTTTGATAACTAAAGTGCCAATTATATATATACTTTATCGCAATGGGTTAAAATTGGGTGTAAGGGGATAATGGATCCAGGTTGAAGGTGTTGACCCGAGCGTGTCACTTTGATAACTAAAGTGCCAATTATATATATACTTTATCGCAATGGGTTAAGTTTGGGTGTAAGGAGATAATGGATCCAGGTTGAAGGTGTTGACCCGAGCGTGTCACTTTGATAACTAAAGTGAGAAAAATAAAACGAAGCACAGTCGGAGGCTGATTGCGACCATAATGATCACGATTACTCTACTTTACTGATTGCTGATTACTGATTGCGATTACTGATTGCGATTATGATCACGATTATGATCACGATCATGATTAATTAATCTACTCTCCAAAAGACTCAAAGAGGTGTTGTAGACCCTTTCGAAACTCATTTATGTAATTTTCCGTGGATTGGTCTGCAGTACAATAGTGAGTATATTTTTACCCTTCGTCTTCTACATATTTTGAAAATCGAAAGGCTTGTCAGAATTTCATTCAGTAGGAAGGCTTTAAATATTTTTATTCTTCACTTTTCTCTACAAGTGTATTGGTGTCGTTATTTCGTGCGTTATCAGAAGTATAAACGCACTTGTGATGTATCGCATTCCCACACATTGGTGAAGGGCAAATTAAGGCCGACGAAGTCGAAGCCTCTTCGAGATGGCAGATAAGTGCCGTCCGATCGATTGAATTTGTTGATACCCAAATGCCACTTTCCCACCATTCCAGTTGCATAACCTGTAGTTAACGCTGATTTTAAGACAGAAAAACAATTTTTTTTAGCTTCTAACATTCTTTTTAATCACACATAGGCTTTCGCACGTAGCATTGATTTTAGATACAGTCTGAACCTAGTAAAATTTTACTCTCTAGGTTACTGTTTGGTGATTGTGTGTATCAAGTCGTGCTCATGAAATTGCGCCCATTTCTTAACGCAATCGGTTGCTTAGGGTTGGGGGCTTAGCGAACTGAGCTTTTGACCCGTTTTGCGAACTGAGCTTGTGACCCCATTTTGTACAGGGCATACGCGTTGAGCTTCACTTGGAATCACTCGTATAACAGGTACATATGTATCACAACATTTCGCACCACGGCATTTCACACCATGAAAACTCACACCCTAAATTTCACAATCGAAGTATTTCCATGTAATTTTTCATTGGATTTGTGTTTAGGCTCAGAAAAAGATTACGCTAACGAGGCCGTACGGCTTAGTACGAGACCGTATACAACGAACAGCATAATTATAGTTCTGGAGAGAAAATATTGCGAACTCCAGGTGCGAGTTGTCGTGATGCGAGAAGTCATGGAACCGTTATATAACATCTCCTGACAACAAAAAGAGAAGACAATTGTTTTTGTTGTGCAATATCTACATATGTAGCGAGCAAAATGAAAATTTTCAAAATTCTGACGCAAAAAACGTCATAGTATCTGAGAGACTTTCCTGGCGGCAAAAATAGAAATCATCATCGTTCAGCAGCTGTTTGGCCCTACTCATTTCACTAATCTTTTCTCTTCAGAGATAAGTCAGTCCTCAATCTCTCACAAGAAATGACGACACAAAGCGTCCTTTTTTGTTCTTTGTCGTTCAGCAAAAATAGCTGCGTGAGAATGCCAATTGGAACGCACTGCTTTTTCTAGTTCTAAAAAAAATTCAGAAGTTTCTCAAGCCTTAGCTTGAAAACATTTTAACTATGTTTTTCGCTTCTAAAAAACTTCCTTCCGGTTTGGTTCGGTTGCCCAAAACCGCTGCAGACATCATTTGAAAAGTAACAAAAAAACTCGAGGCAAGTTATTCTTCATTGAGTAAAATGTCTCGGAGACCTTCTCTAAGAATTTGAGTTTTTTAAAACCAGACTGGAAATACAAATTCAATGTATGCCAGCTCTGAAACACATGTATCACGATGTAATATATTATTTCACTCTATCGATTTTTAGTGCCCCAATGACCGCATATTCTTTTTTTTCGCAGGCGCCATGAAATCTTTGATGTCTTATAAGCACCTGGACAAACTTTGACAGAATACTGAAGAGGTTGTTTTCCTATTCACCCATAATCTCGAGGATCGCATACATGTAGTTTCTGTCTGCTCACTAATGTGTTTTTGAAGATAAGATGTCTGTGGCTTGTGTGATGGTCTGGGTGATAAAAAGAATATCGCCCCAAACTATGCCATCCAATCAGGGAAATCAGATACCATTTTTAACTGTGTCATTTAAGAGAATTGTATCGCGCTCAATATTGAAATTCGAGAAAAAGAAGCAAAGGTTGGTTTGCATTTGAAGTGTGAGCTCTGAATTCCCAAACTTATAAATAGCTGCTCAAAAGAGCCAGCTTTGATGTATGTATGCAAGGGGAGTTTGTTAAGAGACCTCTCTCAGAAAGCATCTCGGCCATGGTGCTCTCGCTCTCCGGTAGACCCCCTATGTCTTGTGGAATGAATACTCTCGCTCCACCAACTACGCCCAGGCGAATCGGCAACCGGCCTGCAACATTTGAAATAGATCTTGGGAATACAAGCTCCATTTTTAGCCATATAAAAAACGCCAATACACCATATAAATAATCAAAGATTTTCCAAAAAAGACTTTCATAACTCGATGATTCGATTCATAACTGAATAAACTGGATATAATTTTTCTTGAACTTTCAAAACCCTTTCGAAGAGTAGTTTAAGGATTAGTTCTAAGAACAAGCAAACTTGCAACTAATTTTTAAACGCTAACTAAGTAGGAATGTCTTCCATTGTTTTTATGTCTTGATATGTTAATGAGCAAGTATTAAGCAAGTATCGAATAAGCCTCGGGTTTAGGTGAATGAGTACTGAAAGCAACCACTGCTCATTTGCAGAGTCAGGCAGTGATGCCTGGCTAAATATGATCAAACTACTGAACGAACGAGAGCTAGTGCAAAATACGAGATCAAAAAACATTTGTCTCTCTCTTACAGAAAAAACCCACTGATATATCAAGGGCACTCAGCTACCTTGTTCGATAAGAGAGACTTAATGACCTTTTTTATAATTGAGTAAAGCAACAAACGGACCGGTCATGAAACCTGCACGACTGGGACTGCACATACTGTCCGCAGAGTAGGCATTGGTAAATCGAAGTCCTTCTGAGACCATCTTTTCGATCGGCGTCGCTTCCTGGGTGGGATGCCCATAGGACTGCAGATCGCCGTAACCTGAATTAGACGTCAAGCTCCAGTCCTAAAGCATTAATTTGGAATATAAAACTGTGTCAATTATTTTTATTATCGTTTAGAAATTCCAAAACTCAAAGTTAGCTACTGCGTTAGAAACAAGTACCTTATTCCAATGTTTATCTTTCATCCACTATCTTTCCTTTGTCAGGGCATGTCCGGTATGGGCGTGGAAAAATGATAGTTTGCGCAGCTGTTAAGCGAAGGGTTCCGATTTTAGGAACTATTTGAGAGAGATCCGAACCAATTAAAGGGTAAAAAATGTTGATGGTGCTAGCACGATTCCGACACTCTCCAATACTCCTACACATACTAGCTGTGAAAGAGCGGGCAGCTACTGGTTCTACCAAAAAAGGTCTTCTTCGCATCTCGTACTGTGCCAAGAAAGATTATTCATACTTTCATAGGTCAATCTTTCGAGTTTTCATGAACCAGCCAGTTCTCTATCAGTTCTCTATACCTTTTCTGTCATTCAAGCTTATTGGGTTTTTTTCTTGGAAATTTAGTTCAGAAATCTTCCGATTTATTGAACTATTATATATCGCTCTAATCCAAGACTTGGAAGATGGCTTCAAGCAGAACTAGAAGAGTTTAACATTGTATCTTCCAAATCCTCGCCACAACTTCAACTCTAAGAACAAAGTCATGAAACTTTTACAAAATACTCTGAGCTTTTAAATTGGTCAATCTTCGTTGCTTTTTTTGAATCGTTTCATTGAGATTCAAAAACTTAATTTGATTTATTACTTCTCTCTCTCTCTCTCTCTCTCTCTCTCTCTCTCTCTCTTATTTCTCTCTTTGTCTCTCTCCATATTTATTTTACTCTTTTTTCTGTATATCTTTTTTTATATTTTTACGATCCATCTTTTCTCTCGGTCTTTCTCATTTTGTTCGTTGTTCTACCTTTGTTTTTGTGAATATCAATTTCCTATTCTAAAAAAAACTTTTAAAATCTTTTTGAATGTATGAGACTGCGATTAATGTTTATTTACTCAAATTGTTTTCTATAAAAACTTTCAGCTTTCTAAGAAATGAGACTGAATTAAAAGCAGATGGAGAACTTCCGCGAGCTTCCTATGAACTTCCGCGTGCTTAGAAAGTGATTTATGAGAATCTCAGACAAAATTCGCAGTGCGCTAGGTAAAAAGGCTGTAGAAAACACAGAGAACAAACAGGGAAGAACAGCCATGGTGAGTACTTCAAATTAGTCCGAAAATAAAGTAAGAGTAGACAAAAATTAGAGATGGAATGAACTCTTGAGCCTTTAAAGAGACGAGTAAACCTGTTCAGGACTAGAGAGAGAAACCTGTTCAGGACTACTCTGGTTCTTGAAAATAGCCTGTTAACATGTAACTCTACAGACTGGATTCAACCGGTACTCAGTCTGTAAGATTAGTATGGTACCAGGCTGTTTGCATGGTGCCAGGCTGTGTTGAGCCATCCTGGCCAGGCCGTGCGTTTTTCTCGATTTTTGCAATTTTCACTTTATTGTGCAATTTGCACAAAAATTTGTAACGTGCAATTTTCGAAAAGACTTCGCAATACTTTTTCATTTAACAAAAATGTTAATTATTTTATTCAACAATTCAACAATAGTCAACAAACAATCTTGATTGAACAACAAACATATTTATTCATCTTGACGTGCGGGTTTAGTTATGTGTAAAACATATACGAACTTCAACATGCTCCGCTTTACTTCGGGAAGAAAGGGGAGGTGCTTTTTTGGGTGCATTTTTTTGTGTTTTTAAAGTACTGCAGCTCTCATGTGAAAAAGAACCAACCACTGCTACTCTAGGCAGTTTGTTACTTGGGTGGACCCCACTTTACTTAAGGGGGAGGGGGTTACTTTCACTGATGCTCCTCTCGCTTAGGCTAAGGTAAAGGTTACGCTAACGAGGCCGTACGGCTTACGCTAACGAGACCACATGAGCAAATTTCTCATATTATTATTTATTGTCAACTCGATGGCTAAATTTGTCAAAAAAGCCCCCAAGTAAAATGTGCCTCAGAAAAAAAAAGAAGCGCATCACTTCCTCCATTCAATTTCATTTTCTGAGATTCTAAGCTCCGATAACAGCAGTTTGAAATAACTAAGAGATCTCTCAAAGTCAAAATCTATAATCTACATTACAAAACGGATCTTAAAATTTTAGAATCGACAAGGCACATCTATACACACCTTTTCAGAGGCAGACGTTTTGCTCAAGAAAGGTAGACGTTTCACTAAAATAGGTAGATGTTGCACTGAAATAGGTAGACATGTTTGTCAAAATAGGTTGACGTCGCACGAAAATAGGTATCCATTGCACGAAAATAGGTTGACGTCGCACGAAAACAGGGTGACCTCGCACGAATTTAGGGTGGCCTTTAACAAAGTGCTACCCCGTTGTCAGTGCTGTCTGTTGTCAATGTTGTCCGCAACGCAGTCGCGTGTTGTCGACTTTTGGTTCCCCATGTTCCTCATGTTGTCACTTCCGCGGTCGCGTTGCGTTTCTTTCATGCGAATACAACTGATAAAGTAGACAACAAATAGACAACTGATACAACAAATAGACAACAACTGCAACACGCGACCGCGTTTCGGATAACAGACAACATTGACCACGGGGTAGAACTTTGTTAAAGGCCATTTAGGGTGACGTTTTTCACAACAGGTAGACGTTTTTCAAATTAGATAGACGTGAAATTGTCGTCCATTTGAACATCATTACAACGTGATATCACCTAAATTTTACATCTCAGTCGTGTAATTATCTCACCACCGAACTTCAAAAACGTTGTAATATGAGGCCGTGCAAGGCATGTTACCAAGCTTTAGAGTTCGGTGTCCTGTTTACAGGCTGGGGAAAATAGGTAGATCTCTTTT
This sequence comes from Allodiplogaster pararmata, assembly GCA_964056735.1. Lineage (NCBI taxonomy): Eukaryota > Metazoa > Nematoda > Chromadorea > Rhabditida > Diplogasteridae > Allodiplogaster > Allodiplogaster pararmata. The sequence continues at coordinate 11,265,396 of OZ057406.1, forward strand.
CATAACTGCGCTCGCATGTTACCAGCCTGATAACAAAACCATAGTAGAGAGAGAAACCTGTTCAGGATTCAAACCTCAAACATCTATATCATGTATGCACGGCTGGTGTAGGCGGAGAAGTTGAGCAAAAGTACACAGAAGAAAGGATTACAGAAAAGAGAGAGGCCTCAGAAGCCGGGGCAGCACTACAAGACTGCGCCGAGGGAGAAGGCCAGACAATACTGCAGCGACGCAGCTAACGAGGAATCCGGATACTTTCCTGGGTTGAGCTACCTTCGACCTTTTCAAGGGATTTCGTTCCTCGAAATGCCAAGCAGTATTTCAAGGAGAATATTGAATATGTAATACAGTGTAAAGATTTCTACTTGTGACATTGAGGTAAGAAAGTATTTGTTTACCAATGGCCTTTCAAAGTAGTGGAGGGAAGACGGCACCAGAAAGAAAAAAAAAAGACAAATCTTCATTCTTGGTTCTATAACTTTTGTTTGCTCAATAAGGTTCAACGAAGCATATTGCCTATGAATTTATTATTGAGGCGGTTGCCTTGAACTTCGAACTCCTCCTACACACTCAAAAATACAATACCACTAACATAAGGTAGTTTTAAACAAAGTACAGTTTTACGAATATCCTTCTCAATATTGAATCAAAACAAAGGATTTGCTCAAAATTGTTTTCTTGATTTGCTCAAATAAAGAAAACTGTAATAAAAATGTTTTTTAATAACCGCAATGTTTCTTTGAATGCATCTCATTCAGATACTTTTTTTCATTTTTGAGTCTCTTCAGCAAAACTTTGTAAAAAAAAAACCAGAAAAAAACTTCGCTAAATAGTGAATTCTCTTTTTTTTTATATACAGAAGTTTTTTTATATATAGATAATTATCATCACAGAACGCCGCCTTGTTTTACATTAATGTTTTTGAATGCTTTATATGAGATTTTTTTTGATGAGCCTCGTTTCCAGTCATAGGATTTTTCGACTAGGAAGTTACATACTAACTCATTCAAGTTTTCTCCGAGAAGCTGCCGTGTATTGATGACTTGTCTTTTTTAATTTACTTTCAAACGACTTGTCTTGTTTATGACTTGTCTTTTTTAATTTACTTTCAAACAACAATGTTTGTCAAAACCTTCACATTTCTGATTCTTTTAACTTCTCGCTTTCTCCTACTGCCAAACAAGTCATCATTAGCATTCCTATCTCATTCATCCGCATCCCAATGGAACGAAAATTTGTAGTAAAATTCAGTTGTTTTTTTTTCCAAATTAGACTTATGTAGCGTTAAAATTACAAAAAAGGAAAGATATTTGAAGCACCGATTTCGTACCTTCTCTAGTATCACTACGAACTGTCGTGAAATCGCATTAAATAACGGATTTTTATTATTGCTTAGCCTTGTTTAAAAGTTATTTCTCCGTTCAAAAAGTAGCAACATAAAATAATACCATTGCCATTTCACGGCAATTCGTAGTGAGACAAAAGAAGGTACGAAATCGGTGCTCCACTTATCTTTCAATTTTTTTCAAATTTTAATGCTCCTTAAGACTATATATACTCCCGATCAATTTCTTTTACCACCCTCTGACTGGGTCGAAAGCCAGTTCATCAATAATAATTGCTCTCACCGAGATCATCCACCATGAGAACGACGACGTTGGGATGATCGGGTGAGGGTGGGTGGGGCCGAGTGCACTGCTTCGCTGTGACGGTGATGGACTGGAAGCCAAATAGAAGTGTGCAGCTCCACCATAACATCCTGACGTCCTTCTCCTCAGGTGATAAAGGATAGGAAGAACTCTGGCACATGAAGTAGTTTAATAAAAATGTTGTTTACTAATGTAAAGTTTTTTCAAAGTACGATGTCATGAGGATGGTTTTTTACTATCGTTCCATATATTCATATACCAGGCAAGAGTGCTGACCAGTGTGCTTACCTACGCACATTCCGCACACTCGAGGATACTGTCAACGATGCTTCAAATTTGACAGGTTTCAAGATTCATTACATTTTAGTAACAAGCACAGTGAAAAGAACAATAACGAGGAATTACGCTGCGGAAATCATTCAGATGAAAAGTACGGTCTTCTGAGTATAAAATTTTTCGATATGATTTGCAGATATCAGAAATAGTTTCATTATAAATGCATTTGTGTGCAATAAGAAGTCGAAATATCAAGAGAGAGAGAGAGAGAGAGAGAGAGAGAGAGAGAGAGAGAGAGAGAGAGAGAGAGAGAGAGAGAGAGAGAGAGAGAGAGAGAGAGAGAGAGAGAGAGAGATAGAGAGAGAGAGAGAGAAAAGAGGAAATTTGTGATTTCGGCAACTGAGCCTCCACAAAAATTGAATACAAGCGGTTGTTATAAATTTTATTCTGTTGAAATAATTCTTCAAACATTAAAACGTTGCTCATAAAAAAACCTTTGTAGGAAAGATTTTTAAAGATAGAGTAACTTTAGTTACTGTACGTAGTGATCATCCTTTACGATGCATTACAATAAAACACAAACAACTTATCATAAACCATGTCAAGATACGCCATAAGTCAATCACATTCAGGTGCCCCTAGTGAGATGCTAAAAGATGCTGAATGAACTAAGTGATATTACAAAAAACTTTTTTCAATTCACTAGTGAAAGCTTTCAAAGGAGGAATGTGTATAAGAGACAAAGTCGAGTCATGAGAAGGGCGTTGCGAGATGTAGGTAAACGTATATGAATTAAAATAGAGAGCTTCAACAGTCAGGTATACGGTATTCGAGTGCCTGGTATTTGAGAAGATGAGAGAAGCACCCTGCCTAGCGTAGATTGAATATAGAACTAATAATCTAGGACACGTAGTGTGAATGAAGGCAGGATTACGCCGATAAGCACTCACAAATGAAGTTTCTCTGGTATTACAGTTCTCATTCTAAATGAATAAATAAATAAATAAATTCTACACATAGACATTTTTGGCAAAGAGATTACTCGATTCCAAGATTTGCAGATAACAACATTTTTTGTTCATTGATTTTTTTAAAAAGATACACTTGTTTTACTTTTCACAGTAAGCTGTATTTTACAACGAAAAAAATTATTTCGATGGAGGTTGAAATAATGCCTGTTTGTACGGACGGACTGATCTCAACTAGAGCTACTCGACCACAATGTAGGTTAATGGAGAAAGACCTATTCAAGAACACTGCTGGAGAAGAGAGGTCAGTAGAAAGTCTGGCTTGTGAAGAAAAAGCCCATTTTGGAAGATCTGATAGGCTCAAATGAAAGTCTCATGCTGTCCGATTTTTTTCGGTTCTGAAAGGTAGCCCTTGCCCCGCCCCTTGTTTGCCTTATTTATTTAAAAAAAAAAGAAGGAGGAATCAAATTCGTGTAGGAAGAGAAGAAATGGAGAGAGAGAGAGTGTGTGTGAGAGAGAGAGAGAGAGAGAGAGAGAGAGAGAGGGAGAGAGAGAAAGTAGAAGAAATGGACGCATGTAGATATATAATGAAGTGATAAAAAGTTACAGAGAGAGAGGGAGGAAGAGAGAGAAAGAGAGATAGAGACAGGAAGACGGGAGGGGGAGATATCCTTAAGGCGAGGAGAGCAAAGGTGCAAATAAGCAAAAGAACACTTTTGTTCTGTGTTGTGCCCTTTTGATGCGTTGAAGAAGAAAAGGCAAAGTCGAACCCCGGCCCCTCCTTCCAACTCTTTGATGACTTCCTCTCTCATATCGCAGCCTGAACTTCTCGCCTATGACGCGGTCAGGAGAGTCCTTCAGGAAGACAAAGTCATTCTGGAAGAGAAGGCTCACAACATCGTTTTGGTCGGCATTCCGGAGGAGATAAGAAAAGACGCCACGGATCAACATGATGGAAAACTTCTTGATTCTCTCGTTAGTGAACTCAATATACCTTCTCTCACTAATGCATTCAACCAAGGTTCTATCACTCATCGACGCTTCGGAAATGAAGAGAACAAGAGAAGAATTCTTAAGATTCATTTTCCATCGCCATCTCTCCGAACAGAAGTACTTCGAAAACTACGAGTCCGTCGTCCTGAAGTACTTCGCATATTTCCTCACGCGTACGCGAGAGAAGACCTTACCAGAGAAGGACTCCAATTCGAGAAGGACTGCAAGAAACTCGCTAAAGAAAGAAACGACAAAGTTGGATTGATGGAGTGGGGGGTACAAGGAACAAGGCTCATTCGATTCTCTCATCCGCGTCCTCTATACACTCCGAAGACAGACGCTGAGGCTAATGGTTCTCTTCAAAACGTGACGGTGACAAGAGGAAAAAGGATGGACGCAAACTATGTACAGAAATAGGTCAGTAGTGCTGATGGCGATAGCCTGTTTACTTCTTCTGATATTTGGAATAGCCAACATAGTATTAGAGGAAATTTTAGTTTTTACTATAGTAATTGTCGCTCTATACGGAATAAATTGTACGATCTTAATCATTTATTATCTTTAACGCAATACAATGCTATTTGCTTTTCAGAAACTTGGTTACACGATAGTGAACCTGATGTCATTTTACATTCAAATAAACCATATTCTGTTTTTCGTTCTGATAGAAACTCTAATATCAGTAACAGAGGTGGCGGAGTAACAATTTTAGTGCAATCTAGACTCAGTCCAGTAGCAACTTCGTCGATGTCAGTTTCAGAATGTGAAGCTATTACAGTTGAGTTACAATGTAGTGACAAAAATTCATATTTTTCTCGGGTTAGATTAATGTGTGTTTATCGATCTCCCAGTGCCCCAGACGATATCATGAATGAGTTATTAGCATACTTCTCTTTAAATACCATTCCCAATGTCCCTCTCATAATCGTTGGTGATTTGAATTTGCCTTGTATTGATTGGGACAAGTTGACGTGTTCTAAGAGCTATTCTTCTACTCAATTTCTTAATTACTGTTGTGATAACCATTTCACTCAGTACATTCTGATGCCGACTCGAAGTCAGAACATTCTTGATCTTCTTTTATGCAATCATCCGATTATCTCTTCTTCTAGTGTTATTGCTCCCTTCACATCTCAGTGCGATCATAATTCTATTTGTTTCGATTGTATTACCTCCAAAGTATTCGATGACATAATCAAGCCTATAAAACTTTATTCTGAGGCAAACTGGCATATGATTGAGTACTTTATTTACTGTCATGATTGGACCTTGGCATTATCATCTCTTGACCCTAATCAAGCTTACAACTATATCGTTGATCTACTATGTGACCTTATCGATCGCTTTGTGCCAACTGTTGTTCCTAATTCGTCCTCCTATAGATATCCAGCGCGTATTCAACGCTTATTCAATAAGCTTCAGAAAGTTTCAATTACTGCTCCTTACTCCGAATATTGTAAAAATCTATCAAGAAATTTTTCTTCTGAGCTTTATGATTTTGAAACATCTAAGGAATCTTCTCTGATTGTTAAAGGCAACCGTAAACAGTTTTTCTCGTATTGTACAAATCGTATTAAATCTCAAAACGATTCCTATGTTTTGTATGACAGTAGTGGAACGGTAGTGACGGACCCTTCCATAAAAGCTGAAATGTTTTCTTCTCAGTTCTCATCAACTTTCTCTGAACCGTCTCAGAATGTTCTTCCTGTCCCTATTTTAGCTCCCTTCGATCAACACTTTTCTCTTGAAATAATTGATGATCAAATGATAATCGAGGCTGTTTCTAAGTTAGAGAATAAATGTAATACCTCACCCGATTCCATTCCGAACATTTTTATCAAAAAAATGTAAATTTGCGTTGTTGAAACCTCTGCGTATTTTATTCAACAACTGTTTAATGACTGGAATCGTACCCGATATGTGGAAGTTTGCTATTGTAAATAGTTTCAAGCCACGACCGTTCATCAGAAGAGACTTGTCCAGAGATGAGTTGGAATTGCAGGCTCAGATGAGACAAAAAGTAATTGAAATGAATGCTTTTCTTGGCTGCCACAGGTTCGCCTACCGAAATTTGTTCATTTTTCAAAGAAAGAACCCGCGTACAATCGAAGCAGGAAAAGCTCCACTTTTCTTACCAGCCTTCCCCCCTACTCCCATTTTGGGCTCACACTAGGATGAGGTGGTCCACTCTTTTCACATTACTTCAAATAAGAATGACAATATTAAAAGATCTCTTAATAGTGATAAGCTCTCAAATGACAATCTCAAATGTTTGTTCAGTAATATTAGAAGTATCAATAGTCTGAGGAAAGTTCATGAACTTTTCTCTTATTTAGATTCAGAAAAAGTTGACCTTGGGCTCTTTGTAGAAACATGGCTTAATGATAAGTTTCCCGACTCTCTTCTTTATCATCCTGACTATTCATTTCATCGTCAAGACCGCCGCAACAATAAGCGAGGTGGAGGTCTAATAGTTATTTATCGAAAAAGCCTTATGGTTACTCGCGTGACCATCGACCTTTCAGCTAACGATAACATTGAGCTACTTTGCGTAGACTTGAGTCATGAGCGTAGTTCTAAATACCGTGTTTTTCTGATATATAGACCTCCGAATATGGCTAATGAGGCGTTTGAAGCAACGCTGACTGCAATAAAAAGTCACATGCTACATCAAAACAATGTTATATTGGGAGACACAAATCTACCGAATATTGACTGGAATGAGTTAGCTGTAACCCGAAGTTCTACAGAAGCTCTACTGGCAGACTTTGTTGCTACCCACTCACTGTCTCAAGCAATAACTTTCCCAACCAGAGTAGACATCAATGGGACAAGTTCTCTTCTGGATATATTACTCACAGATAAAGAAGATAACGTAGTAAAATTAGAGTCGTGGCCTCCTCTTTTAAATTCTGATCATATCTCAATAATGTTTGTTTTGAACACTTTAGGAATTCTTCAAAAGAGTCGCAACACTAATACGAACGATTCCGAAGTATATGTAGACTTTCGTAATGGTAACTTCGAGGATATGAATCTATACTTAGACAGCTTGCCTTGGGAACATATTCTCTCAACAATGGCAGATACTCAGGCTAAGTATGATTTCATCATACAAGCAATTCATGAAGCTATCCGCAAATTCTGCCCAATCAAGAATCGCCGGAATCAGAAGAAAAATTGTCCGGAAATCCTTCGTAGGCTATTTATTCAGAAGAAAAAACTGTGGCAAACAAAGAACTTCAACCCATTATTTCGTTCAGAATACAAATCTGTTCAAAAGCTTATAAAAGCGACACAATCTGAACAGCTACGGAAGAATGAGATGAAGGCTCTTGAGTCTGCTGGTGGCATCCATCGCTGGGTAAAACTCACGTTGAAGCCATCGAACGGCCTTCCTCTAATGAAATACGGAGAAGACTACATTTCAGATAACAAAAAGAAAGCCCTTCTTTTTGCTAAAGAATTCTCCAGAAATTACTCCCAGGAATGCAGTGCAGAAATAATTTCTTCGAGCTTCTCTGATACCGCAACCGAACCGTGCATAGATTTCTCACCGCATATTATTTACTATGTTCTCAAGAACTTACCTAATAAGTTCACCAAGTTTTCAGAAGGCATCAATCAATTTCTTTTGAAGAAATGTGCCCTGGCTCTTGCTTTCCCACTTTCCCTACTATTCGAAGACTCTTTCAAGCGATGCTCAATTCCTATTCAATGGAAATCCGGAGAAGTCATCCCAGTCTACAAACGTAAAGGTGATCGAGCGAATTTCAGCAATTATCGCCCTATCACTGTGACTTCCGCGGTCTGTCAAGTCTTCGAGAGCATTTTATCTAATAACGTCAGACTTAACCACAGAAACTTCTTCTCCAAGTCCCAATATGGTTTCATATCCAGAAGAAGTTGTGAGTTGCAACTTTTAAAATCTATCAGTGAGTGGGAAATATCTCTTCAGAAACATCAAGCATTAGATGTTGTATATTTTGATTTCGCGAGAGCCTTCGACAAGGTCTCACACTCAGAGTTGATCAAAAAGCTTCATTACATGGGACTTCATATTACTATAATAGACTGGATTACTTTATTTCTGCAAAACCGTTCATTTAAGGTTCGAATAGAAAATGTCTACTCTGATTCTTTCCCAGTACTCAGCGGGGTACCCCAAGGGACAGTTCTCGGGCCCCTCTTGTTCCTATGCTTCATCAATGACATTGAGAGCTGTATTCCCTCAACTGTAAAGTTTTCCTTGTTTGCCGATGACCTCAAAATTTATAGTGAGGACTCTGATTCTCTTCAACTATGTATAAACAATATCTCAAATTGGTCACGTGAATTCAAACTTCCCTTAGCTGTCGAGAAAATCAACTGTCTCCGTCTTGGGAAATCTCAAAACGATTACTTCATTGATAGCTCGCTGATAAAAGTCGTTAATTTAGTCAGAGACTTAGGTATTTTTGTGGACTCTAAGCTCAAATTCAAGCAACACGTAGAAATAATACGTGCTAGGACTCTGTGTAGAATTTCACAAGTTTTCAAAGTGTTTAGATGTTTGGACTTGAACGGTTACAAAACCGTTTACACCACTTACATCAGACCACTACTTGAATATGGTACAATTATTTTCTCTCCGAAAGTCCACAGTAATAATTCGAAAAGGTTGGAATATCCTCAGAGACTTTTCACAAAAAAAGCTTATTCTCGTTGTGGAAGTATTAGGTTGAGCTATCCCCAACGTCTCGCTGAATTCAATTTAGATTCACTAATCATTCGACGACTCCGTTCTGATTTATTGGTAGTTTTTCGTCTACTTTCTGATAGAGCGGATTGTCAGACGTGCAAAAAAGAGCTGAAGTTAAGAACTGAAACCAATCTCCGCACTTCAGACCGAACCTCCAAATTAACTCTGGTGAACTTTAAACGATACAATGATCCACATTCTTTCTTTTCTAGAGCAATTGCTTTATGGAATAAAGTTACAGATAATTTCAAAGAGATTCAAGATATCGAGGCATTCGGCAAGGCTCTAGAAGAAATCGACCTATCGAATGTCATAGTTTTACCGAACTTTCTGTTGTCAACAGCAAGAGTGGACACCAACGAAAATTGACCGTCTTATTCCTCATTATTCCCCTTCCTATTTCATGATTCCATATAAGCGATGGCCTTACAAGCTATCCTATGGTAATAAAGAACTACACAATAAAGCCTCTGCTCAAAAACAAAGGACCTCCTATCTTATCAAATTACAGACCCATTTCTTTAACCTGCTCGATTTCTAAAGTAATGGAAAAAGTTATTGTTAATTCTATTTCAAAGTATCTTGAAGAGCGTTCATTGCTCTCCCCTTTTCAAGCCGGTTTTCGACCTAATCGATCGACAATCACTTCTTAAGCCGAATCATATTCCTTCATAACCCACTCTCTGAGTTCAAGTATTGATATTGATGTAATTTTCCTAGACATCTCAAAAGCTTTTGATTCTGTAGATATTCGATTTCTATTGTTTAAATTGAATTCACTTGGTATTGTAGGGCCAGCACTTAAATTTATCTCTTCTTTCCTCAACTCCCGTAAACAATCAGTGATCATCGATGGTATCAACTCAGTACCAGCTTCAGTTTTAAGTGGTGTTCCTCAAGGTTCTTCAATAGGCCCGTTGTTGTTTTCACTGTTCATTGACGACATCAAGAAAGTTATCCCTGCTACTATTAGCTTCAGTATTTTTGCCGATGATGTTAAGCTGCTAGCTCAAGTACCCTTATATTCAGATGACTTACAAACAGCAGTCAACAATATATTTGAGTGGTGCACTCAGTGGAACCTTACTCTATCAACTTCTAAATGTACTGTTCTTCATATAGGCAAGCAATCGGTGTTTCACCCCTACTCTATCAACCATATTCCATTGATTGTTACCAACCAGGTTAAAGATTTAGGGATTTTGTTAACTCATGATTTCCGTTTCAATTCTCATATTGAGAAGATTTGTAAAAAAGCCTCTTCTACTGCAAACCTTATTCTGAAGGCTTTCAAGACCAAATCATGCGAAATGCTCATGCTTGCTTTTAATGTATACGTTAGACCGATTCTCGAATACGGGACTGAAATTTGGTCCCCTACCACGAAATACCTCATCAATGATTTAGAATATGTACAACGTAATTTTACTAGAAGGCTGTTATATAAAAAAAAAAGAAAAAAAAAAAGGTAATGTAAGCCTGCCTTATTCTCAGAGATTGAAACTGCTCAAAACTGAGTCATTAGAATATCGTCGAGCATTCAGAGATCTATGTTTTTTGCACAAATGTTTACATAACAAATGCTCTCTCGATTTTTCCTTTCTATACATTTTATCTCCCCCCAAGTATAATACAAGACAAGCGCACTCTCTCAGAATTCGTCTGCCTATCGTTTACCCGGCTAGGTTGTCTACGTTTGTCTCTAGATCAATAGCAATATGGAACTCCCTTCCGGAAGATATCGTTGTAATCGAAAGTTCTTCAAGTTTTGCGACAAGACTAAAAAAAATTCCATTTGAAGTTGTGCTTCCTTGTCCGAGTGTAACAGATTGACGATTATTTGTATTTACATACATATGTATAGGACACAATCTTCTGATTATAAATAACTATAGACGCTATTTCATATCTTTTTTTTTCTTAGATGATATTTGGATTAGTTGAATGCCATTCAGCACTTTTGAATGAATGATTGTTTTTTTTTCTTTGTCTCCCTATCCTACGCGTCCATGCTAATTGGAACTACCATTCATAATTGTATTACAAGTTGTTGTTCTTGCATGGAATAAATGAAATGAATTGAATTGAAAATTGAATTGAACGTTTCGCTTTATAAAAGCATCGTCAGCGAGTTAAATATCACCTAAAACAATGAAGATAGCACAGGAAAAACATCAAAGCTGATATGAGTAAAATATAAATAGAACAAACCGAGAAGTGAAGAAGATAATCATCCATCCTTGGTGGAGTATAGATTACCGGAGGAGAAAATATGAGAAAAGGCAGTAGGTCAGTTGAAAAGATTGACTATATGAAAAGGAAAACGAGCGAAAGTAAAGTGCGTAGAGGTTATAGGAAGAAGGATAAGAGAGAAGAGGCAGAGAAGAGAGAGAAAAAACAAAGAGAGAAAGACTCAGAAGAGCGAGAAAAGAGCGAAAAAAGGAAGATAGAGAATAAAGAAACGATTGAGAAAAGAGAGAAGAGAGAGAGGAGAGAAAAGAGACCACCGAGAGAATACATATAAGAAATAGAAAAGAGTGATAAAAGCGAGAAAAAACACAAGGGAGGAAGAGAAAAGAGAGAGAGAGAGAGAGAGAGAGAGAGAGAGAGAGAGAGAGAGAGAGAGAGAGAGAGAGAGAGAAAGAGAGAGAGAGAGAGAAGATAAAGGAGGTAGAAACGAATAGGAAGTCAGAGAAAAGAGACAAAAATAATAATAATGATTTGAGGTTTTCAAAGTGTAGAAGAACAGTTCGAATGAAAAGGAGGGTTAGACAATGGCTAAAATTTATGAATAGATAGATAAAATAGACTAAAAACGAAAGAAAACGCGAGAGAGAAAATAAAAGACTTCAAAAAAAAAAATTACACCTAAATCCTGAAAAAAAAAAATTTTTTTATTTATTATTTATTTACCATTCGGTGTGACACTAAAATAGATCGAGAGAACAAATAATAATATGAACGCACTTCCAACAAAGGGAGAGAAGAACAAACAAAAATACATTACATCATGAGGTCACAGTAATGAGACAAGAACAGCATTCAAACTTTTAAAAAAAGAACAATAACTTAGTGAGCAAGCAAGCAGATGCAAGAGAGTAGGGCTGAAGATGGGACTTCGTTGTCTTCCTTCATAAGCAGTCAAAGGAAAATAGAAGCGGAGGAATACCCAAGGACCACTGTTAAATTGTATACTCGGGGGTTGCAAAGCCCCGGCATCGTCTATATTCTGAGACGGATCACACTGGAGGAGGAACACTGCAGGTACGCCGTGAACAGGGCCCAAGGGTATGTGCTGCCGATTAAAGTGAAGGTGAAGCTGCCTTGCGATCTCTTCCAGAATGTTCCAAATATCAGTTCTTGTGGTATGGGAGGGGAAATATCTGAAGAAAGCAACAAAAGAGAAATCAAATAGTCAATGGGGAAAATTTAGATGTTGGATAAGCTCAATCCTAGAAATTCCGAAACTGGAAACTAATACAGACGCTTCTTAAATATTTTAGAGTTAGGGCTGTTCATTAACTCAGGAGGTAGCTTACACATCCAATGGGAAGTTCGAACACAAAAGGAGTGGAAATATTGAGAGCTGTTTGCTTTAGGGATGTGAAAATTGAATGGAGCTACTCTACCATTACAAGGCTTGAAAGTGAAAAGGTTAATTATGGTCACAGTCATTCCACAGCGAATGAATTTGAAAGCAAGAACAAGATAATTACAACGTAACAAAAAAATATATGAAGTGAGATATTGATTGAGCGAATAGTAACAGAGGTATTCTCAATAAGAAGATTTGATGTGGAGACAAGAGAAAAGAAAGTAAATTGCATAAACTTTTTTGTTAATTTAGTGGGGAAAGAGAGTTTTAGTGGGGAAAGAGAGTTTTAGTGGGGAAAGAGAGTTTTAGTGGGGAAAGAGAGTTTTAGTGGGGAAAGAGAGTTTTAGTGGGGAAAGAGAGTTTTTTCAAACGAATTTTCTTTGAAAAACTAGAAAGCCAAAAAAACTCTAAGTTTGCACAACAAAAGCTTAAAATATCCGTATCAAAATCCTTGATACATAATAGTTCTAGACATAAGTCTGATTCGAAAATCTGTGGATTATATGCTAAGAAAGATGAGCGCAAAAGTTGATCTTGCGGAAGATCCTGTAATACACCATGATGCTTTTAAGAGTACTTTCAAAAAGTCCGGTTGAAAAACATCCAAAGTCAATTAGCAAAATGGGAATTCGATAACTTGGCACTCTGGCAAAAATTTTGTTTGCCGGATAATTTTTAGTTTTTGAACTTCAAATGTTTCACTTGCAAATTCAACAATTGGGTGCGCAAGAAAATAATCTCGGTTTAAAAAATTCAATTATTTTTTCCGAAGTTTTCTAAAACTTTCTTTAGTAAAGGTATATGAAGTTCTCACTTTCGTGTTTTTTTTTCTCAGTCATTTTATTAGCTTTTCAAATGGCTGAACGGTGCGAGCTCGAAAAAATGATACTACGGGTCTCTCTTCTCTTCTGCTTCAATCTGGGGAAGAACACTGCCGCAGCACATCGAAAATTATGTCAGGCATACGGGCAAGGATGCCTTAGGGAACGACAGTGCCAGGCTTGGTTCAGTCGGTTTAAGCAAGGCGACCACACGCTGGAAGACATGGACCGTCCAGGACGGCCTCGCCAGCTCGATCTTGAGAATCTTCGATCCTTTGTCGAAGCCGATCCCAAACAAACTTGTTACGAGATTGCAGAGCACTTCACGGTCTGTCACACCACCATCGAGAACGGGCTTCACGAGCTCGGTAAATTACACAAGCTCGGGCAATGGGTGCCACACGACCTGAGGCCACTCGACAGGAACCGACGAGTCGCGGCCGCCTCATATCTCCTCTCCTACAGAAGAAGATACGAGTGGCTGGACACATTGCTAACTGGAGACGAGAAGTGGGTGAATTACTGCAATGTTACACGCAAGCGCCAGTGGCTCAGCAAGGGCGATCCGCCAGAAGCGATTCCGAAACCCGGACTGTACCCGATGAAGGTGATGCTGTGTGTTTGGTGGAACTCACGTGGTGTCGTCTACTGGGAACACCCGAAAAATGTTTTTTTTAAAACTTCTGCAGAGATTTGAGAAAAACTGAGGAAAAATATCATCTCTCATTTTTGTCTGGTCAAGTATACTCTTGAAACTTTGAAAATTCTCGTTTTAGAACAAGTAACTTTCAGATAACCTTTTGATGAATATTCGTAAAAAAAGACTGTGGTAAAAAATGCATTTCTGCTCCCTTCAGTCTGTGCGAACGACATGATAAAAGCCTTCTTAGAGCAGGACTAGTTCATTTTGATGCCGTTTGCCCAAGCCAGATCGACTTTTTCGACCTTCCTACTCCAAACTTAGAATTAGCGCTCTTTCGTGCCATTGAAAGTAAGATACGTCTTCTTTATCGTATTACTTTTAGCCGAAAAATCCACAAAAAAATTTGACTTGATAGTTTTAAAAACAATTTTTTGATAGCAGCTTTCCTGGTAACGTTTTCGAAATGGTTTTTAATTATTGATCTCGAGTCTAAAATTCATAAATTTAATGAAAAGAATAGTAAAAATGGAGTAATGCAGAATTTAAAATCCCGCCGGTTTATCCTATTCCTTCCGTACTCTGAATTTATTCGTTTGTATGAGTTGAACGATAGAGCGTTCGGGAGAGAAGAAAGACTAAATTTTGTAGTAAAAGAAAATTTTCTCCTATAAAATCACGAAGTAACTCTCGAAAGGCGTCAGAAAGACTAATATACGTGCGAACTTAAATTGAGATTGCTCTCGAGACAGCTCATGTATTCAGGACTAACCTTTCGTTCGCAGAATTAAAAATTATCACGCGTATATATAGCTGTATCCAGAATTTCAAGAACCAATAATCTTAAAAATCACCAGAGAAGTAAAATCAAAGCGTATAGAGTAATATGCTTACATTTATGCTTGAGCGAGAAGTTTTAAGAGAAATAGAAGAAGCTCGCTGAGAAATCAATCGACTTAGTCGCAAAAATTGCGACGACTTAAATAGTCGTCGCAAAATGTACAGTTAATGTCTCGACTACTTAATATGTATCACATCTGGTAAAAAAAACACGGATAACATATTCTCTCTGGGAGGGACCCCTCTCAGACCCCTCTCAGCAAGCAAAAACATTCACATTTCACGGCCGAGGACACAGTGCTAATTACTTAATAACGATCTATATCTTAGGCTCGATCGCTTTGTATTTCTAGTCGTGGCTGCTCATGAAGCAAATATATTGTGATGTGAGCGTAACTTTTCAGCACACGAATGCAAAAAAAGAATAAACTTAAAACTCTTTTCGGCTGTCTTTTTCGTGATTGAGATAAGAAAGCATTGTGGTTTTTCTAATTAACAGATGGTAGCTCACGTTTTTCTTTCTTTCGTATCTCTCCGTAAGCGGTTGCTCCCCGCACCGTCTCTTCCCTCGTCGGTGAGAGTCCTTTCCCGAGAAGATTTGGCGCTCCGGGATCGTAGCGCCATGATGAGCGACAGAAGAGGAAGAATAGCACTTCGCTCGCTACTGCTTGCCTCGCTCAACCTCCGCTCAACGCTCAGATCCCATAACCGATGGATGACTTCCCGATGTGGCTTGTTGATCTTGATGGAGCGTTTAAATTGAAAAAAAAGCTCACGTTTTCGTGATCATTTTTTAAAAAAACCATTTGAACTTGGATAAAATTCCATTCTAATCATCATCTGGACTTGTTCGAAAAATATAGAAACTATACTCATTCGATCAGGGGTCTTTAACAATAAGAAGTCCCTTCGAAAACCTGACTGTCCTTCGAAAACCGGAAAAGTTTTTCGTCTCCATGGGACTTCATTTCCCATGACATCGGTAACAAAGCTTTTGAACTTCAACTATAAGACTCATGTTAAGAACAAGGCTAAGGTAGCTTCATTGATCATCAAACGAACGAGAGGATGAAAGACATGACACGTTTGAAATGTGCAGTTATGTAATGCGTGAACAAAAAAGGCGTTGACACGCATTCAAATTAAAATGGTCACAGATTGAAGGACACAGCCGTTGTAAAGGAACGACAGAAAAGAGAAGAAATGAGCAATTTATGAGCTGCATTGAAACATGGGTTTGGAGAGAAGTTCGTAACAAGAACAACTGGTTTATAACGCTGGTGATTCATGTACCATGTTTCTAAAAAAACGTTTTAACGTTAAAAAACGTTAACCTTTTCTTAACCATAAAGTTAACTAATTAATAATTACACCATCATTTTTCTCTCATATGTTTTTTTCTTCAAATTAGTAATTTCATATTGATCTCAGTCGCGGGATACACGCAAGAAGAAGGAAAATGCCATATTCATGTGAACTATTCTGCACTCGCCAGTTCCAGCGATCTTCTATTCCACACCTTAGATGTTTTTCTTCCAAGCGGACCGTTCTGCAGACAACTTTCCACGAGGTAAGAAATTCATGTCTGAACTATCATGTGGGTGATGAACGCGAACAAGTTACCCCATGTGGGTGATGAACGCGAACAAGTTACCCCATGTGGGTGATGAACGCGAACAAGTTACCCCATGTGGGTGATGAACGCGAACAAGTTACCCCATGTGGGTGATGAACGCGAACAAGTTACCCCATGTGGGTGATGAACGCGAACAAGTTACCCCATGTGGGTGATGAACGCGAACAAGTTACCCCATGTGGGTGATGAACGCGAACAAGTTACCCCATGTGGGTGATGAACGCGAACAAGTTACCCCATGTGGGTGATGAACGCGAACAAGTTACCCCATGTGGGTGATGAACGCGAACAAGTTACCCCATGTGGGTGATGAACGCGAACAAGTTACCCCATGTGGGTGATGAACGCGAACAAGTTACCCCATGTGGGTGATGAACGCGAACAAGTTACCCCATGTGGGTGATGAACGCGAACAAGTTACCCCATGTGGGTGATGAACGCGAACAAGTTACCCCATGTGGGTGATGAACGCGAACAAGTTACCCCATGTGGGTGATGAACGCGAACAAGTTACCCCGGGAAGAGAAACTTAATTCGATTAAAGGTGAGTCTCAGAATTTTTGAGTCTGGTTATAGTCCGAATGCTTCTCTTTGAAAGTCAACCAAGGGCGATTATCTATCTTACCCGAGGAAATTTGAAATTGAAAATGAGGCTTTTCAACCCAGAATAGAACAAGAAGAAATATGTACTAATGAAAAGCGAGCAAGGGCTGGAAAAGGTGAAGCCTTAGTTTGAATTGTAAAAGTCTTAGCTCAAGTAATTATTGAAGTTGGGAGGTTAATTCAAAACAGAAAGCTTGATTTAATGAAACAAATATGACCATTTTTCTTTTTTCACTGACACTTGTTTGGGGTCATAACTTGTGGAATAACATCATTATTTGCCAAAGGAGAGTTTGTTGTCACCGTCACTGATATCGGATAAAGGAGAAAAATAAAAGGATGAAGGTTGAAGGGGGAAGATTAATGCTGGTATTTTAAATGAGATTGAGGAAGGAGAGCATAATCATGAAACCGATAGTTTGAACTTTTTCTTGTATAAAATCACAAGAAAAAAATGACGTCATCCAATACTATACTCAACTTATTTGAGGGAAATAGATCTTTACACATTTCTTTGAATTGGAAATCGCTATCCTATAAAATTTGAATCATATTCACAAATATTTGATTTCCGAGTGAATTAAGCTCAGTCTTTTCTGGTTTTCTGAACAGGTTCTCTCTTGATTGGCTTTCTGAACATGTTCTCTCTTGATTGGTTTTCTGAACAGGTTCTCTCTTGATTGGTTTTCTGAACAGGTTCTCTCTTGATTGGCTGAGCGTACAAATGTTCATTTTTTCATAGAACTTCATTTGTCCATAAGGAGATGGGAAAACTTAGGCGTTCTTCCTAATGATCCAGATTGCTCATCAGGCTGGACTATCGACTTCGAAGTCCGTGTGAAAAGTCTTTTATGAATGAAAAAACCGTCGAAAAACGTGGAGTGATGGAGATGCACAGCAAATCAAGCGTGTGAATGACATGTGAATGACATGTGAATGACATGTGCTTTCTACGCATAGCGTTAAGCGCAAATCATGGCAATGTGAACGCTATTAGGAAGAAGAACTTTTTTACTGTTCCTACTTCCGCTCTCCTTAGCCTCAAAAGCAGCTCGGTTCACACAGTTTGGATGAGGAGAACAAAAAAAACATGAGAAAATTGAAGTTCTGGTTACTTGTAAGGAACAGTGTACGGTAATCCGTGCCACGACGAAGGCGGCACGAACGCTACTTCTGCACCACAAAGCATGAATAGAATTCCCATAATTCTGACCGGTATCCCATTACTGTGTTTACATGACCTGCGGGACAGAAACGTTCCATTGCATCACTCCAGCCCATATGTTTTGCTCTGTTTCTGCGCTTTGAAAAAATTAGTCATTGAAAAATGAGAGGCACCACGCATTCCACATTTAGATATGTAAGTGGATTGAGAAAATGTTTAGTTTTAAACTTCAGTCATTGAAAATATGGGAGAGCCTGGTGTACTAATTACAGATGAGAACATGTGAGATGATAAAGGTTTAGCATCTGAATAAGCATTGTTGGTCGAGCAAATAATTTCAAGAAAGTGCCCGGATGTTTTGCTTACGATGGCTGATTGTCCGGGATTGGCTCTGTTGCACTCCATAGTCTGTCTTTTGATAAGTAAAATGAAATATTTTTGTTGCAGTCTCTCCTCGTTCATATGTTTTTAATCTTTCTCTTTCTTTTCAAAACCTCAGTCAATCAGGATCAAAAACATAAAATCTCCTATTTTCCAGAGAACTTTTTATTGAATCCTGATCACTTGAATACATGTTTTCATTTCTAAGATGTTTCTTTGATAAAGGTATTAGGTTTTCTGATTTTTAACTTAAAGGGAAGAAAACGCTTATCGAAGCAACATCATGGGTAATGAATTATTATTTCTTTTAAGAATCGACATGAATTGTTCCGTCGCTCACCTCAAAAAAACTTTTTCGTTTTGTGTACATCACCTACCCTTACGAGGAGGTAGTAACTTGATATTTGTCAAATCCGAACAGAACTAATAACTCCTGTACAGCTTACGCCCTCTTCAACTTTTCTCTTTCTTTCTCTCTCTCTCTACTTTTTCCTTCAACTCTCTCTCTCTTTCTCTTTCTCTTTCTCTTTCTCTTTCTCTCTCTCTTTCTCTTTCTCTTTCTCTTTCTCTTTCTCTTTCTCTTTCTCTTTCTCTCTCTCTTTCTCTTTCATTTGTTCCTCCATCATTTCTTCCTCTTTTACTATAGAGATAAAGATAGAAATAAAGAACTCTATCTCTCAATCCCTCCCTTTCACTTTCTTTTTTCTTATAACTAACGGTTTTTATTCATCCTGTTCTTCGACTCTTTCATCTAGCTTGCATCTGCATCTCCATTTTTCTTTCCTGCTGAACAAGCCCAAATTTCATATTTTTTGTGTAAATTACCTCCATCCCTTTCGTGTTCTCAGTGTTTCGTAAAGGTTTAGGTTTTTTGTTGCTGAATAGTACCATCCCCAAGTCGAAACAAACAAAAGTGACCAGTTAAATTTCTCAAATTTGTACACCATTCTAAAAATTTCTAAAAAATTTCTAAAAAAACTCATTTTAAAAAAATTGTGTATTCAGTCTACTTTTCTCCTACACACAATCAATCAATCAATCAATCAATCAATCAATACATACAACTTGAAGTATGCATGCCTTGTATGATTTTTCACATTACGAAGATCCAAAGTTTCGAATCAATAATAGTTGTATAGTTCCGTTATTCCCGTAAAACGTTTTCTTTGACAGGACTTTATTAGGGACAAGCTTCATCAAACTCTTAAACTCTGAAAGTGAAATAACTCGTCAAATTCATTCTAAATAGTCCTTTTAAAAATCCGATCAATGTATATTTTATTGGAAGTAGTATTCGAAATCCATTATTGGTTTCGAATCGAAGTATACAATTTTTTAAACAAAAGTATTTACATACTCAAACATGTATTAGTTTGCACAACGAGTCCGATCCAATGTCAAGTTAATTTTAAGACGAGTCCGATCCAATGTCAAGTTAATTTTAAGACGAGTCCGATCCAATGTCAAGTTAATTTTAAGAGCAAATTATTAATTGTTTTTTTTTGTTTTCATGAAACATAAACATTCCAAACAAAAAGCTTTATTGTTATGAAAAGATAGGGCAAAATGTTAAGCACATGATAACTCAGATTCACAAAGCAGTTTCAATACTTCTTGTAAGAACAAAAGTTTAATAACCTCTCCTAAAACTTCGGCAATTTAACTCTGAAAGTATCTTCCGACTTATTATCATCCGATCATTTGAATAAATAAGTTAGCAGAACTGCAAGAATGCCCAGCGGAAGGGCGTAGTCAACCACAGCCATGCTTTTTGGCGGAGCCTGGAAGTAGTTCGGGGACTTTCCCGATGCGTCCTCACCAAATAAAATCCCATTCGACCCGACGTCGTTGACGTTCAAGACCACACCATCTGCCTCTTCCCCATCAAACGACATCATTTCGTTCAGTTCCATTGCATATCTAGTGTTGCTGTTGCACAGAGAGAAGTTGCACAACCAAATGAAGACGTTCGCGAAGCGTTTGAAACCAGTCTGTAAGAATGCAACTAAGAACGTGTATAAGCAGACGAGATGCTTTATCCCTAAGATCCCAAGAGTAATGGAGCGTTAGAACTCAACTTTTCACTTTGCAAAGTAATTTTATGCAAAGTGATCCCGTTGAACGCTCCAATGTCTCACCACGAATTACCGTGAAAATAAAAATGGACTACGGTCTTACTTTTATAATAACTTTTACTGTTGGGCGTAATTTTTATGAATTTTACAGAAAAATCGTCGCTTTGTCTTAGAATGCATGTGTTCTTTCTTTTTACCGTAGTCCATTTTTATTTTCACGGTAATTCGTGGTGAGACATTGGAGCCATGCTGTAGTTCTACATGCATACATTTACAAATAACTTAGTTGTTCTTTTAATTTCCCAGAGTTATTGCCGTTAATTTGCAGAATTACAAGTATAACCCGAAGTTATTGATGGACTGACCCTTTTTTCTATTCAATCTCTGCTTTCAATTCATTTTTAGTTTTTAGTTTCCCTTTGTTCTTCCACAAATGGTACCGTGCTAAAATATATCAAAAATTAATTTTTGAACATAACTTTGCAAAAAGCGAACATATTGTCTCGATTTTTCCAATTTTTTCTCGTGTATTTGATGAAAGTACATGCTGTTGTTATGGTAACATGTCTGCTTCAAGAAAACCCGAACTCATTTGCACTAAAACTCGAATTTTCCCAATGTTTTAATTTTGACGAAAATTTCCATTTTTAAAATGTTTCAGATCAAAATTTTTTGGTGGGGCTACTATAGATTCAGCTGTACTTATACTGAACAGTCTCATCGGGGTGAAAACGTGTTTTAGATCTGTTTCAGTTCGAGTTCAAGTTTTTTTTGTCAAAAAATGGATATTTGGTATTCAATTTTCAATTTTCAATTTCAATTTAAACGCTTTATCAAGATCAGCAAGCCACATCGGTAATGGTTGCAGCTCAGTATTTATTTTTTTGTATTTTTTGACTCAATATTTCTTCATCTCATATGCAATGAAAAATTAGAAGTTTAAACTACTGGGTACAAAATGAGAAAAAAATTATCAACGAAAAATGAAAACTTGATAGAATTTTGCACGGTACTGTACGTATCTAACTAACTGCGCGTAAGTGATTAATGAAATAAAACGACTTTTAGATTTGAATTTTGTTAAAAACGTAAGCTGAAATATTAAAAAATATGCAAATATTTATTTTAGTATTTATTTTTCTCTCTTTCAATCACATATTGAGTTAATCACCAATCGTTTCATCAATAATTATATCTCTCATTTGAAAAAAAAATTGTATGAGGAATTTTTGTACTTCGAATCCAGTGCTGTTTTCCGCTTCGGACACGTTGAAGCCCGCTCTGTCAGTGAAGTTTAATCGAAGTTGGAAATCCTCAAGTTTGGAAGATGGTTTTTCACACTTGAAGAATATCGAAAAAATACGGATGATGTTTAATTTAAAATGTAGACTAGAATTGAAAAACCCTTGTGGTAATGATGTTACGATGCATGGTTAATTACAATATAACATCCTTGAAAGAAGAAATCTGATACTATGTGAGGTCTAATTATATTGGTTGTCTTCCGCTCTTATGAATAATCTATCGTTTTGTTTAAAAGCTCTCGATAATAGTGAGTAGTCAGTTTCATTCGAAAAATACTGTAAAAGAACTGACGGAATAAATGACAATGTAGCAAAAGTGCGCCAAGATACGAAATTCGTTTATTCGTCCTGGTCCTTCTGAGGAGTCCAGATAGCATTGAATGAGTGAGTGTCGAACAACATACACTGTGGTTCCGTTGTTACAGTAGTCCTTGATAAGGGCGAAATGTAATGTGACGCTTTTTAGTAAGGGCAACACACTGGTTAAAAAAACTATTTTTTTCATTAAAAAGCGTCTTCAGTGGCAGACTGTGGCGGAGTAGGTAATTCAGTTTTTTTTTGAATTTTCATGAGAACTCAATTGCACAACACTTTTTTAAAAAGTCTTTAAATATCTGCAATTATTGATACGATTTCTGTAGTTTTTCAAGTCCTATATATTCTTGAATTTCTAATATTCAATATTATTTTTAATGGCTATTCTGCAATTTTGTTGAAGTGGACAATCAAAAATCGCTTTAAGTCACAAAAAAAAAATCAAACGTGCTTCTAGCGAAACCTTTGGAGCGACCTGGACAAAAAATAAAAAATCGGAAAACTTGAAAAAATTATTACTTGGATTGAACCCTGAAAGTTTTAACTTGAAAAAAACTGTCTGATTGAATTTTTTTAAAACTCGGCTATAATTTTACTGAATTCTTGGCTTAAGCTAAGTTAACGCTGACTAGGTTTTACGGCTTAGGAACGAGACCCACTTTACTTTTTAGACTAAGGAAATAATTAATTCACGAAAAAAATATTAGTTTTTCTTTCATTTTGAGAACACCTCGACTTTACAAATTCGGGTTACTTTTCGAATGACTAATCCAAAGAAAAAAAATTTTTTTAGACGTCAACCGCTTTTTTAGTGTTTAAGAATCCCCGAACCAAGAATAAGAAAACTTCTTCACGTTAAAATCGAGTTATGCTTGCCCGCTTAAACTGCACAAAAAGCCCTTCTTTTTCAGGAAATATAAAAAATTCAGGAAATATAAAAAATTCAGGAAATATAAAAAATTTCAAAATTCTTATCGTAAGTAATCGCTTTGTAAGCGTTGTGACTTTCAAGCCGCTTTCTGATTTCTAAAAGTCTCGTCTCACATTACCTTGTCAAACTATGTATATATAAAGATATTAAGAGCTTATTGACTTGGTTTCTCGTAGCTAGTCTGCATATTTCACCTCACGTCTTTCGGCTTTCTCGTTCCCTGTCTTCCCAGCCTCGTTCCAATAGTTGTGGTGTTATTTAATCTTTGTTAGTTTCCGTTTGTTTTTACCCCAGAAGTTGTGCTTATCCAAGCCTTTTTTGTTTTGGTTAATTGAAGTCTATGCTTTTGAATCATGAAATTTCTTAAAATGATTAGATTGGATTCTATGATAGCTCGGTTTCCTTCAATCCGTTTCTTTGTCATGTGTTCTGTGACAAATTGACGTTTACTATATACCATGTGTAGTCACATTTTGATTAATGTTTGAATAAATAAAGTAAACAAAATTTCAAGAGTTTTCAATTACAAGCCAAACAAACCAATAATTACTGATAATTTGATAGCTGTTTGCTTGGAAAGAAACATTTTGAGAAAAAAACTTCTATCGAATAATTATTGAACACGCTAAAATTTGAATAATTATTGAAGAAAAAAAACTAAAAAAACAACACGAAAAACAATAACAAGTGAACAGAATCGAAAAGTAAGAAGGGAAGAGGTGAAAAAAAACTTTTTAAAAAAAAAAACAACTAAAATCTGTTGGGATATTTGAATCTATGTATGTACGAAACTAAAACTCGGGCTTTCACTCAGGACGAACGATTATTCTTCACGAAGCGATAGACAAAGTTTGGGAGCTCAAAGGAAATTTCGACCTGTTACGAACATTTGAACCTCAGGAAAGCTTTTTTGAAACCGTGACTAACCCAATTGCAACGACAACTCGTCTCACTTTGCAGAACCGTTTCACGAGAGGGAAACCTCACAGGGAAAACTTGCTGAACGCAAGCGTTCATTGAAAAGCGAAGAGACAACCCGGAATAGTACAACCAGGCCAGGGCGTACTGGAAAATGATTTGTAAACAAACGCAGTTGTGAAACTATTTGGGGCGTTGACAAACCGAGAACGTCGTAGTGACAGTTAATTCTAAGTTCAGAACCATAATCATGTGGCTGGATGTTATGAACAATCTCATCCCTGAACCTTACAGCCTCGTTAGCTTTTTAAAAAACCTTAAACTTGAACTGAACTTTAGCCTGAGTCAATTTTCTGAATAAAAAAGGGATGTATTACACTCTAATGCTGAACATCTCTTTTTTCACTTCCATTTTGGTCATCAACCGCATTGAACATTGAATAACCGTGTTTACAACGCGGCATATGCAATATTTTCATACATGAGTACATATGAGTGAGAAAAAACACCAAGCACAAATTCAAACCATCACATTTGAATTCGAGCTAAAACACCGTGTAACTTCTTTTAAAAAGTGAAGATCTCTTCAAAAATCATCAGTTTTTGAGATATAAGACGGTGCTGGGAATTTAGTTCAGCAATTCGTGTTGTTTCGGTGTCTGTGGCGAGTTTTGAAACATGGCGGTAAAAAAACTCGTTTATCCGTAAATTGCACAGAGGATTTGAAAAAGAAACACGTGTCATATTTAATACACAGATTTTTGCTTTAGCAAGATAAATGAGAAACAAAAGCACTGAGTGTCAAAGACATAAGAGTTGGCGAATTTAGAACGGTTCGAATATCGTCACCGGTTGATGATCATTACAAGTCAAATTTAGAACTGTTCGAATATCGTCACCGGTTTATGATCATTACAAGGCAAATTTAGAACGGTTCGAATATCGTCACCGGTTGATGATCATTACAAGGCAAATTTAGAACGGTTCGAATATCGTCACCGGTTGATGATCATTACAACGCAAATTTAGAACGGTTCTAATATCGTCACCGGTTTATGATCATAACAAGGCAAATTTAGAACTGTTCGAATATCGTCACCGGTTGATGATCATTACAAGGCAAATTTCGAACTGTTCGAATATCGTCACCGGTTTATGATCATTACAAGGCAAATTTAGAACGGTTCTAATATCGTCACCGGTTGATGATCACTACAAGGCAAATTTAGAACGGTTCGAATTTCGTCATCGGTTGATGATCAGTACAAGGCTATTCAGCAAAATAAGAGCAGACTTATATAGTATGAACAAAACGAGCAACCTATACAGACCGGGTTTGCACGAACGCTATACTATTTTCATTTTCTGTGTCGCGAAAAGAGAATAGTATAGCATTCGTGCAAACCCGGTCTGTATAGGTTGAACGTTTTGTTCGTACTATACAAATCTGCTGAATAGCCGGGAGAGTGCGAAATTGCGAGAGTGTGGGGAGAGTGTGAGATTTAGAAAGCGAGCATCGTAACATGACGAAATTCGAACAGTTCGAAATTCGTCAAGTGCTGAGCATCGTAACGTGACGAAATTAGAACCATTCGAATTTCGCCATGTGCTGAGTATTGTAGCATGACGAAATCCGAACCATTCGAAATCCGTCAAGTGATGAGCAACAATACATGACGAAATTCGAACAGTTCGAGTTCCGTCAGGCAAGATTCGCTTTCTGCTTACTCTTGTGTTTCATATTTGATTGTTTATTGTGCCAGAAGTAATGAAATAAAATAAAATTTTGATTCCACGAATTCACAAAGAAATGGCGAGAAGTTCCGATGAATTTTACGATAAACTTACCAAAGACACCGAAACAACACGAATTGCCGAACTAAATTCCTAGCACCGTCTTATATTTTGATTCTAAGGTCGATTTTAAGGTAAAACCGAAACAAGATGCCAACTCCTAGCATAAAAAACCAAGTTTTGATGATTACTGTTCACGTTCGCGTTCCGTTCTACGGCCGCTATTAATATTATTGTTCCAGCTTTTAAGCATCGATTCTTTTGCAACCCACGACATGATCGTAGAGGCAATTACTGCGGCGGTACACGGTGTTAGGATTTTTGATGACGCACGCTGTTCCGGTACACTCGCCCTGAAGAATAACACTTATACAGACAAACACACATTTGGACGACAAGCTGAATAATATACAATTAGAAATATGTAATTAGAAGTTGGTCGAGAAGCCTGTTAATTAAGTGAAATGTCGGGAAATTGAAAATGCGAACGCTCAACATGCGAAAATTTTTCTCCGTTTTACAATCGTATAAACGGAAGTAGAAGAATATCCAAGCACACCTCCCTAAACGTAGAAACTAAACAGTTGTGGGTATAAGAACTTGAAATTGATTTGCATAAAAAGATCGCTTGGAGTGGGCTCGATTTTTTCGGGTTTTTTTCGAACTCGAAAAAACTAATTCGAATTCGGAACTTTTCTTTGTAAATGATACTAGCGAGGTCAAGTGTAGATACTATGAGAGAGTGCACTGACGAAGTCGTCGTCGATGCATTTAACTCCATTCGTGGTGTTAGCTTCGACGAAAAGAATGTCAGTGTTGCAGAAATCCTCACTGTGATCACAATTTTCCCATAAAAGAAAAGGTTCGAGTCAGTTATTTGTTCTATTGAAGGAACTAGCTTAACAGGATTCCATACACCTAATTTTTGCATGATTTTGTTTTTCAGACTTAGTATATCAGTAACTATTACTACTCAAAACTTCAAACTCTGAGAAAAGAAATCTTGAGAATTTGAATACTATTCCAGCGCCTTTTTCTCTACGACGGCACACATTTTTTTCAAAATTGGAGCTATCACAAGTCGCATAATTTTTTTGGCCTCATCAGTTAACAGCAATTTAGCAATCGGGTTCACACCAGCGTCAAGAAGAAAGTTGGCAAAGGCTAGTGTAAAACCTCGCGTTTGTAAATGTACATATTTTTTTTTAAAACTTGATTCAAGGTGATGAATATCATAGGCTTACATTTTTTGCTATGCAACTCAATCATGTAACTTATAAACCAAAGTCTGAATAGAGGTGACCGAGTGGTTCTCTGTTCTTTGACCCTCGAGGAGCCACCTGTCTTTGACCCTCGAAGACGTTACCATACGCGGCCAAGGATACTTTGCTCTTTCAGTTGTGCTATGTAAGACGCTCATTGAACTTATTTCTCGGGACTTTTTCTTTTTGACCAAAGAAAACCTGCAGCTGCACTGGTAAGGATCAGGGCCGAGTAGAACGACGGACTCGTTGTATGCGTAATTCCTCGTACAACCGTCCCCCAGTGGCAGATTCGTGGCACAACTCTTCAATCGATAGAATTTCACTAGCCCTACTTCTTTTATCCATTTCGCTTCTCAGGCCACTCATTTTCCTTCGCGGACACACCATCTTTTTGGCAAACCACATTATTACTCATAATTATATGAACAAAAATTATGGTGTGTTTGGTCGTAAAGTTAAGTTGATCTTACGTTACCTGCAGCGTTAACATGATCAGATCAATAAGTCAAAAAAAGTTATTGATTGACCGAACCTGTACATGATGATTGTCCCAAAGGTTCGTGATCACGCATACTTCACCTTCACAAAACTCATTCATCCATTCGAATTCCCCATTTACTGTCCTTCAAACACGTCTGATTTCAATCGAGTTTGCCTGTTTTTCAGCAACGAGATAAAAGATATACAGGCTTTTTTAGTCAACAATGATCTACTGACTCTTGGTGATTGGCATGACACACAATGGCTACAGCTGACGAGACGCATTGCGAGATGAGAATTGTGAGTAGCATGCTGAAAAATTCGGCAAACCCTTGACAATGAATGAATCCATAGTTTAGATTTAAATCTGCTGTGCATAAGTACGCCTTCGAAAAAAAGCAAGCAAAAAGTTTTCAACCTATAATAAAAACTTCTTTTTGTTTGATAAACTCGTGTTTTATGTTTAACCTCCCCAGATTTTGCATGTACTGGTTTGTTGTCATTGAAAGAGGAATACAGAAAGAGATGCAGGGAGTAGAATAGAGAAAAGTGGAATAAGAAAAATCAGAGAGACTTTTTTAGATGTAAAAAACAGGCATTTATCAATTATTCAGCATTCTCATACGAAAATGGCGGTAAGTATATTCTGTTGAAAGCGCAGTTTTACTGCGTAAGTCGTTAATATTCAACTAATGTATAGTAACCCACAGTTTATTATACCTTAGAGGAAAACATTCACGACACGCTAGTACTCTGAAATGTAATATCGTGCTATAAAACTCTAGAATCTGTTTATTTCAACGCACCTATCTCTGTATAAGAAAAACATACAGTTTTTTTCTGTAGAAAGTTTTTTTTCCGTCACTCAATAATGACAATGACAGTAATAATGACAATGACAGTAAAACTGCGCTTTTAACGACGCACTATGATAGAATACAAATTTTATCGAATCCTCAAGCTTGAGCTGCACTCGATCCTTTTTCCTTACAAAAGAAGTTTTGCTGGAAACACCTGAATGACTGGACTCAATATAGACGCACGTTGAATATATTTAGTGTGAAGATGAGGTAGGAAATTTTGATTTCAAGATGATCCAGAGATATTTTTATTCAATTGGCAATTCAATATGATGCAATTGAAATTTTCAAATGTTATTGAACAATCAAAATAACTTTAATTTTTCTAGAATCTTTTCTCTCGAAAGATCACGGGCAGGGCGTGAAGCTGAGTGATTATTTGAATGGCTTGTCACGTAAGATTGTTTTACAGTATAAGTTGGCTACCAATTTTTTTTGGAATCAATTACTCAAGAGTACTTTTAAAAAATCTGTTTTAATCGTCATCGACTGCTACCAAAATGAGCTAACATTTTTGCTTTTTTTGTTTTTTGTTTACTTTGTTGAACACATGAGACATTATCGCTCAAAAATCCTATGTGTACTCTCTGGGCACTCACTGATGAGCACCACCCAGAGAGCACAGAAGTCTGTCTGAGCGGGGGCGAAACAGAATTTTTGAATTAGCGTCATCGCGGTGATCGATAGTGATAGTGCTTAAATATTTTCTCCCTTCATTCTTCATTTTTCATAATTGAACGATTCGAAGATTCGAAAACACTAGAAAATAAAACAAAATAAAGCTAACTTTTTTTTTCGATTAGTTTGGTCCTCATAAATCAAAATGAAACGAAAGGCTCGATCGGTAGGGGACAGGACTATCATCCTGGCAGCTCATGGCTCGGGTTCCCAGCCATGAGCTGCCAGGATTTTTTTTTTTTGCTCATCCGCAGAAAAGCGGTTGTTTCTTCACATTCGCTCTTCTTCCATCCACTTATCAGCATGGTTGAAATCGGTTTACTGTAGGATTGGGGTACCTAGAAAACAGATATTTCAAACAACTTTATGTATACAATTTTTTGATCTTTTTTGATCGCCGCATTCAAAACACAAATCATATCGTAATTGTGTAAACCTTTGATGAATTATTGCGAATCATGTCTGTGGGATTAAGGGGAATAGATAAAAAAGACAAAACTAAATCTAGAAACAAGAGTAATGCAATCGCAGTAAGATTCGGATAATTTCGCTGATCTCTTTTGAAACTTAAAATTTTTTTCTTTTTTTATGTTTTGAACAAATCGTTTTTTTTAATATTTGAATTCAGCAATATGACTCGGAAATTTTTTTCAAAGTTTAACAACTCTCAACCAATGCTTTGCAGAGAATCACAATTCAAAGTTTATGATACGTGACAGAACTTTTTCGAAACATGACAGAATCAAGCAGCCTTTGTAAGCCGTAAACTCAAAATATACCTTTACTCCAATCGACAGCTTTAGCTTTTTTTGTTGTTAAATCCGAATCTTAAGCAAGCGTTTCCGTTCGAGCCCATTTCCAACTGGTAAAGAGAACTATTAGAAAATGAGAAGGTCTGAATCAGGCTTGGTCGAAGAAAAAGTCGCAAAGCGAGAAAAAAGAGCGAAAAAAGCAAAAAAATAGAAGGAAAAAAGTCGAAAAAAAACGCAAAAAGTTTTTGAAATGACGGAAAAAAATTTTTGAGCAAAAAAAGTCGAAAAAAACGAAAAGAAAAACTTTTTCGAATTTTTAGACCATGTTTTTTCGAATAAGTCGCAAAATTTTTTTTTTCAAACGTCGAAAAAACCGGAAAAACAACAAAAAAAACGAAAAATGTGCAACCCCGGTCTGGGTAACGAAATATTCATGAGCGGCTTTCGACTGACTTATCAATACATATATAATCCACAAACTTCTTGACTCCTATGAATTGCTGTGAGGAAGGTTATATGTAAATACAAGGTTTATTTCGAAAAAGAAGGAAGAAATCTGATTTTTTTAGTCTAGAAGATTATACTTATCGACTTTCAGCTTCTAGGAAACATAATCATGTCTTGGCTCATCGTCGTAGAAAACCAAATTAGTCACGCTAATAGTAGTCTTCAGTTTAATGAAGTTGGATTTTCATATGGTATTAATGGTGAAACTCGGAAATGTTTAGCAGGGAATTCGCCAGGTTTTGAAAACAGCGAGATCGTTTCCGGACTCTAGCGTAATAATATCAGAAACTCGACAACAATTCGAAGTTTTTGTAAAGCTTTTAGAAAAAGAACTTTTAGGGAAACATGAACTAACGCCATAACTTGAGAGTTTCTCTTGAAAATATTGTGCATTAAATGGTGAGATTTTTTTTACTACGAAATCGAAAACGTAGAAATTTCAGATAAAAATTGTCTTACAAATAATCCAGTGTCAACAAAAATCGCAGGGTTTATGATGATTCTGTGAGATTTTACTTCACTCGTTCTCATACGAATGTATTCGAATCGAGAATGTATGTTTCAGGAACAAACTCATAAAAGGCTAGCTCATGTTATTAATTAGGACTGATTAACAAACTATTACTATCATTACTACTTATTATTACCCAGGAAATTAAAAAAAACTTTTTTCCCCACTAAACTACGAAAATTTGCGTTATTTATTTTAAAAGTTGCGTTATTTTTTTAAATTTGCGTTTCTTTAAAGAAATTTTTGTTATAAACTACAAAGCACTGCTCAGCTCTCAACCCACTAGAACTTTTCATAGCTCACACTAAATCCAACTGCAATTATAGAACTAAACCGACACTCAGCTTTTTGAATCCGGATTTTATTGGTTCATTTTTCGTGGTGATGCTTACTCTTTGCAGTGCAACCTTTTTACTCCATACCTGCTTCTGAAATGCCAATTGGCCGGAAAGATTCAACTCAATTTTTCTCAGGATAAGAGAACCTTACAAATTTTTGTCTTCCTTTGTGTTTTTGACATTGGCTTCGATGTATAGCTTCGTCCAGCAATTTAAAAAAAGTTATACTTTCCTAATTCAATACAAAAGCGATCCAGTTTTGGAAAAAGGCTCTGACAATTTACTTTAGTTTTCTTATTATTAAAATTCAATCCGGAATAACTTTATTGGGCTATATTGTTTATCACGACCCATTATTGTCAACTTTTGATTTTTTTCTCTACAATTGTCTTCTGAATGTCAGTCAAAACTGGAATATGAAAAAACTGGCATTTTATGATTCAATGAGTGTTGAAGCAAATAGACTGGCTCAATGATTAATTTAAATGACCTTTTTCAACAGATAGAGAACAATTCGAACGGGACAGCAGCTGAGTACTCTGCTGATACAAATTACCTTCGTTTCAACTACAGTTTTTTCTTTTTTTATAACTCGTGATAAACAAACTCGTGATGGGCAGTCATTAGCTCGCGTTCATTCGTATTTTTAAAGTCTATAATGTGTTCCTTCATTCATTTTCTCAACCTCCGTTAGGTGTTAATCCCTCCGTAAGTCAACCCCCCCCCCTCCTCTTGCTTTATCATATAAGACGATGCTGGGAATAATTTTCGCCAAAATGCTCGAAATGTTGTTCCTCAGCCAAAAACTTTATTTCGCCAAGATTTCGAGTATGCGAACTTGGGAGAAGGAAATTCCGTTATTTGTCTTTTTTTAGCTCCCAAAATAGGGACGAAGAATCGGCCACCATTTCGCAGTGCCAAATGATGAATGACTCTGTGGCCAAGAAAAGGGGGGCTGTGATACTGATGAAAAATCACAAGTCTTAATTAAGTATCAGTAACAAGACTAACTGGCACAATCACATTCACAGGCAACGAAAGAAGTTGCTTTCTGAATTTAAGGCTACTAGCTTCGTTGATGACATCAAATGGAAGAGAGTTCCAAACAGACATTTGACGGGAAACACATGTCGATAAAGAGGTCTTATTGATGCGGTGAGGAGGAATAAGTCTTAGAGAATGCGAATGCCGAGTGAAACGCTGAACAGCCGAGATTTCGTATAAATGATCAGTGTCTATGTCTAAGCTGTTATGTAAACACTTATGAATAAAAAGTAGATCAGAGATAGCGCGACGGTACTCGAGGCTCTGAAGGCCTTAATGTATCAGATTTTCCGATAAATGTTGACCGTTGTTCGAAATTTTCTTATTTAATTACTAATCTTTATACAACATCTGTATCAGCCTTCGATATAATCAAAGTTTGTATTAAATACCAATATGTAAGGTCTCACTATGTAAAATACTGTGGATACCTTACTCTTAGAACTTGGCCAGCTGCGGGGCAAAGAAGTTGGTAATGTCAGTTCTGCTAACCTTTGGGTCCTGAAGCTCTTTTTTCGCGCAGGTGATGCTTCAGAGATCGGAAGGAATGATAGTCGGAGAGAGCCAATTCAGAAGTGTACGGTGGGTGGGAAAATCTCCGCTCAAAGCGTCAATTCACTTCTGTGAGATCTTTGCCGCGTACGGGCGAGTGCTGTCATGCATGAGTCGAGTTTTAGGCATTTCAAATCACTCAATTTAGGAAAAAACTTTAAAAAATTTTTCTCTGTAAATGATCGATTGGTGACGCCTATCGATGATGTCTTTGGAACAATCGAGAGTAATTGTCCAATCAAAAGTAGGTCTATTGGGCTTCTTCTGCAGAGCTGCAAACAATGCTCATGCTTCAAACTCCTTTGAGCGTCAACTTTACAGTTTTTTGTCTATGCTCACATCCTCAGAACAGAAGCGCTGATACAAACGCGGTACAGTACAATCGGAGAGCACATCTTCAGCAAACATATTGCGCTTACTTGCGTTCATCTCAGATTCGCTGCGTCCTTGAGCAAACTCGTAGTAGACGATGGCCCAGACTCAAGATTGATTTCAGAAGGCATCATTTGAATCCGACGCAAGCGAGCGTGCTTTTATTAATTTTTCAACAAAAAATGTTTGAAGAATTTGTGCTGAGTTTAAACGCATTGGATTGAGAATCCGGTAGACGATACACTTTGATCTGTGTCTTGCCTTGTTGATGCGTAGTTGAGAAGAATAGGATTTCGAACGTTTCGCTTTATAAAAGCATCGTCAGCGAAATGAATCACCAAATAATGGTGATACAGCCAGAAGAGGTGGCTGTGATATTATCACAGCCACCTCGAAATCCTATTCTTCTCAACTACGCATCAACAAGGCAAGACACAGATCAAAGTGTAAAAAATGTTTGGTTTTGCTGAGTAAATCGTCTTTATAAAGTTCTAAAAGTTGGAACAGAAAGAAAACAAAATGGTCAACACTTATGAGAAAACCTAATAAATTGAATCAAAAACAGAATAACTGTTCGTTGTTCTAAAACTCTCATCTGGTTCACTTCGAGCTTTCCAAAAAATCTATCATAAATAAGCAGTAGTGACGTGATTGGAACTCAATTCAATTCAATTCAAACGCTTTCTTCTCGATCTCATGGGACATGAAGCGCCATTGATTCGAGCAACTCCAGCTTCTTGTTCCTCGATGTTGACAACGAAAACTTAGAATGTAGACTGGAGTGTCAATTATGGTCTGGACGATTGGAATTATTTTTCGGAAATTTAACTACTAAATAGAAAAGTATGAGGGCAAACTGAATCCAAGGATAAAGCTCTCCATATGTTGTCACACAATTTTATCGGGGTGCGATGGCGGGTGTCGTAGAGGTTCTTCTCATGTAGCGCAAGACCAGATACTACCCTTGCCGAATGAAGGCCTTTGATACGATTCATGTGACTGTAATCATTCGGAGGTTTCTCACAAAAAAATATTCATACACAGAGGTTGTCAGGAGGCTTCAAAAAACACAGTGTCAGTTTCTCATTTACACTTTTCTTACCTCCATAATGTGGATGGAAACCGAATCTATACCAGAAGATTGAAACCTTTATAGTGTACCGTCTTGGCCATATTCTAAAGTTTTTTGAAGTGATCCGCCTGAATCAGTTCTGTATACATTTACCCAAACAATGTCAGTAATAGCATGGGTTTCAAGTATCATTGAGATACCACCTGTTCAGAAATTACTCATGTCTTCAGTCTATAATATTCAAGTTGGCTTCTAACGAGACGTGATTTAAAAAAAACAAAAAATAAAAATATTTCTTAATATTAACTAACTGACAAAGGCAATCGGAAGGTGATTTGGAAACGTAGTAGCTAAGAATGAGCGAAAAATCGTCAAGGAAATCATGAGAAGTTTCATGAAATTCATTTTCTGCAACAAAAAAAATGTTGGCGTTTTTCTTCTAGATTTCTTGTTTTGAAGAAACAGTTAATCACTTGCAGCCTTTTGTTGCTAAAATCGAACTTAAAAAGGTAAATCGAAGAAAAAATTATGAAAGATGGAATGGGGAAAGAGTTAATTGACCTTGCCGAGAGGCCTATGATTGGTGACAGCAGGGCGAGAATAGTGCCATGCTTTGTGGGAATACTATCCCTCATCTTTTTTTCTATGTCTCTCTTTTTCCTGTCTCTTTCTCCCTCTCTCTCTCTCTCCTGTTCTCTTTTCCGTTAATCGTCCTCTTTCTCTTCTTTACTCCTCATCTTTTTCCCTTACTGTCTTCGATATTACAGCGATTACGAAAAAAGTTCTGTTTTTGCTCTTAAAACGTGCACAAAAGGTATGAATTGCGCGACCAATTGATACTTATTCCTGTCAAACAAAGCTCAAAGAAATAAAAAAAACTAAAAAGATTTTTTAAACATGTGATCAACGAAAAAAGTTTATGAAATGCTTCTAAAAACCCAAGCTTCTTCTGAAAACCGTATTAGAGGTGAAAACAAAGCAGAAAAGAAACAAACAAAAAAAGGTTTGAAAAATATGTATATCTTAGGATACTTCACCCCATAAAATTTGTTATATACTCGAAATGTACTTCTTTTTTTCTTTTATTATTTGGAAGACAGAGCCTTTTTCTTCGCGTTTTTTTCCACCTCGAAAAAATGCTCTGAAAGAAAATATTATTATTGGAAGGGAAATTCTCAAAACAAGGACTCACTTCGGACAGATCCACCCAAACCAAGGGGGTTAAGAAATGTTGATAGTGCTCTGGAACAAATCTGACTCTTCCCACTGCTGCTGATCATACTAGCGTTGATCTAGTGCGCAGCTACTGGTTCTACCATAGGTCTGTCCCGCATCCCAGGGGAGTGCTTAAGGAAACAGCACTCCTGCGAGGCGGGAACATGCGCGAGAAAGATTATTATGGTAGTGTTCCTTTTACGCTTCAAATTTGTTAGGGTGTGCTTCTCAGTGTTCATACAACATTTTCTGTGTGTTTTTGATGGAGAAGGATGAAAAGATGGCAAAGCGTTTCCAGGAGAATTGACATACACGGAAGTAATCCAAAGAAACTAAGTTCTAGAAACAATGCTTAACTCTTGATGTTTTGCACAAGCTCGATATACAAAATTTGGGCAGTTTTTTATAAGTTTTTTTCGTGTCACAAATAACGGTGAGGGTTAGAAAGACAGCTGGATTCGCCTTCAACTATGAATGAGCTCTCGTTTGCGTGCTCTTCGTCTGCTTAGTTTATCATTTTCGTTTTAATTAATGTCACAAAAATTCAAAAAATTTTCATTTTATGCTTTACATTTCTGTTCTGAACCCTCCTACATGTGTTAATTATTCATTCTAGAAAGTAGTGAAACAATGAAAAGGTTCAAATAAAATTCGTTTCAGTTGTTTTCAGTTGCCATGGAATAGTTTCAACACCGATGTTTACGACTATGTTTGCATGAATTTAAATAAAAGCTTAAAACCTCACTGATTCTCTTCAGGACGTTTTTTTCAAAGTTGGAAATGAAAAATTCAAATTGAGCTCTCCATTGCAGTTTTTCTCTAGCATGAATTGTCATGGTTCCCAACCATCCCAGTAACATTGGTGAGTTTTTGTTTCGATAAGAAGGTCAGACACGGTTTCGTGTTTCTAAGAGTATACTTTACTCTTTGCCCATTTTTTTGCAAATAATTCAGAATGATCAGCGGATGTTTCCAGTTCAATGAAGTTTGAATTCTGAGTAAGTCAGCAAAACAAAAAATAACTCTTCAATAGTTTCATAATTTATGTTCTGTTGCAAATAACGGCTCTTTTCCGTTAAAACTTGTAAGCGCTAATCAACTGAGTATTAAATGTCTTGTTTGAGTCTTTCGTGGGTGTGTTCTTAGAAAAAAAAAGAAGAGAATTTTAAAGTGCCACAGACCTTTTATTGGTTTTTATTCGTGAGAGAAGATTGACTTGCTGATGACCACAGTTTATAAATAATAACTAGCAGGGGGAGAAGACAGTTTATACGATACCGAACGAGATGAGAAAACTGTAATGAAGAGTTTGGAAGTGGAAAAAAGATCCTATTTTGTGTGCGCAGAGAAAGGGTGAAAAAGATGAATGTATAGAAAGGAAAAATAAATATGAAAAGAGAAATAAAGAGAGAGAGCGAAAGATGGAGAAATATAAAGGAAGGGGAAAGAAGGAGAGATAAAGAACTAAAGAGAGAGCGAGAGAGAAAAAGAGAGTTCTTCGAAAGAGAATTGTAGGTTAAAAGAGGAATATAAGAAAGACAAAGATGAAGGCTCATCAAAGGAAGAAGCCTTTAACGCCCCTTTAACGATAGACGGACAACGTGAATAAGAGGGCGGTTTCGCAAATGAAAGCTTAATCTCCTGAATGAATCCTCTGCTATTATACTCCCATGCACTATTATACTTCCATGCACATTCTTCTCACGAGTACTTAGAAAGAAGATTACCGCGAGTATTTCACGTCTTCCTTGTTGCAATGGAATTCAATTATGGAATTCAGCATGGAATTCAATTTCCGAGTTTTTGTTCTAATGATGAAACTAGCTTTCCCAGCCTTTAAGTGAAATCGATTATCATATAATGATTTTTAAGTGAAATCTGCTGCAAACTTATATAGCGTTAGAATTCAACTTTTCACTTTGCAAACTAATTTTCTGCAAAGTGATCCCGTTGAACGCTCCAATGTCTCACCACGAATTACCGTTAAAAAAAATGAACTACGGTAAAAAGAAAGAACACATGCGTTCTAAGACAAAGCGACGATTTTACTGTAAAATTCATACAAAAATTACGTCCAACAGTAAAAGTTATTATAAATGTAATACCGTAGTCCAGTTTTATTTTCACGGTAATTCGTGGTCAGACATCGGAGAGTTCAACGGGATCACTTTGCAGAAAATTACTCTGCAAATTGAAAAGTTTAATTCTGACGCTCCATTATTGTATTGATTAAAACCGTTACTTCGCACTGGAAAGCAAAGACCGGTCGTTTCTTTTCTTTTCGTTCTTTATGTACACCAAAATGTTTCCGACGTTTTTCAATATTGTTTTTTCTCATAAAACTACTATTGTTTTCTGCTCATAAATTTACACGGGGTCAGAAAATCAGACAAAACTCGTTGGTCTACGTTCCCTTTTAAGACGCAGTACCGTGCAGTGCGATATTGTCCTTCATATAAAACGAATCCTATCTTTATTTTTTTTTCTTGCTGCTATGTACGAATAACCAGAATCTGGTGGCCATTTCGGTGGCGAGTTCAGTTTGAGAAAGAGGACCTTGAAAAGAGATAAAACTCCGACCTTAAATTTCGGTTACGAGTAAAAGGT
Source organism: Allodiplogaster pararmata (assembly GCA_964056735.1). Taxonomy (NCBI): domain Eukaryota; kingdom Metazoa; phylum Nematoda; class Chromadorea; order Rhabditida; family Diplogasteridae; genus Allodiplogaster; species Allodiplogaster pararmata. The sequence goes on from OZ057406.1 coordinate 11,303,294, forward strand.
TTCTAAAACCTTGAGAAATGGCGAGCAGCAACTGTCAACTGACCCCTGTGTCTTTGATTCTGTGAACACTCATTTTCATTGCTCCAATGCGGTGCAGAAAGCTTTCCATTGTTTTCATTATTTACTCATTCTTCATTAGATGATTACTTCATTTTTGTCTCACACAGTATTCGAAGCTCTGATCTTGACATTTTGATAGGAGATTAAAATGCGAAGTTCAACTGAGTCATGGACACCACAATAACCAGAGAACTCCAGCGAGACCCATCGGAGACACTCCTGTATCTCGAACGTCAAGTGGTAAAATGGTATGATCGCTTTGCGGAGTACGACTCAATGTATTGAAGACCGAGTATCTTGAAGCTGGAACATCGAGTACAATCCAAGACTTAAGCTCCATAAATGTACCCAACACTGAGCTACGGAAAGTCGAGCACTTCAAGTATTTGGGTTCTCAAATATCCACAGACGGGGACCCAACAGCCGCTTTCAGTGCCAGAATTAACGCAGCATGGCTCAAATGGAAAGAATTGACTGGTATGCGATTGACGCATGCCTGATCGACTAAAAAGTAAGATCTATAAATCAGTCGTACGACCAGTTGCTCTATATGGACTCGACTGCACTCCTTTAACAGCAAAGACCCAGCAGATGCTCCATGTAATGGAATTGAAAATGCTGAGATGGAGCCTCGGAGTCACCCGGAAAGACATGATGCGCAACGAAACGATAAGAGCTCGTTTAGGAGTTGCCCGAATACCCAAAAAAACTCAGAGAGTCCAGGCTTAGGTGGTACAGACACATGCTGAGATCCAATCCAGACTCCGTTCCCAAGTCTGCTTGGAACATAGAAATACAGGGTAGAAGACCAAGAGGTAGACCGAAGCTTAGATTGAGAGACACCATAGAACAAGACATGGTGACTATCGGGCTGATAGCCGAAGACGCCTCGAATCGTATGATGTAGCGAAGTGCTATCTACACAGCGGACCCCGCTCTTCAGCGGGAATAACGCTAGGAAGAAGAAAATTATTAAAATGCCAAGTAATCTACCAAGACTTTCGAGTGCAAATTCGCAGTTGCTCAGGCTCTGTCTCAAAATGTATTTTATATCTGCTTGGTAAAAAAACCTAATCTTTGAAACAGAATAACGAGTTCTCTATTTGTTTTCATTTCTTTCTCCTTGTTTTTTCTTCATTTCCATGTGTTTCCACATTTCAAATAATGTATGAATAATAAAAAAAGAAATAACTTCTTTGCTAACCATTTTGATAATTACTCTGAATAAGTTATCTCATAAATACGTCTTCTCAGCTCTGTTCTGGATTTTTCATTTTTGCTCGAGGTGGAATAATGCTACACCAAGCCCTAGTTCCTGCAATGTAGAAATTTATGGAAAAAAGGACGGGACTATAAGAATGAAAATGAGCAAATCTTTCAACCTCTTGTATCTCCTCATCTAGATAAATGTACTTGTGACCTTTGGTCAGCAATGACTGTTACCATTTCGGCCCATCTGTAGTTTGAAATAATTTCTACCTCTTGCTAAATTCCTCACCACACGCTTCACTCATCTTTAATCTCTATTATCATCTTAAAAATCTATTATCATCTCTGTTATCATCTTATCATCTTAAAAATCGCACATATTACGTTCGAAAAATCTCTCACCTCGTGTAAAGTCTACAGTTTCATTCTTTTACAGCTCAATTTTTTATTGAAAAAGTTTTTTGCCATTGTTCCTAATTGAAATTTGTAAAGTGTTAAAAAAAGAGCTGAGTTTCAGTCCTGCTGATCTCTACAATACGGCTTCTACGCTTCTGGGATGCGCTAATAATTAATTAATTTAAGGTCATAGAGAAGAGCGAGAACGAAAAAAACTCGCCTATTTAATTATTGAAATAAATTTTGCAATGTAACAACACGAGGAAGACTCTGCTGACAAAACTTGAAAAACTGAACAAAAAAGAAGAAAAAACAACGAGAACGAGAAAGAACGACTATCATAAACTGATGTTGATGTTTAAGACCTCTGGAACATCCAGCAATGACAAAGTTTTGCCGAATTAATTTAATCTTTTATGTAGCGTAATATTTCTTGTTATGCAAATTTGAATCATTTGCGGCGCACCTTTTTTCGGTTACTAGTTTTCTGAAAAGGCTACTGATTACAGATAGTATTTCGCTGAATCATTAGCAGAATGTTCTTGAATGAAGGCCTGGTCAAGTTCAGGTAATTCCATCCTCTCATCAGGCTCTTCTGTAAGGGATGAAGTTCTTCGGCGTAATGAGCTTTCCTCTTCTCCTGCTGATTCTCATAGGGCTTCTGCAGCCCTCTCTGTCTGCCGAAGGTTAATTCTTCTTACTTAATCTTTTTGGCCCCTTCTGTTTCTAGTTACCCTTATCCTATTCTCTGCCCAGTTTTTTATTCATAACCTGCTGCTTCTTTTTGCTTATTCCTGAAACTTCGAATTTAAGCTTCAAAACTGAACTTTTTTTACATAAAGGTTTTTTTTCTCGCTCACTCTCTTCCTAGCTTATCCATATTGCTTTCACCCTTTTTGCATTTAAACTTCTGTATATTCTCTAGCTCACCTACTTACTTGTTTTAATCATAAACAAATTCATCATGAGTTTCTCTGATACTTTTGTTTTCCTCCGCTTTCATCGCACGTGTGGCTCTTAATAGACCAGAAAAGAGTAGATATGATTTCGCTTCTATAATTGATGGCTGGATAGTCATAATTATTTGTTACATCTGCGTCATATGAGATCTCCGAGCGATCTCTAACCAAATATCTTCGTGTGTCGAGCCATTTGAGCATATCAAAGAGATATCACGAAAAAATTTGATGGAAATGCCAGGTAACTGGTCCTTCTTTAGATATTTAGTTTTGCAACACTCTCTTTTCATCATATTTTTTGTTATCATATTACACGTGCTCGATTTGCCTTTTTTCTCTCTTGCAAAGAAAATTGTTCATTCCCACTGCAAAGCCTCACAGGCTCTGTAAACAATTAAAGATCCAAAGTTCGAACTTTGAAAAGTATGAAGAAAGTGCTTAACGCAGCATTTTTACTTATTCAAATTTTTTTCATATTTAATGATAAACGAGCGATTTTCCTAATCTTAGTAATTCGCTCTTTTCTGGAAAGCGTTAAAAAACCAAAACGACTTCAATCGCTATTTTCAAGTAAGATAGCTCTGAAACGGAAAGTAAAGAAACGCGTGCTTCGCTATAAAAGTAATAAGATTTGTAGAGCGGCGGTTGTTGCAGATTTCTCCGAAGAAAGAATGGTTTCGCTGCCACTGAGACTGCGCCGAAACTCCTTGTTTTTCTCCAAGTTGCACCGAAAATCAGCGTGGGCGCCCGAAGGCATCTTCTCTTTCGGTGAAAAGAGATATGTTATTTCTCCCCTGGAATGGTCATGAAATCAGTCGAGAATAGCGTATAATCCTACTTCAGACCTAATTTAGACCTGTATATTTGCGGCCTATTCTGACTTCTAATTCAGTCACAGAGCCATAATGAGGTTCAAACATTTTTGAACTCTGTTATTTTTTATTCGAAGCTTGAGAACTAAAAAAGTATTGGAAGTTTAACGTAGACACTTTTTACCTACGTCAGAGGCCTAGTGAGCCTCAATTATGTTATATTCAGAATATTAACAAAAACTAGACTTAAGGAAGGCACAAGCTCTGTCTTTCGCCACTTAATAAACCTTGATTAGTACGTTTCACAATTAATGATGACCAAAACTTAAATGTGAAAAAAGATGTACACTCGACCAGACTTGAGGACAAACGATTATTACAAAGAACTCTAATAAATGTAAATTGGTTCAAAACGAGTCTTTTCGCCTGCTTGATGTTTTTTCTTCCTCTGTTGATTATGTTACGGATGGGTCTAATGAAAATTGTAAAATTCTCTAATGGTTGGTTCCGAATGTTTACGTTCACACCTTCAAAAAACCAATCTTCCAATAAGTTACTCCAATTTCTTTTTGGGTTCGCTCGTCGCCTTCCCACCCTCACAACAATTTCTTTGAAGTACCAGAATTACCTTTGTTTTTACAAAGTTTCTTTAAAAGTGCAAGAGATTTCATGCATTGGCAGTAAACTGAGAAAAAGCCCAGAAAGCGAGCACGGTACTTTTCCCATTCAATAACCGACTTTCGAACTAGTTACTGCGAGCATGGTCCGCTCTTCTGATTAAAGATTGAATGATCAATACACAACTTAACTGGAGGTACTCTATAAACATCAGCTTAAGGTCACCCTGTCATTTCGTTATTTTTGTTTTGTTCTCTGGCTTTGGGACGAATCCACGGCTACTAATTCATGAAAAAGTCTTTATATTCTGAACTTTGATGAGTACGAAGAAGTAAAACCTGACAGGGTGAACTTAGAATCTAGAAAACGCATTAGAGAAACAGAACTTCCAAATAAATAAAAAAAACTAATTGAAAAAACATACTATGTTGCTTTGTATAATTTCATTATCCTAATATGAAAATAGGGTAATAACGATGGAAAAGATTTCGATGAGATAAAAAATCTGACGTTATCCTCAAGGGATGACGCGAATAACTGTCAGGTCCACTCGACTAATTAATGAGGCGAATAGAGATATGACGCTTTTCACTAAATAAGATAAACATAACTGAATTCGAATTGAGGCAATTCATATACAATGGGAACATATGCCAGCCTCTCTCTCTCTCTCTTTCTCTCCAGAGATGAGTACATATAAGAGAGAATTTTTCCGTGGAGAGAGCAAAACATTGTTGAATTAAGAAATCAAACAAATTGGTTATCAACTTGTGTATAAAGACAACGAATTCAATATTTCTAGATGTGATTACACTCGGAACACTCAAAATCTAAATGAGTCGTCGCTTCTGCTCATCTCTTCCTAACAAGCTCCTTCCCGGCAGACAACGCCTATCTCCTTCTTGTTTGTCATTCTACAAAGACACAACTTTACAACTGGGTCTTAACCAATACTTAGTTCAAAGCTACTCAGCCTATGTGACATACCAATGTCCCACATATTGGCGAAAAAGTGTAACGGCACCTCGCTGGTTTTGGGTAATATTTGCCTTGGTTATATTCTCGAACTAACTTTCATCCCTTGTAATGAATCAATCACATTTCGTCTTAATATTAGATTTAACAATTAACAATATACTCAAAAGAAAATAGGACGAAAAGCTAAATAAAAGTGGAGAATCATTTTTGACCTGATTATTCTTCCGAACGGTTGTCTATGTAAGTTTTTTTAAATTCTAACTTTACGACTGCATTTACTTCCTATTTTCTTGCCAAAACCTTATTTCTTCCCCTCGGGTGCTCATCATGAATTTTCGGTACATTCCTATACAATACGTAACTTGGGTCAATTCCAAGTGAAACCTCTTCTTTCATCTTCGAATCCTGTTCCGTATTTATTAAGTCCGGTAACTTTATGGTGACAGTCGGTTTGAGTTGACGTCCAGATTCTTGCAGTACTATCGCCGCGTGATGCACCTGGCACCAAGACGCATTTATCAAGGAAGTTTTAGAGAGAAAAAAACAAGTCGGTTCCTTTTTTTCAAAGTTGGACTCGCACCTGATCAAGTTGGACTCGCATCTGATAAAGTTGGACTCGCACCTGATCAAAAGATACTTTCAAAAAAGCTGTTTCGTTCTGTCAACCTCGGGGCCTCCAAGCTAAACGACAGAAAAGCTATTCTGAGCCACAGAGAATAACACTCAAACCGCGAGCAACTAACATACGCAACCAGCAAAAACAACCAAACCCAAATGACCTGTTTCAAAAAGTAGGGTCACCTGTTTCAAAAAGTAGGGTCCTCCATGATTCACAATCCAATTATAGACATACTTGGGAATATTAGCTTCGGGATTGTCGAAATACGTCAGGACGTAGTCTGAAAAAGACACTTTTTCAAAGTTAATTAGAATGAGATGCAAGTTTTAAGAGGAAAAGATCTCGCTCTGCTTCCTGCTTTCGCAAAAGAAAAGTCTAAACCTCTTAGAATACCACACTCTCAACAAAAAAATTTATTTAAGCTATTTTAGTGACCTCATCTTTGAAGATATTACAGGCAACGACATTTGATAAAATACAGAATGTATCACACACTTTGCTTGAGAATGTTCAGCAAATTTTTACTTTTTTTGTCTTGATATTGCAACAAAAACAGTTCCTAAATTGACTTTTAATTAAATATCTTAATGTAAAGTGCACCACTGGCCACCATATCTTAATGTAAAGTACCACTGCACCACTGCCCAACAGCCTTTCAGGTGCCGACTTTTACCAAGCAAAACCAGTCCGTGCTGCGCTGCCTCTTATTCTTCTTTTCCCTTCACCCCCACCCTTTTTTTGTGCACGGAATAAAGAATTGAAAAAAAACTGAAATTGAAAAAAATTGATCATTCAACTTCCACTCTCGCCTTCGATGGTACTACAGCCCACAAGTTCACACCATCGCAAGGGACCGATTCATCCTCCCAGGTATCGAGCGCGTCCTCAGGTGGCGGATAGAGGGATGTCTCTTTGCACCAGTACATTGGAGATAGCAGGCTTGCCCGTCGCGGACCAAAATTAAATAGTATAATTCGTCAAAGGAGGGCGATGCCGGACTGGCCTGGGCATGCCACCAGATAAAACATCAGCCGAAACTCCCCTATACTTAGTAATGGCGAGTCGAGACACCAGTAAAATAGCCTCTTGCCCTTCTCCGGTTAACGAATGGGTCTCGCGAAGAGGATCGCCGACTGCGGTGCGAGTGTAGACAGGGAAAATTTCTCCGGACTCAAAAGGATCCTCACCAACCTATCACAAAAGACTTCCCCAGACTTGCACGTCGCGGACCAAAATTGGATAGTATAGTTCGTCAAAGGAGGGCGATGCCGGACTGGCCTGGGCATGCCACCAGATAAAACATCAGCCGAAACTCCCCTATACTTAGTAATGGCGAGTCGAGACACCAGTAAAATAGCCTCTTGCCCTTCTCCGGTTAACGAATGGGTCTCGCGAAGAGGATCGCCGACTGCGGTGCGAGTGTAGACAGGGAAAATTTCTCCGGACTCAAAAGGATCCTGTTGTTGTTGTCTTGCCCAACGGGTAGATCTTCCTTCGCGAGACACTGGAGGAAGTCGTTGAAGCTCTCGACCCTCCAGCATTATAAGCCCACACTCTCTTTCCTCTCTCTCTTATTTTTTTATGTTTTTATTTATTTTTTTTATCTCTCCTTTTTTTCCGTCTCTCTTTCACTTTTTTTTTGGAGAGATTTAATTGAACAAGAAATCAACAACCGAGTGCGGCCTATTCCAAAGGTCGATAGGGCTAAGTGAAGTGGGGTTACAGCGACACGAAAAAATATGTCTCGAAGTATGCGGCTCTATCCTACACAGTGGGCAGAGGGGAGATTCATTTGCCCCTATTCGGTGGAGATAACTGTTAAGGAAACTAGAGTGGCCGCTTCGCAATTGAGACAGAGTTATCTGATTTTCTCTGGATAGTTGGGACGTGGACTTGTGTATTCTAGGAGGTTTAGTTCCCAGAACTGGGTTGGGTCGACTATTTCTAAGAAAATCTCTGACTGTCTCCGTGTGTATTTTTCTGAGGGCCACTTTATAGTCCGTATCACCTAATACTATGTCTATGTCTTTGGCGTGCTTTCTTATTGCCCTGGGAGGTTTTGCTTCAGTGCAGATGCGGTGAGATGGATGGTTGGGCTGAAGCCTGGCCTTGGCGGTGAATTGTTTGCTGAGCATGAGGTTGTGTTCTTTGACTGGAAGAAGTTTGCTCTCGTATGCCAGGTGCTGAGTGTCCGCAATTGCAAGGTTTCCAGTTGCGATCCGAATGGCTTTGTTTTGTGCTGCTTGCAAGGAAGTCCAATGTGATTCGGCAAGTTGGGGCGAGTAGATGGGTGCTGCGTAAGACAAGACTGCTCTAGTGGTTGCTTTGTAGGTGTTCAGCATTGTCTCGGTCTTCTGTCCCCACCTTCTTCCCGCGATTGCTCGGAGGACATTCAATCTTTTTGTTGCCCTTGTCTTTAGTCCTTCGGCGTGTTGACGGTAGGTTCCCATCTAGTCCAAGGTGACACCAAGGATCTTGGGGCTCTAATTGGAGGGAGTGGCTCACCGTTGACCACAACTTCTGGTACTTCACGACATTCCTTTGTGTTGGTGGTGAAGAGCGTTACACTGGATTTAGCTGCCGAGATGTCCATCTTTAGTTCCCCAAGATGGCTGGGAGGTAGGAGTTCAGTCTGTCAGCTCCAACTCTCCAGTCAGGGTGAGAGGCCAGTATTGTCAGATCATCCGCATACCCGACCAGTTTGATCGTCTCGGGAGGCTTCGGCAGCCCATTCAGGTATATGTTGAACAAGGAAGGGCTGAGTACTCCCCCCTGAGGAACTCCTGCGTAGCAGGTTTGCTGGCGGCTGAGGCAGTTTCTGAAGTCCACACGGATGGCTCTCCCTCGTAGATAGCTGGAGAGCCATCTAACGAGGCCTCTGGGGATGGACGTTTCGGCGAGAGTGTGACACAGGCGAGAAATGTTGACCAGATCATATGCCGAGGTGAGGTCGAGCGCAACCATCACTGTGCGATGTGGAGGGAGCCGTTGGTTAATACCGTTGGTTATGTGGCCCGTTATCTCCATCAAGGCTGTCGTGGTCGAGCGTCCTTTTCTGAAGCCATGTTGCCAGTTTTCCAACTCAACTTCTTCTGTGATGTGGGGGAGGATGATTCTCTCGAGGAGTTTGACCACAGGGGACAGAATTGAGATCGGTCTGTAGCCTTTTACCGACGTGAGGTCCTTCCCTGGCTTCGGAATCGTGATAACTCTGGCCGTCTTCCAGGCCGAAGGTATGATGCCGGTGCTGAGTGAGCAATTAAAGAGTATTGCAAAGCATCTTGCACACTGTTCGCCAGCCTTTTTAACCATAAGAGGACAGATTTCGTCGAGATCCATGGCCTTGGAGCTTCTCATTTTCTTCAGTGCTGTCTTCACTTCGTCAACTGTGACGACTGGGACGTCGGAACGCTCAAGGTTCGAGGTCCAGCGGTGCGTTCTCCTGTTAGTTCGATCAGGGGTCTTGACGGCTTGTTTGGCGAGTTGTTTGGCGAAAAGGTTGGTAGCTTCCAGGCTGGATAGAGGTGAACCCTTATGGACAATAGCGGCGTGGGAGGGTTTGTGTGCTCGACCATCAAGTGATTTGATTGTGTTCCACAAACGATTTGTGGGTTCATTGGGTCTGAGGTTGTTCACGAAATCTTCCCATGCAATGCGCTTATCGTCATTGATCTTATAGGAAATCCTTGTCATCTTTGGGATAGGTATAGTTTGGAGTCCTTTGCGTCCGGGACGTCTGTCGACACTCGCACCATCGTGTAGGCGACTCCGTTGGCGAGCCAAAAGGATCCTCACCAGCCAAAAAGATCCTCACCAACCTATCACAAAAGACTTCCCCAGACAGGACCTATGGGCAAACAAAAACAACACATCATTCAACTTTCACTGAATCAGATGTTTCGGCCCTTCTCCATAACGATACCCACTCTCAGTGAGAACTGCACTTTGCCTACCCCTTGATACGAATATTAAAAAGTTACCGAAACCAGGAGAGGAGATATCTTTATGGCATCGGAGACTCATGCGAGATGAATAGGTTGTCACTCTGACATAGTCACCAGAGAGAGGGACAATCTTAACAGTCTCAATCAAGTCATGAATTACCCTTGAAATGATTATGCTCGAACTTTGAATTACAATGCGCCAGAGAGAAATCTTTTCAACAGCCACATTACTATTTTTCGTTAATTGAGATGTTTATGTAGTCATTATACATACATTTGTAAACATGAGAAAAGGACCATTTCAGGAGTCATATTATAATCCTGCCAATCTCTTCGTCTCATCCATAGAAATATGCAGGGACCGTGAAGACTGTGATTTGCTTACAACTCAAGCTTAGGCGTCCTAATCAGTCATGCCGACGATTACCATGTCTTGCAATGCCTATCTTCCCCTTCCCCTCTCCACTTTCGGGTCTTCCATGAAATCTCTAGCGGTCTCGGTTAAGAATAACTCGGGTACATGTATTCTTGAAGTTCTAAAGAATCAAAAACAATAGACATGCAGTATATTACTCGGTTGTATACAGGGTGGCGCGAAAGTACACAGTCCGAGGTTTAGGAGTGTGCTACGCACTATTTCGTGTACGCACCGATTCCTTTTTTTTTGATTTTCGAAGTTTATTGTGTTTTAAACATCGTGTTGAAGTTTGACAACGATTGTTTAAATTTGAAGGTAATGACGGGTGCCGCTATCGTCGATTTGCACCAGCGCGGGTACTCCAACTCCGACATCGCGAAACGCCTCGTCGTCCGTCGAGATCTTGTCTGGAATACCATCAAATGTTACCGCGAGCTCGGAAATATTGAGGACCGTCCAAAAAATGGCCGACCTCGATCTGCTCGGACGCCGGCGAAGATAAAAGCAGTGAGGGAGCGAATACGCCGAAACTCCAAGCGGAGCATTAACAAGATGTCCCAGGAGCTCGAAATATCTCGCTGGTCGGCTCAGACCATCGTCAGGGTTGACCTCGGCATGCGCCCTTATCGTACTCGCAAGGGTGCCTTGTTGTCTGCCAAGAACACGGCAGAGCGCGTGAAGAGAAGTCGGGCCTTGCTTCGCGACACGGCCGCACCTGCTGCCGAAGAGATAGTCTTCTCAGACGAGAAGTTGTTCACGATCGAGGAGGCCTACAACTCCCAAAACGTGTGGGTTATCGCCAGAGATCCTGAGGAAGCCGATCGCAACGGAAGAGTCGTCAACCGCATCTCCGATCCAGCTCAGTTGATGGTCTATGCGGCTGTCTGCGCTTCGGGCAAGTATTCGCTCGTCTTCGTTGATCAGGGCGTGAAGATCAACAAGCAGAACTATATCAAAGACATTCTCGAAGGCGCCTTGCTTCCCTGGACCCGTACGCACTTCGCTAGCCGCCCGTTCTACTTTTAACAGGACTCCGCGCCCGCTCACAAGGACGTTGTGACGCAAGAGTGGTGTGCGAACAACTTGCCCACCTTCATAACGAGTAAGCAGTGGTCCGCCTACTCGCCGGATTTCAATCCGCTCGACTATTCCGTATGGTCGGTCCTCGAGGCGAAAGCCTCGGCTCGTCCCCACCCAAATTTAGCGTCTCTGAAGAAGGCCCTGCTCAAAGCTTGGGAGGAACTCGACGTTGATTACCTGCATGCCACGACTGATGCTTTCCCCAAGCGTCTCTGCCAAGTCATCCGCGCCAAGGGCGGCCGCATTGAAAACTGACTTCACCCAGTTGTACATATATATGTTGAGAATAAAATGTGTTGAATTGAGAGGAATTGGATTATTGATTACGATACAAAAGCGTTTGACTTTCGGACTGCGTACATTCGCGCCACCCTGTAATATTTCTCGTCAAAAGATATCAGAAAGAAAAGAGGGAACACCTTGAGAGTAATATCATAAACATGAATTTTCTCTAATACAAATACTAATGTAAATTATTTGCTCAGAAGGCCTCACGTCTTCAGGCACCGCTTCACTGTCGATGGTGATGGTCTTCCCATCAGGAGAGACGCTCGCTGTCCGTGTGAAGACGTATTCCCGGGGGTACATTGGGTACGGGTATCGGGCGATCCACCGTATCAACTGGGAACAAGGATCGAAATATTTCAATCGTCGATCAAAAACTGTAGATCAAAAAAGAAAGCGCTGTGGGGAAGTCGCATACCTGTCGATTCTCTCCAAGATTGGCGAGCATTTCGAGAGAAACAACATTTGAATCCCACTCTGTGCGATATTCCAGGTCGTTCTGGGCATCTAAAAGTCCATTCGAGATCATTATACAACCATAATGTTTCTTAACATCCGCAGCAAAAGCGTGCTGGAAACTGCAGGCCTTTTTGACTGCCCAAGAGTGTGTGTTGTAAAAGAGACGATTTTAGGACAGAATTCATTAGTTTTCTTTTCTGAGCATCAGATTTCCAATCGATTGATGCCGGTGAGTAACCTAAGAAGTGTCTGGGGATGACGTCGGTGTAGCTGCCTTGACAGCAGTATTCATATGTGCCGCCATCTCCTCTGAGGCGGCGATAGACTCGGACGCTCGCCTTCTCGTATAGAAGCTCCCAGCCTATTGACAGCAATCGACTCTCCTCTTCAATATATACTATGCACTTTGAATGTCCTCCTGTTTTTGCCCTCTGCGAGCTTGTTCACCATAACACCACTTGTTCACCATAACAGTTATCTGTTTTGGCTCTTGGAACGCAAATCCAATTGATTGAGATGGAAGCCCTACAAATATGATAACAATTTATTGCATGGACTTTGGCTTTATGAATTATTATTTCTTACAAACCTAACCAAATTCAGCTGCTTCGGCTCTCTCTTTCGCCTCTCGGTCCTCTTTGATGTGCAGGCCGGCTACCGTAGTCGCGGCAAAAAGTAACCGCCTACGCCTTGTCCATGCGAAGTACGAATACGTATTCTGTGGACGACGAAAACCATTAAGCGCGAGAAGACGAAAAAGGTGTCTGAGGAAATGATTTTGGCGAATCGAGAAGGTCGTCCATGTCATGTTTCAGCTTAACAAGCAACGCCCACCATTGCCTCAACAAAACACATTCATTCATTTATTTATCGGTGTTCTTTACTGTAGAAAAAACCAAAACATTTTAAGTAAGTTGAACGCATCTTTAATTGTCTGGAGGTATTAACAACTGAGCCAAGGAAAGTAGCGATCTTTAAATTTTAAATTTAAATCTTTATTATCACCGAAAGGGTAACTTGTTGAGTTACCGCTTATACGGTGTATAAAATTGGTCAGGAAGAAGTTTATTCAGTCATTATTTTCTATTGGCCTAGTTTTATTAATTCAGCGTCGTCAACGTAAGCGGAAGAATTAAATACATTATCAGAATGATGTCCGCGACCCAAGTTAATATGAAAAAAGCGACACCTATCGTAATACAAAACTACGGTTCTCTCACCGTGTTTGTAGTGTCGTGTATCTGTTTTTATACCCCTCCCCTTCTGTCTATATCTTTAAAAAGTTTAACGCGAGTTAAAAAAAAAGTATTTAAGCTCGTTTTCGCATGAATTTCTCCACTTTATGATGTATCTTGCAATTTTCATATTGCCCGGTGCAATTTTCATATTTCCCGGAAACTTTTTATCAGTATTTTGTACGATGCAAGCGTATGTATGTGTAGCGAAAAAGGGAAAGATCGGAGTATCTTTATTCAATTTTTGAATTGGTACTCATTTTTCAACTTTTACAAATAATCAACTTTGAAATAAAAAATTACGAAAACTGTTTACATAAGAATAATTCCCGTGTTCTTTTTTTAAATCTTACTTTTCAGAGTAATAAGAACATTTATTCAGCAAAATAAGGGTTAATAAAGAGACGAATACACAAGTCATCGCGATAAGTAAACTTAAATTTACCTAACCTAAAAGCCAACCTTCATTACGGGCCTGGAATGTCGAAAGGACAATCGCGAGACAAAAAGATAACAGAGAAGGTGATCATTTGTGCAAAAAAGAGAGAACGAAACGATGAAAAGCGAGCGAGTATAAGACGGGCGATGTGAACTGGGACCGGAAAAGATTTGTTTGTATGAGTTGAGCTGTGATCATGGTAAGCTGAGCAGCTTCTCGACTTGCTGCAGAAGCGGTTCCATTCTCTCGCCCATCTTGAGTAGAATGCCCGCGTTGCTTTCTGGGGAGGCGACTATGTACACGATAAGAGGACTCAGAACTAGCACTGCCACCTGTAACCACATCTATTCTTACGTTTTAGCAGTGCCTCTGTGTTGGAGAACTTCCGACCAAGCATCATACATTACCTACACTTGGCAAAAAGTGTAATTCTAATTTTTCTTAAAGGCAGCTCCCTGGAGGATAGTTAAATATTTTTATATTACATTTTTTTTTCTCGGAGAGTCTACGCCAAACAAGGAGTTCTTTCATGTTGTATTTCAATAATAAAATAAACACTACCCTCCAGGCAGTTCCTCACTAATCACAAAAAAGACCAAGAAAGATGATTATGAAATGCCGATAAGAAAGTGACCCATCTAATGATATGTTAGAGGAAGAATATCATGTAAAACTAGAAATGTGATCTTCTTTTAAGCTCTCTGATCCGACTCAGCTAACTCATTATTAGTAGAACCTCGAAGCTCTCTGATCCGACTCAGCTAACTCATTATTAGTAGAACCTCGAAGCTCTCTGATCCGACTCAGCTAACTCATTATTAGTAGAACCTCGAAGCTCTCTGATCCGACTCAGCTAACTCATTATTAGTAGAACCTCGAAACTCTCTGATCCGACTCAGCTAACTCATTATTAGTAGAACCTCGAAGCTCTCTGATCCGACTCAGCTAACTCATTATTAGTAGAACCTCGAAGCTCTCTGATCCGACTCAGCTAACTCATTATTAGTAGAACCTCGAAACTCTCTGATCCGACTCAGCTAACTCATTATTAGTAGAACCTCGAAACTCTCTGATCCGACTCAGCTAACTCATTATTAGTAGAACCTCGAAACTCTCTGATCCGACTCAGCTAACTCATTATTAGTAGAACCTCGAAACTCTCTGATCCGACTCAGCTAACTCATTATTAGTAGAACCTCGAAACTCTCTGATCCGACTCAGCTAACTCATTATTAGTAGAACCTCGAAACTCTCTGATCCGACTCAGCTAACTCATTATTAGTAGAACCTCGAAGCTCTCTGATCCGACTGAGCTAACTCATTATTAGTAGAACCTCGAAACTCTCTGATCCGACTCAGCTAACTCATTATTAGTAGAACCTCGAAACTCTCTGATCCGACTCAGCTAACTCATTATTAGTAGAACCTCGAAGCTCTCTGATCCGACTCAGCTAACTCATTATTAGTAGAACCTCGAAACTCTCTGATCCGACTCAGCTAACTCATTATTAGTAGAACCTCGAAGCTCTCTGATCCGACTCAGCTAACTCATTATTAGTAGAACCTCGAAACTCTCTGATCCGACTCAGCTAACTCATTATTAGTAGAACCTCGAAACTCTCTGATCCGACTCAGCTAACTCATTATTAGTAGAACCTCGAAACTCTCTGATCCGACTCAGCTAACTCATTATTAGTAGAACCTCGAAACTCTCTGATCCGACTCAGCTAACTCATTATTAGTAGAACCTCGAAGCTCTCTGATCCGACTCAGCTAACTCATTATTAGTAGAACCTCGAAACTCTCTGATCCGACTCAGCTAACTCATTATTAGTAGAACCTCGAAACTCTCTGAACCGACTCAGCTAACTCATTATTAGTAGAACCTCGAAGCTCTCTGATCCGACTCAGCTAACTCATTATTAGTAGAACCTCGAAACTCTCTGATCCGACTCAGCTAACTCATTATTAGTAGAACCTCGAAGCTCTCTGATCCGACTCAGCTAACTCATTATTAGTAGAACCTCGAAACTCTCTGATCCGACTCAGCTAACTCATTATTAGTAGAACCTCGAAGCTCTCTGATCCGACTCAGCTAACTCATTATTAGTAGAACCTCGAAACTCTCTGATCCGACTCAGCTAACTCATTATTAGTAGAACCTCGAAGCTCTCTGATCCGACTCAGCCAACTCATTATTAGTAGAACCTCGAAGCTCTCTGATCCGACTCAGCTAACTCATTATTAGTAGAACCTCGAAACTCTCTGATCCGACTCAGCTAACTCATTATTAGTAGAACCTCGAAGCTCTCTGATCCGACTCAGCTAACTCATTATTAGTAGAACCTCGAAACTCTCTGATCCGACTCAGCTAACTCATTATTAGTAGAACCTCGAAGCTCTCTGATCCGACTCAGCTAACTCATTATTAGTAGAACCTCGAAGCTCTCTGATCCGACTCAGCTAACTCATTATTAGTAGAACCTCGAAGCTCTCTGATCCGACTCAGCTAACTCATTATTAGTAGAACCTCGAAGCTCTCTGATCCGACTCAGCTAACTCATTATTAGTAGAACCTCGAAGCTCTCTGATCCGACTCAGCTAACTCATTATTAGTAGAACCTCGAAGCTCTCTGATCCGACTCAGCTAACTCATTATTAGTAGAACCTCGAAACTCTCTGATCCGACTCAGCTAACTCATTATTAGTAGAACCTCGAAGCTCTCTGATCCGACTCAGCTAACTCATTATTAGTAGAACCTCGAAACTCTCTGATCCGACTCAGCTAACTCATTATTAGTAGAACCTCGAAGCTCTCTGATCCGACTCAACTAACTCATTATTAGTAGAACCTCGAAGCTCTCTGATCCGACTCAGCTAACTCATTATTAGTAGAACCTCAAAACTCTCTGATCCGACTCAGCTAACTCATTATTAGTAGAACCTCGAAGCTCTCTGATCCTACTCAGCTAACTCATTATTAGTAGAACCTCGAAGCTCTCTGATCCGACTCAGCTAACTCATTATTAGTAGAACCTCGAAACTCTCTGATCCGACTCAGCTAACTCATTATTAGTAGAACCTCGAAGCTCTCTGATCCGACTCAGCCAACTCATTATTAGTAGAACCTCGAAGCTCTCTGATCCGACTCAGCTAACTCATTATTAGTAGAACCTCGAAACTCTCTGATCCGACTCAGCTAACTCATTATTAGTAGAACCTCGAAGCTCTCTGATCCGACTCAGCTAACTCATTATTAGTAGAACCTCGAAACTCTCTGATCCGACTCAGCTAACTCATTATTAGTAGAACCTCGAAGCTCTCTGATCCGACTCAGCTAACTCATTATTAGTAGAACCTCGAAGCTCTCTGATCCGACTCAGCTAACTCATTATTAGTAGAACCTCGAAACTCTCTGATCCGACTCAGCTAACTCATTATTAGTAGAACCTCGAAACTCTCTGATCCGACTCAGCTAACTCATTATTAGTAGAACCTCGAAGCTCTCTGATCCGACTCAGCTAACTCATTATTAGTAGAACCTCGAAACTCTCTGATCCGACTCAGCTAACTCATTATTAGTAGAACCTCGAAGCTCTCTGATCCGACTCAGCCAACTCATTATTAGTAGAACCTCGAAGCTCTCTGATCCGACTCAGCTAACTCGTTATTAGTAGAACCTCGAAACTCTCTGATCCGACTCAGCTAACTCATTATTAGTAGAACCTCGAAGCTCTCTGATCCGACTCAGCTAACTCATTATTAGTAGAACCTCGAAACTCTCTGATCCGACTCAGCTAACTCATTATTAGTAGAACCTCGAAGCTCTCTGATCCGACTCAGCTAACTCATTATTAGTAGAACCTCGAAGCTCTCTGATCCGACTCAGCTAACTCATTATTAGTAGAACCTCGAAGCTCTCTGATCCGACTCAGCTAACTCATTATTAGTAGAACCTCGAAGCTCTCTGATCCGACTCAGCTAACTCATTATTAGTAGAACCTCGAAGCTCTCTGATCCGACTCAGCTAACTCATTATTAGTAGAACCTCGAAGCTCTCTGATCCGACTCAGCTAACTCATTATTAGTAGAACCTCGAAACTCTCTGATCCGACTCAGCTAACTCATTATTAGTAGAACCTCGAAGCTCTCTGATCCGACTCAGCTAACTCATTATTAGTAGAACCTCGAAACTCTCTGATCCGACTCAGCTAACTCATTATTAGTAGAACCTCGAAGCTCTCTGATCCGACTCAGCTAACTCATTATTAGTAGAACCTCGAAGCTCTCTGATCCGACTCAGCTAACTCATTATTAGTAGAACCTCAAAACTCTCTGATCCGACTCAGCTAACTCATTATTAGTAGAACCTCGAAGCTCTCTGATCCTACTCAGCTAACTCATTATTAGTAGAACCTCGAAGCTCTCTGATCCGACTCAGCTAACTCATTATTAGTAGAACCTCGAAACTCTCTGATCCGACTCAGCTAACTCATTATTAGTAGAACCTCGAAGCTCTCTGATCCGACTCAGCCAACTCATTATTAGTAGAACCTCGAAGCTCTCTGATCCGACTCAGCTAACTCATTATTAGTAGAACCTCGAAACTCTCTGATCCGACTCAGCTAACTCATTATTAGTAGAACCTCGAAGCTCTCTGATCCGACTCAGCTAACTCATTATTAGTAGAACCTCGAAACTCTCTGATCCGACTCAGCTAACTCATTATTAGTAGAACCTCGAAGCTCTCTGATCCGACTCAGCTAACTCATTATTAGTAGAACCTCGAAGCTCTCTGATCCGACTCAGCTAACTCATTATTAGTAGAACCTCGAAACTCTCTGATCCGACTCAGCTAACTCATTATTAGTAGAACCTCGAAACTCTCTGATCCGACTCAGCTAACTCATTATTAGTAGAACCTCGAAGCTCTCTGATCCGACTCAGCTAACTCATTATTAGTAGAACCTCGAAGCTCTCTGATCCGACTCAGCTAACTCATTATTAGTAGAACCTCGAAACTCTCTGATCCGACTCAGCTAACTCATTATTAGTAGAACCTCGAAACTCTCTGATCCGACTCAGCTAACTCATTATTAGTAGAACCTCGAAGCTCTCTGATCCGACTCAGCTAACTCATTATTAGTAGAACCTCGAAGCTCTCTGATCCGACTCAGCTAACTCATTATTAGTAGAACCTCGAAACTCTCTGATCCGACTCAGCTAACTCATTATTAGTAGAACCTCGAAACTCTCTGATCCGACTCAGCTAACTCATTATTAGTAGAACCTCGAAACTCTCTGATCCGACTCAGCTAACTCATTATTAGTAGAACCTCGAAGCTCTCTGATCCGACTCAGCTAACTCATTATTAGTAGAACCTCGAAGCTCTCTGATCCGACTCAGCTAACTCATTATTAGTAGAACCTCGAAACTCTCTGATCCGACTCAGCTAACTCATTATTAGTAGAACCTCGAAACTCTCTGATCCGACTCAGCTAACTCATTATTAGTAGAACCTCGAAGCTCTCTGATCCGACTCAGCTAACTCATTATTAGTAGAACCTCGAAGCTCTCTGATCCGACTCAGCTAACTCATTATTAGTAGAACCTCGAAACTCTCTGATCCGACTCAGCTAACTCATTATTAGTAGAACCTCGAAACTCTCTGATCCGACTCAGCTAACTCATTATTAGTAGAACCTCGAAGCTCTCTGATCCGACTCAGCTAACTCATTATTAGTAGAACCTCGAAGCTCTCTGATCCGACTCAGCTAACTCATTATTAGTAGAACCTCGAAACTCTCTGATCCGACTCAGCTAACTCATTATTAGTAGAACCTCGAAACTCTCTGATCCGACTCAGCTAACTCATTATTAGTAGAACCTCGTAATGCCCATGAGATTCATTTCTTTATTGATGATTTTATAACTGTATGAAAAGTAAAAGAAATACAGAATGAACTTGACTGTGTTTTATAAGGTAATAAGATTGCCGAACTCGAACCCGAGCGTCTCTTTCACCGAGAGCAAGTCCGTTAACAATGACCTACCCAGGACACACTGCTAATAGTTTTAGTAATTTGTATCCAGGGGTTTTTTAGTGTGAAAGAAAAAGGGACAGACGCCCGAAAAAAATTTTTCACATAAGGGTCCCCCCTTATGATTTTTCAAACAGAAACCCGCCGAAAAAAATTCACATAAGGGTCCCCCCTTACGATTTTTCAAATAAAAAAATAAGGGGTCCCCCCCCCATAAGGGTCCCCCTTATGAAAAAAAACAGAGGCCCGCCAAAGGCGAAATTTTTTTTCACATAAGGGTCCCCCCTTACGATTTGGAAAAACAGAGGCCCGCCAACGGCGGAAAATTTTTTTTTCACATAATGGTCCCCCCCCCCCTTGAGAGTGAAAAAAATTTTTTTTTCTTTTTTTTCACATAAGGGTCCCCCTTCCCTTTTTTTCACATAAGGGTCCCCCCTAAAGATTTGGAACACAGAGGCCCGCCGACAGAAGATCTGTCATGACTAAATAACCCCTGTTTGTATCAATCAAAAAACTGCAGGAATTCTTATATGATTACAATTATTACCTGTCTCTGTTCGTAAAAGTACAATGAGCTCTTCGGAGCACCTGAAAAACTTCCATTAGTATTAAATTTTAACACAAATTTCTCAATACCCTTAGTTGCATCTTTTTGGGGAATTTAGTTTAATTTATTTAAGGTTTTTCTTTTAGTTAGCAATACGATTCGGAATTTAAGCACTTCTCTAGATGATGGTGAGAAGCATTGTAGTTTTACATCATCCATTTCACTCTTTCGTGAGCTTTTCCTAGAGCGTTCCGTTTCCTAATAATAACTCTTTTCAAAAGAAAATTCAAATTTTCCTGGGTAAACAAATCACCAAAAAATGGTGAGTTAACAAAACGAATATGAGTTTGAAAAGTAACCCATGTCAAGCTTGTTGGCCTGTTCGAGAGTGCTCTGGTAGGATTGAATGATGTGATTGCGCGAGCGAAGTTCACTTCCCGCAGAGGCGATAGGCACCCCATCTCTGCAGAAATTTTGAAAACTTCATTTGAAAATTTTTGAATACAGAAAAATACAGAAAATACAGAAAAAATTGAATACAGAAAATTTTTGAATACAGAAAAAACTTGGAGCAAAAAAATTTCCCTGGAAATTTTTTTTAAAGTTTCAATTGTATGAGATAAAAAAGTTTTTGAAATTTTTTGACCCTTATGAGATGAAAAATTTCACATAAGGGTTAACAAGTTAAAAGACAGACGCCCGCCGACAGGCGACGGGACATAACTGAATAACCCTGGCAAGGGTTTTTTTTAGTGTGCAAGAAAAAGGTACAGACGCTCGCCGAAGGCGGAAAACTTTGTTTCACATAAAAAGAGGTCCAATCGTCTTCACATATCAATAAGTTAGTTATTGTACACGCTCCACGTCTACAACCATGTTGATTGATGGGAATAGTAGCGTGTTCAGAAGGATGATCGATAATGAAACCTCTACAAGGCGCTCCATGGTTTTAGACCAGGGTGAGAGGATAGATATTGGGCGATAGGAAGAAACCACCTGAGGTTCTTTACCAGGCTTCGGTATAGGAGTGACCAAAGAATGCTTCCAATATCATAGAGATTCACTACAGAAGAAAAAATAGTTGAAAATATGAGAGAGAGGAAGTGCAAGAGATTTCGCACATTTCTTGAGAACATTCTGAGGGATACCATCTCAACCGGGCACTTTTTCGGTTCATCGGGCTTTTGCGTCGCGGCCCCCTTCGCGTCGCTTAAACCGGATTGAACCGTGGAATTAAAATTATTTTTACATTAAAAAAAACGCTTAGGCTTAGGAAAAGTTTACGCTAACGAGGCCGAACGGCTTAGCTAACAAGGCCGAACGGCTTAGCTAACGAGGCCGTACGGCTTAGCTAACGAGGCCGAGGGCCGCGACGCAAAAGCCCGATGAACCGAAAAAGTACCCTCAACCGGTGCTACCAGTCGATCAGAGTTTCAAAAGACTCCTCTAAACAGAAGAGGAAAGAAAAATAGAAAAAGCGCTCATAGAAGGGGCCGCTTCAATCCGCAGTGAATTACATTGATTGTCATCCTCAGTAAAATGTATTATGGCTAGAATTGATCAGGCGCTTTAAATTGATCGGATCTCTTTCTTTCGGCTTTCAGAAGGCTCTTTCGGCTGAATATGAGAACTTTTATTATGCGGTCTCGTTAATGAGGCCGTACGGCTTAAGCTAACGAGACCACATAGGCTAACGAGAGAGGGCGAAACAGATTTCTGTGAATAGCGTTGAAACAGTGAATTCATAATTTATGCTGAAATTTTTTTAAATCCTACTCTACAATAACAAAAATAAGAAAAGTTTTGATGTAAAAAAATTAATGTAAAAATAGAAAGAAACTAACTTCTGATCAATTCTAGCCATAACACATATTTGTTTATTTATTTATTCCGCTCTTTAATGTCAAAGAATTTCTCATGTAGATTCTCAAAGCAGCGGAATAATTCTTCCCAAATGCCATCTAAAATTCTGATGAGAAAAATCTGCTCATCTCGTATTTTTATGATCGCAGGTTTTTTTCCTGAGTGGACCATAACCACACCTTCAGTTTCATTAACCTCGTCATTTTATATGGCCGAGGGAGAGTTTATAGAAAACGAATGGCTGCCAACCTGTCAGTGAGGAAGATGGAGGAGACACCCGGAGTTGAAGAAATTAATTTGTAGAGCGACTGGTTGATCTCCACCATCTCTCTTCTCGACTGGTTGATCTCCACCATCTCTCTTCTCGACTGGTTGATCTCCACCATCTCTCTTCTCGACTGGTTGATCTCCACCATCTCTCTTCTCGACTGGTTGATCTCCACCATCTCTCTTTTCCAACACCCCGACTTCAAGCCAGAAAACTAATCTGAAGCTAAAATAACATCAAATATAAATCACTCTGCCATACCAATTAGTTTTTTAACACGTCCGAAAAACGCTCAGAGGTTCGCCGAGAGCGGGAACATGCTTGAAAAAATCTCGCAAGTTATAGATGAAAGTAAGGTTGAAAAAATCTTCTGGCATGGATTATCTGTGGTCGATATTCAATGTAACTTCTTCTTCCTCGCGCTTGTTCCATCCTCGCGGCAGGGTACGCGCTCCCCTGAGATGCAGGACAGACCTATCCTGGTAGAACCAGTGGCTGCCTGCTAGATCACTGCTAGTGTGATTAGCAGCAGTGGGGAGAGTCAGATTCGTGCATGAGCACTACCAACATTTCTTAACCCCCTTGGTTTGGGTGGATCTGTCCGGGGTGGTAACTGTAATTTGTAAAATACAGGCAAAGCTCTTCCACTTTCGTTTGCTTTTCTCGAATAAAAAAAATTTGGTATAGCCTCATTGTTATGTTTAAGAGAGCCATCACACTATTCTGTCAATGGCCAGGATTTTTTCCGCTTCTTCAACGTATGCGAACACTTTGAACCTACCAATTTAAAAACTGTATTGAGTGATATTATTTACAAATAGAACCACTCATATATTATTTAAATTTTTGTTGAAGGACTTTTTGCAAAACTCCGTCATATTTTATCAAGTGTGTGAGCCTCTGCTTCATGCTTATTGAACTCGTTAACGGACAAAATGAAATCCAGCAGTTTCCTTGTTATCGGAAGCAAGCAAGTTATAACCATAATACTGACAACCCATTACTATACTGCAATGTAAAGGTTTTCTTACTCGCTTTCCGAGTAAAATTTGTGCGCGATCCTGTGCGCTCTCCGAAAAAGCTCGTGAAAAATCGGGTTTTTATTGCTTTTTTTTTCATGGGACGCACTCACTGACTCTGTCTCTCTTCTAAGCGTTCAACTTCCTCACCAACACTCTTTTTTGAACTGTTTTATCACACAATGTATGATAGAGTATAATAGGGGTTTTGAGAAGATGAAATCTTATGAGGAGTGAGGGTTGCAGAGGCTTCAGACGACAATATAAGATGGTATTTTAAAAACAACTGAGGTCTGTTGGGCGTCGTTATAAAGCGGCCATTCGAGTAGGATGAAGAAGAAAAACATTACGGCAGGGTTTATTTATCGACGTTACATTGCAGCCGTTCCGGGGGAAAGAGAAGAGCAAAAATGAACCTTTTGCTAAACCCACTCTTTGAAGGAGTCTCTTTGAACAAGCAGACTTTCATACGGTTGTTTCATATGAAGGAAAGGCTTCAGGAAAGTACTTGAACTGTCTGAAGCTTTCTTTGAATTCTCTGATCCATAAATAACCTTGAAAAAAGAGTGAGCAACCCTTTTCACTTTTCAAATGTCAAATCGTGAATTTCCTGAATACTGGTATTTATTTATTTAAATAAAAAGAGAGATTATCAAAAGACAAACGCTAAAAGTTGACTCAAACATTCAAGTCATGAGAAAGATTGCGAGAGGGAAATACATTTGGTCCTGAACAAGAGTTATATCAATGAAAACTTTGATGACAAGTAAGGAATGAAAGATCTTCAACAAACAAAACATTACAAACAACACGGTGTTAATGATAAAAGTCAGCTGATAAAGTTGGATTAAGAGAAAGAACATAATATTTAGTCGTGCATTCGTATTATAGGGTAACTCCAACTGGTGGCTCAAATCGTTAAAAATGCTCACAGTTCCATCATATTTCTATGATAATTCAAATATTTATTGGGACAAAGTGAAATCTAAATTGAATATCAGAGAGTGAAAAAATGCAACGATAGTGCAAATACTCGAGACGGAAAACATTGGAAAAATGATTATCTTGGAAAACACACACAGAGAGAGAGAGAGCGAGAGAGAGAGAGAGAGTAAATCTACAAGAGCAGTTGGAAATGAATGAAGGAAGAAATGATAAGAAACCAAAGAACAAAACATCGATCAGATTCAAAGTGTTTTTTTGTGTGAAATCTTAATACATTCAAGAACCCTTTTAAAGAAATGTTATGTTAAATAGGAAATGGCAAGTAAAAAGAATGATGGAACTCATCAAACAAACTTACAGAATTTACAGAAATTATATCAACTAAAGTACATCAATATTCTAAAAATAACACAGTTTTTCAAAGAAAAATTCATTCCATTCAAAAAACGACTTATGGAAGAGGTTTCATAAACGATAAATACCATGTTTAAGGCTTTTAATAGCTGAGACCCTAATGCTTATGCTTCCCTATTCACAAATTAGTCCAAAAGCTTTAGAAAATTCGAATTTCATTATCTACATAGAACGTTATTTAATATTTTGTTACAGGATTGAAAGTATTATTCAAACTACAATATCAACAATGGAAGTGTAACTCGAATTATAGATACAAAAGTTACATTCAGGGGTTAAATCGAGCTGACCAATTTGGGTTAACATGTATCCGCCGCTCAAATTTGAAGAAAAAAAAGAAGAGGGATGAACGAAAAGGGTAAGAAAAGAGGGAGTTTTTTGTCAATAGTGTGTTTACATGTATCCGCCGACGGGTGCGACCCGGTCACTATTTAACCTCTGGTTACATTAGCCCTACATGCTCAAGAATCAAAAAGATGATCTTGAAAGATTAGGCGGACAAATGGTTTCTCTTGGGCGAGAAGAGTCGTGCAGAAAGGGCACACGGGATGGAATGAATTCGTTCCATGGGGCAATGGAATTGATGACCAATATCTGCAAGTTCATTCATGTTGAGGGGCTCAAGATGAACCTTTCTTTTCCTTTCCCCCTCTCTCTACCTCAATCTCCCCATAGGTCACTCAGAAGTGAAGAACATCCTCCGATAACCCCTATGACCTATTAATCCTCGCCAGCACAGCCTATTCCCTCGATAAATTATTGTGTCACAGTTCATTAGATCATTGATGAGAATTCATCTTAAAATACTCAATGTATTTCAACTTTCCAGATTTGTCATGGTTACCTTTTCTGATTCGCGCCATGTCTAAATCTTCTAACCTCACGGTTCTATTAGAAGCGATATGCCCGCAGGGGTTGAAGGCGTAGTCGAGAAGACCCGAGTCGAGATGGAACGCTGCTTCCATCCCCATCGTAAGCTTAAATCATTCTTTTTTTTTATTGGCTAGTGATGCCTATTTACAGTTTTGAGGTATTGGCACCTGGTAAAGGAATTGGATTAATATATTGCACGGACAAAGGCTAGTCCTCGGGGCGGTATCTGAACTCAGCCGTACCTTTAGCCAGCGCGTTAAAACTACATTACCGAGAATATTCAAGTGTGTTTGTACTTAAAACTCAATCTACCCGCTATTGGTCACAAAGCCGCTTTATGATTGAATAGGACAGAAAATGTGCGAACCTATTATGATCATACATTAGCACACTTTCTAGTGCGTTTGGAGGAAAACACCGTAGCATCAAAGGATTTTCTCAAGTTAAAATTACGTTCGAACGTATAGCGATTCGAAGAGAAAGGATGAAGCAATTTCTACTTATACGAGTCCTTCTTGACAAAATAAAAACAGAGGTCCGCCAACGTTAAAGAGTGAGTCTCTCAAGCAGACAATCAAATATGACCATTCTATCGCAGTATTATTATCTTAACACCAACTTTTAAAATACCTTGATTTTAACGCACCGATAGATCAACTTTGAAGCATCCGTATCAATAAAAGCATTCACGCCCAAACAGCCTTGGTCCCCTTGCTTACCTGAATGATTCTCTCGCTCTCCATCAGGCAAATAGGGCATTTGTGGTGGAGAGCGCCAGTGACGCCCGTGTTCTGCCCCCAGTCATGCTTCCCTTGGACGTGTCCACAGCGGAGGTACACCTAAACAACTCCGCATTAGAATCGTAATCTCTGAAGACTTCAAGCTAAGAAAAAAGTACTGACATAGTGAACGAAAAAACCCCTAAACAATGAAAAAAGGAGAGATCAAAGCTCAACCAAAGTCACTTTCTTCAACAGAATAATGAAGAGCGAGCTAAAGATAAGCAGAGCTTCTCATTAATTTGGACTCAAAAAACCGTAGTTCATGAAGTTTTCATGTGTACAGGTGACCTATGGAAGAGAGAGCTCACATAAGGCAATCGATTGCTCGGCACCCTATTGTTGGCCTTCTTCCGGGGTATGATGAGGGTGTTGAGGGACACCGGACACTGCGGCTTACCTGCGTTCAGCTGATTCAGTGCACTCTGCAAGCACGCGGATTCGATTTATCATTAGCAAAAGATATGTAATGAACTTTCGGACATCTCAAGGTCATAGGTTTCCGAGGTATTTGCTCTGTTTTTGACGTTTCCTCCTTTCCTTTTCAAGCATCTCTGCTGAATTTCCCTCTCTTTCCCCTTTTCAACCCCATCTTTCATTTCTTATATTTGCGGTTGAATTTCTGTTTATTCGAACAGAAAATAGTTTCTGCAAGGCATCTTATGAATGAAATCACAAGGAGGCCTAAATGGTTTCATCCGACCCTCCGTTGAAAGGGCCTCTCTTTCAAGTTTCGGCAGGTATTTTTCTACTTTTACCGACTTAATGAACAGAAAAAATCTAACTATCCCAGTTAAACTTATCTAAAATCTCGCCTGAAACCCCTACGTCCCACCTTTGTACACCTCAACCCATACGTCCCACCTTTGTAAACCTCAACCCATACGTCCCACCTTTGTACACCTCAACCCATACGTCCCACCTTTGTACACCTCAACCCCTACGTCCCACCTTTGCACACCTCAACCCCTACGTCCCACCTTTGTACACCTCAACCATACGTCCCACCTTTGTACACCTCAACCCCTACGTCCCACCTTTGTACACCTCAACCCATACGTCCCACCTTTGTACACCTCAACCCATACGTCCCACCTTTGTACACCTCAACCCCTACGTCCCACCTTTGTACACCTCAACCCATACGTCCCACCTTTGTACACCTCAACTTCTACGTCCCACCTTTGTACACCTCAACCCCTACGTCCCACCTTTGTACACCTCAACCCATACGTCCCACCTTTGTACACCTCAACCCCTACGTCCCACCTTTGTACACCTCAACCCCTACGTCCCACCTTTGTACACCTCAACCCATACGTCCCACCTTTGTACACCTCAACCCCTACGTCCCACCTTTGTACACCTCAACCCATACGTCCCACCTTTGTACACCTCAACCCCTACGTCCCACCTTTGTACACCTCAACTCATACGTCCCACCTTTGTACACCTCAACCCCTACGTCCCACCTTTGTACACCTCAACCCATACGTCCCATCTTTGTACACCTCAACCCCTACGTCCCACCTTTGTACACCTCAACCCATACGTCCCACCTTTGTACACCTCAACCCCTACGTCCCACCTTTGTACACCTCAACCCATACGTCCCACCTTTGTACACCTCAACCCATACGTCCCACCTTTGTACACCTCAACCCCAACGTCCGACCTTTGTACACCTCAACCCCAACGTCCGACCTTTGTACACCTCAACCCCTACGTCCCACCTTTGTACACCTCAACCCCAACGTCCGACCTTTGTACACCTCGACCCCAACGTCCCACCTTTGTACACCTCAACCCCTACGTCCCACCTTTGTACACCTCAACCCCAACGTCCGACCTTTGTACACCTCAACCCCAACGTCCGACCTTTGTACACCTCAACCCCTACGTCCCACCTTTGTACACCTCAACCCCAACGTCCGACCTTTGTACACCTCAACCCCAACGTCCCACCTTTGTACACCTCAACCCCTACGTCCCACCTTTGTACACCTCAACCCATACGTCCCACCTTTGTACACCTCAACTCATACGTCCCACCTTTGTACACCTCAACCCCTACGTCCCACCTTTGTACACCTCAACCCATACGTCCCATCTTTGTACACCTCAACCCCTACGTCCCACCTTTGTACACCTCAACCCATACGTCCCACCTTTGTACACCTCAACCCCTACGTCCCACCTTTGTACACCTCAACCCATACGTCCCACCTTTGTACACCTCAACCCCTACGTCCCACCTTTGTACACCTCAACCCCAACGTCCGACCTTTGTACACCTCAACCCCAACGTCCCACCTTTGTACACCTCAACCCCTACGTCCCACCTTTGTACACCTCAACCCATACGTCCCACCTTTGTACACCTCAACTCATACGTCCCACCTTTGTACACCTCAACCCCTACGTCCCACCTTTGTACACCTCAACCCATACGTCCCATCTTTGTACACCTCAACCCCTACGTCCCACCTTTGTACACCTCAACCCATACGTCCCACCTTTGTACACCTCAACCCCTACGTCCCACCTTTGTACACCTCAACCCATACGTCCCACCTTTGTACACCTCAACCCCTACGTCCCACCTTTGTACACCTCAACTCATACGTCCCACCTTTGTACACCTCAACCCCTACGTCCCACCTTTGTACACCTCAACCCATACGTCCCATCTTTGTACACCTCAACCCCTACGTCCCACCTTTGTACACCTCAACCCATACGTCCCACCTTTGTACACCTCAACCCCTACGTCCCACCTTTGTACACCTCAACCCATACGTCCCACCTTTGTACACCTCAACCCATACGTCCCACCTTTGTACACCTCAACCCCAACGTCCGACCTTTGTACACCTCAACCCCAACGTCCGACCTTTGTACACCTCAACCCCTACGTCCCACCTTTGTACACCTCAACCCCAACGTCCGACCTTTGTACACCTCAACCCCAACGTCCCACCTTTGTACACCTCAACCCCTACGTCCCACCTTTGTACACCTCAACCCATACGTCCCACCTTTGTACACCTCAACCCCTACGTCCCACCTTTGTACACCTCAACCCATACGTCCCACCTTTGTACACCTCAACCCCTACGTCCCACCTTTGTACACCTCAACCCATACGTCCCACCTTTGTACACCTCAACCCATACGTCCCACCTTTGTACACCTCAACCCCTACGTCCCACCTTTGTACACCTCAACCCATACGTCCCACCTTTGTACACCTCAACCCCAACGTCCGACCTTTGTACACCTCAACCCCTGCGTCCCACCTTTGTACACCTGAACACCACACAACTTCAACTTCCATAACAAAAATAGAAACTACAACAAACTTCGAGTTCAGCTGCCGAAGGAGACTTCTCCAATCCACTCGCAGATCTCCACAGAAGAGTCGCCCCACACAAATCAATCAATGTTCCATCCTAAAAGCAGATTTTTCCTTTTTTTTATCGACAAAACCAAATATTTACATGACTTCATATTCCGTGCGTATAAAGAATATTAGGTTAGGTTCGTTTTCGGGGATAGTTTTTGAGGTTCATTTCAGATGGCCTGTGCTGCTTATGTTTGGAAAAAACGGTTACACGACATTTCGCAACCGCGACAACCCACATCTCGAATAACGCAAACTAAATATCACTTTGTACTTTCTCATCAAAATCTATGCTTAATCGTAATTATGTTCCCGCTAAAAAGGCCGTTCGGCTTATTACGATACTGTTTAGAACAACCAGTCACATAATTACAATTAAATATTGCAAAACTTCGACTGGTAATTTTCGCAGAGCGAAATTTCATAACAACCTTGAAACGCAGTGAGTGAATCACGAGTCTCACTGAATCTCGCAGTGAGTGAATCACGAGTCTCACTGAATCTCGCAGTGAGTGAATCACGAGTCTCACTGAATCTCACAGTGAGTGAATCACGAGTCTCACTGAATCTCGCAGTGAGTGAATCACGAGTCTCACTGAATCTCGCAGTGAGTGAATCACGAGTCTCACTGAATCTCGCAGTGAGTGAATCACGAGTCTCACTGAATCTCGCAGTGAGTGAATCACGAGTCTCACTGAATCTCGCAGTGAGTGAATCACGAGTCTCACTGAATCTCGCAGTGAGTGAATCACGAGTCTCACTGAATCTCGCAGTGAGTGAATCACGAGTCTCACTGAATCTCGCAGTGAGTGAATCACCAGTCTCACTGAATCTCGCAGTGAGTGAAGCACGAGTCTCACTGAATCTCGCAGTGAGTGAATCACGAGTCTCACTGAATCTCGCAGTGAGTGAATCACGAGTCTCACTGTATCTCGCAGTGAGTGAATCACGAGTCTCACTGAATCTCGCAGTGAGTGAATCACGAGTCTCACTGAATCTCGCAGTGAGTGAATCACGAGTCTCACTGAATCTCGCAGTGAGTGAATCACGAGTCTCACTGAATCTCGCAGTGAGTGAATCACGAGTCTCACTGAATCTCGCAGTGAGTGAATCACGAGTCTCACTGAATCTCGCAGTGAGTGAATCACGAGTCTCACTGAATCTCGCAGTGAGTGAATCACGAGTCTCACTGAATCTCGCAGTGAGTGAATCACGAGTCTCACTGAATCTCGCAGTGAGTGAATCACGAGTCTCACTGAATCTCGCAGTGAGTGAATCACGAGTCTCACTGAATCTCGCAGTGAGTGAATCACGAGTCTCACTGAATCTCGCAGTGAGTGAATCACGAGTCTCACTGAATCTTCAGTCTTGAGCCTCTCACGAAGAATTTTCAATTGTCTCTACACATAAGTATGTATGTAGTTCGTGAAGCTATGAATTTTCTTCGCACAACAGCCAACCCCTGTAGAGTCTATCGAGTTATGGATCTTCTTCGGAAACAAGTCCTTCCAGAGCACTTCTTATATGGTCTCTTCAGATTAGAGTTCTACTATGAATATGGTCTCCCTAGACCTAGGCCTCCCTCGAAAAAGGTCTCCCTCCTTCTTTCCAAACATCTCAAAACCTTAAGACGGAATTCCCTCCCTTCGGTTTTCAACGCAATCACTCACTTGCAGCATATTGCTCTCTTCTGGTACTAATGATCCCCTTTGAGTACTGCTGCGCGTCTCCCTTAAAACAGTCGAGATTGAATACATTCACTCAAAACTTTTTATGGTACAATGAGTCCAAATTTGACTTACCCATGTTAGATGTCTTGTTGAAATTGATGAATAATTAAAAATTAACATTTTAGAAAAATTGTATATGTATAACTGCTCACCTGAGCGTGTAGATATCTCCATCCACACTGACTTCTCTCCATTCATACATTCTATTCTTGTCCTCTTCATCCTTCAACTTCTTCTTATCCTCATAAAACTCATCTTCACAGCCGTCTTCCTGCAACAACAAAAATTTACCGTTTCCTCTTGTTAATTGCAACCTTTTACAGTACTAAACAATCGTGTCAGGATGAACTGAGAAGAGCTACCAGCTAGTAATGTTACAAAAAAGTGATGCAAGTTTGTATGGTAGCATAACAATAACTTTTTACATGATGGTTCGGAATTAATTGCATTTGTCTTGATTGCCATACACTAAATTACACCAATTTAATATCTTTTGTCTTCTGTTGTTATTGTTGCCGGCAAGCAGCCCGCATCGAAGACTTCTGGTTATGAACACTCTCTTTAATGAGAGGTTCTCGTGTTCTTCGGACGAGATGCGTCCGGAGAAGGGTTTTGATGTCATGCTGCACCTTGTGAGGGCGGACATCGTTGTAGCAATCTATTCATGCTATAGGCCTTGTGCGTGGGTGGTCAACCCGGCCTAGCATAGTTTTGGGTGGGAGTAGAGATGTCTCGCCTGTCGTTGACCGGAAATAGGCAAGAGGCTATTTGACTGGCACCTCGAATCGCCATTGAAAATTATAGCGGAGTATTGGCTGATGTTTTGTCCGGTGGCTTGCACAGGCCGGTCCGGCATCGCCCTCCTTTGACGAGCTATACTACCCAGTTTTGGTCCGCGGCGGGATTTATCCCGCTACCTCCCGGCACGATTTCTCCGTTGGGAGGCGTCCCTCTATCCGCCACCTGAGGTCGCGCTAGATTCCGGAGTGGATGATCCGGCTCCGTTCGTGACAGGCTCTTAAGGCTGTAGAGTCATGAATGACCACTGTTGCCAATGTGTTACGAGCTTTTGTATTCTAATACGGATACTTTCAGACAAACGTTTTTTTTCTTCACTGAAATTGAGATTTCCTAAAGCCCGGCTTTCTGAGAGAAACTGGCGTAACTAGTGGAATTCATTACACATTGGATTCATTAAATAGGAAGAGAAACCTGTGCTAAATCCGTCATGCTGTCAGGATGCAGAACCAAGATGCCATTGGTCGTCAGCCCATCCAATTCCTCATTCATCTTCGACCATTTCGTCGCCTTCTCCTGTACATAATGACAATGATAGTAAGATGCGAAGAATGAGGATCGGAGGCCTACAATACAGAGAGTCGAGCCAGAAGACGGAAAACAATGAGTTGTGAGATAAGGAAAGGACTGGACGTTGCACAAGACACATGCGAGCGAAAAAGGGGAGAGAGGTTCCAAGACACAACCACGTAAGCTGGAACAATGTATTGGTGAACTTTTTCTGGTGAATTTTCACACACATTTATCCAATACTTTCAAAACCAAAGGTTCCAAGACAAAAGCGATCGAATGAATGAAGAAACCCCCAAGAAGATGTTCCTGCTGGAGTCAAATCCTGCCGCGTATACATACGCTTTAGAGGGATTCTCTCTGTCAATCAGAATCCTGCACGCGTAACGGGAGATGGTGGAAGAGACAGGCCGCGCTGCGGAATGACCACGGCTTGGCCGACTTGAAGGCATCACTGAGCAGCATTTAATATGTATAAATAATCCAATCAATGCGGCAATCAATCGTAGGTCACAAAGGAAGATCAAATTCTTTCTCTGATAATGTTGTTGTTTGCTCATGTGGAACTCTGTCGTGGTAAACATACATCAACTGCACTGTCAAAAAGGGAGAAAAAATACGACATT